>OX451737.1:1577403818-1578017054 GCA_948472305.1 Vicia faba
TACTCAAGCAATAATAAGCATTATTTATTGGTTTTATGAGTAGAATCCATCACCAATGCAATTTTAAAAGGTTATTTTTTAATAATCACTTTTTAAAATTTTTTTTTTCAAATAATCTTTTTTTTTTTACAATTATTAAAGTAACTAATTTTTAAATAAAAAAATTCACCACATAGAAGAGCAGTCACTCTGTGTGACGTATACATATAAAATAAAGAGGAGGCGTCACACTGTATTGTTTGTCCTCTTATGTAGTGTCATGTAGTACAGCGCATTCATGTTCTTTTTAAGGAGGAGGCGTCATTGTAGGTGACTTGACAGTTGTATTTGTTTTTCTATAAATGCAACCACCCATTTTCACCATTTCCCCACCATTTCTCACATTACTCTTAGAAAACCTTGCCAAGGTTTTCCACTCCATTGCGAAGGTTTTCACTAATCAAAAGACGCATGCTTCGTATTCCGCCATATTGTTCGTACAATTAAAGCAAAGTCGGGCAGTAAAGGGAGTATGACACCCTTCCGGAGATATGAGTACAACACCGATACCATTACCAAATGCATTGGATGCTCCATCAAAAAACAGGGTCCATCGGGATCCTTGTTCAGATCTGTCATATGGCCTGAATTCTTCACAGTTGTCTAATGTCATGATGTCTTCATCTGGGAATTCAAACTTCATTGACTGATAGTCCTCTACAGCTTGGTGAGCAAGGTGATCAGCTAGTACACTTCCCTTTATAGTTTTTTGGGTAGTATATAGTATGTCATATTCTGTCAGGATCATCTTCCATCTCGCTATTCTCCCAGAAAGAGCAGGATTCTTGAAGATGTATTTTATCGGATCCATCTTAGATATCAACAAGGTAGTGTGAGTCAGCATATACTGTCTTAGCCAGCGAGCAACCCATGCCAGAGCGCAGCAAATTTTCTCGAGCAGTGAATATCTGGTTTCACAGTCGGTAAACTTTTTGCTTAGGTAGTAGATAGCGTGCTCTTTTCGGCCAGACTCGTCATGCTGCCCCAATACACACCCCATTGAGTTTTCTAAAATAGTCAGATACATAATCAACGGTCTTCCCTCAACTGGTGGCATCAACACAGGAGACTCTTGCAAGTATTCTTTGATTTTGTCAAAAGCAACTTGGCACTCATTGTTCCATTTGACTACTTGATCTTTCTTCAATAGTTTGAAGATTGGCTCACAAGTAGCTTTCAGGTGAGAAATGAATCTGGCGATATAGTTTAAACATCCCAAGAATCCTATGACTTCCTTCTCAGTACGAGGAGCAGACATCTCTTGTATTGCTTTAACTTTGGCAGGATCGACCTTAATACCTTTGCTGCTGATAATAAAACCTACGAGCTTACCAGATTGTACCCCGAATGTGCACTTGTTTGGATTCAACATTAGCTTATACTTTTTCAGTCTCTCAAACAACTTTTTTAAGTGATCAATGTGCTCTTCTTCTGTTTGCGATCTGGCTATCATATCGTCGATGTAGACTTCTATTTCATGATGTATCATGTCGTGAAATAAAGCTACCATGGTGCGCTGATAGGTTGCCCCAACATTTTTCAGTCCGAATGGCAACACCTTGTAGCAGAATGTGCCATACTATGTGACAAATGTTGTTTTCTCCATGTCCTCAGGTGCCATTTTCATTTTGTTGTAACCTGAGAATCCGTCCATGAAGGAAAACACCTTGTGTTGTGCGTATTGTCAACTAGGATATCAATGTGGGGGAGTGGAAAGTCATCCTTAGGGCTTGCCCTATTCAAATCTCGGTAATCCACACACATTCGCACTTTGCCGTCCTTTTTGGGCACGGGAACAACATTGGTAACCCATTGGGGGTAAGAGGTGACGGCCAAGAATCCAACGTTAAATTGCTTCATGACCTCTGCTTTAATATTTTCTGACATATCAGGCCTCATCCGACGTACCTTTTGCTTTACTGGAGGACAATCCTCTCTTGTAGGCAGATGATGTACCACTATATCTTCATCGAGTCCTAGCATATCTTCATATGACCAGGAAAAGACTTCAACATAATCATGCAATAACCAAATCAAATTCTTCTTGACACTGGGTTCTAGATTGGCACCTACTTTAACCTCTTTTTTGTCTTCTTTGGTACCCAGGTTGATTATATCTACGGGTTCCTCGTGAGGCCGAATGGTTCTTTTTTTCTTGTTGTAGCAATCTGGCCAGTTCCCCTGGTACTTCACAACCTTCCTCACCTTCGTTTTCGGATTGGTATATTAGATTCTCAGAGTCACAAAAGGCCATAGCAGTATCGTTACCCATGGGATCCAAAATGGATGGATACCTGCATTGTGAGTGTGGATGTGTGTAAGGGTATAACTATTTTTGAAAGAAAATAAAATGTAAAAGAAAAACAATGAGCACAAAAGTTTGAATGCGAAAACGTCCATGATTCATTGATGTCATATGAAGATGAAATAATAACCCTTACAAATGGACCATTGTGCCTCGGGTAAGACACAATGTTTTAAGAGTGCGAATTGTTTTGAATATTACAGATCCAACAAAAATGTAAAGACAAATTACTGAGAGATGAAAGTTATTGGGATGAAGTCTCTGGCCTCCCAGTTGCTGAGCCCTCCATTGACAGTCGGAAAGATCCATTCCTCCAGGTTGTAACCATCTTCACCATCTTCTACCGCGTTGACCTCACGGTTGCTGATCTTCAAGGGTGGCCCCCAGCACGGGCATGGCGTACAACCTTTTGAGCACTTTAAGTGAAACCTAAGCCAAACTTGTCAGATTTATACGGGATATCTGGAAGTTGACCTCAGATAGTGCATCCTCCTTCTTCTACTACTGTTTTGGCATCCTTTAGAGATGACATCCAGAGTGGAGGCCTTGTAATCCTAGGAGCAACCTTGGTCACCGCCACCTCTTAGGGGACCTCTTCAAAGTGTCGGAAAGGAGTTTCAATGAATTCGCCGTCCAATTCCACATATCTGAATGAATTGAGATGGCTGATCATGTATTCTTCCTCTCCATGTACGGTGATAATATTCCCTTGAACCAGATACTTCAGCATCTGGTGCAGTGTAGAGGTAACAACGCCAACATTATGGATCCATGGCCGGCCTAGCAAGCAGGAGTAAGAAGGGCGGATATCCATTACATAAAAGGTTGAATTGAAAGTTTGAGTTCCAACCTTTATGGGGATATCCACTTCTCTGTGCACCATCCTCTTCGAACCGTCAAAAGCCCTTACCACTATGTTGCTTGGCTTTAAAGTCAACCCTTCACAGTCAAGTCTGTCAAGAGCTTTTTTGGGTAATACATTCAGGGATGAGCTAGTATCCACCAAAACATGGGCCAGAGTTGTGCCCCTGCATTCCACTGGGACATGTAATGCCTCATTATGCTTTCTTCCCCTCGGTGTTAGATCAACATCCGAGAAGCCCAAGTCGTTATCCGTAGTTAGGCTGGCCACGCATTCTTGGAATTGATCATCAGACGTCTCTTGGGGCACATGGGTTGTTTTTAGGAACTTCACCAAGGCTTTCGCATGTGCCTTAGAACACAGTAGTAATGCCAGCATGGGGATTTTGGAGGGAGTTTGCCCCAACTGTTCAACCACATCGTAGTCGCTCCTCTTTATAATTTTTAGGATCTCCTCCATTTATTTCTTGGATGCCTCAGGGATAGTTAGAGATTGAGCCTTCGTCCGGACAGGCTCCACTTGAATACTCTTTCCTCGAGTCTCAGCAGCAGGAGTGTTGGTAGGAATGATAACGAGGGTTATAACGTCTTTGTCAATAGGAACACTTGCATAGATGATTATGGGTATGGAAGTAACCTTTGGAGCAGCCAAGGGATGATCGCAGGTCCAAAAACTGCTTTTGGGGGAGCAATTTCTGGAGAAAAGATCCTACCGCTTCGAGTAATTTTGCTAGTTCTGGCAATGTTGCTGATGTCGACATCTTCTTCTTCGGAATTTATCTCTTCGGCGGCCAGCCAATATTGTTTGATGCCATGGTAGTAAATATCCCCTCCTTAATTCCAGGCACGGTCTTGTCTGATTTATATGGGATTGGCCCAGGCATTGTGATTATTAGAGGAGCTGCTTTCGGAACTGATGTAATTCTAACGGGTCTTTTTGTGGAGACCCTGGAAGAATTGGCGGAAATGGTAATGATTGAAACATCTTCAACAAGAATAGGTGAAACGAGAGTACTTTCAAACAAAATCTCTTTGTTATCTATCATGCGCTGAATTCCTACTTTCAACAAAGGGAAATCAGTTGGTGAGGATAAGCAGAGATGGAAAACTTCATTACAGCCCGGGAACACACCGACTTTCAACAATTTCATCTTAATGGTTGGTAGTGGAGTTATGAGTTCGTCGACTGTGGTAAAAAACAAATCTTCTTCAATAGCATTGGTATTGTGACCGTGTCTGGGCATAGGAGCAGAAATGACATTTGGCTTCTCGGGCGCATCAAACTCAATTTCTTTTGCTTCAATGAGGTCTTGTATTTTATTTTTCAAAGCCCAACATTTATTAGTATCGTGACCAGGACTTTCAGAGTGATATGCGCAACGGGCATTGGGGTGACAATGAGGGGATGTTGTATTGGGGTTTTTTGGAGCTTCTTTCAAGGTTTCCAAGTTGGATCTCAGAAGATATGGTAATACTTAAGACAAAGTCATGTTGATTCTGGTGAATTGCTTGACTGGCCTTTCCACCCTTGGTTGATTACTTCTTTGTTGATCATATGTAGGCTTGGGAATCATAACAGCCCCCACCATTGGTTAGCATTTGGCCCTATCTTGGTTCCTTTGCGGATATACAGAAGCTACCTATTTCTTCCCGATGAAAGGCTTCCTTACAGATGTAGAAGAAGATGAATCCTTCTGAATCTTTCCACTTTTTATGCCAGCTTCTACCCTCTCTCCGGTTAATATTAGTTTAGTATAGACGACATATTAACTTCCGATTAAATGGTTGAAGAAAGGGCCAGATAAGGTGCCCAAGAACATGTCTACCAACTCTCTCTCTCTCAGACAGAGGGGGTTGAACTCTTCCAGCCAAATCTCTCCATTTTTGTGCGTAATCCTTGAAACCTTCATTGGAAGCCATGGCCATACTCCGGAGTTGAGTACGGGTAGGCGCCAAATCAGTATTATATTGATATTTCTTGTAGAAAGTTGCGACAAGATCTTCCCAATTATGGATGTTGGCTCTTTCTAGTTGGTAAAACCAGTCGAGTTGAGTACCGGACAGAATGTCTTGGAAGAAATACACCCATAAGTCTTTATCAGCGGTGTGGGGTTGTATTTTTCTCACATATGATCGGAGATGCATTTTAGGGCATGACACTCCATCATATTTGGCAAATATAGGCACTTTAAATTTCGGAGGAATCACAATCCCCGACACTAGTCCCAATTCCTCAAAGTCTAAGCCCGACACCTTGTCTAAGCCCGACACCTTTTGTATTTCCATCGCGCTCAAACGCTCTTCGAGATGTCTGTACTTGTCATCAGCTGGAGGATACTGTTCCTCAAAGTAGTCTTCCTCCTCTTCCAATTCTGATGGGACAATTGTTTCCTTGCCTTTCCGCCCTCCTTCACCGGATGTGGTTGCAAAGTTCAAAGTCCTTCTGGTCTGCCCCTGAAACCTTCTCCCTATGTTTAAGACTCCAGTTACCTTCTTTGTTTTCTTTTTCCTCTCTTCAGATAGAAGAGTCTTCAATTCTTCTTGCCCCTTGGCTAGGGTCATGAGCAACTGTTGAAACTGTGTGTTCTGAGCTTGGAGATCTTTCACTGTTTGCTCGATATCCATCTTACTGAAATAAACAGTAGAGAGATGAGGAGATTTGTTGCAAAAGACCTATTTATGTTATGATGAATGATATATGCATATGTAATGTTTTCAAGGATTTCAAAGATTCAAGTTCGTTTTAGACAAGAAGGAACACACGTTATATTAATAAGATAAAGTTTGAGTACATCAATGTTGAAACTAGGGTCATGAGCAACTGTTGAAACTGTGTGTTATGAGCTTGGAGATCTTTCACTGTTTGCTCGATATCCATCTTACTGAAATAAACAGTAGAGAGATGAGGAGATTTGTTGCAAAAGACCTATTTATGTTATGATGAATGATATATGCATATGTAATGTTTTCAAGGATTTCAAAGATTCAAGTTCGTTTTAGACAAGAAGGAACACACGTTATATTAATAAGATAAAGTTTGAGTACATCAATGTATCTTGGACAAAATAATACAAAACTCTAAGATAAAAAGGTAGTGCGCATCCTCTTTGTTGTAATGTAGGCATTCAGAGTCTGCTCCTCATGAAGTAGCCTAGTGAGCTCCAAAACCTTCTTCTCGCTTGCATAGAATTGGGCTTCGAAAGTATCTCGTTCTCCTTTGAGTTATATCCAATCCCTTTGGAGGTCTTCAAGAGATGTGGGCATGTCAGGATGTAGGATAGTGTATGTAACGTCTCCCTCCATGACAGGCTCAATGATTACCGGGAGAATGGAGGGGTAAGGCATCATAAGACTCTAAGCGCGAGTTCGTACTCATTTGAGGTAAGGCTCAAGAAGGATGGAATTCTTGTGCCCCAAAGTCTTGCTATCCACCTTGTTTAGCATCCTCCAAGCTCGGATAAATCTCGGGCGAAGACCTTGATCGTCGTTGTCGTAGTCGAATACCAAACCTTGAATCAGCATCTCGTGCGGGCCATCCCTTCGGGCATAACTAAACTGTCTTAAGGCCAAGCATGGGTTGTAGGTGATTCCTCCCCTAATGCCAAGTAGAGGGACATTGGGGAATTCTCTACAATGATCAACAATGATAACATTCTCTTTGGATCGGAAGCACCAATGAATGTCTGGATGTTTGAGCGTCATTAACCTTTGTGACCACCTTGAACCTTGCTCATTCTTTAAGACTGATTGGGGAAGATGAGAAATAAATCATCTTTCTAAGAGAGGAGTGCAACACAAAAGGACACCTCTTTTCCTCATTATGCGAGTGTGAAAAGAGTGTAGGATATCCCCTAGCAATGTAGGCACCGAGTTGTGTGATATGAAGATTTTGACGGTGTTGACATCTATGAATTGGTCAGGATTTGGAAACAAAACCATCCCAAAGATGAGGAGAGCCATAATTTCCTCAAAGGTTTGTAAGTCTAGGGAATTCCAACAACTTTGGGCTTTCTCAAACATGAACTTTGCTAAGAAACCTTTGACACCACTCCTTGTTTCCCAATGAGTTGTGACACCAGATGAGTGCAAGTGTAGAGCTTGAGCAATCTCTTATGGCTTTGGGCATCTTTATATACCTTTGAAAGGTAGTTGATTGAGAATGAGAATCCTCAAGAGTTGGGAGAATTCTTCCAAAGTAGGCACAAGTTGATTGTCGGGAAATGTGAAGCAATGGTGCAAAGGATCAAAGAACTGAAAGAGCACCTTCATCAAATCCTCATCTGTGTTGGAGGTGACCAAGTTGAGTAGACGACCATGTCTTTCGGTGAATGGAGAGTTCTCAGGGATCCTTGAAGCTAGCTCCTTAAGCTTTGGAGGAATTCTCACAAGGTTGACTTGAATAGTTTTCTTGCAAAGTGAATCCATCTCCTACAAAACAAGAAAAAAGATGAATCCCAAAATCCTTGAAATGGTTAGTGGATGTATATAATATTCATGATGTTATGTATAATTATTCATATACAAGCAAAGCAAACAAGTCCTAGGTTTGGGCTTGCATGGAGTTTTATAGGTAAGTACCCTCTTGAAGTTTAGTTGGCTCAAACCTATCCTAGTAATAGTAACTGGGTTCTAAGGAGCTCAATATCACCGAATTGTTTCCTTAGTCATTGCTTCAGCTCAAGCCTCTTTAATGGAGACCGAAATATCCCAAGAAACCAAACCTCAATGAGTTTAGTATCGAGTATCTACCAACTTCAGACTACACCAAAGCCGATCATCACACTACGCCCTAAAGGCCAAGTTGGTCAAGTAATGTTTCTAGAAGTTCATTAGTGCTTCATGACATCACTCAGCGGCCCCGTATTCTCTTTGATTAACTCAAAGGCTACCGATACCCACAAATATGTCGCACTAACTTAGCTATTGCTTAGACCATGTCGGTATACCCCGCACAGTTTCCACAACGTATTGCTACTTACCTATAATGTATCCCAAATCCGGGTAGAGGATTCAAACCCAAACAAAGAACCATAATGTAAAGCAAACAACTCAAACAATGTAAGCAAGTAAATATGATCTAATCCCTAAGGTAACCCCACTTTTAGAATAATCCCCAGCAGAGTCGCCAATTCTGTGATACGGTGGGGGGAACTGACTTGATTGTTTTGCGTTTTATCGCAAATGTTGAGGTTAGCAAGAGTCGCCACCGAATTTTCTTTCATCCAAAAGGAAAGGTGAAAAAGAACAGGAAAGACCTTTGAGATTGTTTCTTGAGTTCGGGGGGGTAGATTATGAAAAGAGAAGGTATTAACATCCTTTTCATCCATGGTTTTCCATGGGCTCTTAGTTACTTGCTAGATCACTTGCTTTTGTTTCAAATTATGCTTTGTGTGGTTTTGAAAGTATTTTGTAAAAGAGGCCGTTGTTTAGGAAATCTTTGTAATGATTCTCGTTTGTAAGAATGTATACAAAGATGTTTGTCTTTTTGAAAATGTTTTCAAGTTTGTAAGATGTTTTGAAATTTGTGTGTTTGTTTTGAAAATAGCAAGGATATTTGTTTGAAATGGAGCAAAGTAACTAAAAGTAATCTACCTACTCAAATGTCTTTCTTGTTCATTTTCTTTTCCTTTGATATTATTGTCTTACTATTGATTTAGTAAGCAACCCTATCTTTGGATGTAAACGGGACGGGCGTGGGTCATCGTATAGCCATGATTAGCAATGTTGCAAAGTATCTTAGCATTTTTTGAGGGACTAAGATCATTTTGTAAGGCAACTTTGAATAACGTCATCGAGGGTCTATGATCTTATATTTGTTTGTTTTTGCTAAGACATTTTACATGCGTAATATGGCCATTTTTGTTCAAGGCAACCAAGTGGAGTAACCCTAGAGGTGTTTGTGTGCAAGTGTGTCATTTTCATGCTTGATTTTGTCTTGGATTAGGGTTTTCTATTTGATTGGTTTTATCTTACCATACAAACCCTAATTACTAGCATGTTATGTAAAGCGATAAATTGCAAAATTTAAAGATTACTACGCTATTACAACATTTTGTGGGGATTGCAATACAATTTATGAATGGGGATTGCAATAATATAAACCTAACTAAGCTATTACAACCAAATTGAATATGTACAAATATTGGAATAAATAATGTACAAGATAAATTAAATATGTAAATATGTATGAATGCAAAGAATATTTTGTTTGGTTTTTATGTGAAAAAAGTTTTAATCCTAAACCTAATAAATAAATCAAGATTATACTTAAATTAATTAAGGAAGGTGTTGCACCCCAAAATTTGCCCTCTCATTTCCAAGGAATCACCCTGGATTCTCAAGTTTGCTTTCATCAAGTCTCCAGGCCTTGAATTATCAATTTTTCCAAGCAAACCATTCACAAGGGAAAAATGGTCATTTGCACACTAAGAAGTCTGACTTTGACTTTTGGATCAAAATCAAATCTCAAAAATCATATTTCATCAAGATATGTTGGAATATGAAGTTTGCTTCATCAAGAGTTTCAAAAGTCAAATTTCACTTTGGAAGAATCAAATTCTAAAGACTTAGAAATTTTTCTAAGTATTTTAGAAGCATGACAATTTCAGAACTTCTGAGCCAATGTTCACACTCAGCAAATTCTGGATATTCTCAAGACAGAGTTTGGTCAGAACTTCTGGACCAGTATTCACGAAGGTTCAGTCAGAGTTTGCGAAGGTTAAATCAAAGAAGGTAACAAAGTGTGTTGTAAGTATACTGGAAGTTCTGAAGGATTCTTCAGAACATGCTGAAGTTAGAAGATAAGAGGATCAGAAGATGAAATGCTACGCTGAAGCAGAACTTCTAATCCAGAGTCAAGCATGGATGCAGAGTTTCACATGGGAACTCATTTAATGCTCACGACCGCCTCTGGGTCTTTATCCAAGGGATTTTCCCTACGTGTACCCCTACTGTCTTGGAAAGACAAACTTCTGTGCAAAAGTATGCTAGACTCACGCGTTGTTTCTACTTTTCCTTAATTCACGCTGCCAAATCCAGCTGAGGCGCTGTTAACCATCCAACTTGAATGCATTGAACCCCCACTTGTTTAAGCTTACTTCAAGAGTAAGTCAGCGTCTAGCATATGATGCTGGCACCACTTGACATCTCCAAACTACAAAAGCTTTGCCTATAAATAGAACACCATTAGCCATTGAGAAGAGGCCAGAAAAATTTGTGAAAGAGGCGAGAGAATTGAGAAAGAAGGCTTGGAACCACTGTGAAAATTTCAAGAACCTATGAAACTATAAACACAAAATACCAAAATCTTAGCATTGATTCCTTATATTCAAACTCCATTTTTCTCAAGTGTTCTTGACTAAAGCCATCCACGTAGCTGCTGACTCATACATTAGAAGCTACTTTAACTTCTATATTCCTATTGTCATACACTCTCCATTCACTTCCACCTCAAAGGAGTCAGAATATCACCCCTTGGCTATTTCAGAAGTTGCAAACTTCCATCATGCTGAGTATGTGAAGAAGTTGATCAGAACATCACCATAATTCAAGACCAATCTCTAATTCACAGAATCCTTTCCAGTTGCAAGGTAAGTTTTCTGCTAACTCTCATCATAACTGATTAAGCATTGTCAGAATCTGCATATTTAGCACAATGTAGATATTCTGATCCTGATGATGTACATATTCTGAAAATTCATGCATCTGCCCGCCTAAGAAGAAAAAATACCTATTCAGAGCTTTATAAAGAAATTAGGACTCAGAATTAGAATCATCAAATACATGTTGCTTCTGATATTTCATGAAATTTGTCATAACTGTTATGCATGCAACTTCTGTTATGTAAATGACTAAGCTGCAGATGTTCTAACTGGCATGGAGAGACGCAAAGTTCTGACAATTGCATTAGAACTTCTGAAAAATTATGAGTTCTCAGAAGATCCAGAACTTCTGAACTTCCATATTTTTGCTAACATGCTTCTATTTATGCAGCACGTCAGATTCAGAACTTCTGACCTCTTCTAGTCTCATGCATTTGCGCTGATTTTTGATTTTCTTTCTCTTTTATTATTTTGCCATCATATTATTTTTTATTGTTAATCAAAAAACACCAAAAATATTTTATATTTTGCATTTATATTTTCTTTTAACATAAAAAGACAAAAAAGATTTTTCTTAAACAAAACTTACCTCTTTTCTTAAATAAATAAGCATTTTACATTTCCTGTATATTCTAACCTATTCAATATGGTTGTAATAGTAACCTAGAATTTTAACTTGCAACCCCCATTCACAAAAATGTACCCCCATCCCCCAAAATATTGTAATAGCGTAGGAGTTTACATTTCTGCACTGTTATTGCTTTCAATATATGCTAGTAATTAGGGTGTATGACAAGATATGAAAATTGACAAATAGATCACCCTAATCAAGACAAATTATGCATGCAATCAAACACACTCGCACACTTACACCCCAGGGTAATTCCACTTGTTGCCTTACAAAATGACCATGTTATGCATGTGAGAGGTCTTAGCACAAACAAATCGTAAAAAAAAGATCATAGTCCCTCGATGACGCTATCAAAGTTTCCTTTCAAAATGATCTTAGTCCCTAAAAGAAAAAGTGCTAAGTCATCTCACAACATTGCTATCATGGTCATTCGATGACCCAATGCTCGTCCCTTCACATCCAATGATGGGGCTTCTTACCAAAATAATGGTAAGATAGCAATGTCTAAAGGAGAAGGAAAAACACATTTAAGACCTTTTGAGTAGGTAGATTACTTTTAGTTGCTTGCTCAATTTCAAAATAAATATCCTTGCTATTTTCAAAACAATCACATACACTTTCCAAACATCTTTCCAAAAACTTGAAATATTTTCAAAAAGTTCAACACTTTGTATACGTTCTTACGAACGAGAACTATTACAAAGTTTGCCTAAATGATGACACCTTTTCAAAATACTTTCAAAAACAACACAAAGCACATTTTTCAAACAAAAGCAAGTGATCTAGCAAGCAACTAAGAGCCCATGGAAAACCATGGATGAAAAGGGTGCTAATACCTTCCCTTTTCATAATCTACCCCCCGAACTCAAGAAAACATCTTGAAAGGTCTTTCCTGTGCTTTTTCACCTTTCCTTTTTGGATAAAAGAAAAGTCGGTGGCGACTCTTGCTAAACCGTAACATTTGCGATAAAACACAAAAACCTCAAGTCAGTTCTCCCACCGTATCATAGAACCGGCGACTTTGCTGGGGAAAGGTATAAAAGTGGGGTTACCTTAGGGTTAGACCACATTTACTTACTTACATTGTTTGATTTGTTTGCTTTACATTTTGGTTCCTTGTTTGGGTTTGTTTTAAATCCTACACCCAGATTTGGGGACACATTTTAGGTAAGTAGCAATAAACTGTGAGGGAACTGTGCGGGGTATATCGACACGGTTGAAGCAGTAGTTATGTTGATGTGGCACTTTGGTTGGTACCAGTAACCCTTGAGTCAATCAAGGAGAGTACGGGGCCGCCACGTGGTGTCGCGAAGCATTAACTGACCTTAGAACCTTACTTGACCAACTTGGCCATTAGGACGTAGTGAGATGACCGACTTTGGTGCAGTCCAAAGTTGGTTGATACTCGATGCTACACTCATTGAGGTTTGACTCTTAAATTTTGTTTGGTTGCGAGTCAATCGCTTATTGAAAAAAACTTTGAGGAAAGATTAGTGATATTGAGATCCCTTAGAACCCGGTTACTATTAACTAGGACAGGTTGAGCCAACTAAACTTCAAGAGTGTACTTACCTGAAACCCCATGCAAGCCTAAAACCAAGGATTTGTGTGTTTTGTATATACACTTGTACATAAAATCATAAACATCATAAGCATCATAAACATCACTAACCATTTCAAGGATTTTTGGATTTATCTTTGTTCTGTTTTGTAGGACATGGCTTCCGCTTGTAGGAGCACTATCCAAGTCAGTCTTGTGAGGATACCTCCACAACTCAAGGATTTAGTATCAAGGGTCCCTGAAGATTCTCCGTTCACCAAAAGACATGGTCGACTCCTTATTTTGGTTACCTCAAGTATTGAAGAAGATATGGTAAAGGTGCTTGTCCAATTCTTCGACCCTTTGCATCATTGCTTCACTTTTCCCGATTATCAACTTGTGCCCACTTTGGAAGAATTTTCTCAACTCATGGGGATCCCTATTCTTAATCAGTTACCTTTCAACGGTATTGAAAGAGAACCTAAACCTGAGGAAATTGCTCAAGCTCTACATTTGCAACCATCTGACATAGTAGCAATTTAGGTAACAAGGAGTGGTGTCAAAGGGTTCCTAGCAAAGTTTTTGTTGGAGAAGGCTCAAGAGTGTTGGAATACTTTGGATATACAAGCCTTCGAGGAAGTTTTGGCCCTTCTCATCTATGGGTTGGTATTATTTCCAAATCCTGACCAATTTATAGATGTAAATGTGATCAAGGTTTTCATATCTCGTAATCTGGTGCCTACATTGCTTGGAGACATCTTGCATTCTCTTCACTCTCGCACCTTGAGGACAAGGGGGGCTTTGATGTGTTGCACTCCTCTTTTGGCTAGGTGGTTTATTTCGCACCTACCTCGATCCGTGGTGAAGAATGAACAAGGTATGAGGTGGTCTAAAAGATTGATGTCACTTTCACATGCTGATATCCGTTGGTATTATCGCTCTTTGGAAGACATTACCATCATTGACCGCTGTGCAGAATTCCCTAATGTCCCTCTACTTGGCGTTAGAGGAGGCATTACTTACAACCCTTGTTTATCTTTGCGACAATTTGGATACGCTAGGAGAGATGGCCCTCATGAGGTACTCATCCAAGGAATTGCATTTGACTACGAAAGCGATACCCAAGGTTACCGTAAAAGATTTATACGAGCTTAGGGTATCGTTAACAAAGTTGATAGCAGGATATTGGGGCGTAAGAATTCCATTCCTTTGGAGCCTTATCTTAAATGGGTAAGGGCTCACGCTCAAAGTCTTAAAATGCCTTATGAATCCGTCTTACCTGTTATCATGGAGCCAGTAGTTGAGGGAGACGTTCCACATACTATCCTCTATCCTGATATGCCTACTTCTCTTGAAGATCTGCAAGACGCTTGGATTCAGTTAAAAGGAGAACGAGACACCTTTGAAGCTAAGTTCTATGAGAGCGAGAGGAAGATATTAGAGCTTACAAGGAAGCTTCATGAAGAAAGGAGCTTAAACACCTACATTGCGCCAAAGAAGATGCGCACAACTTTTATGTCTTAGGAGTTTACTTTATGATTATTTCTGTTGTTGTAAGCCCAAAAGGAATGCAAGTTAAAGTTTGTTCACTCTTTGTCTATACAAATTTAAATTCCTTAAATCCTTGAAATCATTTGCATATTGCATATTCATGCATCATGACATGACAGGCTTCCGCATAACATGTCTCCTTATCTCTCCGCTGTTTATTTTAGAAAGATGGATCTAAAGAAAACTGTGACGGAACTCCAGGCCCAGAATTCTCAATTTCAGGAAGCTTTACTCGCCCTGGCCAAGGGGCAGCAAGATATGATGGCCTTGTTGGCCGCTAAGAAAAAGCCAAAGAAGAAAGCTCCACTCAACATGGGTAAACGGTTCAAGGAGACAATCCGTCAAATTCCAATAGAGGAAGATTCATCCGAGGAGGACGAAAACCAAATTGGTGAAGTCAAGAGTACTCAGGCCGACTGTATCAATGACCAAGAATCTGATGATGATTATTTTAATGAACAATATCCACCCGCAGACATCAAATACAAGCAGCTAGAAGACAGGTTGAAAGCGGTTGAAATCTAAGCTATTCCCGATTTAAATTTTGACGATTTGGGCTTAATCTCTGGGGTAGTCATTCCCCACAAGTTCAAAATACCAACCTTTGCAAAATACGATGGGGTTTCTTGCCCAAAGCTCCATTTGAAGTCCTATGTGTGCAAGATACAACCGCACACTACAGATAAAAAACTCTGGATTCACTTTTTCCAAGAGAGTCTGGCTGGAACATAACTTGAATGGTTTTATCAGTTGGATGGCTCTCGCATCAATACTTGGGAGGGTCTAGCTACTACCTTCTACCATCAATATCAGTATAACACCGACTTGGCACCGACAAGGGTTCAATTGCAAGGTTTGGCCATGGGGAAGGATGAGGGATTTAAGGAATATGTGCAGAAATCGAGAGATCTTGTTAGTAGAGTCCAACCTCCCTTGACTGATAGGGAACACATTGACATGTTCATGAGCACATTATCTGGTCCTTTCTTTAATCTATTGATTGGCTGCTCTTCTTCTAGTTTCACCGAATTGATCCTAACCGGTGAAAGAGTTGAAAGTGGCATTAAAAGTGGAAAGATCTCTGTGGCATCTACTTCCACCCCCAATCTTGTCAAGAAACCTTTTTCCGCGATGAAAGAAGTTAATTATGTGTATAGAGCAAAGGCCCATACCAAAATGAATAATCATTCGTCTTTCAATGCTGTCTGAATCTCGAATCCGACTGCTACTTAAAGACCATCTGCCAATCATCAACATGTTGAAACTCCAAGAAGACAGTTTACAAGGTTAGGCATGTCATTATCTCAAGCCCTTCAACATCTGCTCAGGGCTAATTTAGAGACATTGCGGGAACCTCCCGCCAACCCTGACACCTCGTCACCGAGATATAATCCAAATGCAAAGTGCACTTACCATTCAAACAGCCCCGGGCATGAGACTGATCAGTGTTGGGCTTTGAAGAACAAAATCCAGGATTTAATTGACAACAAGACTATTGAATTTGATCCTCCTCCGGCGCCAAATGTAATTACTGCTCCAATGTCGAAGCACGACAAAGGTGTTAATGCTGTCGAAGACACAACTTTCATTGCCTCTGTTAAAGAGTTAACTACTCCAGTGAATGTAATTAAGAACAATCTGTTGAAAGCTGGGACTTTTCCTGGCTGTGAAAAAGACTGTGTAGGCTGTATGAGACAATCCGATGGGTGTGAAGAACTGAAGAAAGGTATACAACGCCTAATGGATAGCCGCAAAATTCTATTCGAAAAGATTCCCGCCATAAAAAATTCAATCGACAAAGCTGAAGATTTGGCCATCATAACAATTTCAAACAAACCTCTTAGGATCTCATCCAAAGGTCCTATCAGGATTTCGAATGAACCAATCATTGCTCCTCTCATAATCACTGTTGCCGGACCTGTTCCATACACCTCTGATAAAGCAGTACCATGGAATTACGGTGCCGAGGTTTATTACCATGGGGTAAAACAAGATCCTTGGATTGATGATAATGAAACTGGTGTTACTAATATTACTGGTTCTAGTAAGGTCACAAGAACAACAAGGGTCTTTTCCCCTGTTATCTCACCACCAACCACTACCACAATTCCAGTCCGCATAACCAATGGCAATTCTGGTGCCAGTGCTAAAGGGAAAGAGAAAGAAAGTGAGCCTGCTAGGGAAGAGGCACCTGCTGAAAAGTTTGTTATGGAAGAGCCATCCAAGCAAGAGATGGAAGAAATTCTGAGAATCATCAAGAAAAGCGACTTCAAAATAGTAGAGCAGTTGGGGGCAAACCCCTTCTAAAATATCAATGTTGTCCTTATTTCTATGTTCCGACGCCCATGCACAAGTTTTGATTAAGTTCTTGAAAAAGGCTCATGTGCTTCAGGAAACCACAACCGACAAATTTGAGAACTGCCTAGCAAGTCTGACAGCTGACAATGGTCTGGGGTTCTCTGGCGCAGATTTAACTCCCACGGGAAAGAATCATAATAAGGCCTTGCATGTTTCTGTTGAATGTAAGGGGACCACTCTGGCACATGTTTTGGTGGATACAGGCTCATCTTTAAATGTGTTACCCAAAGGCGCTTTAGATCGGCTAGACTGTGAGGGTTTGGTTTTGAAGCCAAGTGATATTGTTGTGAGGGCATTTGATGAGTCGAAAAGGATGGTTCATGGAGAGGTGGATCTCCCAATTAAGGTTGGTTCGCAAATTTTCAACTCCACATTCTATATAATGGACATACGGCCTGCGTATTCTTGCTTGCTTGGGTGTCCATGGATCCATGGGGTTGGTGCGGTCACTTCTACTCTCCACCAGAAGTTAAAATATCCAGTTCAAGGGAAGGTTGTCACTGTTTGCAGTGAAGAAGAATTTATGGTAAGCCATCTCAATTCTTTCAAGTACGTAGAAATGGATGGAGAATTCATAGAGACTCCTTGCCAGACGTTTGAAGTTGTGGCCACCACCAAAATCTCCTCCGACACTCCAAGAGCCGATAAAGTTACCCCCAAGATGGTTTCTCTTAAGGATGCTCGTGTTGTGGTAGAAGAAGGAAACAATGAGAGGTGGGGTCAACTCCTCGATATCCCGTTCAAGGAAGACAAGTTTGGGTTAGGTTTCACCTCCAAAGCTCAGAAAGAAATTAGAGGTGCTCGTACTGGAAAGCCGCCTCTCCACCTCAAAAGTCATGAAGTGAACGCTGTGGAGGACTCCGATGATGAGTGTGCTTTTGAAGACTGGACCTACCCAACAACCAAAGGGAAGCCCAACAATTTGCATACAAAGGAATTTGTGCCCATCTACTTCATTGAGGAGTAATCTACTTGTTTTTGCTTTTAATCAATTCAAGAACTCGTTGTCTGTAATATTTTGATATTGACTTTCAAGCCGTGTGCCTAGCCTGGGGCACTTTGTTCCTTTTGTCAAGGGTTTTATATTTTGTTCATCTAAACATATGATCATTCAGTACATTGGACTCTTTTGCATTCAAATATTTGTGTTCATTGTCTTTCTTTTTCTTTCAAATACATTTCCAAAAGATAGCCATGTATCTTACATGCACACACACACACACACACACTCTTGCAGGTCTACATCCACTCTGGATCCTATTGTCAATGACTCTACTATTTCCAACTATGACTTTGAATGTCCTATCAACCAAGCTGAAGACGAAAGCGAGGAATATTGTGACATACCAGAAGAACTAGCCAGACTCCTATTACAAGAGGAAAAAGCTATTCAACCACATGAAAAGTCAATTGAGGTTATCAACTTGGGTACTGAGTCAGATAAGAAAGAAATCAAGATCGACGCTAATTTGGAAAGCAGTGTCAAGAGCCGCTTGGTTCAGATGTTGCACGATTATATGGAAGTATTTGCTTGGTCGTATGAAGATATGCCTGGGTTAGATACCAACATCGTGGTTCATTGTCTGTCAACTAAACAAGACTGCCCTCCTGTTAAACAAAAATTTCGTCGCATGAGGCCTGACATGTCTGAAAAGATCAAAGCCGAAGTAATGAAACAGTTTGATGCATGATTCCTAGTTGTAACATCCTATCCTCAATGGGTGGCCAACATAGTTCCAGTGCCAAAGAAAGACGGGAAAGTTCGCATGTGCGTAGACTATAGGGATCTGAATAGGGAAAGCCCCAAGGATGATTTCCCTCTACCACACATTGACGTCTTAGTTGATAACACTTCCCAGCATAAAGTATTCTCATTCATGGATGACTTCTCAGGCTATAATCAAATAAAGATGGCTCCCAAAGATATGGACAAAACTACTTTCGTTACACAATGGGGCACCTTCTGCTACAAGGTCATGCCGTTCGGATTAAAGAATGCAGGGGCAACATATCAAAGGGCTATGGTTGCTTTACTTCATGACATGATTCATCGTGAGATAGAGGTATATGTGGATAATATGATTGCTAGATCATAAACCTAAGAAGAACATCTTGATCACCTGCACAAACTATTTGAAAGACTGAAGAAGTACAAGCTGAGGTTAAACCCTAACAAGTGCACATTTGGGGTACGCTCTGGGAAGCTTCTAGGTTTTGTGGTCAGCAATAAAGGCATTGAAGTTGATCCCGCCAAGATGAAGGTTATCCAAGAAATGTCAGTCCCTCATTCTGAAAAAGAAATTAGAGGATTCTTGGGTCGTCTCAATTACATTGCCCGTTTCATATCACACATAACTGCTACCTGTGAGCCACTCTTCAAACTCTTGAAGAAAGTTGAGGTAGTCAGATGGAACGATGAATGCCAGATTGCCTTTGACAAGATCAAAGAATACCTACAAGAACCTCCTATTCTCATGCCTCCAGTTGAAGGAAGACCTTTGATCATGTACTTGACAATACTAGAGAATTCAACGGGGTGTGTTTTGGGCCAACATGACGAGTCTGGCCAAAAAGAGCATGCAATTTACTACCTAAGCAAAAAGTTTACCGAATGTGAAACCAGATATTCACTGCTCAAGAAAACTTGTTGTGCTTTAGCGTGGGATACTCGCCGGCTAAGGCAGTACATGTTGACTCATACCACTTTGTTGATTTCTAAGATGGATCCGATTAAGTACATCTTTGAGAAACCTGCCCTTTCTGGACGAATAGCCAGATGGAAAATGATCTTGACTGAGTACGACATTCAATACACAAATCAAAAAGCCATCAAAGGAAGTGTACTAGAAGATCATTTGGCCCATCAAGCTGTGGATGATTATCAGTCAATGAACTTCGACTTCCCTGACGAGAATATTATGCTGGTAACCGACTATGCGAAACCTAGACCGTATGACGGACCTGAACAAGGATCCCAATGGACTATGGTATTCGATGGGGCTTCCAACGCCTTAGGTAATGGAATTGGTGCTGTGATCATATCTCTTGAAGGTTGCCACACTCCTTTCACTGCCAAACTATGCTTCGATTGCACAAATAATATGGCTGAGTATGAAGCATGCATCTTAGGCCTGAAGGCTGCCATTGACTTAAGGATCAAGTATTTGGATGTGTTTGGAGATTCCGCCTTGGTGATCATCCAAGTAAAAGGAGATTGGGACACTAAACACCCTAATATTATCCCTTACAAGGAACTTGTGCTATCCCTGATTCCTAACTTCGAAGAGATCACTTTTGAACATTTCCCTAGGGAAGAAAACCAGTTGGCTGACGCTCTGGCAACCATGTCCTCAATGTTCAAAGTCAGATGGGACAACGAAGCCCCTATAATAACAATTGAAAGATTCGATGAACCTGTACATTGCTATGAGCTTGACACCGATGCGGAAAAGCCATGGTACCATGAGGTAATGAGATACCTTGAAGCACAAGAGTATCCAGAGGGAGCATCTATCAATGACAGAAAGTTCTTACAAAGATTTGCAGCCAAATTCTTCCTAAGTAACGGGATATTGTACAAGCGCAACCATGATTCAACTCTACTCCGATGTGTGGATAAGAGAGAGGCAGAGGAAATTATGGAAGACATGCACGATGGCCTTTTTGGTACTCACTCAAGTGGACATACAATGGCTAAGAAAATCTTAAGAGCAGGTTACTATTGGTCGAAAATGGAGACCGATTGTCACCAACATTCAAAAACTTTTCACAAATGCCAAATCTATGCTGACAAGGTCCATGTACCTCCAATCCCTCTGAATGTCATGACCGCTCCATGGCCATTTGCAATGTGGGGTATTGACATGATCAAAGAGATCAAGCCCACCGCTTCCAACGGATATCGCTTTATTCTTGTTGCTATCGACTATTTCACCAAATGGGTCGAAGCCGCCTCATTTTCCTCAGTCACCAAGAATGTGGTAGCCAGATTCTTCAGACACAACCTCATCTACCGTTATGGTATCCCCGAAAGGATCATAATCGACAATGGGACTAACCTCAACAATGCCATGATCAGGCAGTTGTGCACTCAATTTAAGATCAAGCAACACAATTCTTCTCCGTATAGACCAAAAATGAATGGCGCAGTCGAAGCGGCCAACAAAAATATCAAGAAGATTATGCAGAAAATGGTAGTGACCTATAAAGATTGGCATGAGATGCTACCATTTTCTCTACATGGCTACCGTACTTCAGCTAGAACATTAACTGGGGCAACCCCCTTTTCTCTAGTCTATGGCATGGAAGCTATTTTTCCAGTGGAAGTTGAAACTCCCTCACTGAGGATTATGATCGAGGCAGGTCTAGGCGAAGACGAGTGGATTTGAACGAGATTGGATCAGCTGAACTTGATTGATGAAAAACGATTAGCTGCTATTTGCCATGGTCAGACGTATCAAAAACGGATGATTAAGGCTTTCAACAAAAAGTTTAAGCCTCGAATATATCAAGTTGGTGACCTGGTGATAAAACGCATCATGTTACCACAAGGTGACCCCAGAGGAAAATGGACTCCCACCTATGAAGGGCCGTTTGTTTTCAAGAGAATTTTTTCTGGCGGTGCCATGATGCTGACCACCATGGACGGAGATGATTTTCCCTATCCTATAAACGCAGACATAGTTAAAAAATACTATGCATAAGAGACCCGTTAGGTTGACACACCTAAGCAAAAAGGGGCATCTCGGCAAACCAAAAGGTTTGGGAAAAAATTAGGGATATATGAAAAAGATTGTACACCCGGCAAGTTGAAAACCCAAAAGGGCGACTTGGGCAAAAAAGGGTATCCTAGTGGATCAAAAAACCGAAAGGGCGGTCCAGGCAAAAATTAAGGATTAAAAGCGTACGACTATGTCCCGTGAAATCAACACGGTCAATTCTATCACCAAGATCCAAGTTCAAATGGTCTAGGATCAATCCAATCACTTTCGATCAACGACAAAGGATGTTCGAAGACATTGGGGCAATAGTAGAGTTGGAAAGCAATAAGATCATTTCACATGGCTATTTGTTTTCATTCTCAATTTTGTTTTCCTTTTGGTGATTTCCTCTTACTAGGATTTCTGTCTCTATGTACAAAAACGCCTATTCATGGGCAAAATATCAATACAAATACACTTTGAAGTGCAAAATTTTCTATCTTTGTTTTGAATGCAAATTTGTCCAATGACTAAATTTGAATGAACATATGCATATGAACATAATTAAAGCTGTTTGGCACATGTGTCCTGCCAAGCAGCATCATCAACAAAGCATCAGCGCACAACAACAGTAAGCATCTCTTTTAATGTATGTGAAATATCCCCACAGAGTTATCTCATCATCATTATCCCCACCAGGGCAATAACAATAAACCTTTCCCCAACGGAGTTGCCCATAAAATATCCTTACACAGGATAATCCCCAGCCAGAGTCTCAACCTCTTGGCAACTTTCTTCCCAGCTAAATCAATTTTACAAGATTAAAGCCTATGAGACCTCTTCCTAAAGGGAATTCACCTCCTCAGCAGGGTTTATTTCCCCAACAGAGTTATTTCCCCAGCCAAGTGCAAATTTCTCAACGTACAACAATCAAGACACCACGAATTACCCAGCTGAGCCCATCATCCCCAACTGAGTATACACTCTCTAGTGAGTATAAATTCCCCAACTGAGTATATCTTCCCCAACCGAGGTTTTTATCCCCAACTGAGTATATCTTCCCCAATCGAGGTTTTTATCCCCGAGCTGAGCCCATCTTCCCCAACTAAGTATACACTCCCCAGTGAATCCATCTTCCTTAGCTGAGTCCATATTCCCCAGCTGAGTATATCTTCCCCAGCTGAGTATACACTCTCCAGTGAGTATAAATTCCCCAAGCTGAGTCTGCCTTACCCGACTGAGTCTATACTCTCCAGTTTGAATTTCCCTTTCAAAAGACTGCAAATCACAGGGCCACAACCCCTAATCCTAGTAAAGCCTTCAACAAAGCCCTTATTACTACCAAGAAATGCTATGAAGCCTGGATCCGACCAGATATTAGCACAATTTTCAAGTTATTACTGAAGCCTGGACCCGACCAGATAACAGTTTGACTTCTTCAATTACTGAAGCCTGGACCCGACCAGATAACAATTTGACTTCTTCAATTACTGAAGCCTGGACCCGACCAGATAACAGTTTGACTTCTTGAGTTACTGAAACATGGACCCGACCAGATAACAGTTGATCTCATTTCTCAAAAGGCTATGAAACCTGGACCCGACCAGATAATAGCCTAACTCTTCAAATATATAGAAGAACCTAAACTCAATCCGACCAAGGTTTAACTTCTTTTTCCCCAGTAGAGTTGCCTCTCTATCCCAAGCCTGGACCCGACCAGATAACAATTTTCAAACGGTATATTGTGAAGCCTGGACCCGACCAGATAAAAATTAACCATGATTCTCGGAAGGACACTATGAAGCCTGGATTTGACCAGATAATAGTACAACTTTCCAAAAGACCATAAAGCCTGGACCCGACCAGATGACTATTCAATTTCAAGGAATTTTCTGCAAAGTCTGGATCCGACCAGATAACAGTTAATTCATCCTTTCCTCCGGTAAGTTACTGTGAAGCCTGGATTCGACCAGTTAACAGTTAACCTCCGCATCCCCAGCAAGTTGTTGTGAAGCCTGGACCCGACCAGATAACTATTCAATTTCAAGGAATTTTCTGCAAAGCATGGATCCGACCAGATAATAGTTAATTTATCTCCTCTTCCAGTAAGTTGCCACGAAGCCCGGATCCAACCAGATGGCAGCCAAACTAGTTTATCCTCAGCAACTGTGAAGCCTGGATCCGACCAGATAACAGCTGACATCTGAGCGATATTCTCCAGAAAAAGCACCCTTTCAACAAAATTTGAAGATATGCATGTTCTTCATTTCCAACAGGCAATCAGGGATTCAACCTCCCTGGATTTCCTCAACAACAGTCAGGGATTTATTTTCCCAGACAGAAAAATACATTTCACATTCATACATCATATCATGTACATACCATATGCATTTAGTATGATACCACATCTGGTGAACATCATGCAAGCATCTGCATTTTACTAACCCCTTTTCTCCCAGGTAAAACGTCAAGTTTAGTATACATCAACAAGAGATTTATGTTGATACTTCTTCCAACGTTTACCAACATTCCTCCAAATGGCATCTATAAGCCCATTCACCATCCATCTTCGAGTGCAAATTTCTGGGCACTCTAGTGTTCAATCATCTTTCACCTTCAAGTCACGAATGGCGTATCCGCCAATCTAACTCTTCAGGTTCAAGAAGTTTGAACAGGGGCAGAAGGAAATTTTTTTTTTAGAAAAGATTTTGATTAACCCTAATTCTAATTTGTTAAAAGAAAATAAAATTTCTTTAAGTATTCTTCTTGTATCTTTTGTCTTGAAAATAATAAATGTTATTTATGAAATATTTTAGTCTTTTTATATATTAAAATAAAATATTAATGAGTGTGAGAAAAAAGAATAAATAATTAACCTAATTCTATTTTAATTCACAAGTTTATTAAAAAAAATAGTTAATGTATAACTAAATAAAAATATTTTTTATGAGAAAATAAAAATAAATAAAATAAATATAATATTTATCATTTTTATATTTTTCATGATTTTATATTATTAAGAAAAATATATTTGATAAAATATAATGAAAATAAAAATATTAAATAAAATATATGGGCCAGGGGTGCCATGAGTAAACCGGAGGCAGAAAGTTAGTAAAAACATCAGGCCCAATGCTCATAAGCCCACGCTGCAAACAAGAAAGAAAAAGATGAAAAAAGTGGAAAATTGCAAAAGGCAGCGCCAAGGCTCGAACTCGTGACCTAAGGCATTTTTGCGCGCTTCCTTGCCATTGGGGTGGCTGTACATCCGTTAGTTCAAATGAAAACAAAAATACATAATATAAAACACTTCCTTGCCATGTACTTCATCTTCAACCTCTAGCCAGCCGGACCCCCTGTAACTCTTTCATCTCTCAACAAAAATGGAAAGTGATAACATGAATATTATAACATTTTACTTCACGATTCTAACCATGTGCATAACTAAAACTATAAGTCCAAGATCAGGAAGAATTTTGTTGGCCCTAAATCTTAACCTAATTTTTCCAGAAACTTCAAACTCAAAATTCTCTAAACTCAGGTCAAATAAATGCAAGCTATGGATATGTACAGCTTCGTAGCAATGATGTCTACATTGTATAATCACAAATGGAAAGCTAACTATGCCTGTATTAAGAGTTATAAAAACAGAAAACTCACCTTGAAAATGGAAATCGTGTTTTGGGAATGAGCTTGCTTTAGGATGTTGTGATGATCAGGTTAGCTTCCTTGAACCTCTAGGAAGCTAATGCAATGATTAGCTTGTCTTGAGGGTGGCTGGAATGATCTGGAGAAGTCCACCTGTGTTACTCTGTTTTTGAAGTTCAACAATGGGGAAGATGGAGTTACAGTGATGTTTCAGGGTGTGGGATGGTTTACTTGTAAGGTAAGGAAGCTTAGGGAAGCAAAAGGCCTGAAAACGCACGAGTGGAATGGAAGATTCAGTTCACAAGTCAGAAATGACAAGTTTGGAGGTTTGGTATGCAATTTATGATTCTAGGGTGTTTCAAGGCTTGGGCATTCGTCCTTTTAGTTGCAACATGATGGCTTTATATAGAGCAAAAGGTTGGAGGACCTGTGCTTGCTCAGAAGTACAAGATCACATGTCTTGCTACATTTCTTATTTTTGAAGCAAGGTGAGGAGACAAGTCCCTAAGTTCTGTACAAGCATGGTATGGTTTGGTAGAGGCTTCAGGCAAGTTGCTCTTTGTTGTGGCTTTGCTTATGTGCATAGAAAACAAGTGCAAGGCTCAAGGAGTGAAAAGTTGCAAAAATTATGCTTTATCAAAATGGAAATGGCACCTTTGTGCCAAAAATGGAATTGTTCAAGTACAAAGCATTGAATTCTTGGCTTTAGGGTATGAAACCTTGTGCAATTCATTAATGGTGAAGTGACAAACGAGTTTGAGGCCTGAAAAGTGAAGATTGTACAACATGCTTGAGGATTTGAATTTTGTTTCTTCATGAAATGGCTTGAAATCAAAGTGAGAAATTACCAACTTCATCTCTTCGATTCTCCTTACTCAAGAATGATCTCAAGGAGTTCTTGGACATTTTGGAAAGCTTGCAATGTGCTATATAACTAATCTTTGAATTTATTTCTAATATTCCTCTTGGAACTAGGTGAAAAGTTGCCATGAAGTTAGGTCAAAAACCTGCCTAAACTAGGGCAAATTTCACTAAGTTATTTTAGTTCATGAGCATGTATTCACAAAATTATATCTTGAGATCCAAGCACATTTAGGAGAAATTGTGTGAAGCAAAGTTGTAGATTTAATGGAGATCTACAACTTTCATGTTGGGAACTTCTTTTGAATCATTTTGTATCATGGTGAAAATTTGGCCTAAAGTAGAGAAAAAATAAGAAATTTTCTATACTTAGAAAACTTTCTAAGTTAGAATTTTTCAACTTTTCAAATCCAAATCTTAAATCTTTGGTTTCTTTATGAACAAGTTTCACATTTTTACAAGTTTTGATGAATTATGATCCTTGGTACTTGAATTTGACCAAAAAGTCAATGTTTGACTTTTCAGTGCACCCTTGACTTTTGATCAGTTGATTGAAAAATTCATCTGTCAATTTAATGAATTTGTATTGTTTTGAACCATTTTATTAGGTCAAGATGATTCAATTGAACTCTTGAAATAATGCTTCAAACCAATTGATCATTTGCTAGGTCAAAAAATCAAAAATTTCCCCTTCTCAGTCAAAACCCTAATTTTGACCATTTTGCCCTTTTGATGATTTAATCAAATTTCTTGAGGAATTATGGTCCACACTTGATCAAATCATACATATGAGTCTAAGATGTTGATGTGGATAAAAAATTATGAAGCTTGGCTGAAAATTGGCCATGGTTGACTTTTTCCCCAATACAGCTGATTTTTAGGTCAACTG
This sequence comes from Vicia faba, assembly GCA_948472305.1. NCBI lineage: Eukaryota > Viridiplantae > Streptophyta > Magnoliopsida > Fabales > Fabaceae > Vicia > Vicia faba. The sequence goes on from OX451737.1 coordinate 1,577,430,803, forward strand.
TCCAATTGACTGATCAAAAATGTGATTCAGAGCTTGAAACTTGACATGAGTAATCTTGGGGGTCCATGATGATCCTTGAAATCTATATGAAGCACTGATAGTCCAAAAATCCGTGTGCAAACTCAAACCCTAATTTTGGTCATCAGTGCATGAGGAGGTGTCTTGAACTGATCAAACCCTAATCCAGTATTGAGTCCAAGAGATATTGTGAGGAAATCCTTGATAAGTGAGGGAAAATTTTGGGGTACAACAGACTTCTTTTAGGCAAGTTCATCTCCTGCTTCTCTTAGGCACTAGACTTCTTTTGGACAAGTTTGATTCCAGCTTCGTTGGAACATTTTAGTCTCTTTGTGCAAAATTGGTATACATCTTTCATTTGGCCATACAAGCCTCTTTCCCGCATATTTTCCAAATTCACAAGGAAGAATTTCCCACCATGCTAGCATGCACAGTGCCAAAGTCTCCCTTTGAAACAACTTGTTGCAAGCTTCGACAGGGTAATACTTATCTCCAACTAGCTTCAATTCACAAGGCAAAAAGCCTTCTACTGATATCCTTCTATTTAGAAGACATAGGCTTCTTTTCTGGTCTCCTTCGATTGCACATTTTTCCTCCTACATGCCTCTTTCATTTGGGGCATGTGGCCTTCCTTTGTTACAAGCTTCGATTGTGCCCTTTACCCTCTACATACATTCTTAGTTTGGGGGTGTGTGAATCCTCCAATAAAAGTTTTGGTTACACCTTTCATTTGGGCATGTGACTCGCTTCATACAAGCTTTCATTTAAGCAAAGACCTCTTGCATGTTTACTTGAAGTCAAAAGGCATGGACCTCCTACATACACCCTTTCGTTTATCCATATGACCCCTTGTAGGCAAGTTTGAGGGGGAAATGTTTCTTCATGCAAGCTTTCGTTTGAGAAAAGGCTCCTTACATGTTTACTTAGAGTCATAAAGCAATAGCCTCCTAAAGATTTCCTTCGATTCAGAGGCCATTTTCCCTTTGTATGATCCTTCAACTCGCAAAAAACCAAAACTCCCTTCAAGCCAGATTGTACAAGGCAAAAATCTCCCCCATGGTTGGCATTCACAAGGAAATAGCGCCCATAAAGCATTGGTTACTTTCACGCTAGTTTCGACTGGACATTATCTTCCTTAGAAATAGTTTGCTTCAACACACATAGTCATTGTCTCAAAGACATACCATGGTGGCACATTCAAAGGACTTTCCAGACATACCTGGATGTCCCAATCGAATGACATATTTTGGTAATCCATTCCAGGGGCATGCCTTTGGTCCAGTCGAAGGAACATAGAAAAGGCCTAGTCAAAAGACACCTATTTGGGCCCCTTCGAAGGATACACATATGATCCATTTGAAGGATACTTTGATTTGAAAAGAAACGTTGTTGAGGAGTCTGGTCGAAGAATAGGGCTAGAGGGTCAAAACAAAAAGTTGAGATGTCCAAAGGTACTTGCTGGCTAGATTCCCATATGCTGCCAAGATCGGGCCTGATACACTGGCCATAACACTCAAAAATTGCTGCAGAGTAGTCCTGCAACACTGCCCTTGTTCTTGCACCAATTTGGCATACGAATACCGCCCCTCAAAAGCTACAAGCACAACATTCCTTTTTTGTTTAAACTTTTTGTTTTCCCTCCTAGAACATCAACAAAGTCATATATAAATATGAGCCTCCACCAAACATCTTAGGGGCCCCTGAATAGTTGCAAGAAAACTCTTGTTGTGAAAAAGTGATAAATCTCTCAAAAAACTCTCAAACACTCTCCAACGTTTTTAAATATTCCAAACACTTTTGAAAAACTCATACCCTTTCACACACTAAGTGAACCCTTCGATTCACTCCTTAAGTTTCCAGATAACTCACCTTCGACCCATTCCCTATCTACAATATAGTAATCCTTTGATTCACTCCTTTACTTGTTATAGAGAAACCTTCAATTCACTCACATATCCTCCTTCAATTCAGTGACTGCTTGAACAAAGTAGTAACTAGACTAGTCTCAGGAAGGCCCCAACGAACTTCCATTCACCACCAAGGAAGACACTTGCAGTTTCCTTCGATTTAAGCGCTTCAAGAGGTAAGTTCTCTTTAAACTTGGAACTATTTCATTTAAATATCATGTACACACCAATAAAGAGAAAATGTAGATATTTCATCTAGAGAACTTCACCATGTTTTAACCTTCGATCTTGACTGCCCATATGTTGAAAATCTCAACTCTGACTAGTTAGGCTTTGGACTTTGAGACCCAATAATTCTGTGCTAACCTCTGGCCTGTAGCTTTCAAAAGTTACACTTGAATGTTACATTTTAAAAGTTTAAAACAGGTTCTCTGTATCCTTCAATTATCTAAGTACTCAAGCCTTTCGAATCTCAACCTGAGGGCCTAACACTCCTGCAGTCGAAGGAAGCAACAAGGAGCCCGAGGCAAAGAGTGCACCTCACGTTGACCCCAGGCCTCTAACGAAAGAAGTAGCCAGTAGGATGTCCATACTGACTGCCAGGTCTCAAACAAAAGAAGCATCCAGAAGGATGGACACGCTGACTTCCAGGTCCCAATCGAAAGAAGCAGGAAAAGGGTGAAATCGAAGGACATGACCTTGCTGACTCCAAGCCCAAATCGAAGGAAACCAAGAATTTCAAAATTGAAGAGTGTGGATGCCTGAATCAAAAAGCCCATTTCTCTTTATTTATTTTATTTTGTCTTTATATTTTCTTGCTATTTGATATGGTTGTAATAGTGTAGGATTTATTTTCTGCATTTTTATTATTTTTGTATAAATGTTAGTGACTAGGATGTATGGCAAGATAAAAATCAACAAGTAGATCACATTAATCAAAGACTAAATGCATGAAAATAAAACACATTATTCATACACATGCACCCCTAGGGTAATCTCACTTGTTGCCTCGGAAAAATAGTCATCTCCCTCGAATATGGGCGTTTTAGCAAAGACCCTCGATAAAAGATCGTAGTCCCTCGACGACCCTCAATGTTGCCTTTGGTAAACGATCTAGTCCCTAAACGAAAATTTCTAAAACGTCCCATATGTTGCCTTCTATGACTATACAAACGTCCCACGCCTGTCCCTTCACATCTAATGACGGGGCTTCTTACCAAATCAATGGTAAGATAGTAACATCTAAAAGAAGAGGAAAAGAACATAGACCTTTCGAGAAAGTAGGATGCTCCTAGTTGCTCACTTGCTCACAATAAAAACATTTTATACACCAACACTCTCATTTGAAACATTTTTAAAAGACAAAGCTTTTGTACGCGTTCTTATAGAAACGAGAACCATTACAAAGACACTTTTCAAAATACTTTCAAAACCCACACCACAAACACATTTTCAAACGAAAGCAAGTGATCTAGCAAGCAACTAAGAGTTTGTAGATAAGTACGGATGAAAAGGGTGGTAACACCTTCCATTTTCATAACCTACCCCCCGAACTCAAGAAAATAATCTCAAAGGTCTTTCCTGTTCTTTTCACCCTTTCCTTATTGGATAAAAGAAAAGTCAGTGGTGACTCTTGTTATCTGCAACAATTGCGATCAAACGCAAAACGACCAAGTCAGTTCTTCCACCGTATTACAGAACTAGCGACTATGCTGGGGAAAAATTAAAAGTGGGGTTACCTTAGGGATAAATCACCTTTACTTGCTTTTAATTGTTTGACTTGTTTGCTTTACATTATGGTTCCTTGTTTGGGCTTGTTTTGATCCTCTACCCGGATTTGGAGCACCTTTTTAGGTAAGTAGCAATAAGTTGTGGAAACTGTGCGGGGTATACTGACATGGTCAAAGCAATAGCTATGTTAGTGTGACACATTTGTTGGTATCGGTAGCCTTTGAGTAGTCAAGGAGAATACGGGGCTGATGTGTGGTGTCATGAAGCACTAACTGACTTTAGAACCTTACTTAAACAACTTGGACATTAGGAAGTAGTGAGGTAGCCGGATTTGGTGCATTCCAAAGTTGGTTGATACTCGATACTAATCTCATTGAGATCAGACTTTTGGGATATTTCAGTCTCCAATAAAGAGGCTTGTGCTGAAACAATGCCCAATGAAGAAAGATCAGTGATATTGAGATTCCCTAGAGAACGTGTACTTTCTAGGACAGGTTGAACCAACTAAACTTTAAGAGGGTACTTACCTATGAACCTCATGCAAGCCTAAACCTAAGGACTTGTTTGATTGACTTGTGCATATGCTTGTTGTGATACGGTGGAAGAACTAACTTGGGTGTTTTGCATTTTATCGCAAATGTTGCGGTTAGCAAGAGTCGCCACCGACATTTTTTTTATACAAAAGGAAAGGCTGAAAAGAACAGGAAATACCTTTGAGATTATTTCTGAGTTCGGGGGGTAGGTTATGAAAAGGGAAGGTGTTAGCACCCTTTTCATCCGTAGTTACCTACTGGCTCTTAGTTGCTTGCTAGCTCACTTGCTTTTGTTTGAAAATATGCTTTGTGTGGTTTTCAAAAGTATTTTAAAAAGGCGCCATCGTTTAGGAAAACTTTGTAATAGTTCTCGTTCGTAAGAACATATACAAAGTGTTGATCTTTTGAAAATGTTTCATGTTTGGAAAATGTTTTGAAAGTGTTTTTGAAAGTGTTGGTGTTTGTTTTGAAAATGAGCAAGGATGTTTGATTTGAAAGTGAGCAAGCAACTAGGAACAATCTACCTACTCAAAATTCTTTGTTCATTTATTCCTTTCCTTTGATATTGCTATCTTAACATTGATTTTGTAAGAAGACTTATCTTTGGATGTAAAGGGACAGGCGTGGGTCATCGTATAGTCATGATAGCAATGTTGTGAGATATCTTAGCATTTCTCTTTGAGGGACTAAGATCATTTGAAAGGCAACATTTGTAGCGTCATCGAGGGACTATGATCTTGTGTTTTTGATTGTTCTTGTTAAGATATCTCACATGCATAACATGACCATTTTTGTAAGGCAACAAGTGGAATTACCCTAAGGGTGCATGTGTGTAAAGTATGTTTGATTGCATACATTTTGTCTTTTATTTTTGGGTTGTCTACTTGTTGGTTTTATCTTGCCATACACACCTAATTACTAACATTTATATGAAAGTAATAAAAAAGTACAAAAAATAAATCCTACACTATTACAACCATATTGAAGTGCATAAAAATATAAAAGCAAAAATAAGATAAAAAGAAGAAAAAAGAGCTCCTTCGATTGGAGGGGGGGGGGGGGAAGCAGCCTTTGATTCTGCTTCTATTGGCCTCCTTCGATTGGGAGTCAGCATCTAGCAAGTCATGGCCTTCGATTGGACATTGGCAGAAGCTGGGCGTGACTTCTGGTTCTTCCTAGTTGCCTTGTTACCTTCTTCGATTAGGCCTAGAATTAGTAAGTCATGGCCTTCGATTCTGGCTTTCTGGGGCTTGGAAGTCAACATGAGCATGCACTCTAGTTGGGCCTGGAAGTTAGCATTGAAGCCCAAGGCTTCGTTTTATATTCCTTTCCCCCCGTCTCTTTCGTTTGGGACATAAAATGGCAACATGGCCTAAGGCCATGTTAACCTTTTTCTTGTGACCAAACTAAATATTAAAGTATATTTAATGAACTCAAAACAACAAGGAAAAAAAAGATTATCCAGAAAAATAGATTCAAAGGGTGTAAACGAAAGGGAGGAAAAATATTATATACATGCTATAATTGAAAGAAAGGATGCAAGGGTAAGAGTAACTTACCTTGCTTCGGCCTTGAATTGGTGTGGGACCTTGAGTGGAGGCCCTGGGTGCTGGATTCGAAAGAGGGGCCCTAAAACAAAGACTTGGATGCTGAATTCGAAGAAGGAAAGAAAGCAAGTGTGATGCTTCTTTCCACTGGATTCGAAAGAGACTGAAAAGTGGTTCTTCTTCATAATCGAAGGAGGTGACAATAGGATTCTGGGTTTTTGATTTCGCAAGTGTTGAAGGGACTTGAGAGATTTGTGGTGTGTGAGAATTTTGAAGACACGTTCCCCTCCTCTTCTTCCTCTCCTCTTTTCTATGTGCAGATGAACTCTCTATTTATAGAGGAAAAATTTGAAATGTTTTGGAGTAAAAATAATAAAATAAAGGCTCAGTTGGAAAGTAAGCACCCACTTGTGCCATTATAGCAAGATGGATGATTCAGATGGAATGCTTCATTCTGAAGGAAAACAGGCGCAAGGCTCAAGAAAAACTTTTTCTAAAAAGTAGTATTATACTATTAAGGGAAAGTGGTCTTGGACAACAAATGGGTAAAAGCCTATTTTAACTTGCATAAACAATTAAATATAGGGTGAGTCATAGGTTTGAGGCCTGAAAAGGGGAAACACGTAGCCTAGCCTATGGGTCTAAATGTTCAACTTGATCTTTTGAATCGAATCCTCCATCCATCCACAACTTTCGACCAGACTAAAACACCATTTGTTCCCACCAGTTGTGTGTCCTTCGAATGGACCCAACATGTATTCTTCGAATGGGTCTCTTGTGTGGCCTTTGACTGGTCTTTCTGCATGCTGAAGTGTATACGAATGTTTCAAAGGGGAGTCATTGCCCAGTCGAGATTGGCACAAAGGTGGTCAGCACCTTGTGGTCGAAGGCAACTTTGGAGGAGTCTTGGCCTTGTGTTGAAGACAAACTGAAGAGGGATATGTGCATTGGTGACACGCTGAGGGGTCTTTTTTCCAATGGGAGCTTTTGTGAATCGAAGGCCAATTTGGAGAAGTTCTTACTTTTGCATGCTGAAGGCACGCCCAAAGGGATAGTTTGCCTAGTAGAAGTAAGAAATAAGTTTGCTCCAAGGAAAATAAATGCTCAAACGAAGTAAGGATCCAACTTGCATGTGGGTAGCTATTGCATTTATGAGTCAAGTCAGCATGCAAAGATAGTGGTGCAATCGAAGGAGCACTGACAAGAAGCCCTTCCTCTTTGGATCAAAGAAGGCTATTTTAAAGGGAAAATATGCCCAGTCGAAGCTTGTGTACAACAAGCAATCAACAGTCTAAGACTTCAGTCGAAGCTTGGAAAATTGAGGTAAGCTTGGATGAGGATTCGAAGGTCATGTTCTGATCGAAGAACACAACTTCCACACGTTAAAGAATTGGATTTGAAGGGTCATGTTCTGATCAAAGAGTAGAGCTTCTGTATGTTAAATAGTGAGATTCGAAGGATTGGAGCAAGTGTTTTGTATGGGGTTGGACAGTTTTGAACTTCTGTCGAAGAGTTTAGCTTATGGATTGAGGCAAGTTGCTCGAAGGAAACACATTCCCTCAGTCGAAACTTGGATCGAAGGAAGACTACTGCCCAATCGAAGAATGCAAGCCAAGCTTGCATCGAAAGAGGCCAAAAACCCAATCGAAAGAGCTAAATTGAAGAACACTTGTTTTTCTCCAAATTTGTCAAAATATTATTTTTATCTGTTTTCTCCCTTTTTGACAGTTTCCTTTTAATTTTGGTACTGGAAAAATCTCAATGCACTTGTGCAAGCTTAAATCCTGAGAATCTTTGTGAGAAAAACCCTTGAGAATTGATAGGGCAAATTTTGGGGTACAACAGCTGCCTCTGTTCAATAATCTTATACCTGAAGAGTTAGATTGGCGGTCCGCCATTCGTGACATGAAGGTGGAAGATGATTGAACACTAGAGTGCCCAGAAATTTTCATTTGATGACATTGTAGTTGATTATGTAGGGAATGGGCTTAAAGATGTCATTTGGAGAATGATGGATAGTTGTTGGAGATGGGCTTATAGATGCCACCCAGAGTGTTTGTTGACAGAAATTAGACAAAGTCTAAATTCTAACTTCAACTGGAGAAGAAATTAGAATAAATCTTTGGAGCGATTTATCTGAACCAGACGAAATGTCTACCAGAAAGAATCAGGATAAACCATTGAGAGATTTAAACTGAACCAGCAGAGGTCTTTGGTTGCCTGTCATTAACTGGAAGAAATAAATCTAACCATAGGAGGTCTTTATTTGTGATGGGCCAGTGTAGGGCTATTCTTTAGGAGACATATGAGAGAGAGGCCTGGGTAGGGCTGCTTCAGGATGAATCCGTATGAAACTGCATCTGGGAATGAGAAGGAACCTGTGTAGGGTTGTGTGATACGGTGGCCAGAACTGGACTGTTTGAAAATGCTGGTTTGCATTTTGCGTTTGTGTTTGCAAAATGTCGCGGTAAGCAAGAGTCACCACCGACTTTTATTTTATCCAACTGGAAAGGAAAAAAGCACAGAAAAATTCCCTTTTTCGAGATTTTAAGTACGGGGGGTAGATTATAGAAAGGGAAGGTATTAGCACCCTTTCTATCCGTGGTTTTCCACGGGCTCTTAGGTACTTGCTCATCATTTTCAAAATTGCTTGTGTGTGTTTGATTTGAAAAGGTTTTTGTTTTACTTCGATTTAACCCTTGCTTCTGTCTTCAAGAGTGTTACGAAGTCGTTTTGAAAACTTTGTTTGAAAAGAGTGTAAGTGTGAAAAAGTTTGTTTGTTTGAGCAAGTACTTAAGAACTAATCTACCTACTCGAAAAAGAGAATGTTTCTATTCTTGTTTCCTTTAGACAGTGCTATCCCACTATTAGTGAGTAGGTAGCACCGTCGTTGGAGTTTTAAGGGTTAATTCGAAAGGGACGTACGATCACTAAAGCAATGTTAAGACGTCTTAGTAATAACCCTAATGTCTTAAGATCAATATTCGAGGCAAAAATATCCGTGGCAACCATTCCGAGGCAACTTTTCTGAACGGGACTTTGATCTTTGTTTAGTCAAGAGAGCGACCACTAAAATATCCTATACTTAATGACCTTTACCGAAGGCAACCGAAGTTAGAGTATACCCTAGGAGTGCGCATGTACGAGTGATTCAATTTCAAGTTATTATCTTTGCACATTTAGGGTTTGCTAACCATTTTAAAGTTAATCATACATTCTTGTCATGCAACCCTAATATCATACATCTAACAGTTTAATATTTACGGAAATTAAAGTGCGGAAAGTAAAGCTACGCTATTCCAAGGCTTCGGGTATTAATTTACATAGCCAAAAAAAAACCCGTCAAAACGATAAATGAAAAGAAAAAAGTCCTAATTAATATAGTACATCCCATGAGCAATTACATCAATATCGTGAAAATAAATAAAGCGCGCGCGATGAGGAATAGAGAACGATAGGAAATTAGGGTTTTGACCCTGTCTAACCTAATTAAAAGAAAAAACTATTTTTTGTTGTTTTTGATTATTTTGAGAAAATAAGGTTTAAAACTAAATACAAAAACCTAATTACTAATTAAATTAAACTAAGAAAAATATTAAATTTGACCTATTTTGTGTTTTGTTATTTTTTAAGAAAAAGAAAATAGAATTTAAATTAGACAAAACCCTAATTTCTAACTTGTTTTAATTTATTTACAAAATAATTAAAGTTACCCTAAAATTAAATAAACTAATTAAATTAGTTTTTGATAAAAAAATAACCTAAATCTAATTGGATGAAAAATTATTTTTTATGATTTTTTTATGAAAAAAAGAATTAATTTGGTGTTAGTAAAAATAATTTAAATAAAATGAATTAAATAAAATAATGTATAAAAGAATATAGAAAAGAGATATTGGGCCTGTGAAAGTAATTGGGGGGTGTGAATATCCAGCCTTGGGCCCAAAACAAGCTGATCCACATTGACCTCTCAGATTCCCTGCTGCATGTTGACCAAGGCGTATGATGGTCCTTCGTGTGATGGCCTTTAGATCTGGCCATCTGGAGATCCAATGGAGGAACCTTGAGGTCATATGGTGGACTTCAAATTTGTGCATGCGCCTGATCATATAAATCAAAATAATATGAAACATGGGGGGACTTGGGATTCGAACCCAGGTCCTATAACCTTTTCCAACTACTCCACTACCAACTGAACCACGCGATTCTGTTGTATGTAAAGAAACAAATAAATAATATAAAAATAACACAAATTTGTTAGCTCCCTGTACGCGAAATTTTAAACAGACGAATGAGACGGTGCCACGCAAGTCATCTTCTTCCCCTCTCCGTTGGTAAAAGTCAGAGACTTTTACCTACGGACAAACGTCCGTCACGACAACCCTTGCTTGTTTCAAAATCTCACATGGGCGTGATAAATGGAGTCTAAGGCCATAAATCAAACCGCCTTGGTCTGCTGAGCATTATGGTGCCCTTCTTGTGGACCAATTTCACCTGTATAAGAAAAACCCAAAACAAAACAAGGAACCCTAACAATGGTGGATTCCTGTACAGCTAACAATAATGCAATTAAATGGTGCCATTAGTTTGCAAACATGTTAAGGATTCAGAATATGCTATTGAAACATGATAAAGATGCCTGAAATTGGATAATCGAATCTGAAAAACATACCAAATCATGATGACTATACGTCTCGTTTCTACGCTTGGGAGGGTCGGAAAACGATTGAATCTGCTTCAGAGAAGGTCCAGGAGTGGATTAGCTGCTTCAAATTGCCTTGAATCTTCCTCTAACTAGTAATTCGAACCAACACTTTTGAGTGATTTTTTTGAATTTAGTTCTGACTTCTCACGCCTCCAAATCTTGTGTTTTAGGTCTGCCAATGTTCACTATATACCAAGGATTGAATTAGGGTTGAAATTATGCTCTCAATCTTTATCCATTATGGCTTTTGATTTTGATTTGATTCACTTGAAAATCTTTCCAAAATAGGCCAAAAATCAATCTTTTTGTGCCCACCTATTCCTTGCACGAATTGATTCACTTGCTAGCTGGATATAGGACCTGAAATATGCACAAGATCTTGAGGTTTCAATGATTTGTATTTTTCCATGATTTGTTTTGATTTAAATTGATTTGATTCAAATGAAAATCAAAATAAATAGAAAAAATAAGATAAAGACAAATGGGAAGAGCTAGGGCTCGTGGACCATGCTACCAACTCAAAACAAGTGCAAAAAGTTAGGTCGATTTAGCAAAAATGGCATTTTGAGGCATAATTAACTTTTGACAATTTTGCAAAAAAGGTCAACTTCACCAATGCATAACTTCCTCAAATTTGACTCTTTGGAGGTGTTCTTGGACTTTTTAGAAATCTCAAGATGTCCTCTAAGCAACCATTTTTGTCCTATCTCAATTGAATCTTCCATGTTCATCTATGAATCTTTGACAAAAAAGGTGTTTTTGTTGACTTTTCAAAATGACCTATAATGTCCAAATTCATAACTTCTTGTGAGTGCATATTTTGAACTTGGGAGATGAATATGGATTGTAGGGAATTGCATACTATTAAAAATGAGATTTGGATGGGTCATTTATCATGAAGTATGAGAAAGTTATGCTTGGTCAAAGTTTAGTTGACTTTTCCTACAAAACCCTAATTTAGCAACTTTTGGTTCTTGATGAATTGTGAGCAATCCTTGATGAATGATGATCAACCCTTGATCAAATAATTAAATATACTTCAAAATGAGGATGTTGACCAAAAATATTGAAGTTTGACTGTATGTGGGCCACAATTGACTTTTGTCATAGCATAGTCGATTTTCAGGCCTTTGAGCAATTGATTGAGCAAACTTCCTCTGTAAGGCTTGAAACTTGACATGGATGATCTTGAGAACATATTAGGGCAATGATGAGCATTTGGGATCCATTGGACTCAAATATCTTGATGCAACATGAAACCCTAATTTGAGGTAGACTGCCTTAGGAGAGAGCTTGTCTGGTCAACCCTTGGACTTCCTTGAGCAACTTGAGGATCTCTCTTGAAATGTTTTGAGAAATATGGGAGGTAAAATTTTGGGGTACAACGGCTTCCCCTGTTCAATCTTCTTAAACCTGAGGATGTAGATTGGATTTTCTGCCTTTCGTGATCCGAAGGTGGAAGATGATTGAACACTAGAGTGCCCAGAAATGTGCACTCGCATGAAGTGGTATTTGTCTTATAACGTTGGGAATGGGCTTACAGATGCCATTTGGAAATTAATGATGGAAGATGGGTTTAAAGATGCCATCTGAAGGAGTGTCGATCGCCTAAGAGATTCCTTAGCGAGAGTCAGTATACCTGTTGTTGAGGAAGACTGCGCTGGGGAATGCTGGTCTCTGTCTTGAGAGCAATAGAATTTTAAGAGCTTCGTCCGTTCGTTATTCTACTGGGGAATCATCTCTTAGTTAAAAAGGTGAAAATGAACTACTATCTGGTCATGATCCAGGCTTCATAGTGATAAGACTGACTGTTATCCGGTCATGCTCTGGGCTTTACAGTGACTTACTGGGGAGATGAGATTAAACTTGTTATCCGATCGTAATCCGGGCTTCACAATTTCGCGATTCTTATCTGGTCGTAATCCATGATTTAGAAGGAAATGATTTGTTATCCGGTCGCATCCGGGCTTCAACTTGAATTTAGGGCACACTAATACCCGGTCGACTCCAGGCTTCTTAGTATTTGTCCAGGTAAACTACGATTTGGTCGAAATCCAAGCTTCACAGTGTCTTGTACTGTTATCTGGTCGTAATCCAGGCTTCAGTCCTTTTATTGTTATCTGGTCGTAATCCAGGCTTCACGATGTTTATACCATTATCTGGTCAAATTCAGGCTTCATGGTGTCCTGTATTGCTATCTGGTTGTAATCCAGGCTTCACAATATCTTGATTCTTATCTGGTCGTAATCTAGGCTTCAGAAGAAATCAAGTGGTTATCCGGTCGCCTCCGGGCTTCCCTTTGACTTTTGGGCCTACTAATATCCGGTCGAATCCGGGCTTCATAGTAATTGGTCGGGTAAACTGCTATTTGGTTGCAATCCAAGCTTCACAGTGTCCCTCACTGTTATCTGGTTGTAATCTAGGCTTCAGTGTTTCTTATCGCTATCTGGTCGTAATCCAGGCTTCACGATGTCTCATACCCTTATCTGGTCGAATCCAATCTTCATGGTGTTCGGAGAAATCAAGATATTATCCGGTCAAATTCGGGCTTCATAACTTGTATTAAAGATATACCACTATCTGGTCGTAATCCAGGCTTCGCGGTGTCTTTGGTTGGTATCTGGTTGTAATCCAGGCTTCACAGAAACTTGTATTGCTATCTGGTCATAATCCAGGCTTCACAATAACTTGCTGAGTTATTATCCGGTTGTAATCTGGGCTTCACGGCTTGCTGGGGATTAAACTATTATCCGATTGAATCCGGGCTTCATAGCTTAGAGATAAACCACTATCTGGTCGAATTTAGGCTTCGCGGTGTTTGATACTGTTATCCGGTTGTTCTCCGGGCTTCACAATATGATGTAGAAATCAAGATACTATCCGGTAGGATCCGGGCTTCATAGCTTGAACTTGGTGAGAATTTGATTGTATCTTTCCCCTGAAAGGTAAAGAGTTAGTCGTATGTAATGCATGATATGTATCCAGCAATGATGTTCTCAAAATAAATGAGACTGTGTTGTATGATGCTTATGCATATATCATGATGTATGGATATGCAATGTTTTTTATGATAATCTCTAGCTGGGGAAAATAAATCCCGGATTGCTGCTGGAGAAAAGAGTTGAATTCTTCATTCTCGCTGGGGATAATGACTGAAGATGGTTGTGAGAATAATCCTGTTGTAGAATAAACTGACGAGAAAACGACTCTGTGGGGAAGAGATACTATGCTAGAGGATCTGTGGATTTGGAGAAATAACCTTGCCTGGGGATGAATTACCGTTGCTGGCGATAATGAAACCTGTTCGGGATTGAGTTTCTGCTTGTGGAAGAAATAAACTCCGCTGAGGATAATCTTCTAATGCTGGTGATAGATGAATTCTGCTTGGGGAGAATCACTGTTTTTAGATACTTTTTACTCTGCAGGGAGTGAATGTACCTTTAATCGCATTCTACAGCTAGGTCTATCCCTATACCTGGTGGACAGAGCAACTGTAAGGTTTGGACATTTCTTGTTTGCCCCTGTTCCTGATATTATGAGTAATCGTCTTTTGTTTCGCATGTAAATATTTATGAGTAGCAATTATTGTCAAATACATATATAAAAAATGAATCATTGCATGTTCTTGCAAAATAAAACAGGAAAAGAAAAACAATTTAAAATTTCTTTGTGAAAATGAATTGTATTGATTTTGAAGTTGGCATGTAAATATGCGTTTTTGTACAAGAGGCTGACGTCCTAGTAAGAGAACACCGCCGAATGATAGAAATTATACAATTTGTGTAAAACAATGAAAAACAGCTATGTGAACAATCCCACTGGGTTCCAACTCTGCTATTGCCCATATATCTTCAAGCGTCTCATTACTTTGCTACTTGGTTGAAGGTAGATCGGATTGATTAGCGCCGTCCGAACTTGATAGTCAATACTGAAGTCTGGTTGCAAAATGATCCAATGAGACATAGTGTTACGCTTTAATCCCTAATTTTTTCCTGGACCGCCCTTTCGGGTTTTCAGTCCACCGGGATACCCTTTTTTGCCCAAGCCGCCTTTTCAGGTTTTCGACTTGCCGGGTGTACAGATTTTTTCATTTTCATCCCTTATTTTTGCCCGAACCCTTTTGGTTCGCCGGGAAGCCCTTATTTTTGCCTAGGCCAGTCAACCTAGCGAGTCTTTGATCACGCGTAGTATTTTTTCACTATGTCTACATTGACGGGGTGAGGAAGGTCGTCACCATCCATGGTGGTTAGAATCATAGCTCCTCCTGAGAAGATGTTCTTAACTACAAATGGCCCTTCATACATAGGGGTCCATTTTCCCCTGGGATCATGTTGCGGCAGTATGATGCGTTTGATCACGAGATCCCCAACTTGATACTCTTATCGTCCGACTTTCTTGTTAAATGCCTTGATCATTCGTTTTTGATACGTCTGACCACGACAAATAGCAGTGAGTCTCTTTTCATCGATTAAGTTCAGCTGATCAAGCCGGGTCTGGATCCAGTCGTCCTCGCTCAAACATGCATCCTTCATAATCCGAAGAGAGGGTATTTGGACTTCAATAGGTAAGACCGCTTCCATGCCGTACACCAAAGAGTAGGGTGTTGCCCCTGTTGAAGTCCTTGTGAGGTACGGTACCCATGAAAAGCGAATGGTAACATCTCGTGCCAATCTTTGTATGTCACCATCATCTTCTGCACAATCTTCTTGATGTTCTTATTAGTCGCTTCAACAGCCCCATTCATCTTCGGCCGGTAAGGAGAAGAGTTGTGATGTTGTATCCTGAACTGCTTGCAGAGCTCAGTGATCATTGTATTATTGAGATTTATACCATTGTCCGTAATGATCCTCTCTGGTACACCATATCGACAGATCAAATTGTGCCGAATAAACCGCGCCACGACGTTCTTAGTTACTGTAGCAAAGGAAGCTGCTTCGACCCACTTTGTAAAGTAGTCAATTGCTACCAGGATGAAACGATGCCCGTTGGACGTAGGTCTGATTTCACCAATCATATCGATGCCCCACATTGCAAAAGGCCAAGGAGATGTCAAGACGTTCAGAGGAGCTGGAGGTATATGCACCTTATCAGTATAGACTTGGCATTTATGACAAGTCCGAGAATGTTGATAATAATCGGCTTCCATAGTAGACCAATAATATCCTGCCCGAAGGATTTTCTTTGCCATGGTATGTCCACTGGAATGAGTTCCAAAAGTACCTTCATGTAATTCTGCCATGATTCTTTCTGCCTTGTTCTTATCCACACATCGTAGTAAGGTTGAATCATGGTTACGCTTGTAGAGAATGCCATTGCTGATGAAGAACTTCGCAGCGAACCTCCTCAAGAACTTCTTATCATTAACAGATACACCCTCGGGGTACTCTTGAGCCTCAAGATACCTTTTTACCTTGTGAAACTAGGGCTTATATGTTATCTCTTCAGTCTCAACGTCGCAGCAATGTGCGGGTTCGTCTAACCTCTCAATGGTAATTTTGGGAACTTCATTGTCCCACCTGACCTTGAACATAGTTGACATGGTAGCTAGCGCATCCGCCAGGTGATTCTCCTCTCTCGGGAAGTGTTCAAAGGTTATCTCCTTGAAGTGTGGAAGCAACGTCAATACATACTCTTTGTAAGGAATAAGATTTAGGTGCTTCGTATCCCACTCGCCTTTAACCTGAATGATCACGAGAGCGGAATCTCCGAACACACTCAAGAACTTAATCCTTAGGTCAATAGCAGCTTTGAGACCCATGATGCACGCTTTATACTCCTCCATGTTGTTGGTGTAGTTAAAACATAATTGGGCGGTGAACAGAGTATGACAGCCTTCAGGAGATATGATCACGACACCAATACCATTACCCAAAGAGTTTGAAGCTCCATCAAAGTACATATACCATCGGGATCCCTCTTCAGGTCCTTCATCCAGTCCAGGTTTTTCACAGTCGGTCACCAATATGATGCTCTCATCCGGAAACTCAAAATTCATAAATTGGTAATCATCCACGGCCTGATGCACCAAATGATCTGCCAACACACTTCCCTTGATTGCTTTTTGGGTTGTGTATTGGATATCATACTCAGTTAAGATCATCTTCCATCTTGCTATTCTTCTGGATAAGGCAGGCTTTTCGAAGATATACTTGATTGGATCCATCTTTGATATCAATAGGGTAGTGTGAGTCAGCATATATTATCTCAGCCGTCGAGCAGCCCATGCCAAAGCGCAACAAGTTTTCTCAAGCAGTGAGTATCGGGTCTCACAGTCGGTAAACTTTTTGCTAAGGTGGTAAATAGCATGCTCTTTTTGGCCAGACTCATCATGCTGCACCATCACACACACCATTGAGTTGTCGAGTACTGTCAAGTATAAGATTAAAGGTCTTCCCTCAACTGGAGGCATCAGAATAGGGGGCTCTTGGAGATATTCCTTGATCCTTTCGAAAGCGGCTTGACATTCATCATTCCATCTTACCACTTGATCTTTCTTCAACAGCTTGAAGATTGGTTCACAAGTAGCAGTCAAGTGTGAAATGAATCGGGCAATGTAATTCAGACGTCCCAAAAAGCCTCTGACTTCTTTTTTCATTCAGGGAACCAGCATTTCCTGTATAGCCTTCACCTTTGCAGGATCCACTTGAATACCTTTATAACTAACAACGAAACCCAGCAGTTTACTAGATCATACTTCGAAGGTGCACTTGTTCGGGTTTAACCTCAGTTTGTACATCTTCAACCTGTCAAATAGCTTCTGGAGATGGTCAAGGTGTTCCTCTTCAGTCTGGGATCTTGCAATCATGTCGTCAACGTATACCTCAATCTCATGGTGAATCATGTCGTGGAACAAAGCAACCATGGCGCACTGATACGTTGCCCCAACATTCTTCAATCCAAACGGCATGACCTTGTAGCAAAAGGCACCCCATTGCGTAACGAACTTTGTCTTCTCCATGTCTTCGGGAGCCATCTTAATCTAA
This sequence comes from Vicia faba, assembly GCA_948472305.1. Lineage (NCBI taxonomy): Eukaryota > Viridiplantae > Streptophyta > Magnoliopsida > Fabales > Fabaceae > Vicia > Vicia faba. The sequence continues at coordinate 1,577,448,227 of OX451737.1, forward strand.
TTGTAACCAGAAAAACCATCCATAAAGGAGAAGATCTTATGCTGCGTGGTGTTGTCGACTAGAACGTCGATGTAAGGGAGTGGGAAATCATCCTTGGGGCTTACCCTATTCAGATCCCTATAGTCCACACACATCCGCAACTTACCATCTTTCTTGGGCACTGGAACCACGTTGGTAACCCACTGTGGGTAAGAAGTAACTACTAGAAAACCGACATCAAATTGTTTCATGACCTCAGCTTTGATTTTTTTAGACATCTATGGGCGCATACGGCGAACCTTCTGCTTTACCAGAGGGCAGTCTTCTTTAGTTGGCAGGAGGTGAACCACAATGTCAGTATCCAACCCAGGCATATCTTCATAAGACCAAGAAAAAATCTCAACATAGTCGCGTAACATCTGTATCAACCGTTACTTGACACTAGGTTCCAAATTTTCACCGATCTTGACCTCTTTCTTGTCTTCCTCTGTACCCAGATTCACTGATTCCACTGGCTCTTTATAGGGCTGTATGGCCCTCTCTTCCTGTAGTAACAGTCTAGCAAGTTCCCCAGGCACTTCACAATCATCATCACTTTCGTCTTCGGCTTGGTTGATCGGACTTTCGAAGTCATAACTGGCAGTAGTAGAGTCGTTATCAGTGGGATCCAGAGTGGATGTGGATCTGCACTATGATATGTAAGTGTGTGTAAGACAATAGCTGTTTTGATAAAGTGCAAGATAGAAAAGAAAAACAAGGAGCGCAACATTTGTAATGCAAGAAAACGTCCAATGCTTTATTGATGATATATGAAAATGACAAATATTAAGCCCTCACAAACAAAGCCAAAGTGCCTCGGGCAACGCACCGGGCCGTAAAGTTTCAAATTGTCTGTTATAAGTCTAAAAAAAAAGTCTATTACTGTGTAATAAAAGAAACAGGCACGAAGTCCTTTGCCGTCCAATTGTTCAATCCATCGTTGGTAGTTGGGTAAATCCAGATTTCAAACTCTGACTCTTCTTCATCATCTTCAATTGCATTCACTCCCTGATCATGTTTAGGCATTGGAGCAGTTATGATGTTGGGCTTTTCCGGAGCGTCAAACTGGATTTCTTTAGCTTCAATCAAATCTTGCATCTTATTCCTCAAGGCCCAGCAGTTGTTTGTATCATGCCCTGGGCTATCGGAGTGATAAGCGCAGTGGGCGTTCGGATTATACAGCGGAGATGTGGTGTTGGGATTCTTTGGGTCTTCCCTCAGAGTCACCAGGTTGGTCTTCAACAATTGCGGTAAAATTTGAGATAAGGTCATACTGAGCCGAGTGTACTGTCTTTGCGGTCTCTCTATTCTTTGCTGATTGTTGCATTGTGGGGCAACAGTAGGTCTTGATATTACTACCGCATTTACTGCTTGGCGGCTGTGATACGGTAGGAGAACTGACTTGAGGTTTTGCGTTTGTTTTTGCAAATGTTTCGGTTTAGCAAGAGTCGCCACCGACTTTTTATTTTATCCTAAGGAAAGGTTAAAAAAGCACAGCAAAAACCTTTGAGATGTTTTCTTGGGTTCGGGGAGTAGATTATAGAAAGGGAAGGTATTAGCACCCTTTCTATCCATGGTTATCCATGGGATCTTAGTTACTTGCTTAGATCACTTGCCTTGCATTTTCAATTGTTTGAAATGGTGCTTTTGTGTGTGGTTTCGAAAATGTTTTGAAAAAGATGCCTTGTCTAGGCAACCGTTGTAACAATTCTTTACTCGAATGTTTTACAAAGGTGTTTGTCTTTTCGAAAAGATGTTTCAAATGTTTTTGAAAGTTTGTTTTTGAAAGTTGTGTTGTGGAGTGTGTTTTGAAAAGTAGGCAAGTGTGTTTTGCAAGTTTGATCAAGTAACTAAGAGTTGTCTACCCCTAAATTTACTCAAAGATTTTTCCTATGTTTTAAACCTTTTAACAATATTGTTCCACCATTGTATTTGGTGGACAAACTTGCGTTAGGATGTAAACGGGACAGGTGCAGGTCATCGTATAGACCATGATAGCAATTTTGCAAAGTATCTTAGCATCTTTTGAGGGACTAAGATCATTTTTATAAGGCAACTTTGGATAGCGTCATCGAGGGACTATGATCTTTTGATTTTGTTTGTTTTACCAAGATACTTTGCATGCGTAACATGGCCCATTTTTGAAGGCAACAAGGGGATGTAACCCTAGGGGTGTTTGTGTGCAAGTGTGTTTTATTGCATACAAGAGTTTATCTTTGAATTAGGTTTTTCTATTTCATTGATTTTATCTTGCCATACACATCCTAATTACTAGCATTTATATTTAAAAGCAATAAAAAGCAGGAATATAAAATCCTACGCTATTACAACAATTAGGGGGTGGGGATACATATTTGTACATGGGGTGGTTCAACGAGAAAAATAGATAAGAAAAGAAAATAACAAAAACAAGATAGAGAGAAAGAGAGAGGGAGCCAGCACGCTGCTGAGAGGTCATCAGAAGTTCTGACTCTGGCCTGCTGCCAGATGATCAACCTTTTGGTTAAACTGTATGAGTCAGAACTTCTGACTCTGGCACCTACAAAACAGAAACCTGTTAGTGGGAAGATCAGAAGTTCTGACCCCCATGCGCTGCAAGACAAAAGTTTGTTAGTGGGGATATCAGAAGTTCTGATCCTGCTGGAAATACAATAATTCTCAGAAGTTCTGATATTATTGACAGCAAAACAGGCTTCAGATGTGCTAACGTCAAAGTCAGCACTTGGCTTCTCCCTGTGCTAGTCAGAACATCTGCAATTTTGTTATTTTTCCACAAAACAGAAAACATGTTTGGAACAGCTTCAGCAAATGTCAAAGTGTTTCAGGGGACATAACCAACAAGGTCACAGGCAGGTTCTATGCTGACTCAAAACATTCTGAGGTATGAAAATCCTCAGAACACAAACAGCAGCAACATGATGTTTACATTATGTTTATTTGAGCATGATGATGCTTAGCAGCGTGATGAAGGTCAACAGGTGCTTACCTGGCTGTTGGAAAAGTTTGTGAATGAGAGCTAGCTTTTGGCTCTGATGGTGTTCTGGACAGGTTCTTTTTTGAAAGGGGTAGATGAAGGTGTATGTATGGTCAGAGGCTGAAAGGGTGTTCTTTAGTCATAAAGAAAGCTGGGTATTGATGAAGTTTGAAGGTAAGAGGTTCAAAGTTATGAAACACTAGAGATTTTGGCAGAGTTTCACAGTACTTTCTTGCTAAAAATTTCTGTTTCTCTTCTAGCAATTTTTCTGGTTTTTGGACGCCCTTTTTCAGTGGACAATGGTGCTCTATTTATAGGCGAAGCTCTTGTGGATTCTTGAACATTAAAGGCGCCAACAGAGGTTGAATTGTTCTTTGAAAGAAGTTCCTGGGAAGTTGTGATAATAGATAGCCTTTCAGCCTAGGCTGGAACAGCAGGCATGGATTGGGGATAAGTGACCTCTTAGGTGGACGGTGGCGCGTAGACCCATGCCTAAACCTGCATAAAGGCGTTTACCAAGCCACACGTGAAGAGACCCCTTGGATGAATGTTCAGGAGTGGTTGGGAGCATTAATGAGCATTAAATGGTGATGAGACTTATCAACACCAATATTCTGGTAATAGGAAAAAACTTGAACCAACAGTTCTGCTTTACCAAAAACAACGTATACCATGCTCTGGTCTTGGCCTCTTGTTGTCTTAGCAAATTCTGGAGATTCTCCTGACTTCCTGACACATTCCTTGGATTTGCTTCTGGAAATCCTGGACTGAGAGATTCTGTATTAGTGTAACATCCACTCTTCTGACCCTTTCATCTTCTGATTTCAGCATGTTCTGAAGGAGTCTTCAGACTTTCTTGCTCCTTTTGCATTCCTTTAGCAAACTCTGGCTGAACTTGCGTAACTGCTGAAAGAGTCATGTTCTGCTTGAGGCTTATGTGTTGAACCACGTTTGCAACTTCTGACTAAATTGATGTAGCTGCTGAAGAGCCAACTTCTGACAGCGTTGAGCCAAGCTTGCAACTTCTGACCGTTGAGCCAAGCTTGTAACTTCTGACCGTTTCTATCTGGAGTTTGGTCCAGAAGTTCTGAAGCGCTATTTTCTTCTTAAACACCCATTTTTTAAAGAAAAATTCCAAATGTTTAGAATTTAATTTTCTCAAGATAAAAGCGTTGCCTTTAGAGCTTGTGTGATCATTTTCCTCTTGTAAATGGTTTGCTTGGGAAGAAATGATAATTCAGGACTTGGATTAGTTTCAGAGGGACTCTGAGAACCCAGGATGATTTCCTGAAGAAAGAGAGGGCAAATTTTGGGGTACAACAGTTTCCCCTGTTCAATCTGCTTGAACTTGAAGAGTTAGATTGGCAGATTTGCCTTTCGCGGCTCGAAGGTAAAAGGAGATTGGACACTAGCGTGCCCTTAAATTTGTACTCGTCAAGACATGGATGCAGGAATGGGCTTAAAGATGCCATTTGGAGATGGGCTTAAAGATGCCATCTGGAGAGGTGACAAAATCTTATCGGGGATGGGCTTAAAGATGCCATCTGGAATGTTTGTTGAACTGTAGTTCGTTGATAAGTGAGTGAGTATCAGAAAGGTATCCCTGTTTTGGAACATCTCTGAACTTGGGGGCTGAATAAGCCATAGATTGACATCCGTATCTGGAAGCATCCGTAAGCTGTTTTCAAAAGTTGCATCTGAACAAGCGATATATTAACATTCGTGTTTGGAGAATCCGTAAACTGTATTCAGAAGTCTTGGATATGAATAAGCAATAGAGCAGCATCCGTTGTTGGGAAGCGTTCGTAAACTGTTTTCAAAAGTTGAGTCTGAACAAGCGATAGATTAACATCCGTGTTTGGAGAATCTGTAAACTGTTTTCAGAAATTTGAAGAATCTGAACAAGCGATAGGTTAACATCCGTTACTGGAGAACACGGGAACTGTTTTCAGAAGTCTTGAAGTTGAATAAGCAATAGAGCAGCATCTGTTGTTGGGAAGTGTCCGTAAACTATTTTCAAAAGTTGAGTCTGAACAAGCAATAGATTAACATCCGTTACTGGAGAATCCGTAAATTGTTTTCAGAAATTTGAAGAATTTGAACAAGCGATAGGTTAACATCCGTTACTGGAGAACTCGTGAACTGTTTTCAGAAGTCTTGAAGTTGAATAAGCAATAGAGCAACATCCGTTGTTGGGAAGCATCCGTAAACTGTTTTCAAAAGTTGAGTCTGAACAAGCGATAGATTAACATCCGTTACTGGAGAATCCGTAAACTGTTTTCAGAAGTTGAAGAATCTGAACAAGCGATAGGTTAACATCCGTTACTGGAGAACCCGTGAACTGTTTTCAGAAGTCTTGAAGTTGAATAAGCAATAGAGCATCATCCGTTGTTGAGAAGCGCCCGTAAACTGTTTTCAAAAGTTGAGAAGAATCTGAACAAGCGATAGGTTAACATCCGTTACTGGAGAACCCGTGAACTGTTTTCAGAAGTCTTGAGTCTGAACAAGCGATAAATTAACATCCGTTACTGGAGAATCCGTAAACTGTTTTCAGAAGTTGAGTCTGAACAAGCGATAGGTTAACATCCGTTACTGGAGAACCCGTAAACTGTTTTCAGAAGTTGAGTCTGAACAAGCGATAGATTAACATCCGTTACTGGAGAATTCGTAAACTATTTTCAGAAGTTGAGTCTGAACAAGTGATAGGTTAACATCCGTTACTGGAGAACCCGTAAACTGTTTTCAGAAGTCTTGGAGTTGAATAAGCAATAGAGCAGCATCCGTTGTTGAGAAGCGCCCGTAAACTGTTTTCAAAAGTTGAGAAGAATCTGAACAAGCGATAGGTTAGTATCCGTTACTGGAGAACCTGTGAACTGTTTTCAGAAGTTGAGTCTGAACAAGCGATAGATTAACATCCGTTACTGGAGAATCCGTAAACTGTTTTCAGAAGTTGAGTCTGAACAAGCGATAGATTAACATCCTTTACTGGAGAATCCGTAAACTATTTTCAGAAGTTGAGTCTGAACAAGCGATAGATTAACATCCGTTACTGGAGAATCCGTAAACTGTTTTCAGAAGTTGAGTCTAAACAAGCGATAGATTAACATCCGTTACTGGAGAATCCATAAACTGTTTTCAGAAGTTGAAGAAGGAACCGGTGTAGGGTCGCCTGATGATGAGTCTGTATAAAAACTGCATCTAGATTGTTAATGATAGCCTTTTATTCTTATCCTGAAAAGGACAAAATGTTAGCTGAACACAAAGTTATGCTGCATGGAATGTATGATACAATATATGTTATATCGATGTTCATGAGATGAATGTAATGAATGCGCATGTAAGCTAATGAGCTGTCTTGCTGAGGATAGATGAATCCTGGATGGCTGGAGATAAAAGTATCTTGACTGCCGCCGGGGGAAGTAAATCCTTGACTGCTGCAGGGTGGTGCAAGAATTTTTGATTGCTGAGGATGAGACATCCTTGTTGACTACTGTTGGGGAATCAGGAGCTTGGGTTGTATGCCAATCTACTGGGGATTCCTGTCTTGAGGAGATCTTCATTGGGGGATATTTGAATATCCTGTGGGGAACTGAGAATGAGAGTCTTGATTCGGCTTGGGGAATGCAAGATCTTCAACTGCTTGGGGATCTTAGGACCACTGCTGGGGATTGAAAATCCTTGGTGACTTGCGGGGCTAGAGAATTATGATGATCTCTACTGGGGAGTCCAGAACCTGGGAGGCTCATGCTGGAGGAGTAAGACTGAGAATCTACAATCTGATGGGAAGTACCTCTGCGGGGAGAAGGTTCACTAGTCTGGTTCCGCTGGAGATTTGATAGTTGAAAGTCTTAGCTCCGTTGGGGATAGGATTTTCAGATTCTTAAGGCTCCACTGGGGATACTGAAACTTAACTCTGTGGGGAATTGAGTTCCGGAAGGCTCTCTGGCTGGGGAAATCAGTTTTGAGAAAGTTTTTTCTGCTGAGGATCCCGAAGTTTAACTCCGTTTGGGGAATTAAGTTCTGGATTTTGACTTTACCGAGGAATTTGGTGTTTAGAACTGCTAGGGATTTCTTATGAAAGGGTATCAAAATATATGTCTGTACCTTCACCCTATCAGCAATCATCTTTCTTCATTTGTAAGGAAATGATTATGTTCAAATGCATATGCCTATTTAACAAAACATTGGACGTTTCTCAAATAAACATAAGTGCAAAAGAGAAAAAGGAAGTCAAAGCAAATTTCTGTATTTGGAAAAGTATTTGTATTAACTTTCTATAAGTATCTTTGTACAAAGGAGACAAACATCCTAGTAAGAGGATGTCGTCGTAAAAATTGAAAAAATTTATGCAAAAGAAAGACGGCTATGTGAAACAATTCCACGGGATTCCCATTCTGCTATAGCCTTCACAACTCTGAATATCTGTCCATTCAATGCTTCGTCTGCCGGTGACTGGATTGATCAGAAGCTTGGAGCTGGTTGATGAAGAGATTGTCCTTAAAGTGATCCGACGAGACATAGTCATACGCTTTAATTCCCTAGCTTTTACCTGAATCGCCCTTTCAGGTTTTCGATCCACCGGGAAACCCTTTTTTGCCCAAGCCGCCCTTTCGGGTTTTCAACTTTCCGGGTGTACATATTTTTTTGTTTTTATCCCTAATTTTGGCTGAACCGCCCTTTCGGGTTTTCGGTTCATCGGGATGCCCATTTTTGCCCAAGCCGCCCTTTCGGGTTTTCGACTTGCCGGGTGATTTTATGCATAGTATGTTTTGACTATGTCTGCGTTCGCAGGGTACGGCAAATCGTCACCGTCCTTGGTGGTCAGAATCATTGCACCACCAGAAAATATGCTCTTGATTACAAATGGTCCTTTGTAAGTAGGAGTCCATTTGCCCCTGGGATCACTTTGCGGCAAGATAATCCGCTTGATTACGAGATCCCCGACTTGATATACTTGACGCCTGACCTTGTTGAAAGCCTTGATCATCCGTTTTTGATACGTATGACCATGGCAAACAGCGGCGAGTCGCTTCTCGTCGATCAAATTGAGTTGATCAAGTCGGGTCTGAATCCAATCATCTTCATTCAAACCAGCGTCCTTCATAATCCTTAAAGAAGGAATCTGAACTTCCATGGGCAGGACAGCTTCCATGCCATATACCAAAGAAAATGGGGTTGCCCCGGTTGAAGTACGTGTCGTGGTACGGTATCCATGCAGAGCAAACGATAACATCTCATGCCAGTCCTTGTAAGTGACTGTCATTTTCTGAATGATCTTCTTGATGTTTTTGTTTGCAGCTTCAACAACACCGTTCATCTTCGGCCGATAGGGAGATGAATTGTGATGATAAATCTTGAACTGTTCGCACAATGAGGTGATCATAGTATTGTTCAGATTTATACCGTTGTCTGTGATGATCCTGTCGGGGATACCATACCGGCATATGAGATTTTGTTTGATGAAGCGGGCAACCACATTTTTAGTAACAGAGGCGAAGGAAGCTGCTTCGACCCATTTGGTAAAATAGTCAATGGCGACCAGGATGAAGCGATGTCCATTGGACGCTGTGGGCTTGATCTCTCCAATCATGTCAATGCCCCACATTGCGAATGGCCAAGGATCTGTCAGAACGTTGAGAGGAACAGGAGGAATATGAATCTTGTCAGTGTAGACTTGACATTTGTGGCAAGTACGGGAATGTTGATGGCAATCAGCTTCCATAGTAGACCAGTAATAGCCTGCCCTTAGAATCTTCTTAGCCATCGTATGCCCGCTCAAGTGGGTGCCAAATGTGCCACTGTGTATCTCGGTCATGATCAACTCTGCTTCGGTTTTGTCTACACATCGGAGTAAGACACAATCATGACTGCGTTTATAGAGGATGCCGTTGCTCAGGAAGAACTTAGCGGCAAATTTCCTTAGGAACTTCTTGTCATTTACGGAAGCTCCTTCGGGATATTCTCTAGTCTGGAGATACCCTTTGATTTCATGAAACCAGGGTTGTTCCACTATTTCTTCGGTATTAATCTCATGACAATGCACAGGTTCATCCATTCACTCGATGGTGATTCGGGGAGCCTCGTTATCCCAATTGAGTTTAAACATGGAGGACATTGTAGCCAGAGCATCTGCTAGCTAATTCTCTTCTCGCGGGAAATGCTCGAAGGTGATTTGCTCGAAATGAAGCAACAATGTCAGGACATGTTCTTTGTATGGGATAAGATTAGGATGCTTGGTATCCCACTCTCCTTTGATTTGACTGATAACCAAAGCCGAGTCCCCAAATACGATCAAGGATTTGATCCCTAAGTCTATAGTAGCCTTGAGACCAAAGATGCAAGCTTCATATTCAGCCATGTTGTTGGTACAGCTGAAGCAAACTCGGGCCGTGAAGGGTGTGTGGCAACCTTCTAGGGAAATGAGTACTGCACCGATACCGTTTCCAAGTGCATTTGAAGCACCATCAAAGTACAGGGTCCATCGGGATCCATTTTTAGGTCCGTCATACGGTCCGTTACCTTTAACATTGTCCAAAGTCATGATTTCCTCGTCTGGGAAGTCGAATCTTATGGATTGATAATCTTCGATAGCTTGATGAGCTAGATGGTCAGCTAGTACACTCCCTTTTATGGCTTTTTGGGTAGTATACTGGATGTCATACTCAGTCAGGATCATTTGCCATCTAGCAATTCTTCCAGATAAAGCAGGCTTTTCGAAGATATACTTGATAGGATCCATTTTAGAAATCAACAGAGTGGTATTAGTCAACATATACTGCCTTATTCGGCGAGCAGCCCATACCAAAGCGCAACAAGTTTTCTCGGGCAGTGAGTAGCGAGTCTCACAGTCGGTAAACTTTTTGCTAAGGTAATAAATGGCATGCTCTTTTCGACCAGACTCGTCATGCTGGCCCAATACGCACCCCATTGAGTTATCCAACACGGTCAGATACATGATCACTGGCCTTCCTTCGACGGGTGGCATCAGAATAGGAGGTTTTAGCAAGTACTCCTTGATCTTATCAAAAGCAGTTTGACAATCATCGTTCCATTCGACTACCTGATCTTTTTTCAATAATTTGAAAATTGGCTCACAGGTGGACGTCAGATGAGAGATGAATCTGGCAATGTAGTTCAAGCGCCCCAAGAATCCTCTAACCTCCTTTTCAGTACGGGGGCGGGCATCTCTTGTATAGCTTTTACTTTTGCTGGATCGACCTCAATGCCTTTGTTGCTGACAATAAATCTTAGAAGTTTACCAGACCTAACTCCAAAGGTGAACTTACTTGGATTCAGCCTGAGTTTGTACTCCTTCAACCTGGCAAACAGCTTTTGCAGATGTTTAAAGTGTTCCTCCTATATTTGTGATTGAGCTATCATGTCGTCTACGTAAACCTCGATCTCATGATGTATCATATCATGAAACAAAGCTACCATGGTGCGTTGATAAGTTGCTCTTGCGTTCTTCAGTCTGAACGACATCACCTTGTAGCAGAAGGTACCCCATTGTGTAACAAAAGTTGTTTTCTCCATGTCCTCGGGGGCCATTTTGATCTGGTTGTAGCCCGAGAATCCATCCATGAAGGAAAACACCTTGTGCTGAGCTGTGTTGTCAATCAAAATGTCGATATGCGGTAGCGGAAAATCATCTTTAGGGCTGGCCCTATTCAAATCCCGGTAGTCCACACACATTCTGACCTTGCCATCTTTTTTAGGAACTGGCACGATGTTAGCAACCCATTGTGGATAGGATGTAACAGCCAGAAAGCCAGTGTTGAATTGCTTCATTACTTCAGCTTTAATCTTCTCGGACATGTCGGGCCAAATTCAGCGGACTTTTTGCTTGATCGGTGGACAATCCTCTCTTGTAGGGAGACGGTGAACCATGATATCTGTGTCTAAACCCGGCACGTCTTCATAAGACCAGGCGAAGATTTCAACGTATTCATTCAATAGCTGTATCAAACGCTCCTTGACACTTGGTTCCAGATTGGCACCCACTTGTACTTCCTTCCGGTCCTCCTCTGTTCCTAAGTTGACAGTTTCCAACAACTCTTCATGAGGCAAGATGGCCCTTTCTTCTTGCTGTAGAAGTCTGGATAGCTCCCCTGGTACTTCACAATCTTCGTCATCTTCATACTCAGCCTGATTGACCAAATCTTCAGAGTTATTGAAGGACATAGCAGAATAGTCACCCATAGAATTCGGAGTGGATGGGTACCTGCATTTGTGAGTGTGGGTGTGTGTAAGGGATAACCATCCTTAAACAAACAAAATGCAAAAGGAAAGAAAATGAACACATCAGTTTATCAATGAAAAATGTCTAATGAATCATTAAACATGGCATATGAATATGAAGAGAATCAAAACCCTTACAAATGGACCTACATGCCCCGGGCAAGGCATGAGGTGAAAAACAGTGTGCAGATTGTTTAAAAGTAATTATTACAGACCAACAGGAAATGTTCAAAAGATAAGTTACTGATTAATGAAAGTAATGGGGACGAAGTCTTTCGCCTCCCAGTTGCGCAGTCCCTCTTCAATGGTTGGGAAGATCCAGTCTTCAATGTTGGCCTCTTCGTCTTCGTCTTCTAAGGCATTGACTCCATGAGGAGAAATCTTGATGGGTGTCCTTTCAATTCTTGAGCGACACATAGCTTTTTGCCCCGCAGCGGTGAATCCCAACCCAAACTTGTCTGTCTTGTGGGGAAAGTCAGGCAACTGACCCCATGTTGAGCTCTTTCCTTCTTTTACTGCAGCCTTTGCGTCTTTCAGAGATTCCATCCTGGCCACCTGCTTGGGCTCCTCAGCTACTGCCTTTGCTACTGCCACCTCGGGAGAGACTTCCTCAAAGTGTTGAAATGGTGTTTCAATGAATTCGCCGTCCACCTCTACATACCGAAAGGAGTTCAGGTGACTGATCATATATTCCTCCTCACCGTGCACGGTTATGATCTTTCCTTTGACAGGGTATTTCAACATCTGATGTAGAGAGGAAGTGACCGCCCCAGCATTATGTATCCATGGCCTTCCTAGCAAGCAGGAGTATGACGGACGGATGTCCATCACATAGAAAGTTGAGTGGAATACTTCAGTGCCCACCTTGATAGGGATGTTGACCTCCCCATGTACCATTCTCTTAGACCCGTCAAAGGCCCTGACAATGATATCATTTGGTTTCAACTCCAAGCCTTCACAATCTAATCGATCCAGAGCTTTCTTAGGCAGCACGTTCAGAGAAGAACCAGTGTCGACCAAAACATGGGCCAGAGTAGTTCCTCGGCATTCAACTGACACATGTAATGCGTCATTGTGCTTTCTTCCTTTCGGAGTCAGGTCAGCATCAGAGAAACCCAGGCCATTGTCTGCGGTAAGGCTGGCTACACAATCCTGGAATTGATCGGCTGAGGTTTCCTGGGGCACATGGGCTGTCTTCAGAAATCTTATCAATGCCTTGTCATGAGCCTCAGAACAAAGCAGTAATGCTAACATGGAGATCTTCGAGGGGGTTTTCCCCAGTTTCTCTACCACATCATAATCACTCTTCTTAATTATTTTCAGAATCTCCTCCATCTCTTTCTTAGAGGTTTCGGGGATGACCAATGGTTGAGCCCTCGTCCTGACGAGCTCATCTTGGATCCCTTTCCCCTTATCAGCAGAAGTAGGAGGGACAACCACAGGAATAACAGCTTCTTCAATCAACAGAATTCTTGCGGAAAGTTTTATCGGTGCAGGAGTAACTTTGGCAGCAGCTGAGGGTCCAAAGATTTCCTTTGGAGGGGCAATCTCTGGAGAAAATATTCTCCCACTTTGGGTAATCTTACTTGTACCGGCAATGTTTCCAATGTCGGCATCTTCTTCATCAGAGCTTTCCTCGGTTATCTCAACTTGTTTAACACCATGGTAGTAGATTTCTCCACCGTAATTCCATGGTATTGATTTGTCAGAAATGTAGGGGACAGGCCCATGCATAGTTATTTTCAGAGGAACAAACTTTGTAGCGGATGTAATCTTAACAGGCTTTTTAGGGACCTTGGAAAGATTGGTGGAAATGGTGATTATTGAAACATCTTCGATATGGGTTGGAGTAGCAGGAATCTTTTCGAAAAGAATTTGTTGACTGTCCATTAGGCCTTGGATGCCTATCTTCAGCAATGGACAGTCGATTGGTGGAGAGGAACAATGGTAGCAGTCTTCTTTACATCCTGGGAAAATCCCAGCCTTTAACAGATTCAACTTGATCGTCAACAGTGGAGTCATCAGGTCATCAACATCAGAAACATACAGATCTTCTTCAATAGCATGGACATTGCGACCATGCTTCGGCATTGTAGCGAATATCACGTTTGGTTTCTCTGGAGCATCGAACTCAACCTCTATTGCATCTATCAAGTCTTGAATTTTATGCTTAAGCGCCCATCAATCGTTGGTGTCATGCCCCACACTGTCAGAATGATAGGCACATTTAGCATTGGGATGATAATATGGGGAAGACGTGTTCACATTTTTTGGTGCCTCTTTGATAGTGGTGAGATTCAACTTCAACAAATGGGTACGAACTTGTGCGGGCGTCATATTGATGCGGGTGAACTGTCGTTGTGGCCGTTCCACCCGTTGCTGATTTGGTCTGGACTGATTGTTACGAGGCTGATCATTTGATGGATTTTGAATCATCACGGCCCCCACGGTTGGCCGGTGTTCAGTTCTTCCTGATCTTTTCTGAGAGTATATAACAGCTGCTTCCTTCTTGGCCGAAAATGACTTCTTAGCAGTTGTAGAGGCAGAGGCCTCCCTTTGAATCTTTCCATTCTTAATACCAGCTTCCACCCGTTTGCCAGTCAAAATCAATTCAGTAAACCCTGCGGAAGAGCTCCCGATCAGATGGTTGAAGAACGGGCCAGATAGGGTCCCCAAGAACATATCAACTAGTTCTCTATCAGAAAGATGTGGCTGTACTCTTCCGGCCAAGTCGCGCCACTTCTGGGCGTATTCTTTGAATCCCTCATTTGAGGCCATTCCCATACTCTGGAGTTGAGTACGGGTTGGCGCCAAGTCAGCATTATATTGATATTGGCGATAAAAGGCAGCTGCCAAGTCTTCCCAGTTATGCACTTCTGACCTCTCAAGCTGGTAAAACCAATCTAGTTGGGTACCAGACAAACTGTCCTGAAAGAAGTGTACCCAAAGATTTATGTCGGATGTATGAGGTTGAATTCTTCTGACATATGACCTCAAGTGCATCTTCGAGAAAGACAGCCCGTCATATTTCGCAAAAATTGGCACTTTAAACTTTGGAGGGATCACAATTCCAGCAATCAATCCCAATTCTTCAAAATCTAACCCAGGAACCCTTTGCAGCTCCATAGCTGCCAGTCTATCCTCCAGGTTTTTGTATCTGTCGTCCGCTGGCGGGTATTGCTGCTCTGAGTAGTCTTCATCTTCCTCAACCTCTTCCTCTTCAGCTTCGGACTCAGAAGGTAGTGCAGCTCCTTTTCCCTTACTGGTTCCCTCATCCGATGCGGAGGGAAATTCAAGAACTCTTCTAGCTTCATTCTCAAACATTCTTCCCAGTGTAGCTACCCCAACTCTTTTCTTCTTCTTTTTCACTTTTTCTTGATCTTTATTCCCCAACAGCGCTTTTAGATCCTCCTGACCCTTTGCCAAGGTCATAAGGAGCTGTTGAAACTGTGAGTTTTGTGACTGCAGATCTTTGACCGTCTGTTCGAGATCCATCTTACTGAAATAAACAGCAGAAAGATAAGGAAACCTGGTGTGGAGACCTGCTTATGCATATGATGAATGATATGTTTATTCATGCAATGCATTCAAGGATTTAGAAATTCAAAATTGTTGTAAACAAAAAGAACACACGTCATATTAATAAGAAGAAATTTTGTCAGTACACAAATGCCCCATGGGCCAAATATTACAAAAACTTCTTAAGGTAAAAAGACGCTGCGCATCCTCTTTGGTGCGATGTAAGTGTTGAGGGTCTCTTCCTCGTGAAGTCGGCGGGTAAGCTCCAAAACCGTCTTCTCACTGGCGTAGAAGCTGGCTTCAAAAGTATTTCGTTCCTCCTTGAGTTGGATCCAACTCTTCTACATCTCCTCCCATGATGTTGGCATGTCAGGATATAGGATGGTGTAGGGAACCTCTCCTTCCTTAACGGGTTATTTAATCAACGGGAGAATATGAGGGTAAGGCATCATAAGACTCTGGGCTCGGGTCCTTACCCACTTGAGATAAGGCTCAAGAGGGATGGAGTTCTTGTGCCCCAATGTCTTGCTATCTACCTTGTTAGGCATCCTCCAAGCTCTGATGAATCTTTGGCGAAGTCCTTGCGCATCGTTGTCGAAGTCAAAAACTAGGTCAGGAATCAACATGTCATGAGGGCCATCCCTTCGTGCATATCCAAATTGTCTCAAAGCTAGACAAGGGTTGTAGGTAATGCCTCCCCTAATGCCAAGTAATGGAACATTAGGGAACTCTCCACAACGATCGACGATGATGACATTTTCTCTGGACCGAGAACACCAATGTACATCAGTATGTGTGAGGGTCATCAATCGTTGTGACCACCTTAAGCCTTGGTCATTCTTCAAAACAGATTGTGGAAGGTGCGAAATAAACCACCTTGCAAGGAGAGGAGTACATCACATGAGAACACCCCTCTTTCTCATTGTTCGTGTGTAAAATGAGTGGAGGATGTCCCCAAGCAATGTTGGTATGGGATTTCTGGATAAGAAGATCTTGACGGCGTTGACATCTATAAGCTGGTCCGGATTTGGGAACAAGACCAACCCATAAATGAGGAGTGCCACAATTTCTTCAAAGGCTTGTAGATCCAATGAATTCCAACACTCTTGTGCCTTCTCAAACAAGAATTTTGCCAAGAAGCCTTTGACACCGCTTCTAGTTTCCCAATGCCCCTTGATGTCAGATGGTTGTAAGTGTAGTGCTTGAGCAACATCTTCAGGCTTTGGTTCTTTCTCCGTACCGTTGTAGGGTAGTTGATTAAGAACAGGAATTCTCAGGAGTTGAGAAAATTCCTCCAAAGTGGGCACCAATTGGTAGTCGGGGAATGTGAAACAGTGGTGAAGGGGGTCAAAGAACTGGAACAACACTTTCACCATGTCCTCTTCAATGCTGGTGTTGACTAGGCTGAGCAGTCTACCATGTCTTTCACTGAAGAGAGAGCTTTCTGGAATTCTGGATGTGAGCTCCTTGAGTTGAGGAGGGATTCTCACAAGGTTGACTCGGATAGTTTTCCTGTGAAGAATTTCCATGACCTACAAAACAAGAACAAAGATGAAGATCCAAACCCTTGAAATGGTTAGTGGATGCATATGATGCTTTATGATGTTCATGATGTATGCACAAACATATGTACAGGCAAGTCACACAAAACCCTAGTTTCAGGCTTGCATGGGGTTTCATAGGTAAGTACCCTCTTGAGTGAAGTTGGCTTAAAAACCTGCCCTATAAATAGTAACCGGGTTCTAAGGAGCTCAATATCATTGGATTGTTTTCCATGTTCATTGTTTTGGTTTAGCCACTTAACTAGCGACCAAAATATTCCAAGAAAACAACCCTCAATGAGTGTAGTATCGAGTATCTACCAACTTCGGACTGCACCAAAGTCGGTCATCTCACTACCCCTAATGAAAGGCCAAGATGGTCAAGTAAGGTTCTAGGTCATTAGTGCTTAGTGACATCACTCAGCGGCCCCGGGCTCTCCTTGATTGAACTCAAGGGTTACCGGTACTCACAAATATGTCGCACTAATATAGCTATTGCTTCAACCGTGTCGATATACCCCACACAGTTTCCACAACGTATTTCTATCTATTAATGTTTCCCCAAATCCAGGTGTAGGATTTCAAGCCCAAACAAGAGAACCAAGATGTAAATCAATCAAAGCAAACAATTAGTCATGCAAGAGGGTGATCTAGGCCCTAAGCTTACTCCACTTTTGAACTCAATTCCCCAGCAGAGTCGCCAGTTCTGTGATACGGTGGGAGAACTGACTTGAGGTTTTGCGTTTGTTTTCGCAAATGTTTCAGTTTAGCAAGAGTCGCCACCGACTTTTTATTTTATCCTAAGGAAAGGTTAAAAAAGTACAGCAAAAACCTTTGAGATGTTTTCTTGGGTTCGGGGAGTAGATTATAGAAAGGGAAGGTATTAGCACCCTTTCTATCCATGGTTATCCATAGGCTCTTAGTTACTTGCTTAGATCACTTGCCTTGCATTTTCAATTGTTTGAAATGGTGCTTTTGTGTGTGGTTTCGAAAATGTTTTGAAAAAGATGCCTTGTCTAGGCAACCGTTGTAACAATTCTTTACTTGAATGTTTTACAAAGGTGTTTGTCTTTTCGAAAACATGTTTCAAATGTTTTTCAAAGTTTGTTTTTGAAAGTTGTTTTGTGGAGTGTGTTTTGAAAAGTAGGCAAGTGTGTTTTGCAAGTTTGATCAAGTAACTAAGAGTTGTCTACCCCTAAATTTACTCAAAGATTTTTCCTATGTTTTAACCCTTTTAACAATATTGTTCCACCATTGTATTTGGTGGACAACCTTGCGTTAGGATGTAAACGGGACAGGTGCGGGTCATCGTATAGAACATGATAGCAATTTTGCAAAGTATCGTAGCATCTTTTGAGGGACTAAGATCATTTTTATAAGGCAACTTTGGATAGCGTCATCGAGGGACTATGATCTTTTGATTTTGTTTGTTTTACCAAGATACTTTGCATGCGTAACATGGCCCATTTTTGAAGGCAACAAGGGGATGTAACCCTAGGGGTGTTTGTGTGCAAGTGTGTTTTATTGCATACAAGAGTTTATCTTTGAATTAGGATTTTCTATTTCATTGATTTTATCTTGCCATACACATCCTAATTACTAGCATTTATATTTAAAAGCAATAAAAAGCAGGAATATAAAATCCTACGCTATTACAACAATTAGGGGGTGGGGATACATATTTGTACATGGGGTGGTTCAACGAGAAAAATAGATAAGAAAAGAAAATAACAAAAACAAGATAGAGAGAAAGAGAGAGGGAGCCAGCGCGCTGCTGAGAGGTCATCAGAAGTTCTGACTCTGGCCCGCTGCCAGATGATCAACCTTTTGGTTAAACTGTATGAGTCAGAACTTCTGACTCTGGCACCTGCAAAACAGAAACCTGTTAGTGGGAAGATCAGAAGTTCTGGCCCCCATCCATGCGCTGCAAGACAAAAGTTTGTTAGTGGGGATATCAGAAGTTCTGATCCTGCTGGAAATACAATAATTCTCAGAAGTTCTGATATTATTGACAACAAAACAGGCTTCAGATGTGCTAACGTCAAAGTCAGCACTTAGCTTCTCCCTGTGCTAGTCTGAACATCTGCAATTTTGTTATTTTTCCACAAAACAGAAAACATGTTTGGAGCAGCTTCACCAAATGTCAAAGTGTTTCAGGGGACAGAACCAACAAGGTCACAGGCAGGTTCTATGTTGACTCAAAATGTTCTGAGGTATGAAAATCCTCAGAACACAAACAGCAGCAACATGATGTTTACATTATGTTTATTTGAGCATACAAAGCTGATGATGCTTAGCAGCGTGATGAAGGTCAGCAGGTGCTTACCTGGCTGTTGGAAAAGTTTGTGAATGAGAGCTAGCTTTTGGCTCTGATGGTGTTCTGGACAGGTTCTTTTTTGAAAGGGGTAGATGAAGGTGTATGTATGGTCAGAGGATGAAAGGGTGTTCTTTAGTCACAAAGAAAGCTGGGTATTGATGAAGTTTGAAGGTAAGAGGTTCAAAGTTATGAAACACTGGAGATTTTGGCAGAGTTTCACAGTACTTTCTTGCTAAAACTTTCTGTTTCTCTTCTAGCAATTTTTCTGGTTTTTGGACGCCCTTTTTCAGTGGACAATGGTGCTCTATTTATAGGCGAAGCTCTTGTGGATTCTTGAACATTAAAGGCGCCAACAGAGGTTGAATTGTTCTTTGAAAGAAGTTCCTGGGAAGTTGTGATAATAGATAGCCTTTCAGCCTAGGCTGGAACAACAGGCATGGATTGGGGAGAAGTGACCTCTTAGGTGGACGGTGGCGCGTAGACCCATGCCTAAACCTGCATAAAGGTGTTTACCAAGCCACACGTGAAGAGACCCCTTGGATGAATGTTCAGGAGTGGTTGGGAGCATTAATGAGCATTAAATGGTGATGAGACTTATCAACACCAATATTCTGGTAATAGGAAAAAACTTGAACCAGCAGTTCTGCTTTACCAAAAACAACGTAAACCATGCTCTGGTCTTGGCCTCTTGTTGTCTTAGCAAATTCTGGAGATTCTCCTGACTTCCTGACACATTCCTTGGATTTGCTTCTGGAAATCCTGGACTGAGAGATTCTGTATTAGTGTAACATCCACTCTTCTGACCCTTTCATCTTCTGATTTCAGCATGTTCTGAAGGAGTCTTCAGACTTTCTTGCTCCTTTTGCATTCCTTTAGCAAACTCTGGCTGAACTTGCGTAACTGCTGAAAGAGTCATGTTCTGCTTGAGGCTTATGTGTTGAACCACGTTTGCAACTTCTGACTGAGTTGATGTAGCTGCTGAAGAGCCAACTTCTGACTACGTTGAGCCAAGCTTGCAACTTCTGACCGTTGAGCCAAGCTTGTAACTTCTTACCGTTTCTATCTGGAGTTTGGTCCAGAAGTTCTGAAGCGCTATTTTCTTCTTAAACACCCATTTTTTAAAGAAAAATTCCAAATGTTTAGAATTTAATTTTCTCAAGATAAAAGCGTTGCCTTTAGAGCTTGTGTGATCATTTTGATCTTATAAATGGTTTGCTTGGGAAGAAATGATAATTCAGGACTTGGATTAGTTTCAGAGGGACTCTGAGAACCCAGGATGATTTCCTGAAGAAAGAGAGGGAAAATTTTAGGGTACAACAGCGGCGTTCAGGTCAGTTTTGGCTCCTCGAGCTGTAAACTGCACTAGCTTCTTCCTTGAAAGGCTTCTTTTATGTACTTTATGAAGCACCTTTATGTATCTTGCCACTTCTGATACCAGCTTCTACCCTCTCCCTAGTCAAAATCAATTCAGTAAACCCAGATGATGAACTTCCGATCAAATGATTGAAAAATGGACCA
Source organism: Vicia faba (assembly GCA_948472305.1). NCBI lineage: Eukaryota > Viridiplantae > Streptophyta > Magnoliopsida > Fabales > Fabaceae > Vicia > Vicia faba. Next base: position 1,577,468,352 of record OX451737.1, read on the forward strand.
GACAAAGTTCCAAGAAACATATCCACCAACTCCCTATCAGACAAAGGGGGTTGGACTCTCCCAGCCAGATCTCTCCACTTCTGAGTATAGTCCTTAAAACCTTCGCTTGCACCCATTGACATACCCTGAAGTTGAGTACGCGTAGGAGCAAGGTCGGCGTTATACTGGTATTCCTTGTAAAAAGCAGCAGCAAGGTCCTCCCAGTTGCGGACATTAGCTCCTTCCAATTGATAAAACCATTCAAGCTGAGTCCCTGACAGACTATCTTGAAAGAAATAAACCCACAGGTTTCTATCAGCAGTGTAGGGTTGGATTTTTCTGACGTACGAGCGGAGGTGTAGCTTTGGACAGGATACTCCATCGTACTTAGCAAAAACAGGAGCTTTAAACTTGTGAGGGATCACCACCCCAGATGCTAGTCCCCGATCTCTGAAGTCCAAAACAGGTACCTTCTGAATCTCCATTGCACTCAGACGGTCTTCGAGTTGCTTGTACCTATCCTCAGCAGGAGGATACTGTTCTTCATCAAAATCAATGTCATTATCAGAGACCACGGGAGTAAGAGCCTTTTCTTCCTCTTGATTCTCTCCTCCTTTATATGAGTGAGACAGATCAGCTTCCTGTCGCAACATATTCCCAAATTTGTGACCCATATTCAGAAGAACCACCTTCTTCTTCTTCTTCTTCTTCTTCTTCTCCTTTAGGATGAGAGTCTTCAAATCTTCCTGCCCCTTAGCCAGGTTCAAGAACATATCTTTAAATTGAGAATTATGTGCTTGAAGAGCTTTGATAGCTTGATCGGTAGGTATTTCAGAAGACATTATTGTGCTGAAATAAACAGCGAAGAAGATGAGAAACCTGTAATGATACCTGTAATGAGGTGTATGATGATGGAATGCGTATGAGATGATTTCAAAGACTTTGGGAGATTTAAATTTGCAAATCAAGAAAAATAAACAAACTTTATTAGATTAAACTTGTAAGAATGTTTAACAATGCCTTTAGGGCGTTACAACAGAAATAAACTGAAAATAAATCTAAACTAGAAATAAGCAAAAATCAGAAATCCCATGGTCGCTTTCCCTTCGTGTTGATGTAGTCATTGATCGTCCTCTCATTCTCAAGTTGCCTCGTGAGCTTCAAGATCTTCCTCTCTTGCTCATGATACTTCTCCCTGTAGGTATCCCTCTCCTCTTTTAGTTGGATCCAAGATCTCTTTAATGCCCCAAGATCAGTAGGCATGTGAGGATAAAGGACTGTATAAGGAACACCTTCTTCATTAGTATGCTCCACAATCACTGGCAACACAGCTTCGTAAGACATCCCAAGCTTCTGAGCCCGAGCTCGGACCCACTAGAGGTAAGGTTGCATGGGGAGAGAAGTCTTTGGTCCTAGCTCGTGAAGGTAAGACCTGTTCACCATGCCCCAGGCTCGTATAAACCTTCGACGATGCTTTTCGACATCCTCCTTATAGTCAAAGACAATGTCTGTAAGAAGTAGCTCATGAGGACCGTCTCTCCGAGCGCGACCAAACTGTCGTAAAGCCAAACAAGGACTGTAGGTTATTCCCACTCTAATTCCAAGCAACGGAACATTAGGGTATTCCCCACATAGATCAATAATAGCAACACCTTCCATATCCTTAGAACTCCAAAGAATGTCCGTATGAGCAAGGGACATTATCCTGTAAGACCATCCTAAACCTTCTTCATTTTTCAGCATGGACTTGGGGAGGTGCGAAATAAACCACCTCACCAACAGTGGTATGCAACACATTAGGGTCCCTCTTTTACGCGTCGTACGGGTATATAGGGCATGCAAGATATCCCCCAGAAGAGTAGGTACAGGATTGCGAGACAGGAAGATCTTAACTGCATTTACATCTATGAAGGAATCTGGATTCAGAAAAAGAACCAAACTGTAAATGAGGAGAGCTAAGATGTCTTCAAAAGCCTGAAAGTCCAAACTGTCCCAGAATAGTTGAGCTTGATCTATTAGAAACTTGGCTAAGAAACCTTTAACCCCGCTTCGTGTCTCCCAATTAGACACTACATCAGCCTTTTCAAGTGTAAAGCTAAGGCAATGTCTTCTAGCCTAGGAGTATCTTCTAAACCTGTGAAAGGCATATGCTCGAGGATGGATATACCCAACAAATGAGAAAACTCTTCCAAAGTGGGAACTAGTTGATAATCCGGGAAAGTGAAGCAATAATGCACTGGATCGAAGAACTGGAAAAGCACACTCATCATTTGCTCATCAAACCTGGAGGTAACCAAACTAAGAAGCTGACCATGTCTTCTAATTAATGAAGAAGTATCAGAAACTCTCGAGGCTAAATCTTTGAGTTGAGCAGGTATTTGTACAAAGTTAACTCGGATGGTGTGTCTGCGCATGGAAGCCATAATCTGCAAAACAAAACAAAGATAAATCTTCTCGGTCTTTGAAATGGTTAGTCTAATGAAATATGCATGCTATGTTATGATGCATGATGTCATGATAAAAACACACAACAGGTATAGCAGGTAACATGCATGGTAAAGGCACATAAGTCACACAATAACCCTTAAGTTTCAAGCTTGCATGGGGTCTAGGTATTACCATCTTGAAGTTCAGTTGGTTTCAAACTGTCCTAATAATAGTAACCGGGTTCTAGAGGTTCTCAATATCACTGACCATCCTCCATCGGTCATGGTTTCAGCTCACACAATCTTTTCTTGAGGTCGAAACTATCTCGAGAGTATGGTCTCAATGAGTGTAGCATCGAGTATCAACCAGTTCCCAGCTCTACACAGAGACCGGCTATCTCACTACTTCATATGGCCAAGTTGGTCAATTATAGGTTATAAGGTCAGTTGATGCTTAACGACCCATATAGCAGCCCCGTATTCTCCTCGTTTCTCCATAAGGGATACCGGTACCAACCAATGTGCCACATCAACGTAGCTACTGCTTCAACCGTATCGGTCTACGCCATACAGTTCCCTCACAGTTTATTGCTACTTACCTAAAAGGTGTCCCTCAGATCCGGGTTAGGATCTATAGTAACTCCCGATACAAAGCCCTCAAAGATAAAGCAATCAAATCAGACAATAGAAGCAATGGTGATGAACTAATCCTAAGGTATACCCCACTTATAAAAAGTCCCCAGCAGAGTCGCCAGTTCTGTGATACGGTTGCCAGAACCGGACTGTTTGAAAATACTGGTTTGCGTTTTGCGTTTGTGTTTGCAAAATGTCGCGGTAAGCAAGAGTCGCCACCGACTTTTATTTTATCCAACTGGAAAGGAAAAAAGCACAGAAAAATTCCCTTTTTCGAGATTTTGAGTACGGGGGGTAGATTATAGAAAGGGAAGGTATTAGCAGCCTTTCTATCTGTGGTTTTCCACGGGCTCTTAGGTACTTGCTCATCATTTTCAAAATTGCTTCTGTGTGTTTGATTTAAAAAGGTTTTTGTTTTACTTTGATTTAACACTTGCTTTTGTCTTCAATAGTGTTACGAAGTCGTTTTGAAAACTTTGTTTGAAAAGAATGTAAGTGTGAAAAATTTTGTTTGTTTGAGCAAGTACTTAAGAACTAATCTACCTACTCGAAAAAGAGAATGTTTCTATTCTTGTTTCCTTTAGACAGTGCTATCCCACTATTAGTGAGTAGGTAGCACCGTCGTTGGAGTTTTAAGGGTCAATTCGAAAGGGACGTACGATCACTAAAGCAATGTTAAGAAGTCTTAGTAATAACCCTAATGTCTTAAGATCAATATTCGAGGCAACAATATCCGAGGCAACTTTTCCGAATGGGACTTTGATCTTTGTTTAGTCAAGAGAGTGACCACTAAAATATCCTATACTTAATGACCGTTTACCGAAGGCAACCGAAGTGAGAGTATACCCTAGGAGTACGCATGTGCGAGTGATTCAATTTCAAGTTATCATCTTTGCACATTTAGGGTTTGCTAACCGTTTTAAAGTTAATCATACATTCTTGTCACGCAACCCTAATATCATGCATTTAACAGTTTAATATTTGCGGAAATTAAAGTGCGGAAAGTAAAGCTACGCTATTACCAGGCTCCGGGTATTAATTTACATAGCAAAAAAAAAACCCGTCAAAACGACAAATTAAAAGAAAAAAGTCCTAATTAATCTATTACATCCCATGAGCAATTACATCAATATCGTGAAAATAAATAAAGCGCGCGCGATAAGGAATAGAGAATGATAGGAAATTGGGGTTTTGACCCCGTCTAACCTAATTAAAAGAAAAAACTATTTTTTGTTGTTTTTGATTATTTTGAGAAAATAAGGTTTAAAATTAAATACAAAAACCTAATTTCTAATTAAATTAAACTAAGAAAAATATTAAATTTGACCTATTTTGTGTTTTGTTATTTTTTAAGAAAAAGAAAATAGAATTTAAATTAGACAAAACCCTAATTTCTAACTTGTTTTAATTTATTTACAAAATAATTAAAGTTACCCTAAAATTAAATAAACTAATTAAATTAGTTTTTGATAAAAAAATAACCTAAATCTAATTGGATGAAAAATTATTTTTTATGATTTTTTTATGAAAAAAAGAATTAATTTGGTGTTAGTAAAAATAATTTAAATAAAATGAATTAAATAAAAGAAAGTATAAAAGAATAGAGAAAAGAGATATTGGGCCTGTGAAAGTAATTGAGGGGTGTGAATATCAAGCCTTGGGCCCAAAACAAGCTGATCCACATTGACCTCCTAGATTCCCTGCTGCATGTTGACCAAGGCGTATGATGGTCCTTCGTGTGATGGCCTTTAGATCTGGCCATCTGGAGATCCAATGGAGGAACCTTGAGGTCTTATGGTGGACTTCAAATCTGTGCATGAGCCTGATCATGTAAATCAAAAATAATATGAAACATGGGGGGACCTGGGATTCGAGCCCATGTCCTATAACCTTTTCCAACTACTCCACTACCAACTGAACCACGTGATTCTGTTGTATGTAAAGAAACAAATAAATAATATAAAAATAACACAAATTTGTTAGCTCCCTGCGCGCGAAATTTTAAACAGACGAATAAGACGGTGCCACGCAAGTCATCTTCTTCCCCTCTCCGTTGGTAAAAGTCAAAGACTTTTACCTACGGACAAACGTCCGTCACCACAACCCTTGCTTGTTTCAAAATCTCATATGGGCATGATAAATGGAGTCTAAGGCCATGAATCAAACCGCCTTGGTCTGCTGAGCATTATGGTGCCCTTCTTGTGGACCAATTTCACCTGTATAAGAAAAACCCAAAACACAACAAGGAACCCTAACAATGGTGGATTCCTGTACAGCTAACAATAATGCAATTAAATGGTGCCATTAGTTTGCAAGCATGTTAAGGATTCGGAATATGCTATTGAAACATGATAAAGATGCCAGAAATTGGATAATCGAATCTGAAAAACATACCAAACCGTGATGACTATACGTCCCGTTTCTGGGCATGGGAAGGTTGCCAAACGATTGAATCTGCTTTAGAGAACGTCCAGGAGTGGATTAGCTACTTCAAATTGCCTTGAATCTTCCTCTAACTAGTAATTTGAACCAACACTTTTGAGTGATTTTTTTGAATTCAGTTCTGACTTCTCACGCCTCCAAAGCTTGTGTTTTAGGTCTGCCAATGTTCACTATATATCAAGGATTGAATTAGGGTTGAAATTATGCTCTCAATCCTTATCCATTATGGCTTTTGATTTTAATTTGATTCACTTGAAAATCTTTCCAAAATAGGCCAAAAATCAATCTTTTTGTGCCCACCTATGCCTTGCACGAATTGATTCACTTTCTAGCTGGATATAGGACCTGAAATATGCACAAGATCTTGAGGTTTCAATGATTTAGATTTTTCCATGATTTATTTTGATTTAAATTGATTTGATTCAAATAAAAATCAAAATAAATAGCAAAAATAAGATAAAGACAAATGGGAAGAGCTAGGGCTCGTGGACCATGCTACCAACTCAAAACAAGTGCAAAAAGTTTGGCCCATTTAGCAAAAATTGCAATTTGAGGCATAATTGACTTTTGACAATTTTGCAAAAAAGGTAAACTTCACCAATGCATAACTTCCTCAAATTTGACTCTTTGAAGGTGTTCTTGGACTTTTTAGAAATCTCAAGATGTCCCCTAAGCAACCCTTTTTGTCATATCTCAATTGAGTCTTCCATGTTCATGTATGAATCTTTGACAAAAAAGGTGTTTTTGTTGACTTTTCAAAATGACCTATAATGTCCAAATTCATAACTTCTTGTGAGTTCATATTTTGAACTTGGGATCTGAATATGGATTGTAGGTCATTTCATCCTATTCAAAATGAGCTTTGGATGGGTCATTTCTCATGCATTATGAGAAAGTTATGTTTGGTCAAAGTTGAGTTGACTTTTCCTACAAAACCCTAATTTAGCAACTTTTGGTTCTTGATGAATTGTGAGCAATCCTTGATGAATCATGATAAACCCTTGATCAAATGATTAAATATACTTTAAAATTAGGATGTTGACAAAAAATCTTGAAGTTTGACTTTATGTGGGCAACAGTTGACTTTTGCCCTAGCATAGTCGATTTTCAGACCTTTGAGCAATTGACTGAGCAAACTTCCTCTGCAAGGCTTGAAACTTGATATGGATGATCTTGAGAACATATTATGGCAATGATTAGAATTTGGGATCCCTTGGACTCAAATATCTTGATGCAACATGAAACCCTAATTTGAGGTAGACTGCCTTAGGAGAGAGCTTGTCTGGTCAACCCTTGGACTTCCTTGAGCAACTTGAGGATCTCTCTTGAAATGTTTTGAGAAATATGGGAGGGAAAATTTTGGGGTACAACAGGTTTCTTCGTGATAAGTCTGTGTAAAACTTCATCTTGGAAAGAGAAGGAACCTAGTAGGGTTACTTCATGACCAGTTAGTGTAAAACTTCATTTTGGAAAGAGAATGAACCTGTGTAGGGTTGCTTCATGATGAGTCAGTGTAAAACTTCATCTTGGAAAGAGAATTAACCTGTGTAGGGTTGCTTCATGATGAGTCCATGTAAAACTTCATCTTGGAAAGAGAAGGAACCTGTTTAAGGTTGCTTCATGATGAGTCCGTGTAAAACTTCATCTTGGAAAGAGAAGGAACCTGTGTAGGGTTACTTCATGATGAGTCCGTGTAAAAATTCATCTTGGATAGAGAAGGAACCTGTGTAGGGTTGCTTCGGCTGGTCGTGTAGATAATTGCCCTGACTTGTTACAAGTATTAATCTCTGACCTGAGAAAGAAAGATAGTTTTCCAGGCTTGTTACAGGTGTTAATCTTCAATCTCTTCATGTAGATAGTTTTCCTGGCTTGTTACAGGGGTTAATCTACAATCACTCGTCCGCAAATAGTTTTCTTGGCTTGTTACAAGTATTAATCTGGAACTGTTGAAAATTGTTGATGGTAGCCATCTGTTGATTGACCTTGTCCTGAAAAGGTAAAATGTTAGCTGCATGCATTGTCATGATGTATGAAATCCATGGTGTCATGATGTTCTCAAAGTAAATGAGATTGTGTCGTATGCACTTATCATGTATGTAAATAGGATGTATGAAATGTGAAATGTTTATAATCCTTGACAAATGCTGGGGAGTAATTAAATCTCGGACTGCTGTTGAAGAGAAGGTGTTTCTTCAAACATTGCTTAGAATATTTCCACTGAGGATTCCTGTTTTGTTGTTTGAAGAGAACTCTGCTGGGGAATGTTGGAAACTCTATGGAGAGTGTTGATTCCTTCTTGGGAAAAGAGATCAGGAGTCTCGGTTGTCCGTTGATCTATTGGGGCTTATCTCTTAATGGGAAGGACGAAGTTGAACTGATATCTGGTCGGGTCCAGGCTTCACAACAAATTCTGGAAAGGATGAAGTTGAACTGATATCTGGTCGGGTCCAGGCTTCACAACAACTTACTGAAGTTAACTGTTATCTGGTCAACTTCCAAGCTTTATGGTAACTTACTGAATTTGATTATTATCTGGTCGAATTCCAGGCTTCATAACAAATTCTTGAAAGGATGAAGTTAAACTGATATCTAGTCGTATTCAAGGCTTTGCAGTAACTTGCTAGAAAAGATAAAGTTGAACTGATATCTGGTTGGGTCCAGGCTTCACAACAACTTACTGAAGTTAACTATTATCTGGTTGGTTTCCAAGCTTTACGGTAATTTACTGAGTTTGATTATTATCTGGTCAGATTCCAGGCTTCATAAAAAATTCTTGAAAGGATGAAGTTGAACTGATATCTGGTCGGGTCCAGGCTTCGCAACAACTTACTGAAGTTAACTGTTACCTGGTCGGCTTCCAGGCTTCACGGTAACTTACTGAATTTGATTATTATCTGGTCGGATTCCAGGATTCATAACAAATTATTGAGATGATGAAGTTGAACTGATATCTGGTCGGGTCCAGGCTTCACAACAACTTACTGAAGTTATATGTTATCTGGTCGGGTCCAGGCTACATGGTAACGTACTGGGTTTGATTATTATCTAGTCGGATTCCAGGCTTCATAACAAATTCTTGAAAGGATGAAGTTGAACTGATATCTGGTTGTATTCTAGGCTTTGCAGTAACTTGCTAGAAAAGATGAAGTTGAACTGATATCTGGTCGGGTCCAGGCTTCACAACAACTTACTGAAGTTAACTCTTATCTGGTCAGTTTCCAGGCTTCACGATAACTTACTGAATTTGATTATTATCTGGTTAGATTACAGGTTTCATAGCAAATTCTTGAAAGGATGAAGTTGAACTGATATCTGGTCGGTCCGGGCTTTGCAACAACTTATTGAAGTTAACTGTTATATGGTCGGCTTCAAGGTAATTTACTGGGTTTGATTATTATCTGGTCGGATTCCAGGCTTCATAAAAAATTCTTGAAAGGGTAAAGTTTAACTGATATCTGGTCGGGTCCAGGCTTCATAACAACTTACGGAAGTTATCTGTTATCTGGTCGGGTTCAGGCTTCATGGTAACTTACTGAATTTGATTATTATCTGGTCGGATTCCAGGCTTCATAACAAATTCTTGAAAGGATGAAGCTGAATTGATATCTGGACGGGTCCAGGCTTCACAATAACTTAGTGAAGTCATATGTTATCTGGTCGGGTCCAGGCTTCATGGTAACTTACTAAATTTGATTATTATCTGGTCGGATTCAAGGCTTTATAACAAATTCTTGAAAGGAAGAAGTTGAACTGATATCTGGTCAGGTCCAGGCTTCATAACAACTTACTGAAGTTAACTGTTATCTGGTCGGTTTCCAGGCTTCACGGTAACTTACTGAATTTGATTATTATCTGGTCGGATTCCAGGCTTCATAACAAATTCTTAAATGGATAAAGTTAAACTGATATCTGGTCGGATCCAGGCTTCACAACAACTTACTGAAGTTAACTGTTATCTGGTCGGTTTCTAGGCTTCACGGTAACTTACTGAATTTGATTATTATCTGGTCGGATTCCAGGCTTCATAATAAATTCTTGAAAGGATGAAGTTGAACTGATATCTGGTCGGGTCTAGGCTTCATAACAACACTGAAATTATCTGTTATTTGGTCGGATCCAGGCTCCACAGTAATTTGCTGCGGATTATAGAGTAGTCTACTGGGGAAGAGGAGTTGTGGTCCTCTGATTTGTAGTATTCGGATAGGCAAACTCAACTTGGGGAATCCTGTTGTTTATTGGGGAAATAAACCCTGTTTCCAGTCTGTTGGAGAGGTGGCGACTTCACTGGGAAAATCCTCGAGGATTCTTGAGGTTGACTCAGCTGGGAAAAAAGTTTTCAGAGATTAAACTCTGGCTAGGAGTCATCCTATGAGAAGGGTTTTGGCGAGATTTGTCACTGCCCCTAGTAGCAAGTGTTTGTGGCACTGCTAGGAACTAATTGACTGTACGTAACCCTTTATTGGGATTTGCGTTCAATGCCCCAAGTGATGGAGATGGAGACCTGCCCCTGGTTATTCAGCACTTCTTGAGAGATTTCTTGGAATCTTGACTGGACTACCCCAGGTGTGCTGGATAGTGACATGTCATGCCCCCTTGTTGGTAGGAGATTTGTCATTGGAAATGTCATCCCACTTGAAGTGATTTTGTTCACTGAGAGAGCTTTCGTTCACTGGATATTCGTTGTGAAAATTTCTTCGCTGTCAAACAAATAACCAAATGCAAACAATGATATTCAAATAAATGCAAAGTTTATGGTTGTCTTGAAATTTTGAAAATGAATTTTAGCAAGTAAAGAAAATTTGTAAGAAAATTCAAACTCAGGATTTAGAGTAAAGCCTTACAGGAGTCAGGATACCTTTTGTAACAGTATGCTTTCGAACTAACCCATGCTTCAATTAGGACTTTTGAAGGGTTATAACGTGGTTCGGTTCACGGTTTAAGAAACAAAGGATAAGGCTCAAAGTATATTTATACCCGCCCGTTCTTCGTGATGTTCTTCAGTCCTAATCTCAGTTAATTGCACGTTTGAACTCCAATTGAGTCTAGAATGACGTTTTGATGATGGTTCAGACAAGTTAAGTTTGTCGGAAGGAAATCATTTTTTGCAACATTTTTCATGTTGTTTAGGATTTGTAGTGACCTCTTTTTTTTGATTGGTTATCCATGGATTTTTCCTGATTGTTCTTGTTTTGAGATTACAGTCAGCGGGATGCCCCAATTTTCCTTAAGTATCCTTTGTAGGTTTTGACTTAATGGGCTTTTCTCTTGAGAGATAATGACTGCCTTTTTTGATAGGGAACCATCACCGTATTTTGATTCCAGATATTGAGAAATAGGTAGCACCGTCGTTGGAATTTGTAAGGGTCAATTCAAAAGGGTTGTACGATCACTAAAGCAATATTAGGACACCTTAGTAATAACCCTAGAGTCTTAAGATCATATTCAAGGCAACATTTTCGAGGCAATACTCGAATGGGACGTTTGATCTTTTTTAGACAGGAGAGCAACCACTAAGACACCCTATGCTTAACGATCGTTTACTGAAGGCAACTGAAGTGAGAGCATACCCTAAGAGTGATATGTGCGAGTGATTTGTTTTCATTTATTTATCTTTGCACATTAGGGTTTTCTAATTGTATTAATTTGTCATGCATTCTTGCCATACAATCCTATTAGCATACATCTAGACAGTTAAATATTTGCAGGAATTAAAAATGCGAGAAAATAAACCTACGCTATTACAAGGCTTCGGGAAGGGGAATTAATTACATAGCCAAAAACTCGGGGATTTAAACAGTAAATAAAAGCCCTAAATTAACTATTACAAACCATGAACAGTTACAAAAATATTGGCAAAATAGTTAACAAGCGCTTTGACCCTTGACTAAACCTAATTGCAATTGATTAAAGAAAAATCATTTTTCTGTCGTTTTTGTTATTTAAGAAAATAATGAAATAATTGAATTAAAAAGAAAATCTTAAGTTCTAACTAATTTTAAATTAAGAAAAATAAATTAATTCATTCTAAAAACCTATTTTTGTATTCTTATTGCTTAAAAAAGAAAAGAATTAAACCAATAACTAAAACCTAATTTTCTAATTAGTTTTAATAAAAAAAACAAGTTAAAATTTCCCTAAATTAAATTAAACTAATTAATTGAAAATTAAATTTGATAAAAAAAACCTAATTCTAATTTTTGTGAACTCTTGATTTTATGATTTTATGAAAAAATGATTAATGGTGTGAATTAAAATAATCAAAGGAAATATTAAAATAATTAAAAAAAAGAAGAAAATAAAAAATGTAGAGATGGGCCTGTGTTGTTGTTAGCAAAGAGGGGGTTTGAATATGATTTTCTGGGCCCGAAATTCCAAAGCCTGTTTGACCATGCCTGATCTGGTGCGTCTGTTGACTTGAGGAGTATGGTGGTCCTCTCATGGTTGGCACGTTGGATCTGATTAGCTAGGCATCCAGTGACTAGGCATTGAGGGTGTATGGAAGGCATATGATGTTGTATTGCATGGGATTAACCTGAAACAATCAAGAAAATAATAAAATGCACACGCCTGGGATCGAACCCAGGACGTGTGCAACAAAGGCCTTCCCCCCAACCATCTGAGCTAGCGTGATTAGTTGTAATCAAAACAATAACAAAACATAATATTCAAAACAAGCTAGTGGGGTCAGCCAAACGCGCGAAATTTCAAATGGACGAGTCACACGCTGCCACGCAAGTTTCTTCTTCCTCTCTCCGTCACTTTAACAAACAAAGCTTTTACCTACGGACGCTTACTGTAGGTACATACCTGTTCATCTCAAAAATTATATACGAGCAACTGGTACCAATCAACTCGTCTCATCCTCACGAGCATAATGGTACCAGAATCAAAGCCCAATTTTGCCTGCATTGAAAACCCCTAAACAAGAACACAAAACCCTAACCATGGCAATATCACGTACATGCATCAAAAATGCAATTAATTGGCATGGTTAACTTGCAAACATGATGATAAACATAACTATGACAATTAAAAGTGCTAAAGATGCATGAATTGCAATAATCGAATTTGAAAAATATACTAAACTGCGTGGGGTGTAGAGCGAGTTTCTGAGTCTTTCAGGCCCTAGGAATGATTGGAATAACTTCCTCGGATGTCTAGCAAGCGATTGGAATGGCTAGCACACCTTGAATTGGCCTGTGGAAGAAGATTCGTCTCACACTTTTCTTGGAAATTTTCAAGTTTTGTTCTGGTTTCTCACGACCTCTAGCTCCCTTCTTTTGATCTGCAAAGCTTTATTATATAACCTAGAATGAATTAGGTTAACAAACTTGGCATGAATCTTTGCATTTATCCAAGATTTGATTTGATTTTCAATTTGTATGATATCTTTCTATTTTCATGCCAATCATGCATTTCTTGTACCAATTGCCATTGATTCGAATTGATCATGCAAGCTCAGCATATCTTGATTGCCAATCTGTAAAAAAAACAAATCAAATCATATCTTTGATAATTTTCATCATTTATTTGATTTTATTCACTTTTTAATTAATTAAAAATAAAAATAAATTGAAAAATGAAGTAAATAATGTGTGGATAAGTATTTGAATCGTGGACCACATTATAATTAAGGTGCAAGCATAAAAAGTTAGGCCCACTTAGCAAAAAAAATGCAAATTTGAGCACATTTGACTTTTGGCAATTTTGCAAAAATGGTCAACTTGGCCAATGCGTAACTCTCTTAATTTTGACCCTAGAGAGGTGTTCTTGGACTTTTTAGAAAGCTTAGGATGTCCTCTTGTAGCGGTGAAAATCAGAGATCAAGCTATTAATTAACTTGACTCACAAAAGCAAGAGTCGCCACCGCGCTTTATTATTTCCAAGGGAAAAGGGAAAAGAGCGAAATAAAACCCTAAAATATGCAATGTAAAATAATACTTAAAAGTAATGAAAATATGATGCGTTTTTGAAAGAGATCGAGAGTTCGGGGGTTGGTTATACAATGGGAAGGTATTAGCACCCAATGCATCCGCGGTACTCCGCAGGAACCTTTTGAAATATCTGTTTTTTGGTTAAAATTGTTTGCTTGATTAAAATGGGTATGGTTGAGATTTTGAAGATACGACGACCTAGTGTCGAAGTTTTGACTTAAAAGGGGTGTGAGTTTAAAAATTGATTTGTAGGAGATTTGTCTTAAGATTAACAAAACGAAAAAAAGTATGAAGGGATTTCACATAATCGTATTAGATACTCGATGACATGAAATCAACAAATTAATTTTTTCCCTTGGATTTGGCACAAACAAAGTATAAAAATCAAATAATCAGAAAGAATTTAAACAAAATAGCACTTAAATCCTTTAAATAGTTAACAACCAAAAATTAATTAAAATAAAGAATGACAAATTAAATCAAAATTATCACAACATCAGTCAAGGAATATCATGAGGAAATTAATTCAAACAAATAAGAAACAACGAGGTCAAGATAATTAATAAGAGACTAATTTAGAGAGACAAAGAAAATCAAGCGAGAAAAGATAACTAAATGAAATAACTAAAAAATTTAATTAAGCTAAAATACTATTAAAAGTCACAAGTTTTACTAAATTTATTTTAAAAGCTAAACTATTTAATTTAAAATTATCTAACTAACTAAAGTTATAAAGAAAACCTAACTAAAATAATAAAAGAATTCATCAACTCTTAACTTAAACAACTAAAATCAAAAGAAAAAGGGTAGAAGGTTAGATCATGGGAGCAAAATTGGATCAGGAGTGTAGAGAGGTAATAGTGAGACACTAAGGCCCGATCACAAATGGGTCCAGAAGTGTTTTTTATTACACTAAACTTTAGGGTGTTAAAAAAATAAAATGGCATGGGCCTAATGGAATTACTTGGTCCCAAAGTCAAACCCAACCATCATTTTTCAGCATACTTATTCCAATTAAAACAAAACTAAGAATGATTAAATAAAACAAAACAAAAACAAAAAGAAAATTGACACGTGAGAAGATTAGGGTTGGAGGTTGTAATACCTCAGCTTCTTATATGCTTCTCTCTTCTTCCTCTCAACAGCAGCAACAACAAGTGTGGCTTCCTCATTAGCTTTCTTTGAGTGCTTCTCAATGGATTTTGACCATTTTAAACTAGACCCGCCAACGCCTAAAACTTTGGATTTCCAAAGAGAAAACCCACGGGTCGACCTGGTGTACACAGTATCCCTCTTTCTCGACAGAAGCAATTTCTTGCCGGCTGCAGATAAGGAACCATTATTGAAGCTTGAAGAAGAATTATGAATGAAGCTTCTTAAATATGTTGTTCTTTTCCATGGAAACTTGTGATAATGCCACGAGTTCCTGTCATTTCTAGAAAAAATTTTGCTACCAAGTGTCCACACCAATGAGGCTCTTGAAGATTTACTTGACATCCCATCAACTTTATGTGACCGCCTCTTGGTAAACCTCCTGTTGCAAAGTACTCTACTAGCTCCTTGGGTGTCAGAATTCCCAATGTTATTGGGTATTGCAACTGTGTGGTTTTCAAACGTAGTTCTAACCAATTGATTTTTTCTCCTCTTGAAATAGCTATCAGAGAAGGCTGTTTGGCCTTTGTCATCAGTAGAGACAACCATATCACTAGAACTCGAAGTAGCAACCAATTGATTTGTTTTAGGCTTTACATAAACTATTCTTTTTGAGTTCAAAGAAATATTTCCATCATTTGCTTCGGCTGTACATCCCCCATTGCTAGATGGACCAGCTTGTTTTTCAAGAGCTTCATGTTGTTTTGGTACATCTCCAGAGGAGACTGGTGCATCATTACTCTCAGAAGACTTCCTAAGATAAGCTGTGTTTTCACAGCAGCCACTGGAAGGGGGTTCTAGCAACCGAAAAGATATATTTTCGTCTGATTTGTTGTCAACGGGTAGAACAATATTAGATGCTTTTGTTTTTGAGCAGATTGACGGATCTATCAAATCAGCCCTGCTTTCAGGTTTGGTGCCTTTAGGTATTTCACCTAAGCCCAAAGGTAGCAGATTTGTAGAGGAGATGTGAGGTATAGCAGAAACTGGAGTAGGTTTCCTCATGAGACTGGTAGAGGTGATTTGAGGTATAGCAGAAGCTGGAGTAGGATTCCTGACAAGACTGTTACCTTTACGAATGTAAGAAGTATTTTGAAAGTTCTTTTTCCTTTCGAGAATTGGCTTTCTGGGAGGAACTATTCTTTCTGAAAATTTGACTCTAGGTAGAGGAGCGGGAGGATTATTATCAGTGCCATTGATATATACAGGAGCTGTGTTTTTTTAGACATAGCAAAGAGGTAGCTTTAGATAAAGATGATTAGTGGGTTTTTTTGTATTTTCTTTTTCTATCGATCCGCAACTCTTGCTTACGACCAATGAGAGCAAAGCAAAGTGTAACAAACATTTTTTATGACAGAAAAGCCCTTTAATGATAAAATAACTTAAAAACCTAAAAGTATAAAATATAACTCAATTTAAAATAGTTTTTTTGAATTTTTTTCTGAATTAAAAATAAAGACACAAAATGACCGATAACGATAAAAAACAGACGAAAATTTATCCGAAAAAATAAAATGAACACATTAAAATAATCTACATGTCACAAAGATTAAAGAAAAAATATTCAAGAAGTCAAAAATCAAAAATAAAATAATAATAAAAATATCAGACTAAACAGACATTTAAGGTTAAAACGAGACTTCGAACTATACCGAAAAATAAAGCAAGCATACCGTCATAATCTACGCGAAGCACAGATTCATAAAATGATCGGTAAAAGGTGAAAACTTGAAATATTTTCTCGCTACTTTCCCGCATAGTGTCGAATCGCTTTTAACAGTCTGTCTATAAAACCAAAATATTTTTATTATCGACATATAAACAACTTGGAGCAACGCAACAAATGAGTAAATAGATAAAAATGCATGAAGCAAAATGTCGGGTATTTTACAACTGAAAGACGATGCAAACTTTGATTTAAACTGACTTTTCTGGTCAACTTAAATACGACTAATGATGCAAAATATGATGAATGAAGATATTTACTAATGATTGTGACCAAATGACAAAATATGGTATGAAAGTGCGACTAAAACATATTAGGGGCGAAATTTAAGGTGCAACAGTTGTGCCTTGATGAATCAGTCTTCGAGAATCCACAATCAACCGTACTTCTGGCTTGGGAGACTCAAAACCTTAATTGAGGCGCGACACCTGATGCTCTTGATTCAGACCTGTCTCAGCACATGACACAAAAGAAAACATGAACATACACCTTTGTATGCGATTAGAAATTAGTGATACATGGGCTAAAAATGTTCAAAACACTTGACAATCTTCGCATAGTCAATGCTTGAAGGTGAGAGGTTAAAACCGACTGTATTTCGTGACCTTGACTTATGCAAAAATAAAAATGGGATCTTAGGTCAAAAATTGGGGTACAACAGCTGCCCCTATTTAAGTTTCTTTTATCTGGAGATATGAAGATTGGGATCTTCATTTCGACGAGATTGAAGGGACTTAAATATAGAATACACAATTTTTGGCCTTAAGGTACCGTGATTATGTTTACGATATGATATGAATGTGATGTTTTGAATTTTATGGGGAATGACGCCATATGAGACAGACTATGCTGGAGAAACCAAGCACATTATACAGTAATCCCACAGAGGAAGAGGTTGTAACTCCACTGGGGAAACAAAGTCATAGACTTAAAATGAGAGACTCTTGAATGATTTACATCAGTGTTGAGACCGGAAAAGAGATGATTTACATCAGTACGAAGACTGGAAAAAGAAATGATTTACATCAGCACTGTGACTGGAAAAGAGATGATTTACATCAGTACACTGGAAAAAGAAATGATTTACATCAGCACTGTGACTGGAAAAGGAAATGATGGACATCAGTACTGAGACTGGAAAATGATTGACATCAGCACTGTGGCTGGAAAACAAAATGATTGACATCAGCACTGTGGCTGGAGATAAACATCTCTGATTTCTGAATTTTACCAAGAACGGTAATACATTTCTTCTTTAACCAAGATATCGCTTGAAAAGGATAAAATAACAAACTTCCCCACGGGACTTTTCCGAAGGGATGCCATTTGCTGAGTAGACATTATTGTTAGGGATACACAAGCTGCTCAAATAAAGAGGCCTCCACTTGCTTCCTTTCAAAGGTGTCAATAACATACAAGTTGCTCATGAAGAGACCGCCACTTGCTGTCTTCAAAGAAAATTAAAGCATATAAGTTGCTCATGAAGAGTCCGCCACTTGTTTCCAATAACCCACAAGCTGCTCATAAAGAAGCTGCCACTTGCCGTTTTCAAGGGAACAATAACACACAAGTTGCTCAAATAGATAAGCTGCCACTTGCTGTCTTACAAAAATATTAACGTACAAGCTGCTCATGAAGAAGCTGCCACTTGCCGTTTTCCGTACAAGCTGCTCATGAAGAGACCGCCACTTGCCGTTTTTCAGGAGAACAATAACACACAAGTTGCTCATGAAGAGACTGCCGCTTGTTGCTTTCAAAGGAACAATAACATACAAGTTGCTCATGAAGAGACTGCCGCTTGTTGTTTGTCAAGAGTATCCATAACACACAAGTTTCCTCATGAAGAGACTGCCGCTTGCTGTCTTCAAAGAAAATTAAAGCATACAAGCTGCTCATGAAGAGTCCTCCACTTGTTGTCTTCAAAGAATATCAAAGCACACAAGCTGCTCATGAAGAGTCTGCCACTTGTTGCCAATAACCCACAAGCTGCTCATGAAGAAGCTGCCACTTGCTATCTTTCAAAAATACTAACGTACAAGCTGCTCATGAAGAAGTTGCCACTTGCCGTTTTCCGTACAAGCTGCTCATGAAGAGACCGCCACTTGCCGTTTTCAAAAAGTGTTGATAACATACAAGTTGTCCATGAAGAGACTGTCGCTTGCTGTTTTTAAAAAGTGTTGATAACATACAAGTTGTCCATGAAGAGACTGCCGCTTGCTGTTTTTGAAAGTGTTGATAACATACAAGTTGTCCATGAAGAGACTGCCGCTTGCTGTTTTTGAAAGTGTTGATAACATACAAGTTGTCCATGAAGATACTGTCGCTTGCTGTTTCCCAAAAAGATACCCATAAAATATCGTGAAGATATTGTTAGAGGTGAGAATCAATAATTTCATCGAGGATGGACAAACTGCTCATGGAGAGACTGCCATTTGTCGTAGAGAAATCAGAAATAATCAAACTGCTCAAATAAGGAGTCAGTCGCTTGTTGTCATGTCGATATTCCAGAAGAAGGTTGTGATAACACTGTTGGGGAATAAAGTCCATCTTCAATGGGGAACCATGAATAAATCCTTCTTGAGGAGACCAAGTATTTACGTTGCAAAATAAATGCACTCTCCATCTAGGTTTCACAACCTAGAGAGATCCACAGGGTATCGTTCACAAGAGACAAAGCTCAATCCAGGAATAAACTGGAGAGAAAAAAATCAAACAAGACTCCACCCAATGAGGAAACAACTCAAATGGGGATTTATCCTATCCAGAGATGGAAAAGGAAAGCTAAAGCAAGATTCTTCCACGAGAGTTAACTCAGTGGGGAATTAGAAAAGAAGGCACACTTTATGCTTAAGTCGACACTCTATTTGGAAAGATCAAATATGTTATTTGAATAGACATAACCAAGGTATACGAACTCAATGACATCAACAAATACAACTGTGCGTGCATGATGCAAGTGTGAATGAATAAATGAATGTCATGTATATGCTGACAAAACAGACAGGGGAGATCGACATAAAATGATAAGACATCACAGTACAACTCGACACTCGGCAAATCTCAACAGGATGGTAACATTACTGGAGATAGAAACAAAAGTCATCCTTGGAGCAAAGTCCTTTTACAAGGCTTAAATATCTCTGGAGAGGAAGGTATTTTTGATAGAAAAACCAAAGTTCAGTCTTCTATTGTCAACAATCCATTGAAAGGATGACAACACGAACAATGTTTCGGCTGGAAAAAAGTCATGCTTAGCTGGAGATACTGGGAACACCACCCTCTGATAATGTATGAAAAACATATCTTGACAAATCTAGATTGCCCCTGGGACCAATTTTGGATGCCCCAAGTTTACTGCTGATGGGCTGCATGCTGCGCGACAATTCTTGCGAATAGCTTCACTTCTAACACGCCCCATGCTATCTGGTTGATGAGGAGAAATCGTCTCAAGAGGATTTTACAAAAGACCTGGCATCCACCATGCCCTGGTGCCTTTAAACTCTTAGCAAGATTCGTCGAATCTCGACGTGATTGCCCCGGATTGACTGTACTTGGCACAACAAAGTCTTCAAATTTTGCCCCAAAAAGGTAAACAAGTTGGAAAGCATTAACTGGGAGAAGCAACATGTCCGTGCTTACGGTCTTCAGGTGACATGCCCAGGGATATGATTTTTCTTGACGTGATCCGCCAATTACTCAACATAGTTTCAGGCCTTAAAAGAATAAACTCATCACTGGTGCTTATGTGAGCTTCCTTGACATCAAACAAATGTTTTGCAGTTAGAAAAAGTTTACAATGAGAATGAAAATTCTAATGCAACAGTTATGTAAGTCTTGAAGATTTTGAAAGATATCGCACAAATTTTGCGAGTTAAAGCACCATTTATTTTTGTATAGGAAAAACATATGATACCAACATAACTATTTAGAACATTCATGGGAGTCAGGAACACTATCTCATTGAAGTATGCTTTCAAAATAACCTTGCTTCAATTAGGACTTTTGAAGGTTGTAACGTGGTCTGGTTCATGGTTTTTAGAAAAAAGATTTTAAGGCTCAAAATATTTGGTGCCCACCCATTCTTCATGATGTTCTCCAACCCTATGTTCAGTTAATTCAACATGAGTGTTCATCTCTCAAAAGGATTTTGTGACGGTCAAGGAAACGACGAGGCTTTCGGAGTAAAAACCACCCTCATGTCTTCGTGTTTGTAGTCACCAATTTGCTCTTTGCTGAGGACTTTTCTTTGTAGTCCTTTCTTTGCAATTTTTGTTTTCCCTAATTTTTGCCTGAACTAATTTTTTTTGAATTGATAGTCCAGCGGGATGCCCTAATTTTGCCTAAGTCACACGTTTTCATGTTTTTGACTTAGCAGGCTTTTTCTTTTTCTTGGTTTTTGACTTTTTGAACAAAATGTATGACATTAGCTTGTCTTTGCTTGTTGATAGGATTGTGATTGCCTCGTTTCTTGATGAATGAGGGATAACATTGTTGTTCCACATCCTCTAGATTCATTATACATGAAGGATAGCCCTCGTAGTTTCTCTTCAAAAAACATCTTCCTTATGAATTTCGAACACTCAGTCAGATTAACTAAAAACTACCCTGCCCCAGGTTAAAATTCAAGGTTTTTTCGTATAAAAAAGAAACTTCTGCTTCAAAGGCTCAAAAGGGGTTAGCAAGGGATTATCTTCCTTATATCTCCGGTGTTTAGGGATTTGAAACAATGCCTGTACATCATCAGCAAGATTTTATCCAAAAGCAAACAACCAGAGATTTTGTGTTCTTTAGATCATCATCCTCCCCTCAATCTCTGCCTAGGCAAGAGAATGAGCAACAAGTTGGTATCATAATGCAAAAGCAATTTAAAATTTTAAAACAAATATGAGTGAAACGAATGAATTTCTTCAAGACAAACATGCTCATTGTATTAAGATAATCATTTAGATGCAAACAAGTCCTTACATGCAAACAATGTTTTGATAAACAAGAAAAATTACAAAAAGCAGAAATAAGTTAATGATCGGGGAAGGCTTTCCATCTGGACTTGAATCACCGAAAACATCCTTCAAAAATCAAAGTCACTATCAATCGTGTTTACTCTTCGGCGCATGCTTGATTTGAACTTCAAAACCAACGTCCTTGAATGACAAGATACCACTTCTGACCAACTTCTGAACCTCGATCTTCAAAGAAAAGTAACCCTCCAAGCCATGCCCAATAGAACCTTGATGAAAAGTACAAGCCAAATCAGCTTTGTAGTACCAATGTATCTTCTCAGGAACCTTCGGTGGAGGTCGGGTCTGAACCAAATTCCTCTGCATCAGGATAGGGAACAACTCTGTATAGGTGATTGGAATTGGATCAAACTGGGTTTTCCTCTGATTAGGAACTTGCTGATTCTGTTGATGAATAGGAGAAACATGATGATTCTGACAATTATTTCTTCCTCTGGTTCTCTTCTTGGAAAAGTCATTATCAAACTTCTTCACACCATTAGCTGAGCTACCATCTTCATATAAACATCCCTTTCAGACATCTTCTTCTAGACGCACTCCCACATTCACCTTGTCAGGAAAGTCACCAGGCGCATTAATTATCATCTTCTCATGAGAGAATGATTTTAGAGTTTCAGTGAAGACTTTTATCATCGCTTCCTCCCTCCTAGAAGGATTGACTTGGGCGGCAACCAGAATTTCAACCAAACCAGTTAAGCGCTCCACACTAGCTTTCAAAATAATCATCTCTCTATGGAGTTCAGAAACTTCTTGCTTGATATTCTCCATTGTTCTCTTAGCGCGAGTGTTGTACTGGTGAGACCGAAGGAAAAATAAGACTCGGGAAAAGACCTTTGAAAGTGAAACAAAAAATGTAGAATGATGCATGATATGCAAAAGAGAGTTTTTATTTGATTTTCAAGGAACTCAAGATATTAAGTTGTAAACATCAAAGTATGAAGATAGAAGATGAATTTTAAATTGGCTCCAAACATTGATCAAGTTATCATCAAGATCAATCATCCATTTTGGTGGATTAGGGTTTTCGCCCTATCAACACCCAAGATCCATTGAGCTTGACGAAACTTGTGATGTTTACAAAGAAATACCTCCAAATTCCTTCAAAGTCAAGTGAAAAGGGTTTTATGGTTGCATGAATGCATGGCTATGCAACAACCACAAGCAAGGTCACAAATAAAGTCGAAAGGTTCAACGTCACGAGCATGGAGTCAAGGTAAGGAACACCCCCAAGGTATGTACTAACGGTTTAATCACACCTGTAGAACAAGGTTCTAAGAGTTCCCGGAGTCTACATTCCTCCTTCGGATATTACCAACGTCTTGATTACTCAATAATCAGCAATATTCTCAAGAGAAACTCATCCGAGCGTAGCATCGCGTGACAACTATTTCCGGATTACTCCGTTATAATCTCCGCGCTACACCTAAAAGGCCAAGATGGGTTATGGTTCTACGGTTCCCAGCTTCTCTGGCTCCCAGGTCGAAAATAATAATGTCTTCCCGATTACTCGGTAAACAAATATTACGTTCAAAAGGCCCTTCCACTGAGTGGGGGATCTCATGCCTCCTTCTTCGGGATTACTCCCTCAAAGTTAACATGACTATACCGCTCGTCCTATTCCTAAGTGTAACTTAGTCCGGGTATAGGACTTGTCCTTTGTAAATATTATCAACACCCAAATAATCATAATATATACATATAATCAAACAAGCAAATAATGATAAAACAGATAAAACAAATTAGGCTTAACCCACTTAGGGATGGACCAGCAAGAGGTCAATCTTTCCCCAGCAGAGTCGCCAATTCTGTAGCGGTGAAAATCGGAGATCAAGCTATTAATTAACTTGACTCACAAAAGCAAGAGTCGCCACCGCGCTTTATTATTTCCAAGGGAAAAGGGAAAAGAGCGAAATAAAACCCTAAAATATGCAATGTAAAATAATACTTAAAAGTAATGAAAATACGATGCGTTTTTGAAAGAGATCGAGAGTTCGGGGGTTGGTTATACAATGGGAAGGTATTAGCACCCAATGCATCCGCGGTACTCCGCATGAACCTTTTGAAATATCTGTTTTTTGGTTAAAATTGTTTGCTTGATTAAAATGGGTATGGATGAGATTTTGAAGATACGACGACCTAGTGTCGAAGTTTTGACTTAAAAGGGGTGTGAGTTTAAAAATTGATTTGTAGGAGATTTGTCTTAAGATTAACAAAACGAAAAAAAGTATGAAGGGATTTCACATAATCGTATTAGATACTCGATGACATGAAGTCAACAAATTAATTCTTTCCCTTGAATTTGGCACAAACAAAGTATAAAAATCAAATAATCAGAAAGAATTTAAACAAAATAGCACTTAAATCATTTAAATAGTTAACAACCAAAAATTAATTAAAATAAAGAATGACAAATTAAATCAAAATTATCACAACATCAGTCAAGGAATATCATGAGGAAATTAATTCAAACAAATAAGAAACAACGAGGTCATGATAATTAATAAGAGACTAATTTAGAGAGACAAAGAAAATCAAGCGAGAAAAGATAACTAAATGAAATAACTAAAAAATAAAGTCACAAGTTTTACTAAATTTATTTTAAAAGCTAAACTAGTTAATTTAAAATTATCTAACTAACTAAAGTTATAAAGAAAACCTAACTAAAATAATAAAAGAATTCATCAACTCTTAAATTAAACAACTAAAATCGAAAGAAAAAGGGTAGAAGGTTAGATCATGGGAGCAAAATTGGATCAGGAGTGTAGAGAGGTAATAGTGAGACACTAAGGCCCGATCACAAATGGGTCCAGAAGTGTTTTTTATTACACTAAACTTTAGGGTGTTAAAAAAATAAAATGGCATGGGCCTAATGGAATTACTTGGTCCCAAAGTCAAACCCAACCATCATTTTTCAGCATACTTATTCCAATTAAAACAAAACTAAGAATGATTAAATAAAACAAAACAAAAACAAAAAGAAAATTGACACATGAGAAGATTAGGGTTGGAGGTTGTAATACCTCAGCTTCTTAAATGCTTCTCTCTTCTTCCTCTCAACAGCAGCAACAGCAAGTGTGGCTTCCTCATTAGCTTTCTTTGAGTGCTTCTCAATGGATTTTGACCATTTTAAACTAGACCCGCCAACGCCTAAAACTTTGGATTTCCAAAGAGAAAACCCACGGGTCGACCTGGTGTACACAGTATCCCTCTTTCTCGACAGAAGCAATTTCTTGCCGGCTGCAGATAAGGAACCACTATTGAAGCTTGAAGAAGAATTATGAATGAAGCTTCTTAAATATGTTGTTCTTTTCCATGGAAACTTGTGATAATGCCACGAGTTCCTGTCATTTCTAGAAGAATTTTTACTACCAAGTGTCCACACCAATGAGGCTCTTGAAGATTTACTTGACATCCCATCAACTTTATGTGACCGCCTCTTGGTAAACCTCCTGTTGCAAAGTACTCTACTAGCTCCTCGGGCGTCAGAATTCCCAATGTTATTGGGTATTGCAACTGTGTGGTTTTCAAACGTAGTTCTAACCAATTGATTTTTTCTCCTCTTGAAATAGCTATCAGAGAAGGTTGTTTGGCCTTTGTCATCAGTAGAGACAACCATATCACTAGAACTCGAAGTAGCAACCAATTGATTTGTTTTAGGCTTTACATAAACTATTCTTTTTAAGTTCAAAGAAATATTTCCATCATTTGCTTCGGCTGTACATCCCCCATTGCTAGATGGACCAGCTTGTTTTTCAAGAGCTTCATGTTGTTTTGGTACATCTCCAGAGGAGACTGGTGCATCATTACTCTCAGAAGACTTCCTAAGATCAGCTGTGTTTTCACAGCAGCCACTGGAAGGGGGTTCTAGCAACCGAAAAGATATATTTTCGTCTGATTTGTTGTCAACGGGTAGAACAATATTAGATGCTTTTGTTTTTGAGCAGATTGACGGATCTATCAAATCAGCCCTGCTTTCAGGTTTGGTGCCTTTAGGTATTTCACCTAAGCCCAAAGGTAGCAGATTTGTAGAGGAGATGTGAGGTATAGCAGAAACTGGAGTAGGTTTCCTCATGAGACTGGTAGAGGTGATTTGAGGTATAGCAGAAGCTGGAGTAGGATTCCTGACAAGACTGTTACCTTTACGAATGTAAGAAGTATTTTGAAAGTTCTTTTTCCTTTCGAGAATTGGCTTTCTGGGAGGAACTATTCTTGCTGAAAATTTGACTCTAGGTAGAGGAGCGGGAGGATTATTATCAGTGCCATTGATATATACAGGAGCTGTGTTTTTTTAGACATAGCAAAGAGGTAGCTTTAGATAAAGATGATGAGTGGTTTTTTTTGTATTTTCTTTTTCTATCGATCCGCAACTCTTGCTTACGACCAATGAGAGCAAAGCAAAGTGTAACAAACATTTTTTATGACAGAAAAGCCCTTTAATGATAAAATAACTTAAAAACCTAAAAGTATAAAATATAACTCAATTTAAAATAGTTTTTTTTAATTAAAAATAAAGACACAAAATGACCGAAAACGAGAAAAAACGGACGAAAATTTATCCGAAAAAATAAAATGAACACATTAAAATAATCTACATGTCACAAAGATTAAAGAAAAAATATTCAAGAAGTCAAAAATCAAAAATAAAATAATAATAAAAATATCAGACTAAACAGACGTTTAAGGTTAAAACGAGACTTCGAACTATACCGAAAAATAAAGCGAGCATACCGTCATAATCTACGCGAAGCACAGATTCATAAAATGATCGGTAAAAGGTGAAAACTTGAAATATTTTCTCGCTACTTTCCCGCATAGTGTCGAATCGCTTTTAACAGTCTGTCTATAAAACCAAAATATTTTTATTATCGACATATAAACAACTTGGAGCAACGCAACAAATGAGTAAATAGATAAAAATGCATGAAGCAAAATGCCGGGTATTTTACAACTGAAAGACGATGCAAACTTTGATTTAAACTGACTTTTCTGGTCAACTTAAACACGACTAATGATGCAAAATATGATGAATGAAGATATTTACTAATGATTGTGACCAAATGACAAAATATGGTATGAAAGTGCGACTAAAACATATTAGGGGCGAAATTTAAGGTGCAACAGTTGTGCCTTGATGAATCAGTCTTCGAGAATCCACAATCAACCGTACTTCTGGCTTGGGAGACTCAAAACCTTAATTGAGGCGCGACACCTGATGCTCTTAATTCAGACCTGTCTCTGCACATGACACAAAAGAAAACATGAACATACACATTTGTATGCGATTAGAAATTAGTGATACATGGGCTAAAAATGTTCAAAACACTTGACAATCTTCGCATAGTCAATGCTTGAAGGTGAGAGGTTAAAACCGACTGTATTTCGTGACCTTGACTTATGCAAAAATAAAAATGGGATCTTAGGTCAAAAATTGGGGTACAACACCTCTAAGCAACCCTTTTGGTCTCATGTCAATTGAGTCTTCCATGTTCATGTATGAAGCTTTGACCCAAAAGGTGTTTTTGTTGACTTTTCAAAATGACCTATAATGTGAAAACTCATATCTTTTTGTGAGTGCATATTATGAACTTGGAAGCTGAATATGAATGGTAGGGAATTGCATCTTCTTAAAAATGAGCTTTGGATGGGTCATTTCTGATAAAGTATGAGAAAGTTATGCTTGGTCAAAGTTGAGTTGACTTTTCCTACAAAACCCTAATTTAGCAACTTTTGGGTTTTGATGGATTGTGAGCAATCCTTGAGGAATCATGATAAAACCTTGATAAAATGATGAATAATACTTCAAAATGAGGGTGTTGACCAAAAATCTTGAAGTTTAACTGTATGTGGGCCACCGTTGACTTTTGACCTAGCATAGTTGATTTTCAGGCATTTGGGCAATTGATTGGGAAAACTTCTTCTGCAAGGCTTGAAACTTGACATGGATAATCTTAAGAACATATTAGGACAATGGTGAGCATTTGAGTCCTTTGTGGTTCACACATCTTGATTAAAATAGAAACCCTAATTTGAGGTAGACTGCCTTAGGAGAGAGTTTGTCTGGTCAACTCTTGAACTTCCTTGAGCAATTTGGGGACCTCACTTGACATTTGTTAAGAAATATGGGAGGGAAAATTTTGGGGGTACAACAGCTTCCCCTGTTCAATCTTCTTAAACCTGAGGATGTAGATTGGCTCGTCTATCTTTCGTGATCTGAAGGTGGAAGATGATTGAACACTAGAGTTCCCAGAAATTTGCACTCGCATGGAGTGATACTTGATTTGTGACATTGGGAATGGGCTTATAGATTCCATTTGGTAGTTGCTAGAGAATTGTCAGAGATGGGCTTAAAGATTCCATCCGAAGAAGTGTCGATCGCATAAGAGATTCCTTTGCGAGAACCCGTATACCTGTTGTTGAGGAGGACTTCGCTGGGGAATGCTGGTCTCTGTCTTGGGGTGAAATAGAGTTTTAGGAGCTTCAGTTGTCTGTTACTCTACTGGGGCATAACTCCGGTTTGGGGAGCGGAAGTCAACTGTGTGTTTGGTAGGGGTATATGCTGCACCAAGACTTTCTGGGGAAATGTGAAATCAATTGTGTTTGATTGGGTCCTGGTCTTTCAGTGCTGTGGACTGCTATCTGGGGATAAGATAGGAAGAACCTGGATAGTAAGGTTATGAGAAGGAACCTGGATAGTAGGGTTACCTCGAGATGAAAGCCTGGATAGTAGGGTTGTGAGAAGGAACTTGGATAATAGGGTTACTTTGAGATGAAAGCCTGGATAGTAGGGCTGTAAGAAGGAACCTGGATAGTAGGGTTACTTCGAGATGAAATCCTGGATAGTAAGGCTGTGAGAAGGAACTTGGATAATAGGGTTACTTCGAGATGAAAGCCTGGATAGTAGGGCTACTTCGAGATGAAAGCCTAGATAGTAGGGCTGTGAGAAGGAACCTGGATAGTAGGGTTACTTCGATATGAAAGCCTGGATAGAAGGGCTGCTGAGAAGGAACTTGGATAGTAGGGTTACTTTGATATGAAAGCCTGGATAGTAGGGCTTTGAGAAGGAAACTGGATAGTAGGGTTACTTCGACATGAAATCCTGGATAGTAAGGCTGCGAGAAGGAACCTGGATTGTAGGGTTACTTCGATTTGAAAGCCTGGATAGTAGGGTTGTAAGAAGGAACCTGGATAGTAGGGTTACTTCGACATGAAAGCCTGGATAGTAGGGCTGTGAGAAGGAACCTGGATAGTAGGGTTACTTCGACATGAAAGCCTGGATAGTAGGGCTGCGAGAAGGAACCTGGATAGTATGGTTACTTCAATATGAAAGCCTGGATAGTAGGGATGTGAGAAGGAACCTGGATAGTAGGGTTACTTCGATATGAAAGCCTGGGTAGTAGGGCTGTGAGAAGGAACCTGGATAGTAGGGTTACTTCGAGATGAAAGCCTGGATAGTAGGGCTGTTGAGAATGAACCTAGATAGTAGGGTTACTTTGATATGAATTTGGATAAAACTGCAGAGGGAACCTAGGTAAGGTTTCTTTTGTCGCACCGATGATTAGTCTGTTTAGCTTTGAGTGTTAATCATGGACCAACTGGAAATTGTTGATAATAACTGTCTTTCCTGAAAGAAATACAGGGTTAGTTATGTGTGATGCATCAATGCATTGTGATGAGGTTCTTAAGGTAATTGAGATCATGTTATATGTAATGTATGCACATGTCACGATGTATGAACATGAAATGCTGACGTAATAATCTGAGTCTGGGAAAATAAATCCCTGATTACTGTTTGGAGAGTATGAGAAATGGTATTCTTGACTGCTGTAAAAAACCATAGTTCCTCTATTTCTATTGAGGATGGTGAACAAAGATGGCTATGCTGGGGATTTGCCCCTCGTTTACGGATATTCTACCGAGGAGAGACCCTATTTGAGAACAACTCTGCGGGAGAATAACTCTATTTGAGAGGAGATACTCTGTTGATAGCTTTGCTGATTTAGATAAATAAACTCCACTGGGGATGAATTTCCATTGCTGGTGATAATGAATTCTGTTGGAGATTGAATTTCTTCTTGTGAGAGAAATAAACTCTGCTTGGGGAAAAATTTACCGACTCACTAGCGATTGTGAACCTCGGCTGGGGAGAGTTGTGTCCTGTTCGGGAAAGCTAACACCACTGTCTTTGGATACTTTTTACTCTGTGGGGAGTGTATGTGCCACCACCCATGTTCTTAAGCTGGCTCTATCTCGGCACCTGATGGGAAAAGTAATTGTAAGGTTTGGGCACTACTTATTTTCCATGTTCCTGGAATTACGAGTAATCGTCTTTTGTTTCTTGTGTAAATATTATGAGCAGTCATTATTTTCAAATGCATATATCAAAAATGAATCATTGGACGTTCTTGCAAAACAAAACAGAAAAAGAAAAACAAGTTGAAATTTCTTGTGAAAATGAATTGTATTGATTTTTGCAATTGGCCTGTAATAGGCATGTTTGTACAAAGAGGCTAACGTCCTAGTAAGAGAACACCGTCGAAAGAAATTACAATTTGTGTAAAAGAAATAAAAACAGCTATGTGAAACGACCCCATTGAGTTTCAACTCTGCTATTGCCTTTATATCTTCAAGCGTATCATCGCCTCACTACTTGGTCGAAGGTGGATCGGATTGATTGGCGTCGTCTGAGCTTGATAGTCGATACCGATGTTTGGTTGCGAGATGATCCAATGAGACATAGTGTTACGCTTCGATCCCTAATTTTTTCCTGGACCGCCCTTTCGGGTTTTCAGTCCACCGGGATACCCTTTTTTGCCCAAGTCGCCTTTTCAGGTTTTCGACTTGCTGGGTGTACAGTTTTTTCATTTTCATCCCTTACTTTTGTCCAAACCCTTTTGGTTCGCCGGGAAGCCCTTATTTTTGCCTAGTCTAGTCAACCTAGCGGGTCTTTGATTATGCGTAGTATCTTTTCACTATGTCTGCATTGACGGGGTGAGGAAAGTCGTCACCATCCATGGTGGTTAGAATCATAGCTCCTCTCGAGAAAATGTTCTTAACCACAAATGGCCCTTCGCATGTGGGGGTCCATTTTCCCCTGGGATCACCTTGCGGCAGTATGATGCGTTTGATCACTAGATCCCCGACTCGATATTCTTGACGTCTGAATTTCTTGTGAAAAGCCTTGATAATTCGTTTTTGATACGTCTGACCATGACAGATAGCAGTAAGTCTCTTTTCATCGATTAGATTCAGCTGATCAAGTCGGTTTCGATCCAGTCATCTTTGTTCAAAACCGTATCCTTTATAATCTTGAGAGAGGGTATCTGGACTTCGATGGGTAGGACTGCCTCCATGCCATACACCAAAGAGTAGGGTGTTGCCCCTGTCGATGTTCGTGTTGAGGTACGGTACCCATGAAGAGCGAATGGTAACATCTCGTGCCAGTCTTTGTATGTCACTGTCATCTTCTGCACAATTTTCTTGATGTTCTTGTTAGCTGCTTCAACAGCCCCATTCATCTTCGGCCAGTAGGGAGAAGAGTTATGATGCTGTATCTTGAACTGTTTACAGATCTCAGTGATCATTGTGTTATTGAGATTTGTACTATTGTCAATAATAATCCTCTCTAGTACACCATATCGACAGATCAGATTATGTCGAATGAACTGCGCCACGACGTTCTTGGTTACTGTAGCAAAGGAAGCTGCCTCAACCCACTTGGTGAAATAATCAATGGCTACCAGAATGAAGCGATGCCCGTTAGACGCAGTAGGTCTGATCTCGCCGATCAGGTCGATGCCCCACATTGCAAAGGGCCAAGGATCTGTCAAAACATTCAGGGGAACCATAGGTACGTGCACCTTATCTGCATAGACTTGGCACTTATGACAGCTTCGAGAGTGTTGATAACAATCGGCTTCCATAGTGGACCAATAATATCCTGCCCATAGGATTTTCTTCGCCATGGTATGTCCACTGGAATCAGTTCCGAAGGTACCTTCATGTAACTTTGCCATGATCCTTTCTGCCTCGCTCTTGTCTACACACCGCAGTAAGGTTGAATCATGGTTACGCTTATAGAGGATTCCATTACTGATGAGGAACTTCATAGTGAACCTTCTCAGAAACTTCTTATCATTAACAGATGCCCCCTCGGGTTATTCTTGAGCCTCAAGATACCTCTTTACCTCGTGAAACCAGGGTTTATCTACTACCTCTTCAGTCTCAATGTCACAGCAATGTGCGGGTTCGTCCAACCTCTCAATGGTAATCTGGGGAGCTTCATTGTCCCACCTAACTTTGAACATAGAAGACATGGTAACTAGCGCGTCCGCCAACTGGTTCTCTTCTCGTAGGAAATGTTCAAAGGTTATCTCCTCAAAGTGTGGGAGCAATGTAAGTACATACTCTTTTTAAGGAATAAGATTTGGGTGCTTCGTATCCCACTCGTCTTTGATATGACTTATTACCAGAGCGGAATCTCCGAATATACTCAAGAACCTAATCCTCAGGTCAATAGCAGCTCGAAGACCCATGATACACGCTTCATACTCCGCCATGTTGTTGGTGCAGTTAAAACATAATCGGGCGGTGAACGGGGGATATGACAGCCTTCAGGAGATATAATTACAGAGCCAATGCCATTACCCAATGCGTTCGAGGCTCCATCAAAATATATAGACCATCGGGATCCCTCCTCGAGTCCTTCATCCGGTCCAGGTTCTTTGCAGTCAGTTACCAACATGATATTCTTGTCCGGGAACTCGAAATTCATGGACTGGTAGTCATCCACGACCTGATTTTCCAAATGATCCGCCAATACACTCCCCTTGATTGCTTTTTGATTTGTGTATTGGATGTCGTACTCGGTTAAGATCATCTTCCATCTTGCTATTCTTTCGGATAAGGCGGGCTTCTCGAAAATATACCGTATCAGATCCATCTTTGATATCAACAAGGTAGTGTGAGTCAACATATACTGTCTCAGTCGGCGAGCAGCCCATGCTAAAGCGCAACAAGTTTTCTCAAGCAATGAGTATTGGGTCTCACAGTCGTTAAACTTTTTGCTAAGGTAATAAATGGTGTGCTCTTTTCGACTGGACTCGTCATGCTGCCCCAGCACGCACCCCATTGAATTGTCTAGCACTGTCAAGTATAATATCAACGGTCTTCCTTCCACTGGAGGCATCAAAATTGGTGGTTCTTGAAGGTATTCTTTAATTCTCTTGAAAGCGGTCTGGAATTCCACTTTACCACTTGATCTTTCTTCAGCAGCTTGAAGATTGGCTCACAAGTAGCAGTGAGATGTGAAATGAACCTGGCGATGTAATTTAGAAGTCCCAAGAAACCTCTAACTTCCTTTTCTATGCGGGGGACCGGCATCTCTTGTATGGCCTTTACCTTTGCAGGGTCCACCTGAATACCCTTATCACTGACGACGAAACCCAGAAGCTTACCAGACCTTACCCCGAAGGTACACTTGTTCGGATTCAACCTCAGCTTGTACGTCTTCAACCTGTCAAATAGTTTATGGAGATGATCAAGGTGCTCTTTCTCGGTCTAGGACCTGGCTATCATGTCATCAACATAAACCTCAATCTCGTGGTGAATCATATCGTGGAACAAAGCGACCATGGCGCGCTGATAAGTTTCCCCAACATTCTTCAACCCAAAAGGCATTACCTTGTAATAGAAGGTGCCCCACTGTGTAACAAAGGTTGTCTTCTCCGTGTCCTCAAGAGCCATCTTGATCTTGTTGTAGCCATAAAAACCATCCATGAAGGAGAAGATCTTGTGTTGTGCGGTGTTGTATACTAGAACATCAATGTGAGGAAGTGGGAAGTCATCCTTGGGGCTTGTCCTGTTCATATCTCTGTAGTCCACACACATCTGTACCTTACCATCCTTCTTAGGTACCAGAACGACGTTGGCAACCCTCTGCGGATAAGAAGTGACAGCTAAGAATTCTGCGTCGAACTGTTTCGTAACCTCTGCCTTGATTTTCTCTGACATTTCAGGGCGCATACGGTGGACCTTCTGCTTTACTGGCGGACATTCTTCTTTAGTCGGCAGGCGAGGTACCACAATATCAGTGTCCAAACCAGGCATGTCTTCATAGGACCAGGCGAAGATCTCAACATAGTCGTGTAGCATATGTATTAACCATTGTTTGACACTAGGCTCTAGATTCGCACCTATTTTAACCTCTTTCCTGTCTTCCTTTGTACCCAAATTCATTGACTCAACTGGCTCTTCATGAGGCTGTATGGCCCTTTCTTCCTGCTGTAATAGTCTAGCAAGTTCTCCAGGCACCTCACAATCATCCTCACCTTCGTCCTCAGCTTGGTTAATCGGATTTTTGAAGTCATAACTGGCAGTAGCAGAGTTGTTATCAATGGGATTCAGAGTGGATATGGATCTGCAGTATGATACGTGAGTGTGTGTAAGAGAATAACTATTTTTATAAAGTGAGAGACAGAAAAGAAAAACAAGGACCACAAAATTTGCATGCAAGAAACGTCCAATGCTTTATTAATGATATATGAAATTACAAACAATAGCCCTCACAAGCAAAGCCAAGGTGCCTTGGGCAAGGCACTGGGACATAAAGTTTTAAACTGTTTATTACAAATCTTAAAACAAATGAGTCAATTACTGCGAAATAAAAGAAGCATGTATGAAGTCCTTTGTCGTCCAGTTATTCGGTCCACCATTGGTCATTGGGTAGATCTAGCTGTTGATGTCTGAATCCTCTTCACTGTATTCAATTGCATTAATTCCCCGAATGCTGATGTGTAGCAGAGGTCTTGCAGCCCGAGCATGCCTAACAGCCCTTTGAGCCCCTGTAGTAAAGCCCAAACCAAATTTGTCAGTTTTGTGAGTGAAATCAGGGAGCTGACCCCAATTGGTACACCCACCTTCTTTAATCACAACCCTAGCATCCTTGAGGGAAGCCATATTCAACGGAGGTCTGTTGGTAGTAACTTCAGTTGATGCCAAAGTCTAAGGGACCTCTTTGAAGTTTTGACGAGGAGTTTCTATGAATTCCCCATCCATCTCTACGTAGCGGAAGGAATTGAGATGACTCACCATATATTCTTCTTCACCTTGCACTGTGACAATCTTTCCCTTCACCGGGTACTTTAGCATTTGATGGAGTGTGGAAGTAACTGCCCCAGTCTCATGGATCCAAGGACGAGCCAGAAAGCAAGAATACGACGGCCTGATATCCATTACGTAGAAGGTGGACTCAAAAGTCTGAGAACCTACTTTGACAGGGATATCCACCTCCCCGTGTACAATTCTCTTCGATCCGTCAAAAGCCCTTACGACGATGTTACTAAGCTTTAGAGTCAAACCCTCACAATCCAAATGGTCCAACGCTTTTTTCGGCAGAACATTCAGTGAAGACCCGGTATCTACCAGCACATGAGCCATAGTGGTGCCCCTTCACTCAATCGAGACATGCAGAGCATCATTATGATTCCTTCCTTTTAGTGTTAGATCCGCATTTGAAAAACCCAACCCATTGTCAGCAGTCAGGTTGGCCACACAATCTTTGAACTGATTTGCTGATGTTTCCTGCGGCACATGCGCAGTCTTGAGAAATGCAATCAAAGCCTCCGCATGGGCTTCAGAACACAACAGTAGAGACAACATGGATATCTTTGATGGGGTCTGCCCTAGCTGCTCGACCACATTGTAGTCGCTCTTCTTAATGATTTTCAGTATTTCCTCCATTTCTTGTTTAGAGGTTTCCACAACGATTTTCTTAGGTGCCTTCGTACGGGCAGGCTCATCTATGATTTCCTTGCCCCGAGTCCCAGATGGCTCAGCAGTAGGGGTAATAACTGGAGTAAGAACAGGAACATCAATTGATGTACTAGCGGGAACGATAGATGGTATGACAATAGGTTTGTTGACAGACTTTGGGGAAATCTCGGGAGAGAAAATCCTTTCGCTTCGGGTAACCTTACTAGCCCTGACAATATTACTGACATCATTATCAGCCTCTTCATTCTTCAGATCTTGCTTAATGCCATGATAGTACACATCAGCACTATAATTCCATGGAACAACCTTGTCTGAGGTGTACGGGATGGGACCGGGAACAATGATTATCAGCGGAGCAATTCTTTGGACAAGTGTAATCCTAACAGGTTTCTCGAGGAAACCTTGGAAGGATTGGAGGAAATGGTTATAATGGCAACGTCTTCATTTGGAACAACAGAAATCATAGTCTTCTCGAATAGAATCTCCTTATTATCCATCAGGCGCTGAACACCTGACTTCAACAAACGGAAACCAGAAGGTAGAATCGAACATATGTGGAAACCTTCACCACAACCTAGAAATAAACCGGCCAACATCAAATTCTTCTTAATAGTCATAAGGGGAGTAGAAATTTCTTCAACAAAGGTCATAAACAAATCAGTGTCAACAGCATTAACTCCACGACCATGTTATGGAATGGGAGCAGTTATAACATTTGGATTTTCTAGAGCAACAAACTCTATCTCCTTGGCTTCAATCAAGTCTCTTACTTTGTTTCTCAGAGCCCATCAATCATTTATATCGTGGCCAGGACTCTCAGAATGGTAGGCGCACCGTGCGTTAGGATTATATCTGGGAGATGTAGTGTTTGGATTCTTGGGAGCCTCTCTCAAGGTTGCCAAGTTGGATTTCAGCAGGTGAGGTAACACTTCAGCCAATGTCATGCTAATGCGCGTAAACTGGCGCTGTGGTCTTTCCACCCTTTGTTAATTGTTACATTGTGGAGCAACTGCGGGTATTGGTATCACTACAAAATTTACCGTTTGACGATGTCCAGATCTGCTTTGGCCCCTCGGGCTGTAGAATGCACTGGCTTCCTTCTTACCAGCAAAAGGTTTCTTTACCGAACTCGAAGAGGCATCCTTCTGTATTTTACCACTTCAAATTCCAGCTTCTACTCTTTCTCCAGTTAAAATCAGCTCGGTGAAACCAGATGACGAGCTGCCGATTAAGTGGTTGAAAAATGGACCAGATAGTGTCCCGAGAAACATGTCAACCAATTCTCTATCAGACAACGGGGGTTGGACTCTTCCAGCCAAGTCCCTCCATTTTTTTAGCATAATCCTTAAAACCTTCACCTGCACCCATAGACATACTCTGGAGTTGAGTATGAGCGGGAGCAAGGTCGGCATTATACTAATACTGCTTGTAGAAAGCAGCGACAAGATCTTCCCAGTTTCGGACACTGGCTCCCTCCAATTGGTAGAACCATTCAAGATGAGTCCCTGACAGACTATCTTGAAATAAGTGTACCCATAAATTTCTATCAGTGTTGTGGGGTTGGATTTTTCTAACATACGAGCAGAGATGGAGTTTTGGGCAGGACACCCCATCATACTTGGAAAAAACTGGATCTTTGAACTTATGAGGGATGACCACTCCCGATACCAGTCCCAATTCTCTGAAATCCAAACCAGGTATCTTCTGAACTTCCATAACACTCAGACGGTCTTCTAGTTGCCTGTATCTATCCTAAGCAGGAGGATATTGCTCATCATCATAATCAGTATCATTGTCGGAGACTGCAGGACTAGGGTCCTTTTCCCCTTCTTGGTTCTCCCCTTCCTTGGATGAAGAGGTCAAATTGGTTTGATGCTTCAACCTTTCTCCCAATCTTCTGCCCATATTCAGAATCAGTCTTCTTCTTCTCCTTCAGAATGAGGGCTTTCAGATCCTCTTGCCCCTTTGCCAGACTGATGAACATCTGTTGGAACTGGGCGTTCTGTGCCTGAAGATCTCTGATGACTTGATCGGAAGACATTTCTGCTGAAATAAACAGCGAAGAAGATGAGAACCTGTAGTGATACCTGTAATGATATGTATGATAATGGGATGCGCGTGTAATAATTTCAAAGACTTTGGGAGATTTAAATTTGCAAACCAAAATGAACAAAACTTTATTAGCTTAAATTTGAAAGGTTCAACATGCCTTTAAGGCGTTACAAAATAAGTAAATAAAACAAATCTAAAACTAGAAAAGAAAAATCATAAGTCCCATGGACGCTTTCTCTTTGTGTTGATATAGTCACTAAGCACTCTTTCTTCCTCGAGCTTCCTGGTGAGCTTTAAAACCTTCCTCTCTTGCTCATGGAACTGCTCCTGGTAAGTATTCTGCTCATTCCTCAGCTGAATCCAAGACCTCTGTAGCTCCCCATGATCAGTGGGCATGTAAGGATAGAGAACCGTGTAAGTAATGCCTTCTTCATTATTGGGCTCCACAATCACTAGTAATACGGCCACATAAGGCATCATAAGCTTCTGGGAACGAGATCGGACCCATTAGAGGTAAGGCTGCATAGGAATGGAAGTCTTTGGTCCCAACTCTTTGGGGTCAGATCTGTTTACCATGCCCCAAGCTCGTATGAACCTCCGGAGATGCTCCTTAACATTATCCTTATAGTTGAATACAATGTCCTCGAGAAGTAACTCATGGGGACCATCCCTTCGAGCACGACCAAATTGTCGCAAAGCTATACAAGGATTGTAAGTTATACCCCCTCTGATACCAAGTAATGGGACATTAGGGTACCCCCCACAGCAATCAATAACAGCAGTGTCTTCCATAGCTCGGGAACACCAAAGAATATTCGTATGAGCGAGGGACATTATTTTGTGTGACCAACCCAAACCTTCTTCGTTCTTCAGTATAGACCGAGGGAGGTGAGAAATAAACCACCTCGATAGCAACGGCATGCAGCACATAAGAGTCCCTCTTCTCTTCATGGTATGAGTATGGAGAGCATACAAAATATCTCCAAGCAAGGTGGGCACAGGGTTGCGAGAAAGGAAAATCTTGACAGCATTCACATCTAAACCATATATAAGAAGAGCCAAGACATCCTCAAAAGCCTGAAAATCCAAATCATCCCAAAATAGTTGAGCCTGGTCTATCAGAAATTTGGCTAGAAAACCCTCGACTCCACTTCGAGTTTCCCAATTGGATATCACATCGGCCCGTTTCAAATGAAAAGCTGAGGCAATGACTTCTGGCTTAGGAACTTCTTCCATACCTGTGAAGGGTACCTGTTCAAGAATGGATATTCCCAATAGATGAGAGAATTCTTCTAAGATGTGTACCAGTTGGTAATCTGGAAAGGTGAAGCAATGATGCTTGGGATCGAAGAACTAAAAAAGTACACTCATCATCTGTTCATCAAGGTTTGAAGTAACCAGGCTGAGAATTTGACCGTGTCTCTTAATGAAAGTAGAAGTTTCAGAAACTCTTGATGCTAGCTCTTTAAGTTAGGCAGGTATCTGCACAAAGCTGATTCAGATGGTATTTCTATGCACGGAAGCCATGATCTGCAAAACAGAACAAAGATAAATTCCCTTGGTCTTTGAAATGGTTAGTATAATGAAGCATGAATTCCATGTTATGATGCATGATATCATGATAAACCACAGGTATAGCAAACACAAATATTGCAAACACAGTCAAATCACACAAAGCCCTTAGGTTTAAGGCTTGCATGAGGTCAAAGATAATACCCTCTTGAAGTTAAGTCGGTTCAACCTGTCCTAGAAAAGTAACCGGGTTCTAGAGGATCTCAATATCACTGACCATCCTCCATCGGTTATGGTTTCAGCTCACGCAATCTTTTCTTGCAGACGAAATATTCTGAGAGTATGATCTCAATGAGTGTAGCATCGAGTATCAACCAGTTCTCAGCTCTACACCGAGGTCGGCTATCTCACTACTTTGTAATGGCCAAGTTGGGCAATTAAAGGTTCTAAGGTCAGTTGATGCTTAACGATACCACGCAGCGGCCCTGTATTCTCCTCGTTTCACCATAAGGGATACTGGTACCAACCAAAGTGCCACATCAATGTAGCTACTGCTTCAACCGTATCAGTCTACGCCTTACAGTTCCCTCACAATCTATTGCTACTTACCTAAAAGGTGTTCCTCAGATCCGGGTGTAGGATCTATAGTAACCCCAAACAAAACCCTCAAAAGTAAAGCAAACAAAGTAATCAAGAGAAGTAATTATGATGACCTAGATCCTAAGGTATACCCCACTTATACTCTCGATCAGAGTCGCCAGTTCTTTGATAGGTGGCAGAACCGCATATTAATATTG
Source organism: Vicia faba (assembly GCA_948472305.1). Taxonomy (NCBI): domain Eukaryota; kingdom Viridiplantae; phylum Streptophyta; class Magnoliopsida; order Fabales; family Fabaceae; genus Vicia; species Vicia faba. Next base: position 1,577,507,793 of record OX451737.1, read on the forward strand.
GTTTGCATTTTGCATTTTTTGTTTTCAAAATGTCGCGGTAAGCAAGAGTCACCACCGACTTTTATTTCATCCAACCGGAAAGGAAAAAAGTACAGAAAAAATCCTTTTTCGAGATATTCTGAGTACGGGGGGTAGATTATAGAAAGGGAAGGTGTTAGCACCCTTTCTATCCATGGTTTTACATGGGTTCTTAGGTACTTGCTCATTTTTAAATTCCTTGTGTGTGTGCTTTGTTTTCGAAAAGTTTGACTTTGTGATAACCCTTGTATCAGTCCTCAAAGGTGTGATGAAGTTTGTTTTGAAAGTTTGTTTGAAAAGTGTAAGTGTGAAATGTTTTGATTTGAGCAAGTACCTACTAGTATCTACCTACTCGAAAAAAGATTGTTTATATTCTTATTTCCTTTAGACAACGCTATCCTACTATTGAGAAATAGGTAGCACCGTCGTTGGAATTTGTAAGGGTCAATTTGAAAGGGACGTACGATCACTAAAGAAATATTAGGACACCTTAGTAATAACCCTAGAGTCTTAAGATCATATTCGAGGCAACATTTCTGAGGCAACATTCGAATGGGACGTTTGATCTTTTTTAGACAGGAGGGAAACCACTAAGACACCCTATGCTTAATGATCGTTTATCGAAGGCAACCGAAGTGAGAGCATACCCTAAGAGTGATATGTGCGTGTGATTTGTTTTCAGTTATTTATCTTTGCACATTAGGGTTTTCTAACTGTATTAATTTATCATGCATTCTTGCCATACAATCCTATTAGCATACATCTAGACAGTTAAATATTTGCAGGAATTAAAAATGCGAGAAAATAAACCTACGCTATTACAAGGCTTCTGGGAGGGGAATTAATTACATAGCCAAAAACTCGGGGATTTAAACAGTGAATAAAATCCCTAAATTAACTATTACAAACCATGAACAGTTACAAAAATATTGGCAAAATAATTAACAAGCGCGCGACGAATTAAGTGCGAGACGATTAGGGTTTTAACCCTTGACTAAACCTAATTGCAATTGATTAAAGAAAAATCATTTTTTCTGTCGTTTTTTATTTAAGAAAATAATGAAATAATTGAATTAAAAAGAAAATCTTAAGTTCTAATTAATTTTAAATTAAGAAAAATAAATTAATTCATTCTAAAAACCTATTTTTGTATTCTTATTGCTTAAAAAAGAAAATAATTAAACCAAGAACTAAAACCTAATTTTCTAATTAGTTTTAATAAAAAAAACTAGTTAAAATTTCCCTAAATTAAATTAAACTAATTAATTGAAAATTAAATTTGATATAAAAAAACTAATTCTAATTTTTGTGAACTCTTGATTTTATGATTTTATGAAAAAAATGATTAATGGTGTGAATTAAAATAATCAAAGGAAATATTAAAAGAATTAAAAAAAGAAGAAAATAAAAAATGTAGAGATGGGCATGTGTTGTTGTTAGCAAAGAGGGGGTTTGAATCTAATTTTCTGGGCTCAAAATTCCAAAGCCTGTTTGACCACGCCTGATCTGGTGCGTGTGTTGACTTGAGGAGTATGGTGGTCCTCTCATGGTTGGCACGTTGGATCTGATTAGCTTGGCATCCAGTGACCAGGCATTGAGGGTGTATGGAAGGCGTATGATACTGCACTGCATGGGATTCACCTGAAACAATCAAGAAAATAATAAAATGCACACGCCTGGGATTGAACCCAGGACATGTGCAACAAAGGCCTCCCCCCGAACCATCTGAGCTAGCGTGATTAGTTGTAATCATAACAATAACAAAACATAATATTCAAAACAAGCTAGTGGGGTCAGCCAAACGCGCGAAATTTCAAATGGACGAGTCACACGCTGCCACGCAAGCTTCTTCTTCCTCTCTCCGTCGCTTTAATAAACAAAGCTTTTACCTACGGATGCTTACTGTAGGTACAAACTTGTTCATCTCAAAAATTGTATACGAGCAAGATAAATAACAAGTGCTGGTACCAATCAACTCGTCTCATCCTCACGAGCATCATGGTACCAGAATCAAAGATCAATTTTGCCTGCATTGAAAACCCCTAAACAAGAACATAAAACCCTAACCATGGCAATATCACGTACAGGCATCAAAAATGCAATTAATTGGCATGGTTAGTTTGCAAACATGATGATAAACATAACTATGACAATTAAAAGTGCTAAAGATGCATGAATTGCAATAATCGAATTTGAAAAATATACCAAACTGTGTGGGGTGTAGAGCGAGTTTCTGAGTGTTTCAGGCCCTGGGAGTGATTGGAATAGCTTCCTGGGATGTCTAGCAAGCGATTGGAATGGCTAGCACACCTTGAATTGGCCTGTGGAAGAAGATTCGTCTCACACTTTTCTTGGAAATTTTCAATTTTTGTTCTGGTTTCTCACGACCTCTAGCTCCCTTCTTTTGATCTGCAAAGCTTTATTATATAACCTAGAATGAATTAGGTTAACAAACTTGGCATGAATCTTTGCATTTATCCAAGATTTGATTTAATTTTCAATTTGTATGGTATCTTTCTATTTTCATGCCAATCATGCCTTTCTTGTACCAATTTCCATTGATTCAAATTGATCATGCAAGCTCAGCATATCTTGATTGCCAATCTGTAAAAGAAAACAAATCAAATCATATCTTTGATAATTTTCATCATTTATTTGATTTAATTCACTTTTTAATTAATGAAAAATAAAAATAAATTGAAAAATGAAGTAAATAATGTGTGGATAAGTATTTGAGTCGTGGACCACATTAGAATTGAGGTGCAAGCATAAAAAGTTAGGCCCATTTAGCAAAAAATGCAAATTTGAGCATATTTGACTTTTGGCAATTTTGCAAAAATGGTCAACTTGGACAATGCATAACTCTCTCAATTTTGACACTAGAGAGGTGTTCTTGGACTTATTAGAAATATTAGGATGTCCTATAAGCAACCCTTTTTGTCTCATCTCAATTGAGTCTCCCATGTTCATGTACGAAGCTTTTACCTAAAAGGTGTTTTTGTTGACTTTTCAAAATGACCTATAATGTCAAAAATCATATCTTTTTGTGAATGCATATTCTGAACTTGGAAGCTGAAGATGAATTGTAGGGAATTGCATCCTCTTCAAAATGAGATTTGGATGGATTATTTCTGATAAAGTATGAGAAAGTTATACTTGGTCAAAATTGAGTTGACTTTTCCTACAAAACCCTAATTTAGCAACTTTTGGGTTTTGATGGATTGTGAGCAATCCTTGAGGAATCATGATCAACCCTTGATCAAATGATGAATAATACTTCAAAATGAGGATGTTGACCAAAAATATTGAAGTTTGACTGTCTGTGGGCCACAGTTGACTTTTGACCTAGCACAATTAATTTTCAGGCATTTGGGCAATTGACTGAGCAAACTTCTTCTGCAAGGATTGAAACTTGACATGGATGATCTTGAGAACATATTAGGATAATGGTTAGAATTTGACTCCTTTTTGGTTCAAACATCTTGATGAAAATAGAAACCCTAATTTGAGGTAGACTGCCTTAGGAGAGAGTTTGTCTGGTCAACTCTTGAACTTCCTTGAGCAATTTGGGGACCTCACTTGACATTTGTTGAGAAATATGGGAGGGAAAACTTTGGGGTAAAACACTTATGACCAGAGGAATCAAAACAAAACTAAACATCACCCAACATTAGGGGTTGTTATGATCTCCAATCCTGTATCGAATCAACAGCGAAACCATCAATGCAAGCCGGAGGCGCCCATGAGACGATTCACTCGGATCAACATGACCTTGTCCCAGGTTTTGCCACATCTGTTGAAGTCCAATCTGGTGACTCTAAGGGAAGCTCCCAAAAACCCCAATATTGCTCCCCCCGCTACAACCCGAATGCTCGATGTGCATATCATTCTGAAAGTCTGGGGCATGATACAAACGATTGTTGGACCTTGAAAAATAAGGTACAAGACCTTATCGAGGCGAAATATATTGAGTTTGACCCTCCAAAAACACCTAATGTGATAACGGTGCCAATGACCAAACATGACCAAGGTTTGAATGTTGTTGATGATGATCGTTATGTTTCCTCTGTGGATGAATTAACTACTCCCATTTTTACTGTTAAACAGAATTTATTGCAAGCCGGTTTATTTCGGGCTGTGATGAAAGTTGTCACTTATGTATGTCTCTATCAAATGGCTGTTTGTTACTAAAGATGGGCGTCCAGCGCCTGATGGTTAACAAAGAAATCATGTTCGAGAAAGTTCCTCTTTCCATAAATTCCTGTGAAGATGTTTCAATAATCACCATTTCCGACAATCCTCCCAGGGTCTCCACCAAAAGACCCTTCAGGATTACATCTGTTCCAAAGTATGCTCCCCTAATCATCACCATGTCGGGGCCAATACCATATTCCTCGGATAAAGCTATTCCCTGGAACTATGGGGCTGACGTCTATTACCATGGCATCAAGCAAGATCTATTGGCTATCAAAGACAAAGTTGCTAAAGGTACTGATTTTGACGTCGACAATATCGTTGGGACCAGTAAGATAACGAGAAGTGGAAGTATTTTCTCCCCCGAGATCTCTCCAAAGACCATTGTTACTTTGTAATTATTCCCGCTACTGCTCCTGTCAGTATTCCCAGTGTTACTCCTATTGTTAGTCCTGCTGTTATCCCTACTACCGAGTCGGCCAAGACACGGGGCAAAGAGGTATTGTTTGAGCCTGTTCAGACGAAGGCGCATCCAGAAGTCATTCCTGAGGCTTCTAGGAAGGAGATGGAAGAGATATTAAAGATAACCAAGAAAAGTGATTACAACATCGTGGATCAGTTGGGGCATACCCCCTTAAAAATATCAATGATGGCCTTACTCTTATGCTCTGAGTCCCACGCTAAGGCCTTAGTAAAATTTCTGAAGACCGCCCACGTGCCCCAAGAAACCTCTATTGATCAATTCGAGAATTATGTGGCCAGTCTAACTGTTGATAATGGACTGGGTTTTTCTGACGCTGGTTTAACTCCCAAGGGAAGGAAACACAACGATGCCTTGCATGTCTCCATTGAGTGCAGGGGCACTATATTAGCCCATGTTCTGGTGGATACAGGTTCATCGTTGAATGTCTTACCCAAGAATGCTCTTGACCGATTAGATTGTGAAGGACTCACATTGAAGCCCATCAACATTTTGGTGAGGGCCTTCGATGGTTCTAAAAGAATGGTGCACGGAGAGGTGGACATCCCTATCAAAGTTAGAACTCAGAATTTTGATTCAACCTTCTATGTGATGGATATCCGCCCATCCTATTCATGTCTATTGGGTCGACCCTAGATCCATGGGGCTGGTGCCGTCACTTCTACCCTACATTAGATGTTGAAGTACCCAGTCAAGGGAAAGATCATCATAGTCCGTGGGGAGGAGGAATACATGGTTAGCCACCTGAACTCTTTCAGGTATGTTGAAATGAACGGCGAGTTCATTGAGACCCCATGACAGACGGTTGTTGCGACCAAGACTGCTACCAAGACTCCGAAGATTACCAGACCTCCATTGAAAATGGCCTCTCTGAAGGATGCTAGAGCAGTAGTTCAGGAAGGTGGATATACCGTCTAGGGTCAACTTCCAGATATTCCCTACAAATCTAACAAATTTGGTTTGGGTTTTACTTCGGAGGCCTAAAGAACTGTTCGACATACTCGCGCTGGGGGACCACCATTACGCATAAGCAATCAGGGAGTCAATGCATTGGAAGACAGTGATAGCAAGTGTGACATGGATGAGTGGATTTTTCCAACCATCAGCGGTGGACTCAACAATTGGGAGGCCAAAGATTTTGTTCTTATTACTTTTATTCAAGAGTAATTGTCTTTTATATTTTTTGAACTTGTAATATTTAAACAATTTAGACTTTAAAACCTTGTGTCTCACCCGAGGCACAATGGTCCATCTGTGAGGTTTGTTACTTCATCTTCATATGTCATTAATAAATCATGGGACGTTTTTGCATGCAAATTTTACACTCTTTGTTTTCTTTTTCTACCTTTTATTTTATCAAAGATAGATATGCTCTTACACACACTCACATATCGAAATGCAGATCCACATCCACTCGGGATCCCATTGGTAACGATTCTACTATGGCCTATCATGACTTTGAAAATCCTATTTACCAAGCCGAGGACGAAGGTGAGGAAGATTGTGAGGTACCAGGGGAACTTGTTAGATTATTACAACAGGAAGAAAGGACCATACATCCCCACGAAGAGCCGATTGAAACAATTAACTTATGTACTGAAGAGGACAAGAAAGAAGTCAAGATAGGTGCCAATCTGGAGCATAGTGTCAAGAAGTGTTTAACTCAGATACTACATGACTATGTTGAGGTCTTTTCCTGATCATACAAAGGTATGCCAGGACTAGACACTGATATCATGGTCCATCGTCTGTCGAAAAAAGAAGACCGCCCTCCAGTGAAACAAAAGGTTTGTCGTATGCGGCCAGAAATGTCAAAAAAAATCAAGACTGAAGTCATGAAGCAGTTCAATGCCAGATTCTTAGCTATCATCTCCTATCCATAATGGGTCTCCAATGTTGCTCTGGTACCTAATAAAGATGGTAAGGTACGTATGTGTGTGGATTATAGAGACTTGAATAGGGAAAGCCCCAAGGATGACTTCCCGCTTCCCTACATCGATATTCTAGTTGACAACACCACACAACATAAAGTATTCTCCTTCATGGATGGTTTCTCCAGATACAATCAGATCAAAATGGCACCTGAGGACATGGAGAAAACGACCTTCATCACACAGTGGGGCACGTTCTGTTACAAGATTATGCCATTTGGGCTGAAGAACACTGGGGTAACCTATCAGCATGCCATGGTAGCTTTGTTTCATGATATGATCCATCACGAGATAGAGGTCTACGTGGATGATATGATATCCAAATCTCAAATTGAAGAGAAACACCTTAACCATCTGCAGAAGCTGTTCGAAAGACTAAAGAAATACAAACTGATGTTGAACCCAAATAAATGCACTTTTGGAGTAAGATCCAGTAAACTCTTTGGCTTCGTTGTCAGTGGAAAAGGTATTGAAGTGGACCCTGAAAAGGTAAAATCAATACAAGAAATGCTCGCTCCTCGCACTGAGAAGGAAGTTAGGGGATTCTTAGGACGGCTAAACTGCATCACCAGATTCATTTTCCATCTAACCGCTATTTGTGAACCAATCTTCAAATTACTGAAGAAAGATCAAGTGGTGGAGTGGAATGACAACTGCCAGGATGCCTTTGACAGGATCAAGGAGTACCTTCAAGAGCCTCCCATTTTGATGCCGCCAGTTGAGGGAAGACCTCTGATCATGTACATAACAGTTTTGGAAAATTCAATGGGGTGTGTGCTGGGGCAGCATGACGAGTCTGGCCGAAAAGAGCATGCAATATACTACCTGAGCAAAATGTTTACCAACTGTGAAACCAGATATTCACTGCTCGAGAAAACTTGCTACGCTCTAGCATGGGCTGCTCGCTGGATAAGACAGTATATGCTGACTCACACTACCTTATTGATTTCCAAGATGGATCCTATTAAATACATATTCGAGAATCCCACCCTCTCTAGAAGAATAGCAAGATGGCAGATGGTCCTGACCAAATACAACATTCAGTACACTACCCAAAAATCCATAAAGGGAAGTGTACTAGCTGATCACCTGGCTCATTAGGCTGTGGATGACTATCAATCCATGAATTTCGAATTCTCAAACGAAGACATCATGTTGGTAAATGGTTGTGAAGAACTCAGACCGTATGACGGACCTGAACAAGGATCCCGATGGACCATGGTATTTGACGGAGCTTCCAACACACTCGGCAACGACATCGGCGTTGTGATCATATCTTCTGAAGGCTGTCATACTCCCTTCACTGCCAGGCTGTGTTTCAACTGTACCAATAATATGGCTGAATATGAAGTGTGTATTATGGGTCTCAAAGCTTCCATATATTTGGGGATCAAATCCTTAAGTGTATTTGGGGACTCAGCCTTAGTAATCAGTCAGATCAAAGGAGAATGGGACACGAAGCATCCTAATGTCATCCCTTACAAAGAACATGTGTTGACACTGATCCCACATTTTGAGGAAACTACCTTTGAACATTTTCCACGAGAGGAAAATCAACTAACAGACGCGCTAACTACTATGTCATCCATGTTCAAAATCAGGTGGGATAATGAGGCTCCTCAGATTACTATTGAGGAGATGGACGAACCAGCTTACTGTCATGAGATTGATACTGAAGAAGTAGTGGACAAACCTTGGTTCCATGAAATTAAAAGATATCTCGAGGCCCAAGAATATCTCGAGGGAGCTTCAGTCAATGATAAGAAGTTCATAAGAAGGTTCTCTACTAAATTCTTCCTCAGTAACAGAATCCTCTATAGGCGCAACCACGACTTTACTTTGCTTCGGTGCATAGACAAGAGTGAGGTAGAAAAGATCATGGCTGATTTACACGAAGGTACCTTTGGAACCCATTCTACTGGGCACACGATGGCTAAAAAGATCCTACGAGCAGGATAATATTGGTCTACCATGGAAATTGATTGTTATCAGCATTCACGGACTTGTTACAAGTGCCAGATATATGCTGACAAAATACATGTGCCTCCGGTTCCTCTAAAAGTCCTGACTGCTCCTTGGACATTTGTAATGCGGGACATTGACATGATTGGAGAGATCAGACCTATAACTTATAATGGACATCGCTTTATCTTGGTTTCCATTGATTACTTCACGAAGTGGGTCGAGGAAGCTTCATTTGCTTTTGTTACCAAGAACGTTGTGGACCAATTCATCAGACATAATCTTATCTGTCGGTATGGTATTCCGGAGAGAGTCATTATAGATAATGGTACCAATATCAATAATACTTTTATCACCGGACTATGCGCGTAATTCAAGATCCAGCATCTTAACTCTTCTCCTTACCGGCCGAAGATAAATGGCATTGTAGAAGCCGCTAATAAAAACATCAAAAAGATCATACAGAAAATGACAGTGACCTATAAATATTGGCATGAGATGTTACCATTTGCTCTCCACGGTTATCGTACCACGACGCGCACATCAACAGGGGAAACTCCTTTCTCTTTGGTATACGGCATCAAAGTTGTCCTACCAATTGAAATCCATATACCTTCTTTGAGAATCATGAGGGATGTAGGGTTGAATGAAGATGAATGGATTCAAACTCGACTTGACTAGTTAAACTTGATTGATGAGAAGAGGCTTACGGCTGTCTGCCATGGCCAGATGTACCAAAAACATATGATTAATGCTTTTAACAAGAAGGTCAGACGTCAGATATATCAAGTGGGTGACTTGGTAATCAAGCGTATCATACTACCACAAGGTGATCCCAGGGTAAAATGGACTCCTACGTACGAAGGACCATTTGTGATCAAAAACATATTTTCTGGTGGGGTCATGATCTTAACCACTATGGACGGTGATGACCTTCTGCACCATGTAAACGCGGACATAGTTAAAAGATATTACGCATGAAAAAGACCCGTTGGGTCGATTGGCCTAGGCAAAAATTAGGGATAAACACAAAAAAAAAATTTGTACACTCGGCAAGCTGAAAACCTGAAAAGGCGGCTTGGGCAAAAAAGGGTATCCCGGTGGACTGAAAACCCGAAAGGGCGATGTGATACGATGGGAGAACTGACTTGGGTGTTTTGCGTTTGATCGCAAATGTTATGGTTAGCAAGAGTCACCATCGGCTTTTCTTTTATCCAAAAGGAAAGGTAAAAAAGCACAGGAAAGACCTTTGAGATTGTTTCTTGAGTTCGGGGGGTAGATTATGAAAAGGGAAGGTATTAGCACCCTTTTCATCCATGGTTTTCCATGGGATCTTAGTTACTTTCTAGATCACTTGATTTTGTTTAAAATTGTGCTTTGTGGGGTTTTGAAAAGTATTTTTGAAAAGAGACCATTATTTAGGCAAACTTTTGTAATGATTCTCGTTCATAAGAATGTATACAAAGGTGTTGATCTTTTTGAAAATGTTTTCAAGTTTTGAAAGATGTTTTGAAAGTGTTGGTGTTTGTTTTGAAAATAGCAAGGATGTTCTTATTTTGAAATTGAGCAAGTAATTAGGAACATTCTACCTACTCAAAAGTCTTTCATGTTCAATTCCTTTTTCCTTTGACATTGTTATCTTACCATTGATTTGGTAAGTAACCTTATCTTTGGATGTAAAAGGGACAGGTTTGGATCATCGTATAACCATGATTAATAATGTTGCAAGGTATCTTATCACTTTTCTTTAGGGACTAAGATCATTTTGAAAGACAACTTTTGATAGCGTCATCGAGGAACTATGATCTTGTATTTTGCTTGTCTTTTGCTATGATACCTCACATGCGTAATATGGTCATTTTTGTAAGGCAACCAAGTGGATTTACCCTAGGGGTTCTTGTGTGCAAGTGTATTTATTTTCATGCTTTGTTTTTGTCTTGATTAGGGTTTACTAATTAGTTGGTTTTAGTCTTTCCATACAAAACCCTAATCACTAGCATTTATATATAAAGCGATAAATTACGGAATTTAAAATTACTATGCTATTACATCATTTAGGGGAGCGTGTATACAAATTACAAGTGGGGATTTTACAAGAAAATTAAACTTAATTATCTATTACAACCATATTGAATATGTGCAAATAATTGAATAAATAGTAATATATAAATACAAGAATATAAAGAAAGAGAGATGATTTTTTTTGTTTGGTTTTCATAAAAAGGGTTTAACCTAAACCTAATTAAGAAAAATGATTCGTTAAAATAAAAATAAAATTCACTTAAATTAATTGAGAAAAGAAATTAAATTAAAAAATATTTTTAGGTTTTTTATGAAGAAAAAGGGGTTTTAAATTAAATAATAATAATAAAATGAAAAATAGATAATTAAAAGAAAACTAAAATCTAAGTTAATTTTAAATAACAAAATAAAATAATTATTAAACCTAACTCTAAATATTTAATTATTAAAAAGAGAAATTAATTTGTTAAAAGATAATGTTTTTTAAGATTCTTGTTTCATAAGAAAATAAATAAGTGTAAATAATTAGATAAAATATTTTTTGGATTTTTTATGATTAGTAAAAATAATAATAATAATAATAATAATAATAATAATAATAATAATAATAATAATAAAATATTAATGGTAAATAAAATATTAAAGAAGAAAAGAAATAAAATAAAATAAAATAATAAAATAATAAAAGAAAATGGGCCAGGGGTGTAAACATAGTCAGGGGGTTAGAAGAAGGAGTGAAAAAATGTGAAAAAAATAGTCAAGGAGTGAAAAAATATGAAAAAAAAGAACAAAAGGGTACCACTAGGGCTCGAACCCAGGTCCCTATAGTCACAGACGCGCGCTTCTACCACTGGGGTGGCTATACATCCATTTATTAAAATGAAATGATAAATACATAACGTGACATGCTTCCAAGGCCTGTACTTCGTCTTCAATCTTCAGCCATCCAGAGCACCTGTAACTTCTTCATCTCTCAACAAAAATGAAAAGTTCAAACATGAAAGTTGTGGCATTTCTTCCCACGAATCCAACCATGTAAATAACTTAAGCTAACAGTCAAAGATGAATGGGAATTTTTGTGTCCCTAATTTAAAACCTAAAAAATTCTAGAAACTTCAACTCTAAAATTCTGTAAGCTCAGGCCATATAAATGAAAACTATGGATATGTATAGCTTCGTGGCAATGGTCTCTACATTTTATCTTCACAAATCAGAATTAGTTGATGCTTGTATGAAGAGATAGAAGTTTGAAAACTTACCTCTTGCAGCGGGAGTCATGTATGGAGTTTGGGAAACCTTTGTGATGGCCTGATGATTTCTGTAGCTTGCCTGGACCTCCTTGAATGTGTTCCAACTCCTACTTTGCTTTAAGGATGGCTGAAACTCCCAACTCAAGTCAAGTTGCAAGCTTCAAATTTGGAAATGGTGGATAGTGATGGAGGAGTTACAGTCAGGAAACAGGGGCCTGGATCACTTTGATATGATGTATACTAAGTGTTTGGATGGTTAAAACTCACTATGCACGAGTGGATTTGAAGATGGCTACGTGAGGTTCTAGACTATCAAGTTATGGCAGATTCTGAGTTGCAGAGTGCTTGGGAGTGTTTTTGGGTCTTAGCGTTCGTGTGTTATGTTTCAATAGACTTGTGTATATGTATGGAAGAGATTAGAGATCAAATGCACTCAAGGTTTCTGAGTTCTAGCCTTTTGGCTCTATAACTTGCTTTTGAAGAAAAGTGAGAAGACAAATCTCAAAGTGTTGTACATGCATGTTCTGAGTTCAAATAGGCTTTATACACATTGATTTTGGTTTATAGGGGTTATGTGTGCATAAATAACAAGTGCAAAGCTCAAGAAGTTGACAATTGCAAAAGTGATGCTTTATCAAAATGGAAATGACAACTTTGTGCCATAAATGGAAATGTAACTTGGATAAAGACTCAAGTGCTTGGATTAAAGCTCTAACAGTTGTGTAAATATTTAATTATGGAGTAACAAACAACTTTGAGGCCTGCAAAGCAAATATTATGCAGCCTAGGCTTGGATTTGAATTTTTGTTCATCATGAAATGGCTTGTAATTTAAGTTTGAAAACCCTAACTTCATCTCTTCGATTCTCCTTGATCACAAATGATCTCAAGAAGTTCTTGGACATTTTGGAAAGCTTGTAATATTCTCTATAACACCTCTTTGAATCAACTTTGAAAATTCCCCTTGGAACTATATGAAAAAGTGCCATGAAGTTAGGTCAAAATAGTGACTAAAACTAGGGCAAAATTTCACTAAGTGTTCAATTTCAAGACCATAACTTTATGAATTGATAACTTGAGATCTAAGCATTTTTAGAAGAAGTTGTGTAAAGAAATGTTGTAGATATAATGGAGATATACAACTTTCATGTTGAAAGTTTCTTTTGAATCATCTTGCATCATCGTGAAAAATTGGCTCAAAATTGTGAAAAAATATGAAGTTTTAAACACTTAGAAAAATTTCGAAGTTAGAAAACTTTGACTTTTCAAAATGAAATCTTGAATTTTTGATTTCATGATGAATAAGTTTCATATTCTAACATGTTTTGATGAATTGTGATCTTTGACATTGGATTTTGATCAAAAAGTCAAAGTTTGACTTTTCAGTGTATAGTTGACTTTTGATCAGTTGACTGAAAATTCACTATCAATCCAATTGATCTTGAGCAATGTTTTGGGTCATGCCATTAGGTCAAAATGATGAAATTGAACTCTTGAGATCATGCTTTAAACCAATTGACCACTTGCTAGGTCAAAAAACAGAAATTGCATTTCCTCAGTCAAAACCCAAATTTTGACCATTTTGCCCTTTTGATGATCTGATCAAAATTCTTGAGGAATTATGGTACAAAATTGATCAAATGATACATATGAGTTTATAATGTTGATGTGGATAAAAAATTATGAAGTTTGACTGTAAATTGGCCAAAGTTGACTTTTTCCCCAATATAGTTGATTTTTAGGTCAACTGCTCTATTGATTGAGCAAAAGTGTGATCCAAGGCTTGAAACTTGACATGAGTAATCTTGGGGGTCCACAATGATCCATGAGATCCATTTGATGCATTGAAAGTTCAATTATCTTTGTGCAATCTCAAACCCTAATTTTGGTCATCAGTGCTTAAGGAGGTGTCTTGAGTTGATCAACCCTAGTGTAGTCTTGAACCAAGAGAGATCTTTGTGAGAAAATAATTTATAAGTGAGAGAGCAAATTTTTGGGTACAATAGCTTCCCCTGTTCAATCTTCTTAAACCTGAAGAGTTAGATTGGCAGATTTTCCATTCGTGACTTGAAGGTGGAAGATGATTGGACACTAGAGTGTACAGAAATTTACACTCGAGGATGTGATGGTTGATGGTATAGGGAATGGGCTTAAAGATGCCATTTGGAGAAGTGATGGAAATTTGTTGGAGATGGGCTTGTAGATGTCATCCATAAATGATTGTTGGACTGTATCTGCAAGCTGAAACTGAATGAGTATCAGAATGACGTCCGTGTCTGGAGCGTATCTGATATGTATCTGGAAGTTGACTCCGAATAAGTATCAGAATGACATCCGTATCTGGAGCATATTTGTACTGTATCTGAGAGCAGAATTTGAATGAGTATCAGAGTTACATTCGTGTCTGGAGCGTATCTGTACTGTATCTGGAAGTTGACTCCGAATGAGTATCAGAACAACATCCGTATCTGGAGCGTATCTGTACTGTATTTGAGAGATGAATTTGAATGAGTGTCAGAATGGAATTCATGTCTGAAGTGTATCTGAACTGTTATCTGTAAGGTGAATCTGAATGAGTATCAGAATGGAATCCGTGTCTAGAGCATATATGTACTGTATCTGAGAGTTAAATCCGTGTAGGATTGCTTTAGCTGGTCGTGTAGATGATTGTCCTGGCTTATCTCAGGTATCAATCTCTGACCTTTTTGCAAATTGTTGATAATAGCCATCTTCTGACTGATCTTTCCTGAAAAGGTGAAAGATTAGTTATATGCAATGTCATGATGTATGAAATGCATTGTATAATGATGTTCTTAATAAAATTAATGAGATTATGTTGTATGTGTTCGTGTTGTCAATGTCATGACGTATGGGTGCGATGTACATGCATATAAGATATGTCATTGTAACATTGTTGGATTAGGAAAAATAAATCCCTGACTGTTGTTAGGGACGTGGAGTGTAAGTGTTTATGTCTTGAAGTGCTAGTGAGTTGATGAGCTCCTATTTGTTAGAGAAATAAACTCTGTTGTAAGGGAAACATCGTGTATGGCTTTGTGAAGTCCGTTGGGGAATCCTGAGAAATTGGACGACTTCTACTGGGGATTGATAGCTAGAAATTTTGTTCTGCTGAGGATTAAGCTGCACACTGTGGGGAATTTTATGGAATAGTCTAAAGATATTATCCTTTTTCTTAAAGACATTTGTGTCTCTCAGCGTCTTGTCCACTTGCTGCCTTGTCCGAAGTTGATTGGATTAATCAGAATCGATGCGTTTGTCAGTCGAATCCAAAGGTTGTCCGTAAAGGTGATCCAACGGGACATAGTCATACGCTTTAATTCCTTAACTTTTTCCTGGACCGCCCTTTCGGGTTTTCAGTCCACCGGGATACCCTTTTTTTCCCAAGTCGCCCTTTCAGGTTTTCAACTTGTCGGGTGTACAATTTTTTTTTTGTTTTATCCCTAATTTTTTCCTGAACCTTTTTGGTTCGTCGGGATGCCCTTGTTTTGCCTAGGTGTGTCAACCTAGCGGGTCTCTTATGCGTAGTATCTTTTGACTATGTCTGCGTTCCCAGGGTGTGGAAGGTCGTCGCCATCCATAGTGGTCAAGTTCATTGCTCCACCCGAGAATATGCTTTTGATCACAAATGGTCCTTCATATGTAGGAGTCCATTTTCCCCTGGGATCACCTTGCGGCAGTATGATGTGCTTGATCAACAAATCCCCGACTTGATACACTTGGCGTCTGACCTTTTTGTTAAAAGCCTTGATCATCCATTTTTGATACATTTGACCATGACAGACAACAGTAAGCCTTTTCTCATCAATCAAGTTCAGTTGATCAAGTCGAGTTTGGATCCAATCCTCTTCATTCAACCTTGCATCCTTCATAATTCTTAGAGAGGGGATATGGACCTCAATAGGCAAAACAACCTCCATGCCGTAAACCAGAGAGTAGGGTGTTGCCCAGGTTGATGTGCGTGCCGTGGTACGATAACCGTGGAGAGCGAATGGTAGCATCTCATGCCAGTCTTTATACGTGACTATCATTTTCTGTATGATGTTTTTGATGTTCTTATTTGCGGCTTCGACAACACCATTCATCTTTGGCCGGTAAGGGGAAGAATTGTGGTGCTTGATCTTGAATTGCACACACAGTGCGGTGATCATAGTGCTATTGAGATTCGTACCATTGTCAGTGATGATCCTCTCCGGGATACCGTACCAACAGATGAGATTCTGTTTGATGAACCAGACGACAACATTCTTGGTAACGGAAGCGAAAGAAGTCGCCTCAACCCATTTTATGAAATAGTCAATGGCCACCAAGATGAAGCGGTGTCCATTAGAGGTTGTTGGCTTGATTTCCCCAATCATATCGATGCCCCACATGGCAAAGGGCCAAGGAGATCTCAAGACATTCAAAGGAACCAGAGGTACGTGCACTTTGTCAGCATAGATCTAACACTTGTGGCAGGTTCGAGAATGTTGATAGCAATTTGCTTCCATGGTAGACCAGTAATAACCTGCCCATAGGATTTTCTTTGCCATCGTATGCCCACTGGAATGGGTGCCAAAAGTTCCCTCATATAGATCAGACGTGATCTTTTCTGCCTCAACCTTGTCTACACAATGGAGCAAAACAGAGTCATGGTTGCGTTTGTAGAGAATTCCATTAATAAGGAAGAACTTAGTAGAGAATCTCCTTAAGAACTTCGTATCATTGATTGAAGCTCCTTCCGGATATTCTCGATCCTCGAGATACCTCTTAACTTTGTGGAACCAAGGTCGGTCCAGTACTTCTTCAGTATTGATCTCGTGACAGTGAGCTGGTTCATCCATTCGT
The DNA here is from genome assembly GCA_948472305.1 of Vicia faba. Classification (NCBI taxonomy): domain Eukaryota; kingdom Viridiplantae; phylum Streptophyta; class Magnoliopsida; order Fabales; family Fabaceae; genus Vicia; species Vicia faba. Next base: position 1,577,524,495 of record OX451737.1, read on the forward strand.
TCAATGGTGATCTAGGGAGCCTTGTTATCCAATTTGAGTTTAAACATGGATGACATGGTGGCTAGCGCGTCCGCAAGTTGATTTTCTTCTCCCAGGAAATGCTCGAAGGTAATCTTTTCAAAGTGTGGGATTAATGTCGATACATGTTCTTTGTAGGGGATGAGGTTATAGGGTGTTTGGTGTCCCATTCTCCTTTGATTTGGCTGATAACCAAAGCTGAATCTCCGAGTACACTTAAGGACTTGACTCCCAAATCTATGGCGGCTTTGAGACCAAAAATGCACGCTTCGTATTCTGCCATGTTATTTGTACAGTTGAAGAAAAGTCTTGCCGTGAAGGGAGTGTGACATACTTTAGGGGATATGAGTACAACACCGATGCCATTACCGAGTGCGTTGGACGCCCCATCAAAAACCAGGGTCCATCAGGATCCTTGTTCAGGTCTGTCATATGGTCTGAATTCTTCACAGTTGTTTACCATCATGATGTCTTCATCTGGAAATTCAAACTTCATGGACTAGTAGTCATCCACAGCCTGATGAGCAAGATGATCAGTTAGTACACTATCTTTTATTGCTTTTTGGGTAGTATACTGAATGTCATATTCCGTCAGGATCATCTTCCATCTCACTATTCTCCCAGAGAGGGCAGGTTTCTCGAATATGTATTTTATTGGATCCATCTTGGATATCAATAAGGTGGTATGGGTCAGCATATACTATCTTATCCAGCGAGCTGCCCATGCTAGAGCGCAGCAAGTTTTCTCGAGCAGTGAATATCTTGTTTCACAGTCGGTAAAATTTTTGCTCAAGTAGTAAATAGCATGCTCTTTTCGGCTAGACTCGTCATGCTTCCCCAACACACACCCCATTGAATTTTCCAAAACAGTTAGATACATAATCAAGGGTATTCCCTTGACTGGTGGCATTAAAACCAGAGACTCTTGTAGGTACTCTTTGATCTTGTTGAAGGCGGTTTGGCACTCATCATTCCATTTGACTACTTGATCTTTCTTTAATAACTTGAAGATTGGTTCATAAGTAGCTATTAGGTGAGAAATGAATTTGGCAATGTAGTTTAGTCGTTCCAAGAATCCTATGACTTCCTTCTCAGTACGAGGGGCACGCATTTCTTGTATTGCTTTCACTTTGGCAGGATCCACTTTGATACCTTTACCGCTGACGATAAAGCCTAGGAGTTTACCGGATCTCACCCCAAATGTGCATTTATTTGGGTTCAACCTCAGCTTGTATTTCTTCAGTCTCTCAAACAGTTTTTGTAAATGGTCAAGATGTTCCTCCTCAGTTTGAGATATGGATATCATATCGTCCACATAGACTTCTATTTCGTGATGTATCATGTCATAAAATAAGGCTACCATGGCACGCTGATAGGTTTCCCCAGCATTCTTCAACCCGAATAGCATAACCTTGTAACAGAAAGTGCCCCATTGTGTGACAAAGGTTGTTTTCTCCATGTCCTCATGTGCCATTTTGATTTGATTGTAACCAGAGAAACCATCCCTGAAGGAAAACACCTTATGATGTGCTGTATTTTCAAACAGAATATCGATGCAAGGAAGTGGGAAATCATCCTTAGGGCTTTCCCTATTTAAATCTTTGTAGTCCATGCACATTCGTACCTTGTTGTCCTTTTTAGGCACGGGAACAACATTATCGACCCATTGCGGATAGGAGGTGACGGCCAAGAATCCGGCATTGAATTGTTTCATGACTTCTACTTTGATCTTCTCTGACATGTCTGGTCGCATGCGACGAACCTTTTGTTTTACCGGCGGGCAATCTTCTTTTGTTGGTAGACGATGTACCATGATATCAGCATCAATTTCTGGCATGTCTTCATACGACCAGGAAAAGACCTCGACATAATCGTGTAGCAACTAAATAAGACGCTTCTTGACGCTGGATTCCATATTGGCACCCACTCTGACTTCTTTCTTGTCCTCCTCGGTACCTAGGTTAACTGTATCCACTGGTTCTTCGTGGGGCTGAATGGTCCTCTCTTCTTGTTGTAGTAACCTGGCTAATTCTCCTGGGACTTCACAATCTTCCCCACCTTCATCTTTGGCTTGGTAAATTAGATTCTCAGATTCACAGAAAGCCATAGCAGAATAGTTACCCATGGGATCTCAAATGGATGTAGATCTGCATTTTAAATGTGAGTGTGTGTAAGAGTATAGTTATCTTTGAAAGAAATAGAAAATGTAAAAAGAGAAGACAAGGAACACACAGTTTGTATACAAAAACGCCCATGATCCATTGATGACATATGAAAATGAGGTAACAACCCTTACAAATGGACCGTTGTGCCTCAGGTTAACACATGGCTTTTAAAAGTCTGAATTGTTTAATTATTACAGATCCGACAAAACTTAAAGACAATTACTGTTGGATAAAATTAATTGGGACAGAATCTTTAGCTTCCCAGTTGCTGAGTCCTCCACTGACAGTTGGGAAAATCCATTCTTCCAAGTCGTAGTTGTCCTCATCATCATCCACTGCGTTGACTGCGTGGTTGCTGATCTTCAAGGGTGGTCCTCAGGCACGAGCACGGCGTACAGCTTTCTAGGCTCCTGAAGTGAAACCCAGACCGAATTTGTCATATTTGTATGGGATATCTGGGAGTTGTCCCCAAATAGTTCACCCACCTTCTTTGATCACGACTTTGGCATCTTTTAGAGAAGACATCTTTAGCAGAGGTCTTGTAATCTTTGGGACTTGGGAAACAACCTTGTTACTGCCATGGTTTGTGGAACTTCTCGAAGTGCTGAAATGGAGTTTCAATGAATTCTCCATCCAATTCCACGTATCTGAAGGAGTTTAAGTGACTGGCCATATATTCCTCTTCTCCATGGACAGTAATGATCTTCCCCTTGGTTGGATATTTCAGCATTTGATGTAATGTGGAGGTGACAGCACCAGCATTGTGAATCCATGGTCGGCCCAATAAGCAGGAATAGAAAGGGAGAATGTCCATCACGTAAAAAGTTAAGTCAAAGGTTTGGGTTCCAACTTTTATGGGGATGTCCACCTCCCTATGCACCATTCTCTTTGAATCGTCGAAGGCCTTTACAACTATATTGCTGGGTTTTAAGGTCAAACCTTCACAGTCAATTCTATCAAGAACCTTCTTGGGCAGCACATTCAAGGACGAACCAGTATCAAACAAGACATGGGCCAAGGTTGTGCCCATGCATTCGACAGAGACATGCAATGCCTTGTTGTGCTTCTCGACTACGTTGTAATCGCTTCTCTTTATAATCTTCAGAATTTCTTCCATCTCCTTTTGGGAGGCCTCAGGGATAGGTACTGATTGTGCCTTCATCCGGACAGGCTCAACCAGAATGCCTTTGCCCCGAGTTTTGGTTGACTCGGTGGTAGGAGTATCAACAGGTGTAACTATAGGAATTGTAGTAGTAGTAGTGTCAACAGGAACAGGAACAGGGATGGTCACAGGACTGGTGGCAGTCTTCGGAGGAGCAATCTCTGGAGAGAAAATTCTTTCGCTTCGAGTTATCTTATTGGTTCCTGCAATATTACTGATGTCTGGGTTATCTTCCTCAGAAATTGAGTCTTCAAAAACCGGCCCATCTTGTTTAACACCGTGATAGTAGACATCGACCCCATAATTCCATGGGACGGTCTTATCTGATGAGTACGAGATTGGTCCAGGCATAGTAATTATTAGTGGAGCTACTTTAGGAACTGATGTAATCCTAACGGGTCTTTTGGTGGAGACCCTGGAAGGATTGGCGGAAATGGTTACTATTGAAACATCTTTGTAAGAAACAGTTGGAACAGGAGTCTTTTCAAACAAAATTTCTTTGTCATCCATCAGGCGTTGAACACCTGCTTTCAATAAATGACAACTAGTTGGTCGGGATAAACAGAAGTGGCAGCCTTCATCATAACCTAGAAATAAACTGGCCTTCAATAGGTTCTTATTTATGGTTATGAGAGGAGTAACAAGTTCATCAACAGTAGAAACAAACATATCATCTTCGACAGCGTTAACACCATGGCCATGCTTGGGCATAGGAGCGGTAATAACATTTGGGATCTCGGGAGCATCAAACTCAATTTCTTTGGCTTCAAGGAGGTCTTGCACTTTGTTTTTCAAAGCCCAACAGTTTTTAGTATCATGGAATGGGCTTTCTGAATGGTATGCACAACGTGTATTAGGATGATAATGAGGAGAGGGTGTGTTGGGATTCATCAGAGCTTCTTTTAAAGTTACCAGATTGGATCTCAACAAATGTGGTAGTACTTGAGATAGTGTCATATTAATCTGAGTAAATTATCTTACTGGTCTTTCTGTTCTAGGCTGGTCGTTCCTTTGTTGAGTAGGTGCAGGATTAGGGATCATGACAGCCCCTACCATTGGTCGGCGTTCAGTTCTATCTTGATTCCTTTAAGGATACACAACACCAACTTCTTTCTTCCCAATAAATGGTTTTTTTACAGCGGCGGAGGATGCGTCTTTTTGGATCTTCCCACTATTAATCCCAACTTCCACTCTTTCTTCGGTCAATATTAGTTCAGTGAAGCTTGCTGAGGAGCTTCCAATTAAATGATTAAAGAAAAGACCAGACAAGGTACCCAGAAACATGTCTACTAGTTCTCTTTCGGAAAGGGGAGGCTGGGCTCTTCCTGCTAAGTCCCTTCATTTCTGAGCATAGTCTTTGAAACCTTCACTTGATACCATAGCCATACTCTGGAGTTGAGTACGGGTAGGAGCAAGGTCTGCGTTATACTGATATTGTTTATAGAAATCAGAGGCAAGGTCTTCCCAATTGTGGATATTGGCCCTTTCCAGTTGATAGAACCAATCAAGTTGAGTTCCGGATAGACTGTCTTGAAAGGACTGTACCCACAAATCTCTGTCAGTAGTGTGAGGCTGTATCTTCCTCACATAGGATCGGAGATGCATTTTGGGGCATGAAACTCTGTCGTATTTAGCAAATATTGGTGCCTTGAATTTTGGGGGAATTACAATCCCAGACACCAAGCCTAGATCCTCAAAGTCTAGCCCAGGCACTTTCTGAATTTCCATTGCACTTAGTCGTTCTTCCAGATGCTTGTATTTATCGTCAGCCGGGGGATACTTCTCGTCAGAGTAATCTTCTTCTTCTTCCTCTTCAGATTCTAGCTGTACAACCGTTTCCTTGTGTTGTACCCCAAAATTTTCCCTCTTATTTTACTCAACACATGCCCATAGAGATCCTCAATTTGCTCAAGTTGCCCAAGAGTTGACCAGACAAACTCTCTCCTAAGGCAGTGTGTCTCAAATTAGGGTTTCCATTTTCATCAAGATAGGTGGACTCCAAAGACCTCATATGCTCTCCATGGTCCTAATGTGTTCTCAAGACCCTCCATGTCAAGTTTTAAGCACTGCACAAGAAGTTTTCTCAATCAACTGCTCAAATGCTTGAGAATCGACTGTATTAGGTCAAAAGTCAATTGTGGCGCACATACAGTCAAACTTCAAGATTTTTGGTCAAAATCAACATTTTGAAGTGATCTCAATCATTTGATTAAGGTTTGATCATGATTCTTCAAGGAATGCCCTAAATTCATCAAAACTCAAACGTTGTTAAATTAGGGTTTCTTAGGAAAAGTCAACCAAACTTTGACCAAGCATAACTTCCACATGCTTTATCAGAAATTTTCCATCCAAGGCTCATTTTGAAGAGGGTGCAATTCCCTACAACTCATATTCAGCCCACAAGTTCAAAATATGCACTCATAAAAAGATATGAATTTCCATATTATGGGTCCTTTTGAAAAGTCAACAAAAACACCTTTTAGGTCAGAGCTTCTTACATGAACATGGAAGACTCAATTGAGATGAGACCAAAATTTTTGCTTAGGGGACATCCTAAGCTTTCTAAAAAGTCCAAGAACACCTCCCTAGGGTTAAAATTGGAAGAGATATGCCTTGTCAAAGTTGACCTTTTTTTGCAAAATTGCCAAAAGTCAAATATGCTCAAAAATGCATTTTTTACTAAATGGGCCTAGCATTTCATGATTGCACCTCACTTATAACATGATCCACGACCCAAATATCCATCCACATGTTATTTGCTTCATTTTCCATTTTATTGTGATTTTTTATTAATTAAAAATTGAATTAAATCAAATAATTGGTAAATAATATCAAAGATCTGTTTTGATATGATTTTTTGACAAGTTTGCAATCAAAATATGCTGAAATATCAAGGCCAAATCGAATCAAGCATGATTGGTACAAGAAAGGGATAATTTGGCTCAATATAGCAAGTTTGCATATGGCATGGAAATCAAATCAAATCATCCATAATTGCAAAGATACAAGCCAATTTTATAACCCTAATTCGTTCTAGGATATATAATGAACATGTACAAGGCATCAGACAAGGGTTGGCAGCAGAGAAAGCACAAGAACAAATGCCAAATTTCTTGCAAAAAAGTGTGAATCGGTTTTCACTCCACATGCCATCTCAAGCCATCCTAGAATTGCCAATCAATTGCTGGACGTCTCAGAAAGCCATCCCAATCATTTGTAAGGCCTGAAGCATCAAGAATCGTGTGTTATAACTCACCCGGTTTGCTCTTTTTTCCAAAATCGATTATTGTAATCCCTGCATTGTTAGCACATTTGATTGACATATTTGTGATCTTTTACATGTTTGCAAGTTGACTGAATCGTTTAATTGCATTTTTGAATCCTATACGCGTATCTGCCATTGCTAGGGTTCATCTTGCATTTTTAGGGTTTTTGTCCACAGGTGAAATTAGCCTAAATAAAGGGTGCCATCGTGTTCGTGAGGTCAAAACGAATTGATCAATGTATTCATAAGTGATTTATCATGCTTGTATCATGTTTTGAGATATTACAGGTTTCTAGCCATGGAAGATATCCGTGGGTATATGGTCGTTATCTAATGCGACGGAGGAAGGTAGAAGAAGTTTATGTGGAAGCCAAACATTGGGCCATTTGAAATTTCGCGCGTGTCTTTCCACTAACCATTTTGTTTTCTATATTATATCTTGTTTTCAGTATTTATTCAACAAAGCAAGTTGGCCCAGTGGTGAGGCGCGTTGGTGGAGAGTATGAGGACCTGGGTTCGATCCCAAGTCCCAGCAAAACTTCATTTTCTTTTCCATTTGCAGATCCTGTCCATCACCTGCCCTAACGTTCACCATGCGCTATCAACCATCCATCCTTCATATTCATAGTCAACCAGATCCAACCCATAGCAATGAAGGACCCATGGTACACCCTCAGGTCAATGCCACATTGAACCAAGCGCTGACTGGGCTTGGATGGCTAATGGGCCCGGGAAATTCAACATTGCACCACCACCCCCCCCCCCCCCCAATCAGCAAAACACAGGCCCAATTCCTCTCTTTCTCTATTTTTTAAAATTTATTTTATTCATTTTCTTAATTACTTTTCTTTTCACAAATAATATCTAAAATCATTTTTTATTTAATCAAAAAATCACAAAAAAACACCAAAATCATTTTTTCATAAAATAATATTTTTATTTCTTAATTAATTTAGTTTAATTAAATTAGGGCAATTTAATCCTTTTTTGATATATATAATTAAAAATAATTAGAGTTAGGGTTTTAATTGTACATAACTTAATTAATTTTTTCCTCAAAAAATAACTTACATATTTTTTCAATTAGATTTTTAGGGTTTCAATTTTTCTTGCATTTAATTTGCCACGCGCATTTTAATTCTTTTATTATTATTGTAACTACTCCAGGATCGTAATAGTAATTAGGGTTTTAAACTTCCGCATTTTTATTTTCAATCAAGATGATTATGTAACTGCCAAAGCCCTGTAATAGCTAGGTTTATTTTCTCGCCCTTTAAATTCTTGCAAATCTTTAACTGTCTAGATGCATGGCTAATAGAATTGTATGGAAAGAATATCTGAAAATTAAAACGGTAGATCACCTAATATGCAAAGACTAATTAACTGAAAAATTCACATGCACATATTCACTCCTAGGGTTTGTCTCACTTCGGTTGCCTTCGGTAAAATAGTCATTTAAGCATAGGAGATTTTAATGATTGCCCTCCTGTTTAAAAGATCAAATGTCCCATTTGAATGTTGCCTCAGAAATGTTTCCTCAGAAAGATCTTAGGACTCTAGGGTTACTACTAAAGTTTTCTAACTGTTGCTTTAGTGACTGTACTTGTCCCTTTCGAACGTCCCCTACCAACTCCAACGACGGGGCTACCTACTCCTTAATAGTAGGATAACACTGTCTAGAGGAAACAAGAACGAACAATCTTTTTTCGAGTAGGTAGATTAACTTTTAAGTACTTGCTCAAACAAAACTTTTTACACAAACACCTTTCAAAAAAAATTTCAAAACTACTTCGTCACATCCTTGAGGACTGATATAAGGGTTATCACGAAGTAAAACATTTTCAAAACAAGCACACGCACAAGCAATTTCAAAATGAGCAAAGTACGTAAGAGCCCGTGGAAAACCAATGATAGAAAGGATGCTAACACCTTCCTTTTCTATAATCTACCCCCCGTACTCAGAATATCTTGAAAAAAGGTTTTTTCTGTTCTTTTTCCTTTTCCATGATTGGATGAAATAAAAGTCGGTGGCGACTCTTGCTTACCGCGACATTTTGCGAATAAAAAACACAAAGCAAACCAGTAAAAACAGTCGGTTCTACCACCGTGTCACACCTTGCCTTTCACTTCTTGATTATCCTTTTCACCAGATGACATTGCAATGTCTAGGGTCCGTCTGACTTGTCCTTGGAACCTTCTTCCCATATTCAGAACTCCGGTTACTTTCTTTTTCTTCTTCTTCTCTTCAATCAGCAAGGTTTTCAGATCCTCTTGTCCTTTGGCTAGAATAAAGTACATCTGTTGAAACTGAGCATTCTACACCTAAAGGTCTTTAACTGTCTACTCGAGATCTATCTTACTGAAATAAATAGTAGAAAGATGAGGAGACTTGTTGTGAGAAAACCTGCTTATGTTATGATGAATGGTAAATGCATATGCAATGATTTCAAGGAAATTTAGAGATTTAAATTTGCTTTAGACCAAAAAAGGAACGCACATTATATTAATAAATCAAAGCTTTGATTACATCATGCCTCTTTTGGGCTTACAAAGAAATACAAAAACTCTAAGATAAAAAAGTCGTACGCATCCTCTTTGGTGCGATGTAGGCGTTCAGGCTCCGCTCCTCATGAAGTTGCTTAGTGAGTTCCAAAACCTTTTTCTCGCTGGCGTAGAATTGGGCCTCGAAAGTGTCTCGCTCCCCCTTAAGTTGTATCCAATCCCTTTATAAGTATTCAAGAGAGGTAGGCATGTCAGGATGTAGGATAGTGTATGGAACATCTCCTTCAATAACAAGCTCTATGATAACCGGGGTGTGATACGGTGGGAGAACTGACTTGAGGATTTGCGTTTGTGTTTGCAAATGTTTTGGTTTAGCAAGAGTCGCCACCAACTTTTTATTTTATCCTAAGGAAAGGTCAAAAAGCACAGGAAAGACCTTTGAGATGTTTTCTTGGGTTCGGGGAGTAGATTATAGAAAGGGAAGGTATTAGCACCCTTTCTATCCATGGTTATCCATGGGCTCTTAGTTACTTGCTTAGATCACTTGCTTTGCATTTTCAATTGTTTGAAATGGTGCTTTGTGTGTGGTTTTGAAAGATGTTTTGAAAAGAGGCCATCATTGTGGCAACCTTTGTAATGATTCTTGTTTGAATGTATACAAAGGTGTTTTTGTCTTTCGAAAAGTTTTCAATGTTTGAAGGTTGGATTTTGAAATTGTGTTGTGAAGTGTGTTTTTTGAAAAGTAGCAAGGATGTTTTTGCAAGCTTGATCAAGTAAATAATAGTTGTCTACCCTAATTTTACTCAAAGATCTTTCCTTATGTTTTTAACCCTTTTAACAGTGTTGTTTCACCATTGTATTTGGTGAACAACCTTGTGTTAGGATGTAAACGGGACAGGCGCGGGTTATCGTATAGACCATGATACCAATAGTGTCAAGTGTCTTTGGCAATTTTCTTTAAGGGACTTGATCGTTTTGTTTAGGAAACTCCGATAGCGTCATCGAGGGACTATGATCTTTTTGTTTTTTTGTTTTGCCAAATTACCCAACATGCAACCATGGCCCATTTTTGAAGGCAACAAGTGGATGAAACCCTAGGGGTGTAAGTGTGCATTGTGTTTGTTTTACATGCATTTTTGTTTTTGATATTAGTGATTGTCTACTTGTTGATTTTATCTTGCCATACATATCTTATTTACTAGCAAGCATATAAAAATAATAAAGTGCAGAAAGATAAAATCCTACACTATTACAACCATATTGAATTGCATGAAAATATAAAGGAAAAAATAAAATAAAAGCAATAAAAATGAGGGTCTTTCGATTGAGGCAGAAAACCCTTCGATTCTGCACTTTCGGCTCTCTTCGATTTGGCCTGAAAAGGGTGAAGGCATGACTTTCGACTGAGGCCTCTTGGTCAGCATGTTGTGCCTTTCGATTGGGCCTGGAATCTGTGCAATATGCAATCTGCCTTTCTGTCTGCTTTGATTGGGTCTGGAGTCAGTGAGGAAGCCTTGGGCTTCGTTTCATACTCCTGTCTTTTGTTTATTTCGTTTGAGATATTAAATAGCAACATGGCCCAAGGCCATGCTATCATTACCTCAGGGCCAGGTTAGTTCTTAGAGCATTTGTAACAAACCAAAGAACAAAACCAAAAGGAGAGACAATAAAAACAAACTAAAAGAGTGGAAACGAAAAGGTAACAAACACTATGTATATGTTTGAAACGAAAAGGAAGCTTATTTACATGTTACGCTAGAAATGAAGGGTTCAAGGTTAAGAATGACTTACCTTGCTTGAGGATGGAACGTGTGCTGGGATTTTAAGTGGTTTCCTTGAATGCTTCTGGATTCGAAGGGAGGAACCAGGAGTTATGTTATTGATACTGGATAAGTGTGAGGTTCTTCCTACTGGATTCAAAGGGTAACAAGGTATAGGGATGTTTCAGATTCTAAGGGGATATGTGTTTGGATTCTGGGTATGTGTTTGATGAGTGTTTAAGTGTTTGAGAATTTTATGGTGTGTGAGAATTTTAAAGATACGTTCTCCTCTTTTTTTTTTGTGCAAATGAACTCTCTATTTATAGAGAAAGGCTTTTGCGAAGCTTGGGGAGAGAAAATAATAAAATAAGTCCCAGCTGGAAAGTAAATGTCCACTTGTGCCACAAAAGCAAGATGAACGGTTCAGATGGGTTGCTTCCTTCTGAAGGAAAATAAGCGCAAGGCTCAAGACAAACTTTTCTAAAAGGTAGTATTGTGCTATTAAGTGCAAGTGGTCTTAGACAACAAATGGGTAAAGGCCTAAAAAGGGAAGACACGTGGCCTAGCCTATGGGTAAAGGCCTAAAAAGGGAAGACACGTGGCCTAGCCTATGGGTCTAAATGTTCAACTTGATCTTTTGAGTCTAATCCTCCATCTTTCTACACCTTTCGACCAGACTAGGACAACACGGCATTCGTTTTCACCACCTGTGTGTCCTTCGAATGGACCAACTGTGTGTTCTTCGAATGGCCCTTTTCAGAAGGTTATTAACTTCTGAATTGAAGGAAGCTTTCAGAACATTATTGACTCTTTGAATTGAAGAAAACCAAAAGGAGGCCTTTACTTCCTGATTCGAAGGGCATTCCTGAGTCGAAGGACATTCCTGAGTCGAAGGACACTGTTTCAAAGGGAACCAAAAACTCAATTGAAACTTGTATGGAGATCATTTCCTTCTGAATCGAAGGAGACCTATTTGAATTCACATTGCCCAGACGAAACTTGTATCGAAGAAAACATATTGCCAAATCGAAAGCTCATGCTCGAAGGAAGCATATTGCCCAATCGAAGCATGTGGATCAAAACAGACATAAAGGGAGTCATTTCCTTGTGTCTTTTTTAGCATGATGGAAGCCATTGATTTGTGAATTGAAGGCAAGCACATAGGAAGCCATTTCCTTGTGGGTCGAAAGCAAGCACAGAGGAGGAACTTGTCTTGTGGATCAAAAGAAGGCATGAAGGATGTACTGTTTGTGAATCGAAATAAGCATGCAGGAGGCTACAGCTTTTATGAATCAAAGCAAGCATGCAAGAGGCCATTTCTCAAGCGAAGTTTGCATGAAGAGCCATTTTCCAATCGAAACTTGCATGCAGGAAGCCATAGCTTGGTCGAAGCTTGCATGCAGGAGGCTGCTGCTTGGTGAATCAAAGCAAACCTGCAGGAGGCCATTTCCTTCTAAATCAAAGCTAGATGTTTCAAAGGGAAACATTTCCCAGTCGAAGCTAACAGGAAAGAAGGAGTTATGTCGAAGCTAGCATGAAAGAAGGAGTTCAGTCGAAGCTAGCATGAACGGAATCCATGCTTTATGAATAGAAGAAAACCTGTAGGAGGCCTTTGCCTTCTGAATCAAAGTCAGTCACTAGAAGGCCAATGCTTTCTGAATTGAAGAAAAAACAAATGAAGGAAATAATTGCTTAGCCGAAGCTTATAGATCAGAGCTTGCTCGAAGGAAGCTAGATTCTCAATTGAAGCCCATGAATCCAGTTAGCTCGAAGGAAGCCAAATGCTCAATCGAAGCCCCTGAATCCAGCTTGCTCTAAGGAATCCAGATGCTCAATCGAAACCTCTGAATCGAAGCAAACTTGCTCTTCTTCAATTTGATGTTTGAAAGCCCAATTAAAAATCCAATTGTACTTGTGCAAACTTGAACTTTTGAAAATCCTTATAAGAAAGGCCTTGAGAATTGAGAGGGCAAATTTTGGGGTACAACACGGGGGAATGGAGGGGTAAGGCATCACAAGACTTTGAGCACGAGCTCGTACCCATTTGAGGTAAGACTCAAGAGGGATGGAATTCTTATGACCCAATTTCTTGCTATCTACCTTGTTCAACATCCTCCAAGCTCGGATAAATCTCTGGCGATGACCTTGATCATCGTTCTTGTAGTCAAATGCCAAACCTTGAATGAGCATCTCATGTGGGCCATCCCTTCGGGCGTAACCAAACTGTCTTAAGGCTAAACAGGGGTTGTAGGTGATACCTCCTCTAATGCCAAGTAAAGGAACATTAGGGAATTCTCCACAACAGTCGATAATAGTAACATTCTCTATGGATTGGGAACACCAATGAATGTCTGAATGTTTGAGTGTCATCAGCCTATGTGACCACCTTGAACCTTGCTCGTTCTTTAATACAGATTGGGGAAGATGCAAAATAAACCATCTTTCCAAAAGAGGAGTACAACATATAAGGATACCTCTTTTCCTCATAGTGCGAGTGTGAAATGAATCTAGGATGTCCCCTAGCAAAGTAGGCACCGGGTTACGAGACATGAAGATTTTGACGGTGTTCACATCTATTAGTTGGTCAGGATTTGGAAACAAAACCATCCCATAGATGAGGAGAGCCACAATTTCTTCAAAAGCTTGAAAATCTAAAGAGTTCCAACAGTTTTGGGCTTTCTCAAACAAGAACTTTGCTAGGAAACCTTTGACACCACTCCTTGTTTCCCAATTAGTTGTGATATCAGATGGTTTCAAGTGTAGAGCTTGAGAAATCTCTTCTGGATTTGGATCTCTTTCCATACCATTGAAAGGTAGTTGATTGAGAATGAAAATACTTAAAAGTTGGGAGAATTCTTCCAAAGTTGGCACAAGTTGATAATCGGGAAATGTGAAGCAATGGTGTAAAGGATCAAAGAACTGAAAGAGAACCTTCATCATGTCTTCATCAGTTTTGGAGGTGACCAAGTTTAGTAGGCGACCATGTCTTTCAGTAAATGGAGAGTTTTCAGGAATCCTTGATGCTAGCTCTTTAAGTTGAGGAGGGATCCTTACAAGGTTGACTTGAATGGTTTTCCTGCGAATAGAATCCATGTCCTACAAAACAGAACAAAGATAAATCTCAAGATCCTTGAAATGGTTAGTGAATATGAGTATGATGTTATGATGTTTATGATGTTATGTACAAGTATATATACACAAAAAAGCAAACAGATCCTTAGGTTTAGGCTTTCATGGAGTCTCATAGGTAAGTACCCTCTTGAAGTTTAGTTGGCTCAAACCTGTCCTAGTAATAGTAACTGGGTTCTAAGGAGCACAATATCACTGGTTTGTTTCTTTGGACATTGTTTCAGTGCAAGCCTCTTTAATGGCGAACGAAATATCCCAAAAAACCAAACCTCAATGATTGTAGTATCGAGTATCTACCAACTTCGGACTGCACCAAATCCGGTCATCTCACTATGTCCTAAAGGCCAAGTTGGTCAAGTAAAGGTTCTAAAAGTTCATTAGTGCTTCATGACATCACTCAGCGGCCCCGTATTCTCCTTGACTATTCAAGGGCTACCAGTACCCAAAAATATGTCACACTAACGTAGATATTGCTTAGACCATGTCGGTATACCCCGCACAGTTTCCATAACGTATTACTACTTACCTATAAGGTATCCCAAATCTGGGTAGAGGATTCAAACCCAAACAAAGAACCATAATGTAAAGCATACAAGTCAAACAATGAAAGCAAGTAAATGTGATATATCCCTAAGGTAACCCCACTTTTAAGATTATCCCCAGCAGAGTCGCCAGTTCTGTGATACGGTGGGAGAGCTGACTTGGTTGTTTTGTATTTGATCATAAATGTTGCGGTTAGCAAGATTCGCCACCGACTTTTCTTTTATCCAAAAGGAAAGGTGAAAAATCACAAGAAAGACCTTTGAGATTGTTTCTTGAGTTCGGGGGGTAGATTATGATTAGCACCCTTTTCATCCATGGTTTTCCATGGGCTCTTAGTTACTTGCTAGATCACTTGCTTTTGTTTGAAATTGTGCTTTGTGTGATTTTGAAAAGAGGCTGATGTTTAGGAAAACTTTTGTAATGATTCTCGTTCGTAAGAATGTATACAAAGGTGTTGATCTTTTTGAAAATGTTTTCAAGTTTTGAAAGATGTTTTGAAAGTGTTGGTGTTTGTTTTGAAAATAGAAAGGATGTTCTTGTTTTGAAATGGAGCAAGTAACTAGGAACATTTTACCTACTCAAAAGTCTTTCATGTTAAATTCCTTTTTCCTTTGACATTATTATCTTACCATTAATTTGGTAAGTAACCCTATCTTTGGATGTAAAAGGGACGGGTGTGGGTCATCGTATAACCATGATTAGCAATGTTGCAAGGTATCTTAGCACTTTTCTTTAGGGACTAAGATCATTTTGAAAGGCAACTTTTGATAGCGTCGTCGAGGGACTATGATCTTGTATTTTGCTTGTCTTTTGCTAAGATACCTCACATGTGTAATATGGTCATTTTTGTAAGGCAACCAAGTGGATTTACCATAGGGGTTCTTGTGTGCAAGTGTAATGATTTTCATGCTTTGTTTTTGTCTTGATTAGGGTTTGCTAATTAGTTAGTTTTAGTCTTTCCATACAAAACCCTAATTACTAGCATTTATATATAAAGCGATAAATTACGGAATTTAAAATTACTACGCTATTACATCATTTAGGGGAGGGTGTATACAAATTACAAATGGGGATTTTACAAGAAAATTAAACCTAATTATCTATTACAACCATATTGAATATGTGCAAATAATTGAATAAATAGTAATATATAAATACAAGAATATAAAGAAAGAGAGATGATTTTTTTTGTTTGGTTTTCATAAAAAGGGTTTAACCTAAACCTAATTAAGAAAAATGATTAGTTAAAATAAAAATAAAATTCACTTAAATTAATTGAGAAAAGAAATTAAATTAAAAAAGATTTTTAGGTTTTTTATGAAGAAAAAGGGGTTTTAAATTAAATAATAATAATAAAATGAAAAATAGATAATTAAAAGAAAAATAAAATCTAAGTTAATTTTAAATAAGATAATAAAATAATTATTAAACCTAGTCTAAATATTTAATTATTAAAAGAAAATGTTTTTTAATATTCTTGTTTTATAAGAAAATAAATAAGTGTAAATAATTAGATAAAATATTTTTTGGATTTTTTATGATTAGTAAAAATAACAATAATAATAATAATAATAATAATATTAATGGTAAATAAAATATTAAAGAAGAAAAGAAATAAAATAAAATAAAAAAGAAAATAATAAAAGAAAATGGGCCAGGGGTGTAAACATAGTCAGGAGGGTTAGAAGAATCAAAAACAATGAAAAGTCCAATCAAAAGGCCTAGGCGCTGCAGCTGTACAAAAAAAGGAGTGAAAAAATATGGAAAAAAAGAACAAAAGGGTACCACTGGGGCTCGAAACTAGATCCATATAGTCACATGCACGCGCTTCTACCACTGGGGTGGCTATACATCCGTTTATTAAAATGAAGTGATAAATACATAACGTGACATGCTTCCAAGGCATGTACTTTGTCTTCAACCTTCAGCCAACCAGAGCACCTGTAACTTCATCATCTCTCAACAAAAATGAAAAGTTCAAACATGAAAGTTGTGGCATTTCTTTCCACGAATCCAACCATGTAAATAACTTAAGCTAACAGCCAAAGATGAATGAGAATTTTTCTATCCCTAATTTAAAACCTAAAAATTTCAGAAACTTCAACTCTAAAATTCTCTAAGCTCAGGCCATATAAATGCAAATTATGGATATGTATAGCTTCATGGTAATGGTCTCTACATTTTATCTTCACTGTGATACGGTGGGAGAACTGACATGGGTTTTGCGTTTTGTGTTCGCAAATGTTTCGGTTTAGCAAGAGTCACCACTGACTTTTTTATTTTATCCTAAGGAAAGGTCAAAAAGCACAGGAAAGACCTTTGAGATGTTTTTGTGGGTTCGGGGGGTAGATTATGAAAAGGGAAGGTTCTAGCACCCTTTTCATCCATGGTTATCCATGGGCTCTTAGTTACTTATTTTAGATCACTTGCCTTTGCTTTTCAATTGTTTGAAATGATGCTTTGTGTGTGTGCGGTTTTGAAAATGTTTTGAAAAAGATGCCTTGTCTAGGCAACCTTTGTAATGATTCTTGTTTGAATGTATACAAAGGTTTATGTCTTTTTGAAAGGTTTTCAATGTTTTGAAAGTTGTTTTGAAATTGTGTTGTGGAGTGTGTTTTGAAAAATAGCAAGGATGTTTTGCAATATTTTTGATCAAGTAACTAAGAGTTGTCTACCCTATTTTACTCAAAGATCTTTCTTATATTTTTAACCCTTTTAACAGTGTTGTTTCACCATTGTATTTGGTGAACAACCATGTGTTAGGATGTTAACGGGACAGGCGCGGGTCATCGTATGACCATGATAGAAATGTTGTGAAATGACTTAGCACTTTTCTGTAGGGACTAAGATCATTTTGAAAGGCAACTTTGATAGCGTCATCGAGGGACTATGATCTTTTTTCAATTCGTTTTTGCTAAGACATCCCACATGCATAACATGGCCATTTTTGTAAGGCAACAAGTGGAATTACCCTAAGGGTGCATGTGTGCAAGTGTGTTTGATTGCATGCATTTTTGTCTTTGATTTTTGGGTTGTCTACTTATTGATTTTATCTTGCCATACACATCTAATTACTAGTATTTGTACAAAGCAATAAAAATGCAGGAAATAAATATCCTACACTATTACAACCATATTGAAAGGCAAGAAAATGTAAAGGCAGAAACAAAATAAAAGAAAGGAAAATGAGCTCTTCGACCCAGGCAGGAGCACCCTTCGATTTTCATTATGTTGGCCTCCTTCGATTGGGGACTGGCATCAGTAAGGTCCTGTCCTTCGATTTAGAACTGGTTCTAGTGAGGTCTTGTCCTTCGATTGGCCTAGAAACCAGTGCGTGGTGAAGCCCAAGGTTCTGCCTTGTTGCCTTCTTCGATTAAGGCTGGAAGCAGTGAGGGAATGCCTTTCGACTGAGCCTGGAATCAGTGAAGGCTTGCTTTTCGTCTGGGCCTAGAAGTCAACATGGTTTTCCTCCTGGTTGTCTCTTTCGTTTGACCTGGAGAATGAGGGTAGAAGCCAGAAGCTTCGTTTCCTATTTCATGTTTCCTGTTTCTTTCATTTAAAGCATTAAATGGCAACATGGCCTGAGGCCATGCTAGTATTTGTCTTGTAACAGTTTAATAGTTAAAGCAAGTTCAGGTAAACAGAAAGCAAAACGAAAGGGTTAGCTCTGAAAAATATGTTAAAAATGTGGGAACAAAAGGAACAATGGTATGTACAATGTTTCAAACGAAAAGGAATTGTATTTACATGTTATGAAACGAAAAGTTCAAAGGTAAGAATAACTTACCTTGCTTCAGGCCTTGAATGGATGTGGGACCTTGAGTGGAGGCCCAGGATTCTGGATTTGAAAGAGGGGGCCAACAGTTGTGCTTGGAATGCTGGATTCGAAGGAAGGAAAGAAACAAGTCTTATGTTTCTTTCCAAACTGGATTCGAAGGATACTGAAGATTATTTGTTCTTCAGAATCGAAGGAAGTAAGTATGTGATTCTGGGTTTGTTCTCACAAGTGTTGAAGGGACTTGAGAGATTTGTTGTGTTTGAGAAAATTTGGGAGATTCGTTCCTCTGGTCCCAAGATCCTATTAGCTTTGTAAATGTTCCTCTATTTATAGAGAAAGAATGGACATGTTGTCCAAAGCCAGCCTTGCAATTAAATGATAAAATAATGTAACATGAAAGTACATGTGGGGGCCTCTTGGCAGTTGCGGTGCAGAAGATAATAAAATAAGGCTCAATCTGGAAAGTAAATGTCCACTTGTGCCACAAAAGCAAGCTGAATGGTTCAGATGGGGTTGCTTCCTTCCGAAGGAAAATAGGCGCAAGGCTCAAGACAAACTTTTCTAAAAGGTAGTACTATGCTATTAAGTGCAAGTGGTATTAGACAACAAATGGGTACAAGCCTAAAAAGGGAAGACACGTGGCCTAGCCTATGGGTCTAAATGTTCAACTTGATCTTTTGAGTTGAATCCTCCATCTTTCTACACCTTTCGACTAGACTAGGACAAAACGGCATTCGTTTTCACCAGCTGTGTGCCCTTCGAATGGACCAACTGTGTGTTCTTCGAATGGCCCTTTTCAGAAGGTTATTAACTTCTGAATCGAAAGAAGCTTTTAGAAGATTATTGACTTTTGAATTGAAGAAAACCAACAGGAAGCCTTTCCCTCAGTCGAAGCTTGTGGTTGAAACAAGCTAATGCCCAGTCGAAGCTTGTATCGAAGAAAACATACTGCCAAATCGAAAGCTCATGCTCGAAGGAATCATATTGCCCAATCGAAGCATGTGGATCGAAACAAACATAAAGGGAGTCATTTCCTTGTGTGTTTTTTAGCATGAGGGAAGTTCCTGGCTTATGAGTTGAAGGGTGCTTTTTCAAGGGAAGCAAGAACTTAGTCACATCTTCTATGAAGATACTTCTTGGATCAAATGAAACTTGTATGAAGCAAAGTATGCAAGAGGTCCTTGGTGCAAGTGGATTTGAAGGATGCATAGAGATGGTTACTTTGTCCCATCGAAACTTGTCCAAACGAAGCAAGCATGCAGGCAGTAAACTTGTCCAGTCGAAGCAGGCTTGTAGGCAGTAAACTTGTCCAAATCGAAGCAGGCTTGTAGGCAGTAAACTTGTCCAAATCGAAGTAGGCTTTGCAGGAAGCACACTTGATGAATCGAAAAGGTTTCCTTACAGGGGGCATGTGTGGTCAACATGTCATGGCCTTTGATTGCAACCATGTAGGCAGCGCACTTGTACAAACAAAAGGCTGAATCGAAGGAGGTTTCAATTCCAATCGAAGGATGTACCTAAGTTGCATTCGAAGGAGGTTTCAAATCCAAACTAAGGATGTACCTAAACTGGCATTCGAAGGAGGCTTTAAGTTCAAAATGAAGGATGTAATCCAAGTTGCATTTGAAGGAGGTTTCAAATCCAAATGAAGGATGCACCTAAACTTGCATTCGAAGGAGGCTTAGAGTCAGTAGAAGGGTGTTGGATCGAAGGAGACCTATTTTCCTTCAAATTTTTCAAAATGTTATTTTTATCTGCTTTCTCCCTTTTTGACAATTTCCTTTTAAATTTGGTACTGGAAAACTCCAAAGTACTTGTGCAAGCTTGAACCTTGAGAATCCTTGTGAGAAAGGCCTTGAAGAATGAGAGGCCTTGAAGAATGAGAAAGGCCTTGCCCCTGTTCAATTTTCTTAAACCTGAGGATATAGATTGGCTTTCGAGCCTTTCGTGATCCGAAGGTGGAAGATAATTGAACACTAGAGTGCCCAAAAATTTGCACTCGCATGGTGTAGTATCAGCATTGTGATGTCGGGAATGGGCTTACAGATGCCATTTGGAGATTGTTGGTAGGAGGATGGGCTTATAGATGCCATCCAAGAATGCTTGTTGAATTGTAATTTGTAAGTTAAAAGAATGAGTATCAGAATGGCGTCCATGTCTGGAGTGTATCTGAACTGTATTAAAAGGTGGGTTGTTTGGTGATGAGTCCGTGTAAAACTGCATCTGAAATTTCCTGAGAAGGAACCTGTGTAGGGTTACTTCCTTATGAGTCCGTGTAAAACTTCCTCTTTGGAAAGAGAAAGAACCAGTGTAGGGTTGCCTGATGATGAGTTCGTGTAAAAATTCATCCTGTGTAGGGTTTCCTGATGATGAGTTCGTGTGAAACTGCATCTTGGAAGGAAGGAACCTGTGTAGGGTTGCCTGATGATGAGTCCGTGTGAAACTGCATCTTGGAAGGAAGGAACCTGTGTAGGGTTTCCTGATGATGAGTCCGTGTGAAACTGCATCTTGGAAGGAAGGAACCTGTGTAGGGTTGCCTGATGATGAGTCCGTGTGAAACTGCATCTTGGAAGGAAGGAACTTGTGTGGGGCTGCCTGATGATGAGTCCGTGTAAAACTGCATCTTGGAAGGAAGGAAGCTGTGTAGGGTTGCCTGATGATGAGTCCGTGTAAAACTTCATCTAGAAAGGAGGGAACCGGTGTATGGTTGCCTGATGATGAGTCTGTGTAAAACTGCATCTTGGAAGGAAGGGACCTGTGTAGGGTTGCCTGATGATGAGTCCGTGTGAAACTGCATCTTGGAAGGAAGGGACCTGATGATGAGTCCGTGTGAAACTGCATCTTGGAAGGAAGGAACCTGATGATGAGTCCGTGTGAAACTGCATCTTGGAAGGAAGGAACCTGTGTAGGGTTGCCTCATGATGAGTCAGTGTAAAACTTCATCTAGAAAGGAAGGAACCGGTGTAGGGTTGCCTGATGATGAGTCCGTGTAAAACTTCATCTAGAAAGGAGGGAACCGGTGTAGGGTTGCCTGATGATGAATCCGTGTAAAACTTCATCTGAAATTTCCTGAGAAGGAACCTGTGTAGGGTTGCTTCATGATGAGTCAGTGTAAAACTGCATCTGGAATTGAGAAGGAACCTGTGTAGGGTTGCTTCAATGATGAGTCTGTGTAAAACTTCATCTTGGAAAGAGAGGGAACCGGTGTAGGGTTGTCTGATGATGAGTCCGTGTAAAACTGCGTCTGAAATTTCCTGAATTTGAGAAGGAACCGGTGTAGGGTTGCTTCATGATGATGAGTCCGTGTAAAAATGCATCTTGGAAAGAGAAGGAACCGGTGTAGGGTTGCTTCATGATGGTCAAGTAGATAATTGTCCTGTCTGGTTTCAAGTATTAATCTGGAACTTGAAAAGGTTGATGGTAGCCATCTGTTGATTGACCTTTTTCTGAAAAAGGTAAAACGTTAGTTGTATGCAATGTCATGATGTATGAAATGCACGATGTCATGATGTTCTCAAAATAAATGAGATTGTGTTGTATGCACTTATCATGTATGTAAATAGGATGTATGAAATGCGAAATGTTAATGAATGTACTTTTGTCTGGGAAAATAAATCCTTGACAAATGTTGGGGAGTCGTTAAACCCTAGACTGTTGTTGAGAAGTTGGTGTGTCTCCAAACTTGGCTTAGAATACTTCTACCAGGGATTCTTGTTTTTTTGTTTGAGGAGAACTCCACTGGGGAATATTGAAAACTCTGTGGGGAGAATGTTTATTCCTGCCTAAGAAAAAAGTTCAGGAGTCTCGGTTGTTCGTTGCTCTACTGGGGAGTCGAAGTTGAACTGATATCTGATCGGGTCCAGGTTTCACAGTAACTTGCTGGGGATTGTAGAGTAGTATCCTGGAGAAGAGAAGTTGTGGTCCTTTGATTTGGAGAGGCAAATTCAAACCGGGGAATCTGTAGTTTGTTGGGGAAATAAACCCTATTGTCGGTCTGCTAGAGAGGTGACAACTTCGTTGGGGAGAGTCTTCGAGGACTCTTGAGGTTGTCTCAGCTGGTGAAAGGTTTTCAGAGATTAAACTCTGGGGAATCATCCTATGAGAAGGATTTTAGGGTAATTTTTCATTGCCCCTAGTGGCGAGTGTTTGTGGCACTGCCTGGAAATGTTTGATTGTACGTAACCCTTTGCTGAGATTGACGTTTAATGCCCCAAGTGACGGAGATGGAGATTTCCCCCTGGTTACTCTGCAATTCTTGAGAGATTTCTTGGAATCTTGACTAGACAGCCCCAGGTGTGCTGGAGAGTGACATGTCATGTCCCCTTATTGATAGGAGACTTGTCAATGGAAGTGTCATCCTTCTTGAAGTTTAGGTTCACCGAGAGAGCTTTCGTTCATCGGATATTCATTGTGTGAATTTCTCCGCTGTCAAACAAATAGCCATATGCAAACAGTGATATTCAAGTGATGCAAAGTTTATGTTTGTCTTGAAGTTTTGAAAAATGCGTTTATGTAAGTAAAGAAATTTTGTAAGAAAAATTCAACTCAGGATTTAGGGCAAAGCCTTACAGGAGTCAGGATACCTTTGGTAACAATATGCTTTCGAACTAACACATGCTTCAATTAGGACTTTTGAAGGGTTGTAACGTGGCTTGGTTCACGGTTTAAGAAACAAAGGATAAAGGCTCAAAGTGTATTTGTACCCACCTGTTCTTCGTGATGTTCTTCAATCCTAAGCTCAGTTAATTGTGCGTTTGAACTCCAATTGAGTCTGGAATGACGTTTTGGTGATGGTTCAGACAAGTTAAGTTTGTCAGAAGGAAGTCATCATTTTTTTTGCAACATTTTCCATGTTGTTGAGGATTTGTAGTGACCTCGTTCTTTTGATTTGTTATCCCTAACTTTTGCCTGACTGTTCCTGTTTTCGAGATTACAGTCAGCGGGATGCCCCAGCTTTCTTAAGCCTCCTTTATAGGTTTTGGCTCAGTGGGCTTTTCTCTTTTGAGAGATTGACTTCCTATGAGGTAAGGAACCACCACTGTCTTTTTATTCCAGAGGAATGCTTTTGATGTCGTTCGTTGTATTATGAACTGAGAGTTTTGCGACTTCAATGCGCATCTTTTGAATTAGCTGAGAGACTACCCTGCCCCAGGTTTAAATTAAAGGTTTCAATTTGTGTTTAAAACAGAAAACTCCTACTTCTTTGGCTCGAAGGGGTTGACTAGGGATTATCTTCCTTATAACTCCAGTGTTTAGGATTTGAAAGAAACGCCTGTACATCGTCAGCAAGGTCTGTCCAAAAGCATACCGTATGAGATTATGGCATTGTTTCATCATCCTCCCTCTAAAGGCTTGTAACTTTTAGCAAAAGTTGAATATCATAAAGATAGTATAAGAATAGTGAAAATGTATGGATGAATTCAAGACAAACATATGCAATGCATTAATGAAACAAAGTTTGACATTAATAGATAATTGTTTGAATAACAAAAGAGATTACAACTTGAAAATTCAAATGAATAAAAGTTCTTAATGTCTTGGCAAAGGAGTAGTGATCACGTTTGGAGTCTCTGGAGGGTCGAACTCGATCTCCTTGGCGTCAATCAAATTCTGAATCTTATACTTCAATGCCCAGCAATTGTTAGTGTCATGCGCGGGACTGTCAGAATGATAAGCGCATGTTGCATTAGGATTGTAGTTGGGAGAAGAAGTTTTGGGGTTTGGATGAGGTCCTATCAATGTAATCAGATTCATCCTCAACAAGTGTTGCAGCGCTTGAGACAGAGGCATATTGATGTTGGTGAACTGTCTTTTAGGCTCGTCTGGCCTTCGTTGATTTCCCCTTTGCTGTTGTCGGTGTGACGCAGAACCAGAGATCAGGACTGCCCCTACGTGTTGGTCATGGCGACTCTTTTGACTGTACACAGCATTGGACTCTTTCTTCCCACTGTAAGGCTTTTTCTGAGCATCAGAAGGTGTAGCTTGATGTGCGATTGGCCTAATGTGTCTAACGGTATCTTAACTGCAAGTGCACAGTCTATCGTGGTAGTAATAAAAAGATGTCGAACCCACAGGGACTTCGTAATCACTCTAGTGTTATAAAACAGGTTAGTTTAGCTAAGGCAGAAATTGTCACGTTTGGTTTTTTTTTAGAAGTTTAAAACTAAAGGAGAAACTAAATTCAATTAAAAGGATTATAAAATTAAAGTGGTCGGAGTGTAATGTTTTGAACCTACGCGAGTTAAATTGTACCTAAGCATATGAAAATATTTAACTTTTGTTTTGTAGTACTTATCAGTTTAAAAACCCTCGATTCACACTCTCGTGGTCTTACCTCGGATCATACTCCTAAAGCCAAATGTCTTCTCTCGCTAGCCCATAAGTGTTTAGAAAGCATCTTTTTGAAAACTAAATAAATCTAATTCGTTTTAAAGCGCTCTCGCTGTATTTAAATCGAATGCCTAACTTTAGCTATCCGA
Organism: Vicia faba; assembly: GCA_948472305.1. NCBI lineage: Eukaryota > Viridiplantae > Streptophyta > Magnoliopsida > Fabales > Fabaceae > Vicia > Vicia faba. The sequence goes on from OX451737.1 coordinate 1,577,549,296, forward strand.
TTAAAACCTCACACTCTCGTGGTCTTGATTTCTCCCTATTTTACTTTCTTTACTCTCGTAACAAAAAGCTTAATTTTTAATTATAAAAAGCCACGGCCAGAAATTAAGTTAATTAAGGTTTTAGCTTAGAAATACATTAATTCATTCGGTTATTTCATCATACCCCGACTACGGGTATTCAGCTGCTCATAATGCTCGGAATTAAAATGCTGGAAATAAAATTAGAAAACAATAACACATGCATTATAATTAAAGAATAGAAATTTAACATAAATAAATTTGCAATTATATCAAATACAATAAAAAACCTGAAAAGCAATAATATCCTAGATCCTTCTTCCACAAGCCGGCAAGATTGGAACGTCGGAATGAAAATTAAAATGAACGAAATGCGAAAATAGAATCGGGCTTTAAAATCGGCAGAGCTTCCGCAAGAATTTTATGAACTGAATTCCCCTCTTTTCTTTCCAAGTCCAAGCTATTTATAGAGAATAAATTACTGTTGGAATTATAATTCACGTTGCTAGATTCTTGGCTTGTTGAGAAAAATAAGGAGAAGGTGGTCTTGGTTGTTGGAGAAAAATAAGGCACACATGCATGCTGTTACTTGACCACGTCCTGTTACTTGACCATGTTCAAAATAGCTAATAATATGCCTATTACGGTCGTGGCTGATGCGTTACGTGCAGTTTCTATGAAATAGCGCGTTACGGTCGTGGCCAATGCATGACGGTCGTAACACGCTTCTGAAGTGTCTTACATTCGTGGCAAGGGCGTGACGACCGTAATAGCAGCAATTTTGGATTTTTGACAGATTTATCTTTTCTCTTTGGTCTTGGCCGCAATCTCGCACATTTCACGTTTCTTTCTAGTTTGAGCTGAGATATGTTGTACCTGCATAAAATCATACAAAACTCGGAATATTCGAGAGTTAATCGGGTCAATATGATATAAAGCGGATTAATTTCATGGTAAATATATGATACAATTTCTCGTTGTCAAATCCTCCCATACTTAAACCTTTACTTGTCCTCAAGCAAATAGTCGTAAAAATCGGACAAGTGTTCGTCAGGCGCACATGCACGACATTCCTTTTATTTTCGAGATAAAACACATGAAACCAGTCGTCAGTCGGTCGTTACTTGAGTAAAACGCCAATGATACGCCAATGACATAATTGAGTCGTGTATTTCCACTTTAACAAATCGCTTAATCGTTTCGTCACATTTCAACCTCGATCCTCTCGTGCTTTTTCGCCGGGTTTCGTTCTGGCGCAATCACATTAAGCCCTTTGTCTTTGTACGCACGTAGTGGAGTAGCCGGTTAGTGACTTTGATCCTATTTTTGTCACGGGGTCTGGTACACGGATGTGGTTACCCTATATTTTTTCAAATCGGAGGTTGCGGGGGATCGAGCCGTAGCACGCCCTACCAAGTTCAGAACCAGATACCTCTGAACCAACCAACAATGGACTTCTTCTCTTATACTTATGTCTCGTATGCGATCTTTGTCTTTTTGGCCCAAGATTTTCTTTGCTTAGCATCGAGATGAGAAGGGTGTTTCATTGATTTGGCATCAAACACTTATATTCATCGGCTCCCCACGTGGTTTGTGTCTAGAAGGTGTTGACTGCTAGTATAAACTACTAGGGGTTACTTCAGAACTTAAAAATCGAGGTGTACGTATAACGTTTCGTTTAGACGGGTTGCATAAGCAGGATGTTTGTGGTGTCATATTCGTATTGATTTTGTTTACTCGTTCTCGTCTTCCTAACTAGGTTTCAGTTTAAGGTAGGTATGTCGAGCTATGCGAGCAGAGAAATTTTTTTGTATGGCTTAAAATGCGGGGAAAACTTGAAAAACAACTTGAAAATATCATAGAATTACAATAAATTTACTAGATTTTTGCAACATGAAGAAAATATAGTGCCTCTCCCACACTATATCAGACATTGTCTCAATGTCATGATATATGGTAGGAATGATTACAAATAGAAAAAATGTACGGAAAGGGAAATGAATGTAATACAGAAACAAAAACAAAAGAAAACTACTGGTGGCCTCTTCCTCTGCTTCGGGTGCGGGAGCGTCGAGTAGGTGTAGCCTCAAAGTCGGTATCATGCGAGCCAAGAGCGGTTACGACCATCCGTAAGGCGTTAAGCTCAGAGAAAACCTCGTCCAGCTTCTCGTTGACGTTGCGCTGGCCGCTCAGAATTTGGACGTTCTGTGCATGTAGAGTGTCATACTGCTCCTGATGCTTCCTTTCAAGAGCTACAGCCATCTGATTTTGCTGATGGAGGGCTCTTAGGATGTCCTTCATAGTGAAAGGAGGTGGTGCAGAAGAGGACTCAGGAATGTCGGGAGCAGGTGCTTCGCGGTCCAATTCCTCCTGGATCTCGTTAGTTGGAGCATCTGGCTGGGCATCGTGCACGGGAGCATGGCCGTCAGGGGCATCAAATAGCCAATTGGCTCGGTTCTGCGGATCGATACGGTCCATGTAAGGCAGAACAATGTTAGAATAAAAAACGTTACGGATCACTGGATTGAACTTGCCGTCGTCCCGCTCGTGAATGAGGTGAGCAGATTTGCAATGGTCTAAGGTGAGCAAAATCGGTGCTCTGGAGGGCAGATGGCCAAGGGTGTCGCCATGATTCAAAGCTAAGGCAATAGAAGTGACAAGCCATCCGAAGTAGAAAGGTTTGCCGCCTCGAGTGCATATGGAATGAATATGGGCCAAGAGGAAGGGTGCGGCGTTGATTTTCTGATCGGTGAACGCGCAGTGCATGAAGAATAGCTCTTTGGACTTTAGCTTATGGTTACTATCCCTTGCGAAAATGGTGTTGCACAGGATGCGATGGAAATAGCGAATGGCGGGGTTATGGATTTGTGTGGCATTGAGGTGATCGTAGGAGTTAGCACGGTTGTTGGTCAGGTTATGCCATAAATTAAAGGATTCCTCATGGAAGGTGTCAGGTACACGGAGGTGAGCGCCTTCATCAGTACAGAAGTCAAGTAATCGACCGAATGCATTCTGAGAGAAGTCGTATTCGGTTCCGAAAATGCGAAACCTTACCGCACTGGTAAGTTGATTTGTCGGACCATTAGGAGTGATGTAGCAGAAGGAACTGAGGAACTCGAGGGTGAGATTCTCGTACGTGGGTTGGGGCTGGCTACAGAGGGTCCAAAGGTTGACATTCTGGAGGAGATGTTGGACACTTTAAAGTAATCCGAGGTCTCTGAGGGAGTCAATGTCGACGTACCTAGTGGGATGGAGGCTTCGGCGTTGGAACTTCAAGAACTTCGTGCGCTGGGTTTCACCTTGTTCACCATCGCGTAAGTGGATGCCTGGAATGTGCTGGTTTACGTTTGCCATTTTTTAATGCAAAAGTGTTAGAGAGAGTGGGTTTGGGTTGTGGGTTGGAATTGGTTAGGGATTGGTTTATGAGATGTATATATGATGAGGGAAAGTAATGGGAAGTTTGAAAATTAGTGGAAAATAATGGTGGGTTAAGTGGTGTGAATGGGGATTGATGGAGGTAGTGGAACGGTTTTGAAATAGTGGAAGGAGAGGGAAAGGTTGCAGAAGGAGAGCTTTTGTCTGCTATAGGGGTTACTGATATAATCCGTGTTACGGTCGTAACACAGGCATGACGATCGTAACACGCTAAAAGGTGTGTGGCGATCGTAAGGGGGTTGTGACGGTCGTAACATCAGCAAAAATGTGCAATTTTTAGCAGACAGTTCTGTACCAATTCTGCAACATCCTATCTCTACACAGAGGCATTTCAATAGCGATATATATTCAGTGTCATACCAAGCAAATATAAATATATATATTCCAAAACATTGAAACATCCATCGATCAGGGCGGAGCCTGCAAATTTATGTAAAGCATTATAATTGGCATAGAGGAAAACTAGCAAATGAATACTAAATAACTGAAACTTTGATTCCATAAATTTGCTTGTTCAACACTAGAAAATCAAAAGCTACATAAAAGTAAATTTGTTGTAAATTAAAACGAAACTGAAAATATGCGAAAATGGGAAACTTCCTAGAAACAAAAAAAAAGGAAATATAAAACTAGAGTTGTTGTTTGTGACTTCATCCAAGCTTTGATTTTATGTCTTCGAGTGAATTATGAATGTGATAAAATTGCTCCACGGTTATGTCAGTTAATCCCATTATCTCCAGACGCATGCTTTTTATTTCATCTTTTATTCCATTAATGTTAGTCTGGTAGGTATCAAGTGTGGTAACAATTTTATTAAGATTATCAGTGTAATCCTTCTTGGTTGTTTCACAGGCTTCATGGGCCTCTGCCATGTTGAAGTTTTCGTAGTAACCAGGAGGAGTCTCAGGGTCACCAATGTCGGACATAACATCATCATAAATTTGATAATCTTGTGGTGTCTCAAGTGTAGGAGGGTGGTCGGGTGGGTTTAGCTCATAAAGCCAGTTATCACGGTTATGGACACTTACTTTGTTATGGTTTAGAAGGGTGAATAGGTTTACAACTTCCTCTCTGATCAAATACTCATAAGGTGGGTAATCATGGTTTGCTATTATACGGCGGTCAAAGCAAAAAGCAATATTCATGGGACGAATCGTACCAAAATGTGGGCACCTATTCAGCTGGTGTCTGAGGCCGAGGGCATGTGCAATCATTGTGACTAGGCCACCTATGATGATTGGTTCATCAGGGTTATCGATAATGCGGTAAAAGGTTTGCATTAGGAATGGCACGGCATTAACGGGGTGGCCTTGGTGCATACAATATAGTAAAAATATCTCGTCCTTAGACACTGAAGTACGGTTCTCCTCTTTCCCGAATACAGTATGGGCTAGGATCTTATGGAAGTAGCGGATAGCAGGGTTATGTATCTCATCATTATCCATGTTATCCGCATCAGGGTGATAATTACCAGTTAAAGTCCCCCAAAAGTAGTCTAGCTCAATATCCATCAGTTCAACCTGGGTAGTAGATTAAGCAAAAGGGCCACTAGGGAATCCTAACAGGTCATCTAGTTCCTTATGAGTGTAAATAAACTCAATGCCAAAGAGACGAAAACTTATAAATCCTTTTCGGGTCCCTTTTCCATGTTCGGGTATATGGACTACTGAGCTTAGAAATTCAAAGGTGAGCTCATGGTAGGTGGCAAACCTAGTCTTAATGTGGGCTTTTTCCCACCCCAGCTGGTTAAACAAGTACAAAACACTATCCAATATACCTAAAGCATTCATAGTGGGTTCATCATAATAAAGTGTTATACCAATGTTTCTTTTTGATAATTCCTCGAATTTTCTCTTTTGGTTTCTACCCCTAAAGGTGGTTTCCAAGAAATTATGTGGCTTTGGTTCCATGGTTATTGTTAGGGAAACAAGTCAGAAGAGAAGGTAGAAGAGAAACAAAAACTTTTCAGAAATCCTGTGGCAAGTAAAATTATTTTTGAAATCAGCAGCAGTTTTATGAAAATTATAACAAAAGAAAGAAAATGAAAAATAAAATAAAACTTGAATAGGAATCAATGCAAAAACGAAAAGTATAATAAATAAATAAATAGAAACAAATAACAATTAACAAATAGGTGGGTTGCCTCCCACTTAGCGTTGTTTTTAACGTCAAAAGCCTGACATAGTGCCTAGCAGCAGATTATTCGGGTGAAATATTGGGCAATTCTAAAAGTCTTAGACTATTCGTATAGTCTCTATTTTCAATCTTATTGTATATTTTTAACCGCTGCCCGTTTACTGTAAACGGGTCAGTATTTCTACCCTTAATTTCTATTGCTCCGCTAGGAAACACTTTTGTAATTTCATATGGACCTGACCATCTAGATTTTAATTTACCAGGGAAAAGCCTAAGTCTTGAGTTAAATAATAGTACGACATCTCCCACACTAAATTCTTTCCTAGATAAACGCTTATCATGCCATTTTTTAGTTCTTTCTTTGTATATTTTAGCATTCTCATAAGCATCTAATCGTAATTCTTCTAATTCATTTAAATCCAGGACTCGTTTTTCTCCCGCAGCAGTGTAGTTCATGTTGAGCGTTTTAATTGCCCAATACGCTTTGTGTTCTAATTCTACTGGGAGGTGACAGGATTTTCCGTATATGAGCTTGAAGGGTGTAGTTCCTATAGGGGTCTTGTAGGCCGTCCTATAGGCCCATAAAGCTTCGTTGAGCTTTGATGACCAATCTTTCCTGGTTGTGGCTACAGTTTTTTCTAAGATCTTCTTAATTTCTCTGTTTGAGACTTCGACTTGTCCACTGGTTTGTGGGTGGTATGGTGTCGCTATACGATGTTTCACTCCATACTTAAATAGTAATTTGTCGAATATCTTTGAGATGAAATGGGAGCCACCGTCACTAATGACGAGTCTCGGTACACTGAACCTTGGGAAGATTATGTTTTTAAAGAGTTTGATTACCACTCGTGTGTCATTTGTAGGAGAGGCTATGGCCTCGATCCATTTTGAAACATAATCGACCGCGACGAGTATATATTTGTTTCCAAAAGAAGATGGGAAGGGTCCCATGAAATCGATTCCCCATACGTCGAAGATTTCTACCTCTAGGATTCCTCTTTGAGGCATTTCATCGCGTCTTGAGATATTACCGGTGCATTGACACCGATCGCAATTTTTAACAGCGATATGGACATCTTTCCATAGATTAGGCCAGAATAGGCCGGCTTGTAAGATATTTGCACAAGTTGTGGAAGTGCTTGCGTGTCCCCCGTAGGGAGATGAATGACAGTGGGAAATGACATCTTCTATCTCTTCTTCGGGTATGCATCGACGAAAGATTCTGTCTGGTCCTCTTTTAAACAGTAAGGGTTCGTCCCAATAGTAGTGTTTTAGATCGTGGAAGAATTTCTTTTTCTGTTGGTAGGTAAGGTCTGGTGGGAGTGCATTTGCAGCTAGATAGTTAACTATGTCGGCATACCATGGCAATCCCATGGTAGCATGGATTGCTTTTACGGCTTCCTTGGGTTTCGGTTCGTTTAGGTTTAACTGAGCCAGGTCGCTCCTTATTTGGGTTATCAGTTGTTCATATGGAAAATCGTCGTTAATCGGCACTTGTTCGGGTTTTATATCTTCCAATCTTGACAAGTGATCCGCTATGATGTTTTCGGTCCCTTTTTTATCCTTAATCTCTAAGTCAAATTCTTGCAAAAGTAGGATCCATCTGAGGAGCCTTGGTTTTGCATCTTTCTTATTCAATAGATATCTTATAGCAGCATGGTCCGTGTAGATGATGATTTTCGCTCCTACTAGATAGGAACGGAATTTGTCAAGCGCGAAGACGACTGCTAACAGCTCTTTCTCAGTCGTGGCGTAGTTCATTTGGGCTGGGTCTAGCATTCTACTAGCGTAGTAAATGGCGTGTAGTTTCTTGTCTTTCCTCTGTCCAAGAACTGCGCCTACGGCGTAATCACTCGCGTCGCACATGATTTCGAAGGGTAAATTCCAATCGGGCGGTTGCATGATTGGTGCGGTGATAAGGGCTGATTTTAGAGTTTCAAACGCTTTATGACAATCATCGTCGAATATGAACTCAGCGTCTTTCATTAACAGACCGGTAAGTGGTTTAGTAATTTTTGAGAAATCTTTAATGAATCGCCGGTAAAAACTGGCGTGTCCTAAAAAGCTTCGTATTTCTCTAACGGTCTTAGGTGGTCTGAGTTCTTTTATGACTTCTATTTTGGCTTTGTCAACTTCAATCCTTTATTGGATATAACATGTCCTAGTATGATTCATTCTCTGATCATGAAATGGAATTTTTCCCAATTGAGCACGAGGTTTACTTTTACACATCTTTCTAAGACTTTCTCTAGGTTTGACAGACATCCTTCGAAACTTCCCCCACACACTGAGAAATCATCCATGAACACTTCCATGATGTTGTCTATAAAATCTGCAAAGATTGACATCATACATCGTTGGAAGGTAGCTGGGGCATTACACAATCCGAAAGGCATTCGTCTATATGCGAACGTTCCATACGGACACGTGAAGGTAGTCTTTTCTTGATCATCAGGGTGAATGGGAATTTGAAAGAATCCGGAGTAACCGTCTAGATAGCAGAAATAGGAATGTTTGGCTAACCGTTCTAGCATTTGGTCTATGAAGGGTAGAGGAAAATGGTCTTTACGAGTGGCTTTGTTTAGTTTTCTATAACCTATACACACTCTATGTCCATTGACTACTCTTTGCGTTATTGGTTCGCCTTTTGCGTTTTTAACAACGGTGATACCTCCTTTCTTGGGCACCACGTGTACTGGGCTTACCCACTTACTATCAGAGATGGGGTATATGATTCCAGCTTCCATAAGCTTCGTAATTTCATCTCTGACTACAGTGCTAAGAATCGGGTTAATCCTTCTTTGAGGTTCTCTAGAGATTTTACAATTCTCTTCTAGCATAATACGATGCATACAAATTGAAGGACATATTCCTTTCAAATCAGATATGCTATAACCTAGTGCGGTTGGGTACCTCCTTAGGACGTCTAAAAGTTTTTCAGTTTCGAGCCTTCCTAAGTTGGAGTTTACTATTACTGGTCGCGTGTGTTTGGTATCAAAGAATTCGTATCTTAGATTCTTAGGTAAGATTTTCAATTCTACACTGGAGTTCTTCGGGCATGGCATATGATCGGGCGTGAGTGCTAAGCTTTTGTTTAGACTGTCATTGTTTTCGAATATTGGAGGGGCTTGGATTTCCATTATCTCAGAATATTTTGTCTGTTCTGCTTCCATTTCTCTTACGCACTCGTCTATGACATCTATAAGATAGCATGTGTCGTTCATGGTTGGTGCTTGTAAGAATTGAGTAAGGATGAATTCCACTTTTTCTTCTCCAACTTTGAATGTTAGTCTGCCCTTCTTTACATCAATTATAGCTTCGGCGGTGGCTAGGAAGGGTCTTCCTAGTATGATAGGGGTAACTGAGTCCTCGGTTATGTCCATGATGATGAAATCGGTCAGGATATAGAATTGACCTATCCTAACTGGAACGTTTTCCAGTATACCTACAGGGTATTTAACTGATCGGTCAGCTAATTGGAAGGACATTTTCGTGGGTCTGAGTTCTCCCATCTCTAGCTTTTTGCAGATAGATAGGGGCATGACGCTAATACTTGCTCCTAAGTCACATAGAGCTTTGTCTATGACAAATTTTCCAATATTACAAGGTATAGAGAAACTACCTGGGTCTTTTAACTTAGGAGGCATATTGTTTTGAATGATTGCGCTACACTCGGCAGTGAGTGTAACTGTTCCGTTATCTTCTATCTTTTTCTTGTTAGATAGAATTTCCTTGAGAAATTTAGCGTACGAGGGCATCTGAGTGATGGCTTCTGTAAAAGGTATTGTGATATTGAGTTGTTTCAGAAGTTCAACGAATTTCTTGAATTGGCCCATTGTTTTGGAATTTGTAAGTCTCTGAGGATACGGAATTGGTGGTTTATACGGTGGTGGAGGTACATAAGGCTTCTCTTGCTCCACTGCCTCTTGAGTTTCGTTTTACTTTTCTTTTTCTTTAGGTTCATTGGCTTTGTCAATCGGCTCACTCTGTTTTTGGTACATGGCTGGATTCTCTAGTCTTGGGTCAACAGGTCCGTCAAGTTCTTTTCCACTTCTCAATATCACAGCATTAGCATGTCCTTTTGGGTTGGGTTGTGGTTGACCAGGAAAAATTCCAGCCGGTGCTGCAGTAGGTGCTTGTTGTTGAGCTACCTGTGAAATTTGTGTCTTAAGCATCTTGTTATGGGTGGCTAAAGCATCAACTTTGCTAGCTAATTGTTTTATCTGCTCATTAGTATGTAAATTCTGATTTATAACGTCTTTATTAGTCTGAGCTTGGGAAGCAATGAAGTGTTCTATCATGATTTCTAGGTTAGATTTCCTAGGAGCATTAGGTCCATTACCAGGATGATTTGGGATAGCTTTTGGATAACCGGGTGGTGTGGCAGGAGCTTGTCCAGGCGCGTATAACGTGTTGTTACTTTTGTATGAAAAATTCGGATGATTTTTCCAACCAGGGTTATAGGTATTGCTATAAGGGTTCCCTTGTACGTAATTTGCTTGTTCACCTAGAACTCCCGTTAGAAGTGGGCACTCTGGAGCAGGATGTGATTGAAGACCACATAGATCGCAAGTTTGGACAACTGCAGCTACAGTAGCTGCAGGAGTAGTGGTAAGGTTTTCTAACTTTTGGGTAAGAGCTTCCACTTTAGCATTGACTTGGTCCAGAATATTCACTTCAGACATTCCACCTTTGGTTTGGGATTTCTCCATATTAGCTCTTTCGCTTCCCCATTGATAGTGGTTATGGGCCATACTTTCGATAAGTTGATTTGCTTCGGCATATGGTTTATCCATCAGTGCGCCACCAGCAGCTGCGTCTATAGTCAATCTCGTGTTATACAAGAGACTGTTATAAAACGTATGAATGATTAGCCATTCTTCTAAACCATGATGAGGACAGAGTCTAATCATATCCTTGTAGCGTTCCCATGCTTCGAAAAGTGATCCGTTATCTTTTTGTCTAAAACCATTGATGTTAGCTCTAAGCATAGCAGTTTTGCTTGGTGGGAAATATCTAGCCAAGAAGACTTTCTTCAATTCATCCCATGTGGTGATTGAATTTGAAGGAAGAGATTGGAGCCAGGCTCGGGCTCTGTCTCTTAAAGAAAAAGGAAATAGGCGCAATTGTATCGCCTCGGGGTTTACACCATTCGCTTTTACAGTGTCTGCGTACTGAACAAACACTGACAGATGTAGGTTAGGGTCGTCAGTCGGAGATCCAGAAAATTGGTTCTGCTGAACGGCGGATAAAAGCGAAGGTTTCAGCTCGAAATCATTTCGAGCAATAGCAGGAGCGGCAATGCTGTTGTAAGGTTCCGCTTGGGAAGGAACTGCGAAGTCCTTAAGAGCGCGAGGTGGATTTGGTACGTCAGCCATTATCGATTCTTCGATAAATTCTGGTAACGAGATATCAGGAATTTTAGTCGGAGGAAGATTGTTGAGAGATCGGTATTCTTGAATTCGGCGTCTTAATCTTAAGTAATGCTCGATATCGTTAATTTGTAGATGCAAAGGCTCGTTTTGAGAACGAGTGCTTGGCATACAACAGAGGGAAATATAAAAAGTTGCCTTAGTCTAGACAACGTTGTTTTCAGATTACACTAGTGACTAAACTAAAGTCCCTAGCAACGGCGCCAAAAACTTGATGTGCGATTGACCTAATGTGTCTAACGGTATCTTAACTGCAAGTGCACAGTCTATCGCGGTAGTAATAAAAATATGTCGAACCCACAGGGACTTTGTAATCACTCTAGTGTTATAAAACAGGTTAGTTTAGCTAAGGCGGAAATTGTCACATTTGGTTTTTTTTTAGAAGTTTAAAACTAAAGGAGAAACTAAATTCAATTAAAAGGATTATAAAATTAAAGCGGTCGGAGTGTAATGTTTTGAACCTACGCGAGTTAAATTGTACCTAAGCATATGAAAATATTTAACTTAAATTGTTCTGTAGTACTTATCAGTTTAAAAACCCTCGATTCACACTCTCGTGGTCTTACCTCGGATCATACTCCTAAAGCCAAATGTCTGCTCTCGCTAGCCCATAAGTGTTTAGAAAGCATCTTTTTGAAAACTAAATAAATCTAATTCGTTTTAAAGCGCTCTCGCTGTATTTAAATCGAATGCCTAACTTTAGCTATCCGGTTAAAACCTCACACTCTCGTGGTCTTGATTTCTCCCTATTTTACTTTCCTTACTCTCGTAACAAAAAGCTTAATTTTTAATTATAAAAAGTCACGGCCAGAAATTAAGTTAATTAAGGTTTTAGCTTAGAAATATATTAATTCATTCGGTTATTTCATCACACCCCGACTACGGGTATTCAGCTACTCATAATGCTCGGAATTAAAATGCTGGAAATAAAATTAGAAAACAATAACACATGCATTATAATTAAAGAATAGAAATTTAACATAAATAAATTTGCAATTATATCAAATACAATAAAAAACCTGAAAAGCAATAATATCCTAGATCCTTCTTCCACAAGCCGGCAAGATTGGAACGTCGGAATGAAAATTAAAATGAACGAAATGCGAAAATAGAATCGGGCTTTAAAATCGGCAGAGCTTCCGCAAGAATTTTATGAACTGAACTCCCCTCTTTTCTTTCCAAGTCCAAGCTATTTATAGAGAATAAATTACAGTTGGAATTATAATTCACGTTGCTAGATTCTTGGCTTGCTGAGAAAAATAAGGAGAAGGTGGTCTTGGTTGTTGGAGAAAAATAAGGCACACATGCATGCTGTTACTTGACCACGTCCTGTTACTTGACCGAGTTCAAAATAGCTAATAATATGCCTATTACGGTCGTGGTTGATGCGTTACGTGCAGTTTCTATGAAATAGCGTGTTACGGTCGTGGCCAATGCATGACGGTCGTAACACGCTTCTGAAGTGTCTTACGGTCGTGGCAAGGGCGTGACGACCGTAATAGCAGCAATTTTGGATTTTTGACAGATTTATCTTTTCTCTTTGGTCTCGGCCACAATCTCGCACATTTCACGTTTCTTTCTAGTCTGAGCTGAGATATGTTGTACCTGCATAAAATCATACAAAACTCGGAATATTCGAGAGTTACTCGGGTCAATATGATATAAAGCAGATTAATTTCATGGTAAATATATGATACGATTTCTCGTTATCATAGCTTCTTGAATCTTCCCACTTTTGATGCAAGCTTCGACCCTTTCGCTGGTCAGTATTAGCTCGGTGAACCCGGCTGAAGAGCTTCTGATCAAGTGTTTGAAGAAAGGCCATGTCAAAGTTCCCATGAAGATGTCAATCAGCTCCCTGTCAGTTAAAGGGGGTTGCACCCTACCAGCCAGATCTCTCCACTTTTGGGTGTATCCTTTGAAGCTCTCGTTGGAACCCATGGTCATGTTCTGCAATTGCACACGAGTTGGTGCAAGATCAACATTGTACTGGTACTGTTTGTAAAAAGCAGCAGCTAGATCCTCCCAGGTGTGGATGCGGGAACTCTCCAATTGATAAAACTACTCGAGTTGAGTCCCTACCAGACTTTCTTGGAAGAAATTGATCCAAAGCTTTGGATCAGTTGTGTATGGTTGAATCTTGCGGACATAAGACTTTAAGTGCATCTTAGGGCAAGAGACTCCATCGTACAGGGCAAAGATAGGGACTTTGAACTTTGGCGGGATGACCAATCCAGAAACTAAACCCATGTCTCCTAAATCGAAGCCAGGTATTTGTTGAATCTCCATAGCACTGAGGCGATCCTCCAACTGTTTATACTTGTCATCGGCGGGAGGATATTGTTCCTCGGAGTAGTCAGTTTCAACTTCATTAATCTCCAAATTGTGGTCTTCTTCAAGACTATCCCCTATGCTGGATGGAGTTGAAAGATCTAGGGCTTTGGGTCTTCTTCTCGAGTTCAAGACGCCTACTGACTTCTTGGACTTTTTCTTCTTTTCTTTGAGAAGGAGAGCTTTCAGGTCCTCTTGCCCCTTAGCCATAGCCAGAAACATTTGTTGGAATTGAGCGTTTTGAGCTTGGAGATCTTTCACCGTTTGTTCCATCTTACTGAAATAAACAGTAGGAAGATAAGGAGGCATGTATGGGAGAAACCTGTCATGATATGATGTATGATATGTGGATGTATGTTTCCAAGGATCTCGCGGGGTAAACACAAGAAAATGTTAGAGATTTGAACTTTGATCAACATCTTTGATTGGAGAACTTTGTATCGGTGGATGTCTTTCCACGAGAATCAAGCTCACCATGTCAAGTGGGTCATAGCCCCTGATTCAAGTTGTTGCACTTGATCTTTGACGGCGTTTGTTTAGAGGAGAACCCTCTTGCCCCTTGGTAGACATCTGGTTCAACGTGACCTCGTATCGAAAGACCCTCGAGATCCTTGAAATGGTATTGAAAATGCTATGGTATGATGTTATGATGATATGTACATGTGTGCAAAAGTAAGAAAGTGTATATACAGGTAATCATATTCACACAAAGCAAACAAGTCCTTAGGTTTAGGCTTGCATGGGGTTTGTAGGTAAGTACCCTCTTGAGTTTAGTTGGCTCAAACCTGTCCTAGAAATAGTAACCGGGTTCTAGAGGATCTCAATATCACTGACTACCCTCAATCGGTCATAATTCCAGTTTAGCAACCTTTTCTTGCGGCCAGAATCATCGCGAGAGTTTAGTCTTAATGAGTGTAGCATACTGCTAATGTTTTATGGCCAAGTTGGTCAATTTAAGGTTCTAAGGTCAGTTGGTGCTTAATGACTCCTTAGAAGACCCATATTCTCCTCGTTCCAACACAAGGGATATCGGTACAGACCAAGGTGTCACACCAACGTAGCTACTGCTTCATCCGTGTCGGTCTACATCGGACAGATCCCTCACAGTTTATTGCTACTTCCTAAAAAAGGTGCCCCCAAATCCGGGTGTAGGATTTACATTAAACCCAAACAAGGAACCCAAAAAGTAGAGCAATCAAAGCAATCAAAGTAAGCATGTAAAGGTGATCTAAAACCCTAAGGTAACCCCACTTTTAGAGTTTATCCCCAACAGAGTCGCCAGTTCTGTGATACGGTGGGAGAACTGACTTGGGTTTTCCGTTTTGTGTTCGCAAATGTTTCGGTTTAGCAAGAGTCGCCACCGACTTTTTTATTTTATCCTAAGGAAAGGTCAAAAAGCACAGGAAAGACCTTTGAGATGTTTTCATGGGTTCGGGGGGTAGATTATGAAAAGGTAAGGTGCTAGCACCCTTTTCATCCATGGTTATCCATGGGATCTTAGTTACTTGTTTTAGATCACTTGCCTTTGCTTTTCAATTGTTTGAAATGATGCTTTGTGTGTGTGCGGTTTTGAAAATGTTTTGAAAAAGATGCCTTGTCTAGGCAACCTTTGTAATGATTCTTGTTTGAATGTATACAAAGGTGTATGTCTTTTTGAAAGGTTTTCAATGTTTTGAAAGTTGTTTTGAATTTGTGTTGTGGAGTGTGTTTTGAAAAATAGCAAGGATGTTTTGCAAGATTTTTGATCAAGTAACTAAGAGTTGTCTACCCTATTTTACTCAAAGATCTTTCTTATGTTTTTAACCCTTTTAACAGTGTTGTTTCACCATTGTATTTGGTGAACAACCTCGTGTTAGGATGTTAACGGGACAGGCGCGGGTCATCGTATGACCATGATAGCAATGTTGTGAAATGACTTAGCACTTTTCTGTAGGGACTAAGATCATTTTGAAAGGCAACTTTGATAGCGTCATCGAGGGACTATGATCTTTTTCCAATTCGTTTGTGCTAAGACATCCCACATGCATAACATGGCCATTTTTGTAAGGCAACAAGTGGAATTACCCTAAGGGTGCATGTGTGCAAGTGTGTTTGATTTCATGCATTTTTGTCTTTGATTTTTGGGTTGTCTACTTATTGATTTTATCTTGCCATACACATCTAATTACTAGTATTTGTACAAAGCAATAAAAATGCAGGAAATAAATATCCTACATTATTACAACCATATTGAAAGGCAAGAAAATGTAAAGGCAAAAACAAAATAAAAGAAAGGAAAATGAGCTCTTCGACCCAGGCAGGAGCACCCTTCGATTTGCATTTTGTTGGCCTTCTTCGATTGGGGACTGGCATCAGTAAGGTCCTGTCCTTCGATTGGGAACTGGTTCTAGTGAGGTCCCGTCCTTCAATTGGCCTAGAAACCAGTGCGTGGTGAAGCCCAAGGTTCTGCCTTGTTGCCTTCTTCGATTGAGGCTGGAAGCAGTGAGGGAATGCCTTTCGACTGAGCCTGGAATCAGTGAAGGCATGCTTTTCGTCTGGGCCTAGAAGTCAACATGGTTTTCCTTCTGGTTGTCTCTTTCGTTTGACCTGGAGAATGAGGGTAGAAGCCAGAAGCTTCGTTTCCTATTTCCTGTTTCCTGTTTCTTTCATTTAAAGCATTAAATGGCAACATGGCCTGAGGCCATGCTAGTATTTGTCTTGTAACAGTTTAATAGTTAAAGCAAGTTCAGGTAAACAGAAAGCAAAACGAAAGGGTTAGCTCTGAAAAATATGTTAAAAATGTGGGAACGAAAGGAACAGTGGTATGTACAATGTTTCAAACGAAAAGGAATTGTATTTACATGTTATGAAACGAAAAGTTCAAAGGTAAGAATAACTTACCTTGCTTCAGGCCTTGAATGGATGTGGGACCTTGAGTGGAGGCCCGGGATTCTGGATTTGAAAGAGGGGGCCAACAGTTGTGCTTGGAATGCTGGATTCGAAGGAAGGAAAGAAACAAGTCTTATGTTTCTTTCCAAACTGGATTCGAAGGATACTAAAGAGTATTTGTTCTTCAGAATCGAAGGAAGTAAGTATGTGATTTTGGGTTTGTTCTCACAAGTGTTGAAGGGACTTAAGAGATTTGTTGTGTTTGAGAAAATTTGGGAGATTCGTTCCTCTGGTCCCAAGATCCTCTTAGCTTTGTAAATGTTCCTCTATTTATAGAGAAAGAATAGACATGTTGTCCAAATCCAGCCTTGCAATTAAATGATAAAATAATGTAACATGAAAGTACATGTGGGGGCCTCTTGGCAGTTGGGGTGCAGAAGATAATAAAATAAGGCTCAATCTGGAAAGTAAATGTCCACTTGTGCCACAAAAGCAAGATGAATGGTTCAGATGGGGGTTGCTTCCTTCTGAAGGAAAATAGGCTCAAGGCTCAAGACAAACTTTTCTAAGCAGGCTTGTAGACAGTAAACTTGTCCAAATCAAAGTAGGCTTTGCAGGCAGCACGCTTGGTGAATCGAAAAGGTTTCCTTACAGGGGGCATGTGTGGTCAACATGTCATGGCCTTTTATTGCAACCATGTAGGAAGCGCACTTGTCCAATCAAAAGGCTGAATCGAAGGAGGTTTCAAATCCAAACGAAGGATGTACCTAAGTTGCATTCGAAGGAGGTTTCAAATCCAAACTAAGGATGTACCTAAACTGGCATTCGAAGGAGGCTTTAAGTTCAAAATGAAGGATGTAATCCAAGTTGCATTCGAAGGAGGTTTCAAATCCAAATGAAGGATGCACCTAAACTTACATTTGAATGAGGCTTAGAGTCAGTCGAAGGGTGCTGGATCGAAGGAGACCTATTTTCCTTCAAATTTGTCAAAATGTTATTTTTATCTGCTTTCTCCCTTTTTGACAGTTTCCTTTTAATTTTGGTACTGGAAAACTCCAAAGTACTTGTGCAAGCTTGAACCTTGAGAATCCTTGTGAGAAAGGCCTTGAAGAATGAGAGGGGAAATTTTGGGGTACAACATTCACAAATCAGAATCAAATGATGCTTGTATGAAGAGACAGAAGTTTGAAAACTTACCTCTTGCAGCTGGAGTCATGTATGGAGTTTGGACAATCTTTGTGATGGCCTGATGATTTTTGTAGCTTGCCTGGACCTCCTTGAATGTGTTTCAACTCCTACATTGCTTTGAGGATGGCTGAAACTCCCAACTCAAGTCAAGTTGCAAGCTTCAAATTTGGAAATGGTGGATAGTGATGGAGGAGTTACAGTCAGGAAACAGGGGCCTGGATCACTTTGATATGATGTATACTAAGTGTTTGGATGGTTAAAATTCAATACGCACGAGCGAATTTGAAGATGGCTACGTGAGGTTCCAAACTGTCAAGTTATGGCAGATTCTGAGTTGCAGAGTGCTTGGAAGTGTTTTAGGGTCTTAGAATGTGTGTGTTATGTTGCAATAGACTTGTGTATATGTATGGAAGACATTAGAGATCAAATGCACTCAAGGTTTCTGAGTTCTAGCCCTTTGGCTCTATAACTTGCTTTTGAAGAAAAGTGAGAAGACAAATCTCAAAGTGTTGTACAAACATGTTCTAAGTTCAAAGAGGCTTTAGACACATTGCTTTTGGTTTATAGGGGTTGTGTGTGCAGAAAGAAAAAGTGCAAAGCTCAAGAAGTTGACAATTGCAAAAGTGATGCTTTATCAAAATAGAAATGGCAACTTTGTGCCATAAATGGAAATGTAACTTGGATAAAGGCTCAAGTGCTTGGATTAAAGCTCTAACAACTGTGTAAACATTTAATTATGGAGTGAAAAACAAGTTTGATGCCTGCAAAGCAAAGATTATGCAGCCTAGACTTGGATTTTAATTTTTGTTCATCATGAAATGGCTTGTAATTTAAGTTTGAAAACCCTAACTTCATCTCTTCGATTCTCCTTGCTCACAAATGATCTCAAGGAGTTCTTGGACATTTTGGAAATCTTGTAATTTTCTCTACAACACCTCTTTGAATCACTTTTGAAAATTCCCCTTGGAACTATATGAAAGAGTGCCATGAAGTTAGGTCAAAATTCTGACTAAAACAAGGGCAAAATTTCACTTAAGTGTTCAATTTCAAGACCATGACTTTATGAATTAGTAACTTGAGATCCAAGCATTTTTTGAAGAAGTTCTGTAAAGAAATTTTGTAGATATCATGGAGATCTACAAATTTCATGTTGAAAGTTTCTTTTGAATCATCTTGCATCATGGTGAAAAATTGGCTCAAAGTTGTGAAAAAACAAGAAGTTTTAAACACTTAGAAAAATTTCTAAGTTAGAAAACTTTAACTTTTCAAAATGAAATCTTGACTTTTTGATTTCTTGATGAATAAGTTTCATATTTTGACATGTTTTGATAAGTTGTGATCTTTGACATTGGATTTTGACCAAAAAGTCAAAGTTTGACTTTTTAGTGTACAATTGACTTTTGATCAGTTGACTGAAAATTCACTATCAATCCAATTGATCTTGAGCAATGTTTTGGGTCATGCCATTAGGTAAAAATGATGCAATTTAACTCTTGAGATCATGCTTCAAACCAATTGACCACTTGCTAGGTCAAAAATCACAAATTGCCTTTACTCAGTCAAAACCCTAATTTTGACCATTTTGCCCTTTTGATGATCTGATCAAAATTCTTGAGGAATTATCGTCCAAAATTGATCAAATGATACATATGAGTTTATAATGTTGATGTGGATAAAAAATTATGAAGTTTGACTGTAAATTGGCCAAAGTTGACTTTTTCCCCAATACAGTTGATTTTTAAGTCAACTGCTCTATTGACTGAGCAAAAGTGTGATTCAAGGCTTGAAACTTGACATGAGAAATCTTGGGGGTCCATAATGATCCATGAGAGACATATGAGGCATTGAAAGTTCAATTATCTTTGTGCAATCTCAAACCCTAATTTTGGTCATCAGTGCTTAAGGAGGTGTCTTGAGATGATCAACCCTAGTGTAGTCTTGAACCAAGAGAGATCTTTGTGAGAAAATAATTGATAAGTGAGAGGGGAAATTTTGGGGTACAACAGGCGGTCCAGGAAAAAGTTAGGGATTTAAATCGTATGACTATGTCTCATTGGATTACCTTACAACCAACCTTCACTATTAATTATCAAACTCAAACGGTACTAATCAATCCAATCAACTTTGTACAAAGCAGCAAGTGGATGAGACGCTCAAAGACATAAAGGCTATAACAGAATGGGAACCCCATGGGATTATTTCACATAGTTGTCTTTCTTTGTATTAGTTTTCATTCTTACGACGACATTCTCTTACTAGTATGTTCGTCTCTTTGTACAAAAATGCTTATTCAAGTTAATACAAAGTTATTCCTTTAAAAGTGCAAAACTATCTGTTTTTCTTTTACTTTCATGTTTTGTTTGCAAAAACGTCCAGTGATTATTTTTGAACACATGCATTTGAACGTGATTACTGTTTACAAATGAGCGTATAAAAAATGGAACAGAAAACAGAAAGATAATTACTAATGGCTTTAAGAAACAGGATAATATATATAGGCCATTCCATAAAATCCCCGCAGGTACTTTCTCCAGCAGGAGCAGAAGCAGAGACGTCCTGCTACAGGATCACAGTCGTATCTCCAGTATGTAGCCTAATGGTATCAGGTGTTCTCATATCCCCGACGGAGCAAAAATTACAATTACCGCTCCAAGGATTCCCGAGTAAAAGTTGCCCAGCTTCTCAGGATTCCCCAGCAGGATTTCACAAAGTCCACAAACAATGCACGGTGTTTCCCTTCCCCAATAGAGTTTATTTCTCTAATAATGGAAACCTATCTATCGACATTTCAACTTCAACAAAATAAGAAGACTTACACTCCTTATTCCCAGCATCAGTCAGGGATTTATTTTTCCCAGTCCAACAACACTGTAGCAGAACAACTAATATGTTCATACATGGCGTTCATACACCATAGCATCAATAGCACAAATGCATACATCACAATCTCATTTATTTTTGAGAAACATAATTACGACATGAATTTCATACATCATAACATTGCATACAACTAACTCTTTACCTTTTCAGGAAAGATCAATCAATTGAAATTTATCATCAACAAATTTTCGACGAGACAGGACAACTATCTGTGAACAAATTCATGAAACAGGACGGGATGACTATCTACATGACGAATACTTCCTTTAAACCTCTTCTGGTTCAGTTTAAATTGATCAATGATTTGTCCTGATTCCTTTTCGATAGATGCTTTCTCTGGTTCAGATAAATCGCTCCAAAGATTTATCCTCATTCTTTCTAGTTAAAGAATATTCAAGACCTTTGCTGGTTCAGTTTAAATTGATCAATGGTTTATCCTGATTCCTTTTCGGTAGACACTTTCTCTGGTTCAGATAAATCGCTCCAAAGATTTATTCTGATTCTTTCCATTTTAAAATATTCAAGACTTCTGCTGGTTCAGTTTAAATTGATCAATGGTTTATCCTGATTCCTTTCCGGTAGACACTTTCTCTGGTTCAGATAAATCTCTCCAAAGATTTATTTTGATTCTTTCCAGTTAAAGAATATTCAAGACCTCTGTTGGTTCAATTTAAATCAATCAATGGTTTATCCTGATTCCTTTTTGGTAGACATTTTCTCTGGTTCAGATAAATCGCTCCAAAGGTTTATTCTGATTCTTTCCAGTTAAAGAATATTCAAGACCTCTGTTGGTTCAGTTTAAATCGATCAATGGTTTATCCTGATTCCTTTCCGGTAGACATTTTTCTGGTTCAGATAAATCGCTCCAAAGATTTATTCTGATTCTTTCCAGTTAAAGAATATTCAAGACCTCTGTTGGTTTAGTTTAAATTGATCAATGGTTTATCCTGATTCCTTTCTGGTAGACATTTTCTCTGGTTCAGATAAATCGCTCCAAATATTTATTCTGATTCTTTCCAGTTAAAAAATATTCAAGACCTCTACTGGTTTAGTTTAAATAGATCAATGGTTTATCCTGATTCCTTTCCAGTAGACATTTTCTCTAGTTTAGATAAATCGCTCCAAAGATTTATTATGATTCTTTCCAGTTAAAGAATATTCAAGACCTCTGCCGGTTCAGTTTAAATCGATCAATAGTTTATCCTGATTCCTTTCCGGTAGACATTTTCTCGGGTTCAGATGAATCGCTCCAAAGATTTATTCTGATTCTTTCTAGTTAAAAAATATTCAAGACCTTTGTTGGTTCAGTTTAAATTGATCAATGGTTTGTCCTGATTCTTTTCCGGTAGACATTTTCTCGGGTTCATATAAATCGCTCTCAAGATTTATTCTGATTCTTTTCCAGTTGAAGTCAAGTTTAGACTTAGTCTAATTTCTATCAACAATCACCTTTGGATGTCATCTATAAGACCATCTCCTACCACTCTCCATCATCTGTCCAAATGGCATCTTTAAGCCCATTCCCTACACAATCAACCACCACATCATCAAGTGCAAATTTCTGAGCACTCTAGTATTCAATCATCTTCAACCTTCAAGTCACGTATGGCAAACTCGTCAATCTAACTCTTCAGGTTTAAGAAAATTGAACAGAGGCAACAGTTGTACCCCAAAATTTCCCCTCACCTTTCTCAAGGCATTTCTCACAAAGGATTCTCAAAAGTTCAAGCTTACACAAGTACAATTGGATTTTTCAGCGTCATGTTAAATAGGAAACTGTTAAAAAGGGCAAAGCAGATAAAAATATTCTTTTTGACAAAATTGAAGGAAAAACAAGTTCCCTTTGATTTTACATCTTTCAATTGGGCATTTTGGCTCCTTCAATGCAAACTTTGGTTACACCCTTTGTTTGGGCATTGGACTTCTTTTGGGCAAGTTCATCTCCTGCTTCGTTTGGGCACTAGACTTCTTTTGGACAAGTTTGATTTCAGCTTCGTTGGAACATTTTAGTTTCTTTGTGAAAAATTGGTATACATCTTTCATTTGGCCATACAAGCCTCTTTCCTGCATGTTTGCAAAATTCACAAGGCAGAATTTTGTACCATGCTAGCATGCACAAGGCCAAAGTCTTCCTTTGAAACAACTTATTGCAAGCTTTGACAGGGCAACACTTATCTTCAACTAGCTTCAATTCACAAGGAAAAAAGCCTCCTGATGATGTCCTTCAATTCAAGAGGCATAGGCCTCTTTTCTAGTCTCCTTCGATTGCATATTTTGCCTCCTACATGCCTCTTCTGTTTGGGGCATGTGGCCTTCCTTTGTTGCAAGCTTCGATTGTGCCCTTTACCCTCTACATGCATTCTTCGTTTGGGGCATGTGAATCCTTCAATACAAGTTTTGGTTACACCTTTCATTTGGGCATGTGACTCCCTTCATACAAGCTTTTGTTTGAGAAAAGACCTCTTGCATGTTAGCTTGAAGTCACAAGGCATGGACCTCCTACATACACCCTTTTGTTTGGCCATATAACCCCTTGTAGACAAGTTTGAGGGGGAAATGGTTCTTCATGCAAGCTTTCGTTTGAGCAAAGGCTCCTTGCATGTTTGCTTAGAGTCATAAAGCAATAGCCTCCTAAAGCTTTCCTTCGATTCAGAGGCCATTTTCCCTTTGCATGATCCCTTCGACTCACAAAAAACCAAAACTACCTTCAGGCCAAAATGTACAAGGCAAAAAGCTCCCCCATGGTTGGCATTCATAAGGAAATGGCGCCCATAAAGCATTGGTTACTTTCATGCTAGTTTCGAATGGGAATTATCTTCCTTGGAAATAGTTTGCTTCAAGACACATAGTCATTGTCTCAAAGACATATCATGGTGGCACATTCGAAGGACTTTCCAAACATACCTAGATGTCCTAATTGAATGACATATTTTGGTGATCCATTTTAGGGGCATGCCTTTGGTCCAGTCGAAGGAACATACAAAAGGTATACTCGAAAGACACCTATTTGGGCCCCTTCAAAGGATACACATATGAGCCATTCGAAGGATACTTTGATTTGAAAAGAAACGTTATTGAGGAGTCTGGTCGAAGGATAGGGCTAGAGGGTCAAAACAAAAAGTTGAGATGTCCAAAGGTACTTGCTGACCTGAGTCCCATATGAGGCCAAGATCAGGCCTGATACACTGGCCATAACACTCCAAAACTGCTGCACAGCAGTCCTGCAACATTGCCCTTGTTCTTGCACCAATTTTGCATACGAATACTGCCCCTCGAAAGCCACAAGCACAACATGCCTTTTATATTTAAACTTTTTGTTTTCCCTCCTAAAACATCAGCCAAAGCCATCTATAAATATGAGCCTCCACCACACATCTTAGGGGCCCCTGGATTGTTACAAGAAAACCCTTGTTATGAAAAAAAGTGATAAATCTCTCAAAAAACTCTCAAACACTCTCCAACATTTTTAAATATTCCAAACACTTTTGATAAACTCAGACCCCTTCACACTCCTTAAGTTTCCAGATAACTCACCTTCGACCCATTCCCCAACTACAATATAGTAATCCTTTGATTCACTCCTTTACTTGTTATAGAGAAACCTTCGATTCACTCACATGTCCTCCTTCGATTCAATGACTGTTTGAACAAAGTAGTAACTGGACTAGTCTCAGGAAGGCCCCAACGAACTTCCATTCACCACCAAGGAAGACACTTACAGTTTCCTTCGATTTAAGAGCTTCAAGAGGTAAGTTCTCTTTAAACTTGGAACTATTTCATTTAAATATCATGTGTACATACCAATAAAGAGAAAATGTAGATATTTCATCTAGGGAACTTGACCAAGTTTTAACCTTCGATCCTGACTGCCCATATGTTGAAAATATCAACTCTGACTAGTTAGGCTTTGGACTTTGAAACCCAATAATTCTGTGCTAACCTCTGGCCTGTAGCTTTCGACAGTTACACTTGAATGTTGCATTTTAGAAGTTTAAAACGGGTTCTCTATATCCTTCTATTTTCTAAGTACTCAAGCCTTTCGAATCTCAACCTGAGGGCCTAACATTCCTGCAGTCGAAGGAAGCAGCAAGGAGCCTGAGGAAAATAGTGCACCTCACGTTGACCCAAGGCCTCAAACAAAAGAAGTAGCCAGTAGGATGTCCACACTGACTTCCAGGTCTCAAACGAAAGAAGCAGCCAGAAGGATGGACACGCTAACTTCCAGGTCCCAAACGAAAGAAGCAGGAAAAGGGTGAAATCGAAGGACATGACCTTGCTGACTCCATGCCCAAATAGAAGGAAACTAAGAAGTGCAAAATCGAAGAGTGTGGTTGCCTGAATCGAAAAAGCCCATTTCTCTTTCTTTATTTTATTTTGTCTTTATATTTTCTTGCTATTCGATATGGTTATAATAGTGTAGGATTTATTTTCTTCATTTTTATTATTTTTGTATAAATGTTAGTAACTAGGATGTATGGCAAGATAAAAATCAACAAGTAGATCACTTTAATAAAAGACTAAATGCATGTAAATCAAACACATTATTCACACACATGCACCCCTAGGATAATCTCACTTGTTGCCTCGAAAAAATAGTCATGTCCCTCGAATATGGGCATTTTAGAAAAGACCCTCGATAAAAGATCGTAGTCCCTCGATGACCCTCAATGTTGCCTTCGGTAAACGATCTAGTCCCTAAATGAAAATTTCTAAAATGTCCCATAGGTTGCCTTCTATGACTATACAAACGTCCCACGCTTGTCCCTTCACATCCAATGATGGGGATTCTTACCAAATCAATGGTAAGATAGTAACATCTAAAAGAGGAGGAAAAGAACATAGACCTTTTGAGAAAGTAGGATGATCCTAGTTGCTCACTTGCTCACAACAAAAACATTTTATACACCAACACTCTCATTTGAAACAATTTTATAAGACAAATCTTTTGTACGCGTTCTTATAGAAACGAGAACCATTACAAAGACACTTTTCAAAATACTTTCAAAACCCACACCACAAACACATTTTCAAACGAAAGCAAGTGATCTAGCAAGAAACTAAGAGTCCGTAGATAACTACGGGTGAAAAAGGTGCTAACACCTTCCCTTTTCATAACCTACCCCCTGAAATCAAGAAAATAATCTCAAAGGTCTTTCCTGTTCTTTTCACTCTTTCCTTATTGGATAAAAGAAAAGTCGATGACGACTCTTGCTATCTGCAACAATTGCGATCAAACGTAAAACGACAAAGTCAGTTCTCCCACCGTATTACAGAAGACATTACTATCATTTACCATTGTGGGAAGTTCCCTAATGTTACACTTTTGGGAATTAGGGGAGGTATTACTTATAACCCTTCTCTAGCTCTACGATAATTTGGCTATGCTCGAAGGGAGCGTTCATTCAAGGTATCATATTCGACTATGAGAATGATGTTCAAGGTTATCATCAAAGGTTTGTACATGTTTGGGGCATGGTAAGAAAAGTTGATAGTAAGAATTTGGGGCATAAGAATTCCATCCCTCTTGAGCCTTATTTCAAATGGAAACGAGGTCGTGCTCAAAGTCTTATGATGCCATATCTAGATATCCTACCAATAACTGTGGAGCCTGTTGCCGAAGGGGATGTTCCTTATACCATTCTCCATCCTAACATACCTACCGATCTTGAAGAATGACATAGATCATGGATTCAACTCGAGGGGGAATGAGATACCTTTAAAGCTCGATTCTATGCAAGCGAGAAGAAAGTGTTTGAGCTTACAAGGAAACTTCACGAGGAGCGAAGCCTGAATGCATACATTGAACCAAAGCGGATGCGTCCGTGGGAGACCTGAGTCTTTTGTTTTAGGAGTTTAGTTTGTTGTCTCTTTGAGACCTTGTTACTTTTTCATTGTAAGCCCGAGGGGAAATTTTAATCTTTGAACTTATTAATACAATTGTGGTGTTTGTTTCCTTTTTGGCTAAGAAAATTTAAATTCCTTAAGGTCCTTGAAAACATTGCATCTACATAGCATGCATTATATCATAAGAAGGTTTTCCGATACATGTTTCCTCATCTTTTCACTATTTATTTCAGTATAAAATGGCTCTAGAGAAAACCGTCAAAGATCTACAGACTCAACACGCACAGTTCCAAGAGACTCTCCTCAACCTATCCAAAGGTCAGAAAGAAATGATGGCACTCCTTGTCACCAAGAAGAAGACTAAGAAGAGGGTTGTTATCCTCAACATGGGAAGAAGGTTCAAGGGGCCTCCCCGACTAGCTCAAATAGAAGAGGCTTCTTCTGAGGAAGAAGACAATCAAGAAGAGGAAGCTAGAAGCACTAGAGCTGGGGTGGAAATGAACAAGCTAATGAGGATGAAGACTATTCCGAGGAGCAATACCCACCGACTGATGATAAGTACAAATAGTTCGAAGACCGACTTAAGGATGTAGAGATCCAAACAGTTCCTGGTTTGGACTTTGGAGACTTAGGTCTAGTCCCTGGGGTGGTAATTCCCCACAAATTCAAGGTCCATGTCTTCGCCAAATACGATGGGGTCTCTTGTCCAAAGATGCATCTGAAGTCTTATGTCCGTAAGATTCAACCGCACACCGCTGATAGAAAGTTATGGATGCACTTCTTCCAAGAAAGCTTATATGGAACATAGTTGGAATGGTTCTATAGACTTGAGGGGACTAATATCCACACCTGGGAGGATCTAGCTGCTACCTTCTACAAACAATACCAATACAATTTTGATCTTGCACCAACTCGTGTGCATTTGCAGAATATGACTATGGGTTCAAATGAAGGTTTTAAAGAGTATGCTCAAAAGTGGAGGGACCTGGATGGAAGGGTACAACCCCCTTTGACTGACAGAGAATTAGTAGACATGTTCATGGGCACCTTGACTAGTCCATTATTCAATTTGTTGATTGGGAGTTCATCATCTGGGTTCACTGAATTAATTTTGACTAGCGAGCGAGTGGAAAGCGGAATCAAAAGTGGAAAGATCCCAATGGCCTCAACCTTTAATGTTGTAAAGAAACCATTTATTGGTAAGAAGTAAATTAATGTTGTTTATGGGCAAAGGAGCCGTGTCAAGAATGATCGCCATCAGTCGGTAGGAGCTGTATTGATTTCAAACCCGACCCCAGTTCAACGACCATAACAATCAAACAGTCAACAAAGGCCTGATGCCCCAAGGAGGAAATTCACTAGAATTGACATGCCATTGTCTCAAGTTCTACAACATTTATTGAAGGCAAATTTGGTAATGTTGCAGGATCCTTCTCAAAATCCCAATACTACCTCCCCAAAATACAACTCGAATATGTAATGCGCCTACCATTCAAATAGCCCTGGCCATGACACAAACAATTGTTGGGCTTTAAAAAACAAGATCCAAGATTTGATTGATAACAAGGTGATTGAATTTGACCCTCCACAAACCCCTAATGTCATTACTTCTCCCATTCCCAGTCATGGTAAAGGTGTAAATGCAATTAACAATGTCTCCTTTGTCTCCGCCATCGATGATTTGACTACTCCATTATTGACCGTTAAGAAGAATTTGCTAAGACCCGGTTTATTTCCTGGATGCCTTGAAAATTGTTATCATTGTGCTTCCCAAACTAATGGTTGTATATGGCTGAAGAAAAGTATTCAAGGTCTGATTGATAGCCATGAAATTTTGTTCGAGAAAACTCCATCCGTGAAAAGTTTACCCCAAGACGTTTCCATAATCACAATCTCCAACACACCTATTAGGATCACCTCTAAAGGCCCTATAAGGATTTCTGTTGAGCCAAGAGTGGATCCCCTAATCATCACTACATCGGGGCCAGTCCCCTAATCATCTGACAAAGTTGTGCCCTTAAACTATGGGGTAGAAGTTTATTATCATGGTGTCACGTAAGAGCCATGGACTGTTGAAAATGAAGATGCCGAAATCACAAACATAGACAGAACTAGTAAGGTCACTAGGATAGGGAGGGTCTTCTCTCCCGAGATCTCTCCTCCAACAACAACATTTGTTTGCATTCTCGCTGTTGGGTCAACTACCAATTCCTGAGGTACAGAGAAAGTTATCGAGCCTTCCCTGACAGAGGCACCCTCAAAAGAAGTTATAATTGAAGACCTATCTAGACAAGAGATGGAAGAAATCCTGAAGATCATCCGAAAAAGTGACTACAAAATAGTTGAGCAGCTGGGGCAGACACCCTCAAAGATATCCATGATGTCCTTATTGTTATGCTCTGACGCACATGCCCAAGCATTATTGAAATTCCCTAAGAATGGCCATGTTCCACAAGAAACCACTGCAGATCAATTTGAAAATTGTGTAGCAATCCTAACTGCTGACAATGGCGTGGGATTTTCTAATGCTGATTTAACTCCGGTAGGGAAGAATCATAATAATGCTCTCCACATCTCTATTGAATGCAAAGGCAACACGCTAGTCCATGTGTTGGTAGATATTGAGTCCTCTCTCAATGTCTTACCTAAAGGAGCTTTGGATAGACTGGACTGTGATGGACTAGTGTTGAAACCCAGTGATATTGTAGTAAGGGACTTTGATGGTTCGAAAAGAATGGTCCACGGAGAGGTTGATCTCCCGATCAAGGTGGGGTCTCAAGTCTTCAATTTAATATTTTATGTAATAGATATCCGCTCCGCCTATTCTTGCTTGCTAGGGTGCCCATGGATTCATGGGGCAGGCGCGGTTACCTCTACTCTGCATCAAAATCTGAAATACCCAGTGAAAGGGAAGATTGTCACAGTCTGTGGAGAGGAAGAATTCATGGTAAGTCATTTGAATTCTTTTAAATACGTTGAAATGGATGGTGAATTCATTGAAACTCCTTGTCAAGAATTTGAAGTAATCCCTCCAACGATTGATGTTGCTAAAGCTATGCCTGCTACCCCAAGGATGGCCTCCCCGAAGGATGCTCGGGATATTGTAGAAGATGGAGGTTGCACTATCTGGGGATAACTTCCCGACATTCTCTATAAATTCGACAAGTTTGGGTTGGGTTTTACTTCAAAGGTTCAGAAAGAGGTTCGACCTGCTCGTGCTGGTGGACCACCTCTTCGTATTAGCAACAATGAAGTCAATGCACTGGAAGACATTGATGGTGATGGTGACCTAGACAGCTGGATCTTCCCAACTGTTGACAGTAGAGTCAACAACGGGAAGGCCAAAGACTTCATCTCAATCTCCTTCAACTAGGAGTAATTACTATTTCTTTTTTTATTGCTTTAAGAAATTTGTCTGTATAATTTCCTCCAAAACAATGACTTTAAACCATTTGCCTTGCCCAGGGCACAATGATCCATTTGTTAAGGGTTTGTCATTTCATATATCATATGCTCATTTAATGAAAACATTGAACGATTTTGCATTCAAAATTTGTGCTCCTTGTCTTTCTTTTACTTTATTGCATTTTCATATAGCCATGTGACCTTACATGGACACACACATTTGTAGATCCACATCCACTCCGGATCTCATTGACAACAATTATTTTATTGCCGTTTATGACTCCTAAAATCCAATCTATCAAGCCGAAGACGAAGGTGAAGAAGATTGTGAGGTACCTGGAGAACTCGCCAGAATCTTGATACAAGAAGAAAAAGCCATACAACTGCATGAAGAATCGGTCGAATTGATAAATTTGGGTACCGAGGCAGATAAAAAAGAAGTCAAGATTGGTGCCAACTTGGAAGACAATGTCAAGAGAAGATTGGTTCAGATGTTGCATAACTATGTTAAAGTATTTTCCTGGTTATATGATGACATGTTGGGGCTCGATACTGATATCATGGTCCATCGTCTACCAATGAAAGAGGGTTGCTCTCTGATCAAACAAAAGTTTCGTCGCATGCGCCCTGATATGTCTGAGAAGATTAAGGTTGGGGTAATGAAACAGTTCAACTCAGGTTTCTTGGCAGTGACGCCGTATCCCCAATGTGTTGTAAATGTTGTTCTAGTGCCGAAGAATGACAGTAAGGTGCGTATATGTGTAGACTACAGGGATTTAAATAGGGCAAGCCCGAAAGATGACTTCCCACTACTGCATATTGATGTCTTGGTTGACAACACTGCTCAATACAAAGTTTTCTCCTTCATGGATGGCTTCTCGAGTTACAACCAAATCAAAATGGCACCCGAAGACATGGAGAAGACTACTTTGTCACACAGTGGGGCACCTTCTGTTATAAGGTTATGCCTTTTGGGATGAAAAATGCAGGCGCAACTTATCAACGGGCTATGGTGGATTTATTTCATGACATGATTCATCATGAGATAGAAGTATAAGTGGATGACATGATAGCAAGATCCCAAACTGAAGAAGAGCACATTGATCATCTGCACAAGCTGTTTGAGAGGTTGAAGAAATATAAGTTGAGGTTGAATCCCAACAAATGCATCTTCGGGGTAAGGTATGGAAAGCTCCTAGGCTTCGTCGTTAGTGGCAAAGGAATTGAGGTCGATCCTGCCAAATTCAAATCTATCCAAGAAATGCTAGCTCCCCGTACTGAGAAGGAGGTTAGAAGTTTCTTGGGACGTCTCAATTACATTTCCCGATTCATCTGTCACGTAACTGCTACTTGTGAACCACTCTTCAAGCTGTTGAAGAAAGATCAAGTGGTAAGATGGAATGACGACCGCCAAATAGCTTTTGACAAAATCAAGGAATACTTGCAAGAACAACCAATTCTGATGACACCAGTTGAAGGAAGACCTCTGATCATGTACTTAATTGTTTGAGAATTCAATGGGGCGTGTGCTGGGGAAACATGACGAATATGGTCGAAAAGAGCATGCAATATACTACCTTAGAAAAAAAAGTTTACCGACTGTGAAACCAGATATTCACCGCTCGAAAAAACTTTCTGCACTTTGGCATGGGCTGCTCGTCGACTAAGACAGTATATGCTGACCCATACCACTCTATTGATCTATAAGATGGATCCCATCAAATACATATTTGAGAAGCCAACTCTCTCCTGAAGGATAGCCCAGTGGCAAATGATCTTGACTGAATATGACATCCAGTACACTACATAAAAAGAAATCAAAGGAAGTGTGATGGCAGATCATTTGGCACATCAAGTTGTGGATGATTACCAATCTATGAACTTTGAATTCCCAGACGAGAATATCATGCTGATTACAAATTGTAAAAAGCCTAGACTGTATGAAGGACCTGAACAAGGATCCCGATGGACTATGGTTTATGATGGAGCTTTCAACACACTGGGTAATGGAATTGGGGTTGCGGTCATTTCTCTTGAAGGTTGCCATACTACTTTCACTGCCAGATTCTGCTTCGACTGTACCAATAATATGGTCGAATATGAAGCATGAATCTTGGGTCATAAAGCAGCTATTGACCTAAGAATCAAATTCTTAAGTGTATATGGAGACTCGGATTTGGTGGTCATTCAAGTTAAAGGAGAGTGGGATACAAAACATCTAAATCTTATCCCATGCAAAGAACTTGTGCTAGCCCTGATTCCATACTTTGAAGAAATCACCTTTGAACATATTTTGAGGGAAGAAAATCAGTTGGCTGATGCTCTAGCTACCATGTCTTCTATGTTTAAGGTCAGATGGAACAACGAAGCTCCCTGAATTATTATCAAAAGATTTGACGAACTAGCGCACTGCTATGAGATCGACACTGATGGTGTAGAGAAGAAGCCTTGGCTTCATGAAGTGAAAAGATATCTCGAAGCTCAAGAGTATCCTAAACAGGCGTCAGTCAACGATAATAAATTCTTGCAGAGGTTCTCATCCAGGTCCTTCCTGAGCAATGAGATCTTATACAAACGCAACCATGATTCAATTATGCTCCGTTGTATGGATAAGAAGGAGGCAGAGAAGATTATAGGAGATATGCATGAAGGTATCTTTGGTACTCATTCTTGCAGACATACTGTTGTACCCCAAAATTTGCCCTCTCATTTCTCAAAAGATCACCCTGGACCCTCAGGTTTGCTTCCATCCAATTTCAAGCCATGAATTACAAATTTTCCAAGAAAGTCATTCACAAGGGTAAAATGGTCATTTGCACACTAAAGAGTCAAACTTTGACTTTTGGATCAAAATCAAGTTTCAAGAGTCATATTTCATCAAGACATGTTGAGATATGAAGTTTGTTTCATCTAGAAATTCAAAAGTCAAAATTATTTTGGAAAAGTCAAAATTATAAATACTTAGAATTTTTCTAAGTGTTTAAGAAATATGAGAAGCTCGGAACTTCTTATCAGATTATCACCATGATGCAAGTTGATTCTGGATTAACTTCTAACACAAGAGTTATGGACTCAAACAAGATCTGAAACATTGTAGAACAAAACTTCTCCTAGAAATGTTGGGATTTCAAGTTATGACTCCTCAAAGACACGTCCCTGAAACTGAAGCATTCAGTAAATTCTGGACAGTTCTAAGACAGAGTTTGGTTACAACTTTTGGGTCAGTTTTCACAAAGATTCAGTCAGAGTTTGCAAGGGTAATTAAAAAAGGTTTACAAAGCATGTTGCAAGCTTCCTGGAAAGTCTGAGAGCTTCTTTAGAACATGCTGGAGCAAGGAGATACAAAGATCAGAAGTTGGATGTTTATTCTAAATTATGCTGAAGTTGAACCTCTGACCCAGAATTAAGCAATGATGTAGAATCTCACATTGCAAGATTTCTGGTTTGATAAATCTCATCATCATTTAATGCTCACAACCACTTTTGAGTATTTATCCAAAAGATTTCCCCACGTGTGGCATAAAAGTACCTTTATTGTCTTGGAAAAGCAAACTTTTGTACAAAAGTGGTTGGGCCCATACATTGCTTTTGCTTTTGAGATTACCATTCCTTAATTCCTGTTTACAAATCCAGCTTAGGCGCTGCTAAAACTGCTAACCACCATACCTATTTGAACTTACTTCAAGAGCAAGTCAACGCCTAGCTTATGATGGTGGTGCCCCTTGACCTCTCCAAGCTACTAAACCTTTGCCTATAAATTAGACTTTATTGGCAACTGTAAAAGGGTCGAAAAATTGAGAAAGAAAAAGCCTTGAACCCCTGCTAAAATTCCAAGAATCCAAAACTGCAAACACAAAATACAAAACCCATTAACTTTTGATTTCTTGCATTTCAAACTCCATTTTTCTCAAGTATTTTTTGACCAAAGCCATCCATACAGTTTTTGATATACATCCAGAAGCCATCTTAACTTCTGTAGTCAAGCTATGACACACTTTCCATCACATCCCTCTTAAAGAAGTCAGAACTTTGCTCCTTGGTTGTTCCAGAATTTTCCCATCATTCATAGCCCAAGTTGAAAGCTTCCAGCCTGCTGAGTACGTGAAGAAGCTATTCAGAACATCACTAGAGTTCAGAACCAAACTCCAGCTCAGAGTATTTTCCAGCTGCAAGGTAAGCTTCTGCTGACTCTCATCATATTACTTAAGCATTGTCAGATTTGCATGTTCAAAAATACAATGTAGATATCATGATTCTGATGTTGTACGTATTCTGAGGTTTCACGTATTTGTATGCCTAAGTAGGGAGTAAATTAGTTCAGAACTTATTAAGGAAATTAGGATTAGCAAATTCATGCTTGATTCTGATTTATAGTTCTGATATCTCTTGTTTCTGAAACACTATGAAACCTGCCATAAATGTTATATGCGCATCTTCTATTCTGTTGAGAAATGACTAAGTTGCAGATGTTCTGACTAGCATGGAGAGGGAGACTAAGTTCTGCCAGTGGCATCAGAACTTCTGAAATCTTGTTTGTTCCCAGCGGACCCAGAACTTCTTACTTTACATATTTCTACTAATATTATTTCTGTTTTCTACAAGCACGTCAGAGTCAGAACTTCTGATCCCTTTTAGTTCAGCAATACGCTGATTCTATTTTCTTTTTCCTTACTATTTTGTTTTGCTATCACTTATATTTTCACTAATCAAAAACACCAAAAACATTTTACATTTTACATGCTTTATTTTATTTCTTAAAATAAAAAGATCAAAAATATTTTCTTAAACAAAACTTATTTCTTTTTTTAAATAAAACAAGTCCATATCACATTTTCTTGTACATTCTTATCCATTCAATATGGTTGTAATAGTAACTTAGGATTTAATTTTATTTGCAATCCCCATTTGTAAATCTGTACACCCCATCCCCTTAATGATTGTAATAGCGTAGGATATTTACTTTCTGCACTTTTTATTGCTTTCATATATTGTTAGTAATTAGAGTGTGTATAGCAAGACATGAAATCAACAAATAGAGAACCCTAATCAAGAAAAAAATGCATGCAATCAAACACACTTTGCACATACGCACACCTTAGGGTAATCTCACTTGTTGCCTATCGAAAAAAATAGTCATGTCCCTCGAACATGGGCGTTTTAGAAAAGACCCTCGATAAAAGATCATAGTCCCTCGATGACCCTCGATGTTGCCTTCGGTAAAATGATCTAGTCCCTAAATGACATTGCTAAAACATCCATAGGTTTCCTTCTATGACTATACAATGACCCACGCCCGTCCCTTCACATCCAACAATGGGGCTTCTCACCAAATCAATGGTAAGATAGCAACACCTAAAGGAGGAGGAGAATAATATCTAAGACCTTTTGAGTAGGTAAATTTGCTCCTAGTTGCTTGCTTGCTCACAACAAAAACATTCTATACACCAACACTTTCACTTTGAAACATTTTCAAAAGACAACATTTTGTATGCGTTCTTATAGAGACGAGAATCATTACAAAGACACATTTTCAAAATCACTTTCAAAAACATATCTCACAAACACTTTTTTTAATCATTTTCGAAACAAACACTTTTGTATGCGTTCTTATAGAAACGAGAATCATTACGAAGTTATATTTTAAAAATACTTTCAAAACCTACACCACAAGCACATTCAAACAAAAGCAAGTGATCTAGCAAGTAACTAAGAGCCCATGGAAAACCATCGATGAAAAGGGTGCTAATACCTTCCTTTTTCATAATCTACCCCCCCCCCCCCCCTGAACTCAAGAAATAATCTCAAAGGTCTTTCATGTGCTTTGTCACCTTTCCTTTTGGATAAAAGAAAAGTCGGTGGGGACTCTTGCTAAACTGCAACATTTGCGATCAAACGCAAAACCTTCAAGTCAGTTCTCCCATCGTTTCACACATACTATGGCCAAGAAGATTATGAGAGCTGGTTACTATTGGTCGACCATGGAAACTGATTGTCACCACCACTCAAGGACTTGCAATAAGTGCCAAATTTATGCTAATAAGGTCCATGTGCCTCCAATTACTTTAAACGTCATGACTGCTCCTTGGTCATTTGCAATATGGGGAATTTACATGATTGGAGAGATCAAGCCCACTGCCTCTAATGGACATCGTTTCATTCTTGTCACCATTGATTAGTTTACCAAGTGGGTTGAAGCAACTTCATTTGCCTCAGTTACCAAGAACGTCGTAGCCCAGTTTATCAAGCATAACCTCATCTGTTGTTATAGTATCCCTGAGAGCATCATTGCTGACAATGGCACCAACCTTAACAATGCCATTATCATTAAGCTATGTACGCAGTTCAAGATCAAGCATCACAACTCTTCTCCATACAGACCTAAGATGAATGGCGCAATGGTAGTTGCTAACAAGAATATAAATAAGATTATGCAAAAGATGGTGGTAACCTATAAAGAATGGCATGAGATGCTACCATTTATTCTTCATGGCTACCGTACTTCGGAACGAACATTAACTGGGGCAACCCCTTTCTCTTTGGTCTATGGCATGGAAGTTGCCATGCTTGTTAAAGTTAAAATCCATTCTCTAGAAATTATGAAAGAAGCAAACTTATATGAAGACGAATGGATTCAGACAAGGTTAGATCAGCTGAATTTGATTGACGAGAAGAGGCTAGTTGCCGTCTGTCATGGTCAGATGTACCAGAAGCGCGTGATCAAAGCTTTCAACAAAAAGATCAAGCATTGGGTATATCAGGCTGGTGACTTGGTAATAAAGTGCATCATTCTACCACAAGGAGATCCTAGGGCAAAATGGACTCCCACTTATAAAGGTCCATTTGTTGTCAAGAAAGTAATCTCGGGTGGTGCTATGATGCTAACCAATATGGATGACAAAGATTTCCCGCACCTTGTGAATGCAGACATAGTCAAAAAATACTACGCATAAGAATGACCCGCTAGGTTGACATACCTAGGCAAAAATAAGGGCATCCCGGCGAACCAAAAAGGGTTCGTGAAAAAGTTAGGGATATATACAAAAGATCATATACCTAACAAGTCAAAAACCCGAAAGGGCGGCTTGGGTAAAAAAGTGTATCCTGGTGGACTGAAAACCTGAAAGGGCGGTCCAGGCAAAAATTAGGGATTAAAGCGTATGACTATGTCCCGTTGGATCGTTTACAGCCAGCTTTATTACCAAGGTCAAAAGTTCAAATGGTTCAATCAACTTCTTCCGGTGGCAAAAGACGAGATGTTCAAAGACATAGGGGCAATAATAGAGTTGAAACCCAACAAGATCATTTTTTCACATGGTTATATATATATATATATATATATATATATATATATATATATATATATATATATATATATATATATATATATATATATATATATATATATATATATATATATATATATATATATATATATATATATATATATATATATATATATATATATATATATATATATATATATATATATATATATATATATATATATATATATATATATATATATATATATATATATATATATATATCTATATATATATATATATATATATATATATATTTATTTTTATTTTTTTTGTTTTCACTTTGTACTCTTTCATTTCATGATGACTTCCTCTTACTAGGATTTCCGTCTCTTTGTATAAAATCACATGTTTATAGAAAAATTATCAATACAAATATACTTTAAAGTCCAGACTTTTTATTTTTCTGTTTTTGTTTGCAAAGATGTCCAATGGCTAAAATTAAATGAACATATGCATATGAACATGATTAATTATTAACAAATAAATAAGAACATGAATAAGCATTTATTCAAAACCCTAGGAACTAGGATGACACTCAAGCTGTTTGTAAACCCCCACAGAGTCCCTTTCATAAGGTTATCCCCAGTGAAGTCGCCATATCCACTTCTACGAAATTATCCCCCATGGAGTAGTCTTTACAAATAAGGGTACATCCCACATAATCTCACCGAGAGACCACTCCAACAAATAAAGGAATAAAAATCTCCTCCCCATTGAATCTACCCGCGGAGTTCCAATTAGTACACTTCATAGAAATTCTCTTCCCCAACTGAGTTTGGTCCTCCAAAACTAAAAAGAAAACCTACAAAGTTTCTTCTCTCTAGAAAATTCAATTTCCCCAAGAGATTTGTTTTCCTTAGCAGAGCACTTCTCCATCAACAAAGGTTTATTTCCCCAACAGGGTTTATTTCCCCAACAGGGTTTATTTCCTCAACAACCTACAAATTCCCCAGCTAATCACTAACAAAATTTTCTCCCCAGAGAAGTCACCGCTATCCCCAGAGAAGTCACCGCCATCCCTAGAAAGTTACTGTAAAGCCTGGAAACCGACCAGATACCAGTTAACTTTATCTTCCCCAAACGAGTCGGAAATTTAACCATCTCTTTTATCCCCAGTCAGGGTATATAGGAAATAAATTCCCCAGTAGAGAAACGGACAACCAATGTTCCTAAACTCTACTCCTCGGGCAGAAATCAATGCATCCCCTGCAGAGTTTCCTCAAGCAAGAAAATAGGAATCCCCAACGGAAGAATTCTAGACAAGATTGAAGATACACATACTCTTCATCCCCAACAAATAGTCATGGATTTGTTTCCCAATACAAATACACTTTAACAACATTGCACATCCATTCATTATAACTTATGCATACAAAACATGTGTAGCACAATCTTATTTATTTTGAGAACATCATTACACAATGCATTCCATACATCATGACATTACATACAACTAACTCTTTACCTTTTTAGGAAAGATCAATCAACAGAAGAATATCATTAATGATTTTCAAACAATTCCAAATTAATTCCCGAAACCGAATGAGACGACTATCTACATGACGAACACTTCCTCAGACATCTGCTGGTTCAACTTGCCTAAATATTTATTTTGATTCTTTTCCGGTAGACGTTTTTTCTGGTTCAGATTTATTCTGATTCTTTTCCAGTTAAAGATAAATACAAGACATCTGCTGGTTCAGCTTAAATCGCCTAAAGATTTATTCTGATTATTTTCTGATAGACATTTTTTCTGATTCAGATTTATTCTAATTCTTTTCCAGTTAAAGACAAATACAAGACATCTGTTGGTTCATCTTAAATCTCCTAAAGATTTATTTCGATTCTTTTCCAGTAGACATTTTTTCTAGTTCAAATTTATTCTGATTATTTTCCAGTTAAAGACAAATACAAGACATCTGCTAGTTCAGCTTAAATCTCCCAAAGATTTATTCTGATTCCTTTCCAGTAGGCACTTTTCTGGTTTAGATTTATTCTGATTCTTTTCCAGTTAAAGACAAATACAAGACATCTGTTGGTCCAGCCTAAATCACCTAAAGATTTATTCTGATTCTTTTCCGGTTGACACTTTTTTCTGGTTCATATTTATTCTGATTCTTATCCAGTTAAAGACAAATGCAAGATATCTGTTGGGTTCAGCTTAAATCACCTAAAGATTTATTCTGATTCATTTCCGGTAGACACTTTTTCTGGTTCAGATTTATTCTGATTCTTATCTAGTAAAAGACAAAAAAAACAAGACACCTGCTGGTTCAGTTTAAATCGACCAAAGATTTATTCTGATTCTTTTCTGTTAGACACTTTTATGGTTCATATTTATTCTGATTCTTATCCAGACATCTGTTGGTTCAACTTAAATCGACCAAAGATTTACTCTAATACTTCTTCAGATACAGTCGGGCGTAGACTCATTCTGATACTTCTATCAACAATTACCTCTGGATGTCATCTTTAAGCCCATCTCTGACAACTCTCTATTATCTTTCCAAATGGCATCTTTAAGTCCATCTCCAACATAATCAACAGACAGTTTTCACTCTGCACAAGCGAGTGCAAATTTCTGGGAACTTAAGTGTTCAATCCTCTTCTACCTTCAAGTCACGAATGACGAACATGCCAACTAACTCTTCATGTTTAAGAAGATTGAACAAGGGCAGCTATTGTACCCAAGAATTTGCCCTCTCCATTCTCAAGATATTTCTCTCAAAGGATCTCAAATGCTCAAGGATTCTCAAAACTTGATCAGACAAGCTTACCTCCTAAGCACTTAGACCACAAATTAGGGTTTTGATTTTCTTAAGGACAGTTGGACCTTTGAAGCCTCAAATGACTTCCATTGTTCATTATAGGTCTCTAAGATTTCTCATACCAAGCTTCAAGTCTTGCATCACAAGTTTTCTCAATCAATTGCTCAGATGACTGAAAATCAGTTGTATTGGATAAAAAGTCAACTGTGATTAACCTACAGTCAAACTTCATGATTATTTACCAACATCAACATTTTGAAGTAATACTTATCAATTAATCAAGTGTTGATCACAATTCCTTAAGAAAATCACTCAAATCATCAAAGGGGCAAAATTGTCAAAATTAGGGTTTTGATTTAGAATGATTGATCATTGACTTTTGACCTAGTACATGACCTAATGGCTTGAGGCATAATCTAAAAGATTCAAACATAACATGTTGACCTAATTTCATGGCTCAAATCATTTCTCAAGATCATTGGATTTATAGTTGAAATTTGATCAACTGATGAAAAGTCAACTGATACACAAAAAGTCAAACTTTGACTTTTTGATCAACATTGTATTTCAAAGATCAAGATTCATTAAGACATTAAAAAATATCAAACTTGATCATCAAGAATCAAGAAAGTCAAAAAGTCAATGAAAAAGTCAAGATTTTTAAGACTTAGAAAATTTCTAAGTGTTTTTATACTTGATAAACTCATTACTTCATGACAATTTTTCACCAAGATACAAGATGGTTCAAGGAAAACTTTCAACATGAAAGTTGTAGATCTTGATGAATTCTACAACTTTGTATTTGATGTCCAAAAAATGCTTAGATTTGAAGATATAGGCTCATGAAGTCATGACATTTTTCATAAAACACTTAGTGAAATTTTCAACAAGTTTAGGCAAATTTTTGACCTAACTTCTTGACTAATTTTCACCTAGTTCCAATTTGATTTTGTCAAAATGGTCAACATGAAGGTTGTATACAATGTTTCAATATTTCCAAAATTTCCAAGAACTTGAAGAGATCATTCTTGAGCTAAGAGAATCGAAGAGAAGAAGTTGGGCTTCCATTCTTGAATTACAAGCCATTTTTATGAAGAGCACAACCAAATCTTAAACCTATTGTTGTACCCCAAAATTTGCCCTCTCATTTCTCAAAGGATCATCCTGGACTCTCAGGTTTGCTTCTATCAAGTTCCAAGTCTTGAATTACCACTTTTCAAGAAAATCATTCGCAAGGGCAAAATGGTCAAAAGCACACTGAAAATTCAAACTTTGACTTTTAGATCAAATCAAGTTTCAACAATTATATATCATCAAGACATGAAATTGGTTCATCAAAAAATCAGAAGTCAGAAATTACTTTGAAAAAAATCAAATTTCTAAACATTTAGAAAATTTTCTAAGTGTTAAGAGAATATGATACTTCAGAACTTCTAGACCATCCTTCACGCGAGTGCAATCAAAATTTGCAGACACGGTTCAGAACATGATGCTTCAATAAGAACATATGGAAGCAATGTTCTTCGGTCAGAACATAACCCTTCAGCATATGGAGGTTACGTTTCTGATCTTCTGCGATCAGAACATCACCAAATCTCAAAACCTCGTTTAAGTAGCCTGCTGCCCTGCTATATCACAGTCCTGCAATCAGCTGCTGATCCAGTCCACGCCTGCACTTTCTCAAACCCCATATTTGCATCAAATTAGCATACAAAAACTGTGATTAAAAAGCAATGGAACAATATGCCAAAAAGGTTAAAAATCCCATTTGTCCCCCCCCCCCCCAAAACCACAGCAAATCCATCTATAAATAAGTGGCTCCATCACACGTTCAAGAGGTTGGCTTTTGGAGAGAGAAAATCATAAAAAGAGAGAAAAGAAAACTGTGAAACCTTCAGCAAAAATCCAATTCCCAAATAGAAAACCAAACCTTTATTCTTCCCTTTGAATCAAAGAACTTGGCATTTTCTCTTCCATTGCTCTTGCTGACTCCAGAACATCTGAAGGCAGCAGTTCAAGTTCCAAACACACGCTCCAGATTCAAGGCAAGTCTTTCTAACTTTGCATCTTTTCATTAAGAACGTCATTAAATATGTAAATATCACAGTATTGATGTTGTCCATATCATTGCATAAGTAGGAAAATTGTGGATCAGAACTTCTTGATTAGGGCTAGGCTCAGATTTAGGATTAGAACTTCTATAAACTGTTGTGCTTTTATCCTTCTAATTTGTTGTTTGTTAAGAACTGAATAAATTATTGATGTGCTGATTAATATGAGGAAAGAGTTGAAATATGGCACAGAACCTCTGATTCTCCCTCATTGTTTTAGCATAACACATAACTTCTGAGTTCTCCTTACTGTTAAACACACTGAACTTATGATGTTTCTACTCACTGTTTTAACACTTTGAGCTTCTGATTTTCACACGCTGACAACATACTGAACTTCTGATGTTCACTCACGGTCTTAGCACAACACAAAACTTCTGAGTTCTTCCCACTATTTTAACACGTACGGAGCTTCTAGTATTTTTTCACTGTTCTCACATTCAGAACTTTAGCACGTAGTAACCCAGAACTTCTGTGTTTTCCCTCTAACATTTCTTGCAGGACCTCAGAGTGTATCAACTCAGAACTTCTGATTTCCTCTGATGTTTCTTGCTGAACCACGGCGCGCCCGACATCAGAACTTCTGATCCCTGTTGTTTTGCTTTCAGCAACATGCTGATTCTTTTCTCTCGTTATTTTCCTTTTTATCATTTTTAACATTAACATCCTTTTTAGTAATATAAAAAAAACAGACATAAAAAATGTTTTCTTTTTTAGTTAATTTATTTCTTTTTATTTTATTTATTTTATTTATTCATTAAGACAAAAAACCATTTCCAAAACAAATCCTTTTTCTTTCTTGCATTGTACATTTCAATATGGTTATAATAGTTAAATAGGATTTAAATTCTTATAGCCCCCCATTTGTAAATTTGTACCCCCATCCCTAAATATTGTAATAGCGTAGGACTTTATATTTCCACAATTTATATCTTTTCAAATACAATGCTAGAAATCAGGGTGTGTATGGCAAGACATGAAATCAACAAATAGATCACCCTAATCAAGACTAAATGCATGCAATAAAACACACTTTGCACACACGCACCCTTAGGGTAATCTCGCTCGTTGCCTCGGAAATACAGTCATGTCCCTCGAATGTGGGACGCTTTAGCAAAGACCCTCGATAAAAAAATTGTAGTCCCTTGATGTCCCTCGATGCTACCTTCGGTAAAACGGTCTAGTCCCTTACAAAAATTGCTAAAATGTCTTACAAGTTGCCTTCTATGACTGTATAAACGCATGTCCCTTCACATCCAACGATGGGGCTTCTTGCCAAATCAATGGTAAGATAGCAACATCTAAAGGTGGAAGAAAAGAACATTTAAGACCTTTCGAGTAGATAGATTCGCTCTTAGTTGCTCGCTTGCTCACAACCAAACATTTTACACCAATACTTTTACATTAAAACTTTTTTTTCAAAAAGACAAAAACTTTTTGTATACGTTCTTAAAGAGACGAGAACCATTACAAAAAACATCTTTTCAAAATCACCTTCAAAAAACACAATACACAAACACCTCTTTGAACTATTTTTCGAAATAACACTTTGTATGCGTTCTTATAGAGACGAGAACCATTGCAAAGACATTTTCAAAATACTTTCGAAACCCACACCACAAGCACATTCAAACAAAAGCAAGTGATCTAGTGAGTAAACTAAGATCCCATGGAAAACCATGGATGAAAATGGTGCTAATACATTCCCTTTTCATAATCTACCCCCCGAACTCAAGAAAACATCTCTAAAGGTCTTTCCTGTTCTTTTCAGCCTTTCCTTATTGGATTAAATAAAAGTCGATGGCGACTCTTGCTAACCGCAACATTTGCGATTAAACACAAAACAACAAAGTCAGTTCTCCCACTGTATTACACCTGTGTTGCATAATCTTGCTTTGCAGACTTCTAACTTGCAAATCACTCCATAGTTAACTGGTTACACAACTGTTAGAGCTATGATCTAAACATTTGAGCCATTGTCCAATAGATTCATCCATTTTTGGCACAAAGTAACATTTCCATTCTTGTAAAGTTGCTTTAATCACAAAGTCAACTTGTATTGAGCCTCTAACTTGTTCCCTCTGCACACACTCAACACAAAAGCCATAAGAAACATGTTTAAAGTGCCTAACCACTTTAGATAGCCTTGTATTATGCATTGAAACCATGTTTATCAAGCTTGCTTCAAAAACAAGTCAAAAAACCATAACATGTGATCTTGTGAATCTGATCACTTCAAGCCCTCAAACCTTTCCCTATTAATTACGACACCATTTTGCAAGCTAGAAAACGAATTTGCAATCCTTGAAACTCCCTCAAACTCAGAACTGCACAAAAACCTCCATAGCTTGTCATTTCTAACCTTAAATATCCATTTCACAATCCACTCGTGTGTTTCCTCTCTAAATCATTCTCAAAGCTTCCATACATCAAATATAACTCATCCCCACACATGTTTCCCAATTGTAACATCATCTTCCCCATTTTTAAAACTCAAAAATAGAGTTCTGCATATTAACTTCTACAGGAAGTTTCAGCCACTCTCAATCCAAAGTAAGAGTTGCAATAGCTTCCTAGGAGTCCACCAAAGCTATTCAGATTATCACAACACATCCAGGAGTGCTCAAACTCAAAATACGATTTCTAGTTTTTAAGTAAGTTTTCTCAAGTTTGAAATTTTCATACAAGCATCATTAATGGTTACTTTATGAATAAAAAATGTATACATCATAGCTCTGAAGCTAACCATGCCCTTAGTTTTCATTTATGTTGCCTGAGTGATGCGAATTTTGAAGATGAACTTTTTGAAAAGTTAGGTCAGAATTTGGTACGAGCAGAAATTTGTGTTCATCTTTGAGTGTTAGTTCAAGTTATTTACATATTTGAAAATATGATGAAATTTCTAACAATTTTGATGTTTACACTTTCTGATTTGGTTGAGAAATGAGCAAGTTTGAAAATTCATAAATGTTGTTGAAGCAACTGGAGGGAGGAAGAAGAAGATGACATAATCAGGAGCGAGTTTGTAATATAATATGTTGGTTGAGCATAAGTTAACGCATGTATCACCACCCCAGTGGTTTAAGTGTACACATGTCACCTATGGAACTTGGGTTCGAGCCCCAGTGTCCCATTTTGTTATTTTTCTAACATTGTTTTGTTCTAGCGCGTGGGTCTCCCTGCCTTTG
This sequence comes from Vicia faba, assembly GCA_948472305.1. Classification (NCBI taxonomy): domain Eukaryota; kingdom Viridiplantae; phylum Streptophyta; class Magnoliopsida; order Fabales; family Fabaceae; genus Vicia; species Vicia faba. Next base: position 1,577,594,225 of record OX451737.1, read on the forward strand.
GGCGTCGTCATTTTTTTTTCCTTTCCATCACCCCCGTTTTTACTTACTCAGCGCATGCCCAATGTTTCTTTATATTACAAACTTTTTCTTCTTTTTTTCTTAATTCAAAAAAAGGACTTATATTGGGCCTGCCAAAATTGCTTTTTCACTCCCATTTTATTTTTCAACCTCCTAGCCCAACATCTTATATTCTTTATTTTTTCTCTACCGTTTATTCATTTTATTTACTTTTATACAAAAAAAACATATATTTTTTATTAAATATTTTAATTCAAGTGTTTTGTTTTATTTTTGTCAAAATTAAATTTTATCATTTCTTTTACATTGTAGAATATTTTTCTTAATTAACAACTAACATTCATACTATTTTCTAAATAAAATTACTTTAGACTTAGGTTTATTTTTCTTCTTAAATTTGATTAACTAAGATTTTTGGTTTTGTTAAACAATTAATTGAATTTTCTTGTAATTAATTTAATTAGGTTAATCTCCAAACTTTTTCATCAAAAACCCTAAAAACAATTGATTTCTTCTCCCCTTCACCTTTACATTTTGTATATTATGGTAATTCATATTCAATGGTTTATAATAGTAATTAGGACTTTATTTTACTTGTCATCCCTATTTGTAAATTTGTATCCCCATTCCCAAAAGTATTATAATAGCGTAGAACATTTAAATTCCATAATTTATCGCTTTCCTTATTATTGCTAGTAATTAGGGCGTGTATGGCAAGACTTTAAAACCAATAATTAGAAAAACCTAATTCAAAGATGATATACATGAAATAAACACACCTTGCACACTTGCACCTCTAGGATAATCCATGCTTGTTGCCTCAAATGAAAATAGTCATGTCCCTTGAACGTGGAATGTTTTAACAAAGACTCTCGATTAAAAGATTGTAATCCCTCAATGACCCCTTCGATGTTGCCTTCGATAAATGATCTTAGTCTCTTATGACAATTACTAAAACATTCTACAAGTTGCCTTCAATGACTGTACGATGACCCTCGTTTGTCCCTCACATCCAATGATATGGCTCTTTACCAACCAATGGTAAAATAACACTATCTAAAGGAGGAGGAAAAGAATAAAGACTTTTTGAGTAGGAAGATTTCTCGTAATTTCTTGCTCACAAACTAAAACCATTTTCACACCTCACACTTTTAAAAACAAATATCTTTTAAAACACTCTCCTTTCAACAAATATTTTCAAAATAAATATTTTGTATACATTCTCAATGATATGAGAATCATTGCAAAATTACCGTACTAAAGCATTTTCAAAATATTTACAAAAACAAACATTGTGTATACATTCTCAATGATACGAGAATCATTAAAAAATTACTATTTTCAAGACATCTTTAAAACATATTTTTAAACAAACATACACAAACACAAAGTATTTTCAAAGTGATCAAGCAATTAAGAGCCCGTAGATAACTACAGATGAAAAGGGTGCTAACTCATTCCCTTTTCATAACCTACCCCCCGAACTCAAGAAAATTCTCAAAAGGTCTTTCCTGTTCTTTTCACCCTTTCCTTTATTGGATAAAATAAAAGTCGGTGGCGACTCTTTCTATCCGTAATATTTGCGATAAAACGCAAAACACCCAAGTCAGTTCTTCCACCCTATCACAGTATCCCTATAAGATTAATGAATTATATTAGAAATAAGTTAGTAGCAGGAGAGATAATATAATTAATAAGTGACTAGAAATATATAGTCGAATTACCCAAATAATTATGCAGGACATCATAGTATATTTTGGTTGATACAGTATATTGTATACTTGCTGTAATTTGAGAATTTGTAGGTAATATGGAATTTTGTTGAGATACCTCTAATTATTGGCAGATATTAAGTTGTAGGCTTATGGACAATGTTGAATTATGTTCATTTGTTGTTGAATTATTGTTGTTGTTGTTACTACATTCATGTGGTTGTTTCATACATAGCATATTAAGTTAGGAGCTCATGCTCGGTAAGTTGGCCTGGATTGGCAAATATAAAGTTGAAGGATTATGCCTTGTTGATGCCTCTATTAATTTGTTAATTTTTAAGTTAGGAGTTTTGCTCCGTTGGTAACACATGCATGTGCATAAAAATAAGTCGCATTTCATGTTGCATCCTGAGTTGTTGTATGGATGAATTAATTATGTTAAATATTGTTAAATAGTTGTGAAGTGGCGACTTTGTATGAACTGATTCTAATATATTATTTATCATGCATTCAATTATCCGGTTCGATATCTAACCCCTTCTGTTTGAATATTGCCATATGTCGGTAACGTGCAGATAATCCAGAGTGAAGATTGTTTACCTTTAGCGGTTCGAGTCAGTGTCGTCGCTCTGATACGTAACACTCGGGAGGATAAATGCTTGTTGCTTTATTGTTAGTTTTACTTCTGTTGCTGAATTTTAAGCTGTTTTCGTTAAGTAATTGTTGGTTTGAAATTGTTTTCAGTTGAACAAAAATGTTATGTCAGTTGAGTTGAAAATTTTGATTCCGCTACTTGATTATAAAGTTGATTCATTGTTAAAGACTAAACAGGTTGTTATTGGTTCATCTGAATTTTATGTGTTATGTATCTAAACTATATGTGATTGAGTATCGTTATTTCTAAGTTGAAAGTGTAGCATTCCATTTGTTTGTTGGAAATTTTGTAACTCTGATTTTATATAATTTATTGGGTAGAAATAGGGTGTTATAGTATCAGTTTCAGTTCTAATACGAGTTCTATTCGGACAACCCTTTTCTTCCTTCATATTTGTTCATTGTTCCAAACAATGTCCCCTTGATAAGCTAACCAATAATCCTCTTTTGCCAACACAGAGAAGGTATTGATGCACACCCTTAAAACTTTATCGACTGTGTAAACAGGGGATATTTGTTCTCCTGGGTCCAAGCGAACATGCGAACATGCTTCTATAACATGAGAACAAGGCATGCAAAATGTTGAAACTTTTCGCAATCGCACCAAATTATATCTAGTTCGATCTCTTAGCATCCCCTTAGCCTCCCCTCATTATGATCCATTGTCTCTTATACACTGAACCAACCTTTAATATGGTTAAACATGGTGACACTACAGGTGTTAGCTTTGGCAGCCTCCTCGTTAAATGATTTCACTATGCATTCACTGAACAACTGCCCTGATTGTAACACTGCCCTCCATTTTGAACTTCCGTATCTAATAATGAGCCTAACCTAAAGTATGATGTTCTAACTAATGAAATAATTGGTAGGTTTCATATTGAAATTCTGGCAGCAGATACTTAATGTCACAGTGAATGTTATGACACCGTATCTGACTTTCTATAAGACAGTAAATAAAAACAGTAAAGAACACAGTCAATTGTTTACCCAGTTCAGTGTGAAACAACACCTACTCTGGGGGCTACCAAGCCAGGGAGGAAATCCACTATAAGAGATATTAATTCTGGAATAAACCAACCAGTTTATCTCCTTCACTTAAGACCTACCCAATGCAACTTCAATCTAAGATCAACTTAAACCTGAGTTCCTACTCACTCCCCCTCAATCACAGCAATGATACTTAAACAATTTACTAATGAAATAATGAAGACACTCTTCAGAACATACACTTGATTATGCTTCACAGCTTTTTAATCAAGTAACACAAACACTCGTGCTTCACAGCTTTGAGTGATACATAAACCTAACTTGACTTTGCTTCAAAGCTTTAGTCAAGAGACACAAACACTCTTGCTTCAAAGCTTTGAGTGATACAAAAACCCTTACAATCAAAACCTATTCCAAGTCACTTATCACAATGATACTTGCTTGGATTACAACAGTTAAAACTATACAGCTCCTAATTGATCTTCTGTCAAAAAGTTAATTTCCAATCAGCTTTCCTGTTGAATATATATGCAGTTGTTTCTTCAGTTAGGGCTTCCACGAAAAGCTATGGTTAATTAGGGTTAACCTCAAGACTTGGTCACAAGACTTTATCAACCAGATTAGGGTTGAGCTAGGTTAACCTAAAGACCACGTGAGATTCTGTTCTTGAAGAAAAGAGCCAACTTCCTGAAAAATCTCAGAATTAACCAAACTGCATAACTGTTAGATCAGTACAGGATGTCTTAACATTTGTTATGACATCAGAATTCCTGTTTACTGATTTTGGTAGAAAGAATAAATGTGATCATTGCAAAATGCTCAGATACACACTCATAAACAGCAGCTACTGTATGCCATACTTTTTCTGCATAAAGTACCTAATAATCCAGAATGTTATGACATCAGTCATGACATTCACACACCTGGTTTTACCAAAAATACATGCCAATAACTAAACACTTACAAACTCCCCCTTTGGTAGATTTTTGGCTAAAACCCCTAAGCAATCAGAGAATAGAGAGCAGCAGAATGAATATGTCTGTAGAAAAATATAATGTCTACCAAGTAATTCACAAAATATCTCCCCCTCTTTAGCCACAAATAGGCCAAAGATACAAGTACTTATATGTTATACAGTTATCCAAAATGAGTAATAAAAACAACAAGAAAATCTGAAAACACTTGCATCAACAGGAACCAGCATCAAGCTTGTCAACTCCACCAAACTTTAAGCACTGTCATCTTCAGAGGAGGCACTTTCTTCAGCATTGAGCTGATTTTCAGCAGCATCCTCTTCCCTTCCATTTCCTTCAGTCTCCTCCTGTTCTAATCTGGCAATTAGGTTCTCAAAAGTCTTTTTCCTTGTCTCCAGCTCTTTGCATGTTTCCTTCAGCACAGCTATAACATCAGATGTCTTGGACTGAGCTTTTATAGTTGATGTCTCAGCTGATGTCATGACAATGTCAGGAACATGAGATCCCTGGAATAGCTTGTAGTGCAACCCAAGAGCAGGAGCTCTTTTGCAGGCAATATCTCTTTCCACCAGGATGTCAGGGTACTGAGCAAGGACAATTCCACATAGGAGGGAGGGAAAGGCAATAGGGCCTTTAACAGCATAGCTTCCAGCATGTTTTAAAGTTTGATCAAATATATACCTGCCATAGTCAAATTCAGTCCTGGTTCCAACAGCATAAATGAATCTCCCCAATCCTGTAGAGATGGTTGATTTATGGTTGGTAGGGACCCAGTTGGCTGCACCAATCTTGTGCAGGATGGCAAATTTTATGCTTAGCTTGCTAGCATTCAGCTTGCCTTTTAAGGGCCAGCACTTGACTTGTCTTGCTGTGATGGTTTGGCAAACTTCATTGTCAGTAATTTCTAGTTCAGGGCAAGCCTCATTTGATCTTCCAAGGAATTTGTTAATTTCAGAGGGAGAGAAATTAACTTTTCTTCCTCTCACATAGACACATTCAAAGTCAGCTGACCTTCCATCAGCACATTCATCAGACAAATTCACTATGAATTCCTTGACAAGATTTTCATAGCATTTGGTAAACTTTTCAACAGTCTTCATTAGTCCAGCAGCTTTGATTAGGTCCATGATTTCCTTACAATCCATGGCACCATTGTTTAGTTCTCTTTCCAAGGCTATTCTCTTCAAGCAAACATACTTCCATCTATTGGCATTTTCAGGGTGGTGAAATGAAATGTTGTCAGTGGGGACTTCAGGAACTTTGGCCATTTTGCTGGAAGGGAGTTTCCTTCTGAGAGGAATGTCTTCAGCATCAATTTCAAATTCTGATTCTTCATCAGAATCAGAAGGTTCAGGTTCTTTCCTCTTCTTTGCTATTGGTTGTCTCACAGGCTTTGAGAGACTCCCAGCATGTACTCGGGCTTTCACCTTCCCCTTGGACAGTCCAGTCTTCACAGATTCCACACCAGTCTTGCCTTCAGACCTGGTTTTCTTATCAGCAGGTGTTGTACCCCAAAATTTGCCCTCCCATATTCTTCAAGAATTGCAAAGTCAATGCTTTAAAATTCCCCAAGGGTTGCATAGTTCAAGGGCCTCCTAACAGTCAAAGATTAGGGTTTTGGTTCTGACAAAGAAAATGAAGTTTCCAAGGGTCCAATCAAGTCCCACATGCCTACAAATATGGTCAAGCATCCTCATACCAAGTTTCAAGACTTACAGCACAAAATTTCACAGTCAAAAACCCTAATTGCACTACAGTCAATTGTAGGGGCAAAATGGTCATTTGACAGTCAAAAGTTCAAATTTTTGGTCAACATCTCATTTTGAGGCCACAAACATCATTTGATCAATGCTTGATCATGATTCTCAAAGCTTGGCTCAAAAAGTCTCAAGATGCAAAAGTTTCCATATTTGGACAGTTGAAAAAGTCAACTGTAACTTGACCAAGGCATAACTTTCACATGGATTATCAGAAAAATTCCATCCAAAGCTCATTTTGAAGATAAAGACATTTCCTACAACTCCTCTTCACACTTCAAGTCCAAGAAATGCTCTCACAAGAAGTTATCAATTTCAACATTATAGGTCATTTTCAAAAGTCAACAAAAAGGGACTTTAAGTCAAAGGCCATAACTTGCGATTGGTAAATCAAAATGACATGGGACTAAAGGCATTGGTTAGAGGACTCAAAGACCTTTCCAAAATGTCCAAGAACATGAGCAAATATTAAAAATTGAGCAAGATATGCCTTGTGGAAGTTGGGAAATTTTTGGATATTTTGAAAAGTCAACATTGCTTCAAATGTCTTAAAAATGCTAATGGGCCTCTTTTTCTTCCACAATTCATCATCCAAAGCATGTGCACGACCATTTGGCCCAAAGGGAAGTTTTTTATCATTTTTATTTATTTATTTGGATTTTTAATTATTAATAATTCATTTAATTAAAATAAATATGTGAAAAATATCAAAGCAAGTCAATCAAATCTTTTTGTGCATAGGATAACTTCAGATTTTCGTGCATTATTAGATAGGTAAAGAATCCATGTGATTGAACATGATTTGGTAGCAAATATGCATGAAAAGATTGGAAAATTATGGCATGGAAAATCAAATATTTTCTCATCAATTCATGGATCCTTTGGCTCATATTTTTTACCCTAATCATTCCATACATAAGCATGAAGCCAACCCTAATGCCAATACCCACAAGGCTGCGACAGAAAAGCACAACAAAGCTTGAATTTTTTGTCAAAAAAGTGAAAACTAAAAACCCTATTCTAGCACGATCAGAGGCCAAGATTAATCCCAATAGCTTGCAAAAGTGTTACTGAAGCTAACTGAATAGTTTTACATATCCCTAACATCAGGAATTGGTAATTCAAAGTCAAACTGTATCACTCTTTTTGCATAATCGTGCTTTGTTATTTAGGCCATATCCATGCATTTTTATTCTTGATTTGTGTTAATTGGATGATTCTGAAACTAACCATGTGATTGAATTGAGTTTTTATGCATTGTATGAAGAATTACCATGAACGATTATTAGGGTTCTTCAAGTTTTAATTTGGGCGTTTACGAATGCTATAAAATTGGAACACCTCGATACCATGGTCAAAGTCAGGACACTCAAGCGAGTTCAATGATGGGGTCGCGCCCAATTTATATTCCAAGACGGCCTAATTGCTATTTTGGAAAGCTGCATATTTTGGGGGGGTTTAAAACCCCCGCTAACCTTTTCATGTTTCAGGAAAAAAACAAAACGAGGAGGAAGATGATGAAGTGTCAAGGCATGATTGGACCATTTGAATTTTTGCGCGCAAATTAATCACTGATCATTATTTTGTATTATATTATTTACTTATTGTATTATGTACAAAGCGCGTGAATGGCATAGTGGTGGAGAAAGCACTTGGTAACCAACAGGACCTGGGTTCGATCCCAGGTCCCCCTCCCTTTCCTTATATTTTTCTCTTAATCATGTTCTTGTGTAATTCATTTGCAAGCGCCTACCATACACTCAACATCCTGGCACGCCACATGGCTTCAGAGACTGATCTAAGGGCCAGATCATGCAGGTCACCATACCCCCATGTCAACTATGCATATGTGAACGTGGAAAAGTCAACAAGGCCAAAGATCAGTGGGCCAGAATTACTGGACTTTACCTCCAATTTGGGGACAGACCCCCCAAGGTTTTGATTTCTATTTTCTTCCTTATTTTATTTATTCCAATTATTTCTTTTTAATTAATTCCTTTAATTTAATCATTTTCATAAAAATATAAAAATAGCAAAAAATCAGAAAAGACAAAATTGAAAATATGTTTTATTTTAATATTTTTTAAGTAAATATCATTAATTAATTTTAGCTTTTTTTAAAATTAGGTTTAATTCAAATATTTTTCTCAATAAACTTAAAAAACTTGTAGAATTAGGTTTTAATCAATTTTTATCCTTTCTCCTTTCTTTCACAATAATTAATTATTAAATATTATTTTTGTAATTAAATTACCATGTAAATAATTAGATTAATCTTAGGTTTAATTTTAACATGTTTTTCTTAATAAATAAAAGTTGTAGAATTAGGGTTAATTAGTTAATTTCATTTAATTCACATAAAAAACCATAAATCCAAAAAACCTCCAAAAATAATTTCTTTTTTACTTTAATTTAATTAATTTCATAATTCTAATTTAATTTCATTAAAAAGGGTCCAACGCCCTCGATTGCGATTTTTTATTCTCATCGTGCATTTTTATTTTATTTCTTTTATTCTATTTTCTATGTACTTCTCCCAAAGCCTTGTAAACTCGGACATTTTATTTCTCGCACTTTATTTACTTTCTGTCAAATCGGGTCCTGGATTAAATTTGGCGATGTGGACCTGCGCCTTTGTAATAGTTTAGAACTTTTAATTTCCGCATCTTTTTTAACTGTTAATAAATGCATACAAGAATGAATGGCCTAAAATAAAAACAAACGCATAGATCACCTTGACATGAACAAGATAAATGCAAATGAACATGACACACAAATCACACACCACCCCTAGGGTACGCCTCACTGTTGCCTTGCCTCGAAAGGTGATCGTCGAGTAGAGGATGTCTTAGTAAGTCCTCATGATCCGGGAACCTGGCATGAGGGTAGCTTCTAAGGTGTCTTCCCATTGCTCTGGTGATCACCATGTCCCGAACCTCGAATTGACCCGAACACCTCCAACGGTGGTGCTACCTACCTCTCAATGGTGGGATGGCACTACTTTAAAGGACATCTACACAGACGAATTCCTTAGGGTAGGTAGACGACTCTAGATACTTGCTCTAACTTCAAAACAAATTCAAAAATACTTTTCACACCGACACCTTTTCAAAAAGCTTTTGAAAGCAATTTTTCAAACACTCTTGAGGACCGATACAAGAGTCGAACTGGAATTTTCAAAGAAACTTTTTAAAACCCACATTGAAAAGCAAACAAACATTTTTGAAAACACAAATGAGCAAGTATCTAAGAGCCCATGGATAACCATGGATAGAAAGGGTGCTAACACCTTCCCTTTCTATAACCTACCTCCCGAACCGAGAGCAATCTCTATAAGGAATTTTTCTGTGCTTTTGTCCTTTCCATTTGGAGAAAATAAAAGACGGTGGCGACTCTTGCTTTCGCGACATTTCGCGAACCAGCATTAAACAGTCAGTTCCAGATCCACCGATCACAGAATTGGCGACTCGGCTGGGGATATATAAAAGTAAGGTGTACCTTAGGGTTAGTTCATAACTGTGTTTTCAATTGTATTGACTTGCTTGCTTTACTATTGTGGGTTGCATGGGAGTTACATAGATCCTAACCCGGATCTGGGGATACCCTGTTTAGGTAGCATAAGCTGTGAGGGACCTGTCCGGCATAGACCGACACGGGTGAAGCAGTGGCTACGTTGGTGTGGCACCTTGGTCTGTACCGATATCCCTTGTGTTGCAACGAGGAGAATATGGGTCTTCTGAGGAGTCATTAAGCACCAACAGCCTTAGAACCTTAAATGACACAACTTGTCCATTAGAATAGTAGTAGTATGCTACGCCCATTGAGGCTAGACTCTCGTGATGGTTCTGGCCGCAAGAAAAGATTGCGATGCTGGAGTTATGACCGATTGAGGGTAGTCAATGATATTGGGATCCTCTAAGAACCCGGATACTTTAATAGGACAGGTATGAACCAACAAACTGAAAGAGGGTAGTACCTAGACCTCATGTTGGCCTAAACTTTAAGGGCTTGTCTTGTGTGACTTGTGTGCCTTACCATGTTTGCCTTTGTATCTATTTGTGGTGTGCTTTATCATAACATCATAACATCATGAGCATTGCATGCATCCTGCATAAGGACTGACTATTTCAAAGACAAGAGGGTTTCACCTTTGCTCTTTTTTGTAGGACATCATGATGCCGGTGCGAAGGAATACTATCTGGTTCAACTTTGTTCACCCACCTGAGTTGCTTGAAGAGTTGGTTAGCAGAATTCCAAATACCACTTCCTTCATTCAGAGGCATGGCTCTCTTCTCAGTTTAGTCACTGCAAGGCGGGATTAACAGTTGATGAGTGTTCTGACCCAGTTCTATGACCCTCTGTACCAGTGCTTCACCTTTCAAGACTTCCAGCTGGTCCCTACCCTGGAAGAGTTCTCTGACTTGCTCGGTATCCCTATCCTGGATCAGACTCCCTTTACTGGTTGGGAAAAGACCCTCAGGCTTGAGGATGTTGTTGCAGCTCTTCCCTTGACACATCAAGAGGTAATGGACAACTGGGTAACTAGAAGCGGAGTTAAGGGTTTCTTGGCCAAGTTTCTGATTGGTAAAGCTAACAGTTTCTAAAATGACCTGGACTTTAGGGCATATGAAGACATCTTGGCTCTCTTAATCTATGGGTTAGTCCTGTTTCCTAATCCTGACAACTTTATCAATGTCACTGCCATAAGGATCTTTATGTCTCAGAATCCTGTACCCACTCTCTTGGGTGACATCCTACAACAACTTCATGCTCGTACTACCCGAAGACGAGGAACTCTATGGTGTTGTATCCCTTTATTGGTGAGGTGGTTTATTTCGCACCTCCCCAAGTTCGTACTGAAGAACCAAGAAGGAAGAGGTTGGGCTCATAGGTTAATGTCTCTTACCGATAAAGACATCATTTGGACTTGCAGAGGTTTGGATGAGATAGCTATTATTGATCGATGCGGGGAATACCCTAATGTCCCTCTGATTGGTACCCAAGGAGGAATCTCTTACAATCCATGCCTAGCTCTCCGTCAGTTTGGAAGAGCCAGAAGAGCAGGGCCTCATGAGATGTTGGTGCCTCACATCAGTTTTAAGTTTCAGGTGGATAGTGACGAGCTGCGTCGTAGGTTCATCAAGGCTTGGGACAAGGTTCATAAAGCTGACCCACAAGAGTTGGGGCCAAATACTTCTTTACCTATGGAAGCCTACTACAAATGGGTTCTCATCCGTGCTCAGAAGTTAGGTATGCCATACGAAGCCGTCAGACCTATCATTCTTGAGTATCCTGACAAAGATGGTGTTCCTCCAACTGTCCTTCCTCCTCAAATACCTACTGATTATAAGACATTAAAGAGGTCTTGGTCGCAACTGCGAGAAGAGCGGGATTCTTACCGGGAAAAGTTCAACGAGCAGGAATTGAAGATCCAGAAGCTGACAAAGCAGTTGGAGAATGAGCGAGCTCTAAATGACTACATCCATACTGAGAAGAGGAGACCATGGGATCAATAAGGAGCTCTGGATGTTCTTTTACAGTTTTATTTCCCTTTTCAGTATTTCCTTTCATGTAACGTCTAAGGGCAACCTGTTAACAATTTGAGTTTCAAAGTTGAATCTAATGAAGTGTGTTCCTTTTGTTTACAAAGTTGATTCCCGATTGTCTTCGAAAACATAAATCATACGCATTCCATTCATCATGCACATAGCAGGTTTTCTTCTTTTCAGGTTGCTTACCGTTCTTCGCTGTTTATTTCAGCATCATGAATCCTGACTCATCATCAACTGAGATGTCCATCAAGGCTCTTCAGGCGCAGAATGCGCAATTTCAAGAACTAATCATGGGTTTGGCTCAGGGCCAAGAAGAGCTGAAGGCTCTGCTCCTGAAGAAGGAGAAGAAGAAGAAGAGGAGAACTATCCTTTTCAACTCGGGCCGAAGGTTTGGCAACACTCTGCAAAATGAAGAGGCTGGTTCTTCTATAGGCAAGGGTACTCCCCAAGGGGAAAAAGGTCCTAGTCCGGTAGTCTCCGACAACGAGACTGATTTTGATGAGGAACAGTATCCTCCTGCGGAAGACAGATACAAGTAGTTGGAGGACAGACTGAATGCAATGGAGATCTAACAAGTGCCTGGGATGGATTTCGGAGACTTGGGTTTGTCTACTGGTGTGATCATTCCTCGTAAGTTCAAAGCACCATCTTTTACCAAATATGACGGGGCGTCTTGTCCCAAGCTACACCTCAGGTCTTATGTGCGGAAGATTCAACCGTACTCAGTGGACAAGAATTTGTGGATCCACTTCTTCCAGGAGAGTCTTTCAGGGACTCATCTCGAATGGTTCTATCAACTGGATGGGACCAAGGTTCGTAACTGGGAGGAGTTGGCTACTGCTTTCTATAAGCAGTATCAATATAATGTCGACCTTGCCCCTACACGTACCCAACTCCAGGGTATGTCGTTAGGGTCAAGTGAAGGTTTTAAAGAGTACGTTCAGAAGTGGAGGGACCTGGATGGCAGGGTGCAGCCTCCGTTGACTGACCGGGAGTTGGTAGACATGTTCTTGGGGACCCTATCTGGGCCATTTTTCAACCATCTTATCGGTAACTCATCTGCAGGGTTTACTGATCTTATTCTGACCGGAGAGAGAATTGAGGCTGGGTTGAAGTCTGGCAAGATTCCGAAGGGTGCATCTACAAGTTCTGAGAAGAAACCCTTCAAGAAGGAGGCCCGTGCTGTATATGGCTCTAGACGACAAGAGAAACCTGAGCGCCACCAATTTGTCATCGCGGTGATGACTGCCAAGCCTGCTGCCGCTTCTCGGCAAACCAATCCTCAAAGGGCTGAAAGACTCCGGAGAGAGTTTACCCGGTTGAGCATGACCCTATCGCAGATCTTGCCACAGTTGCTGTCCACCAATTTAGTGACTGTCAGAGAGGCCCCTAAAGTTGTGAACACTGCTTCCCCCAAATACAACCCAAATGCCCGCTGTGCTTATCACTCTGATAGCCCGGGGCATTCCACTGATGACTGTTGGGCATTAAGGAATAAGGTGCAAGACCTTATTGACGCAAAAGAGATACAGTTTGAAGCGCCTGAGAGGCCGAATGTGGTAACTGCTCCTATGCCCCAGCATGGAGTAAATGCGGTTGATGAAGATGTATACGCTGTTTCTGTGGATGATGTAGCTACTCCTTTGAAGACTGTCAAGAGGAACCTACTGCTGGCCGGTTTATTTCCGGGTTGCAGTGAGGGTTGCCTGTTCTGTGCCGTTTCCCTATCTGGTTGTCCTTTGCTGAAGTTGGGCATCCAAAGCCTAATGGACAGCAAGGAGATTCTGTTTAAGAAGTCTGTTGTTCAGTTGGTTCCGGTAGAAGAAGTTTCTGTGGTCACAATCTTCAATAATCCAATCAAGGCTCTCTCAAGGAAGCCCGTTCAAATCATGATTGTCGCACCTGTTGTTATTACTATTCTGGGGCCTCTCCCCTACGTATCTGATAAAGCTGTCCCCTGGCACTATGGGGCAGATGTGTATGTGAATGGAATCAAACAAGAGTTCAACACTGGCGCCAGTATCTGCGATATCACTGGCCCAGCCAAGGTTACCCGCAGTGGCAGGCTCTTCTCGCCTGACATTGCACCACCCGCTGCTCGAAGACCCCTCCTTATAACACCTACAAGTGTACCTGTTCTTGTTACTGATCAAGTTGTTTCCCCTGCTGCCGAGTCATCCAATACTCGGGGTAAAGGGATTGAAGATGAGCCTGCCCGGATGGAGGCACCAATACCTATAACTGCTGAGGCCTCCCAACAAGAGATGGAGGAAATTTTAAAAATAATAAAGAAGAGTGACTTTAACGTTGTCGAGCAGCTGGGGCATACGCCCTCCAAGATCTCAATGCTCTCCTTATTACTGTGCTCAGAGGCCCATGCTAAGGCCTTGATCTCATTTCTCAAGACGGCCCATGTGCCACAGGAGACATCTGCAGTCCAGTTCACTGATTGCGTAGCAAATCTGACAGCGGACAATGGCTTGGGTTTCTCAGATGCTGACCTTACTGCCAAGGGAAGGGACCACAATGACGCCCTGCATGTCTCTATCGAATGCAGGGGCACTACTCTGGCGCACGTGTTGGTGGACACTGGCTCTTCCCTAAATGTGCTACCCAAGAAAGCCTTAGACCATTTGGATTGTGAAGGCCTGGAACTAAAACCTAGCAACATTATCGTCAGAGCCTTCGACGGTTCCAAGAGGATGGTTCATGGAGAGGTTGACATTCCTATTCGTGTGGGTTCTCAGGTGTTCGACTCTACTTTTTATGTGATGGATATCCGTCCATTGTATTCTTGTCTATTGGGTCGACCTTGGATCCATAAAGCTGGGGCAGTGACCTCTACCTTGCACCAGAAGCTGAAATACCCTGTCAGAGGGAAGATTGTCACTGTGCAGGGAGAGGAGGAGTATATGGTGAGCCATTTGAATTCCTTCAGATACATTGAGATGGACGGGGAGTTTATTGAGACCCCCTTTCAGCATTTCGAAGAGGTACTTCCAATTTCAGCAGCAGCAGAAACAGCGGTCGAAGAGGATGTTCCTTTGAAGATGGCTTCCCTGAAGGATGCCCGGGCCGTAGTTCAGAAAGGTGAATGTGCTAACTGGGGAAGGCTTCCCGACTTTACACAGAAAACTGACAAATTTGGACTGGGTTTTACTGCAGAGGGACAGAAAGCTATGCGGAAGGCAAAGACCAGAAGACCTCCTGTGCTCATTACTAATCCAGGAGTGAATGCTGTCGGGGAGGATAATGAAGTGGATGAAGCTGAGTTCAATAGCTGGATCTACCCGACAACTGATGGCGGATTGACCAATTGGATTGCCAAGGACCATACTCCTGTTACTTTTGTTACGCAGTAATAAACTTCTTTGTTTTGTTATTTGTAATAAACAATAAATTGAACTCTATGGCCCGGTGTCTTACCCGGGGCACCGTTGGCTTCATTTGTGAGGGCATATAAATTGTCATTTCATATATCATGAATAAAAATCTTGGACGTTTTTTCGCATTTCAAATCTTATGCTCCTTTTCTGTCTTTCTTTCCTTTATATATTTCAAAAACAGCTGTATTTACACACACTCACTCATACAGGTTTCGATCCACTCTGGATCTCACTGGTAACGACTCTGCTACTGCCAGTTATGACTTCGAAAATCCGATCAACTTAGCCGAAGACGAAGGTGAAGATGATTGCGAAGTGCCTGGCGAGCTTGCAAGACTGTTACTCCAGGAAGAAAGGGCAATTCAACCACATGAAGAGCCAGTGGAAATAATAAATTTGGGTACTGAGGCAGACAGGAAAGAGGTAAAGATTGGTGCCAACCTAGAGCTCAGCGTGAAGCAACGGTTGACTCAGATGCTACATGATTATATGGAGATATTTGCCTGGTCCTACGAAGACATGCCCGGGTTGGATACTGACATTGTGGTCCATCATTTGCCTACTAAGGAAGACTGCCCTCCGGTTAAGCAAAAGGTCCGTCGTATGCGTCCAGAGATGTCTGAAAAGATCAAAGCCGAGGTTATGAAGCAGTTTGATGCTGGGTTCCTTGCAGTGACTTCTTACCCTCAGTGGGTTGCTAATGTAGTGCCGGTACCAAAGAAGGACGGTAAGGTCAGAATGTGTGTCGATTACAGGGATCTGAACAGGGCCAGCCCCAAAGATGACTTCCCCTACCTCACATTGATGTCCTTGTTGACAATACCGCTCAGCATAAGGTGTTCTCTTTCATGGATGGTTTTTCAGGCTACAATCAGATCAAGATGGCTCCTGAAGCATGGAGAAGACTACCTTTGTTACTCAGTGGGGCACCTTCTGCTACAAGGTCATGCCCTTTGGACTGAAGAACGCTGGGGCAACCTACCAACGTGCCATGGTTGCTTTATTTCATGATATGATCCATCATGAGATAGAAGTGTATGTTGACGACATGATCGCAAGGTCCCAGACTGAGGAAGGGCACCTAGATCATCTGCAGAAGTTGTTTGACCGATTGAAACTGTACAAGCTGAGGTTGAACCCGAACAAGTGCACCTTCGGGGTAAGATCTAGAAAGTTGCTAGGCTTCGTTGTAAGTGACAAGGGCATTCAAGTGGACCCTGCTAAGGTCAAATCTATTCAAGAGATGCCAGTTCCTAAGACAGAGAAAGAGGTCAGAGGCTTTTTAGGACGCCTGAATTACATTGCTCGATTCATCTCACACCTGACTGCTACCTGTGAGCCAATCTTCAAGCTGCTGAAGAAAGATCAGGTAGTACGTTGGAATAATGAATGTCAGGTTGCTTTTGACAGAATCAAAGAGTATCTCCAAGAACCACCCATCCTTATGCCACCGGTTGAAGGGAGACCTCTGATATTATACCTGACAGTGCTTGACAACTCAATGGGGTGTGTGTTGGGGCAGCATGACGAGTCTTGCCGAAAAGAGCACGCCATTTATTACCTTAGCAAAAAGTTTACTGACTGTGAGACCCGATACTCACTGCTTGAGAAAACTTGCTGCGCTTTGGTATGGGCTGCTCGCCGGCTGAGACTGTATATGCTGACTCACACTACCTTGTTGATCTCGAAGATGGATCCTATAAAGTACATATTTGAAAAGCCTGCTCTGTCTGGGAGAATAGCAAGATGGCAAATGATCTTGACGGAATACGACATTCAGTACACAACTCAGAAAGCCATCAAAGGAAGTGTATTGGCAGACCACTTGGCACATCAGGCCGTAGACGACTATCAGTCAATGAACTTCGAGTTTCCAGACGAAAGCATCATGATTGTGACTGATTGTGAAGTACCTGGACCGGATGAAGGACCTGAGGAAGGATCCCGATGGTCTATGCACTTTGACGGAGCCTCCAACGCTTTGGGTAACGGTATCGGTGCCATAATCATATCCCCTCAAGGAACTCATACTCCACTCACTGCCCGGCTATGTTTCAACTGCACCAACAACATGGCGGAGTATGAGGCGTGCATCATGGGTCTTCAAGCTGCAATCGACTTAAGGATCAAGTTTCTGAGTGTCTTCGGAGATTCCGCTCTCGTGATCAATCAAATCAAAGGAGAGTGGGATACAAAACATCTGAATCTTATTCCTTACAGAGAATGTGTGTTGACCTTGATCCCCCACTTCACAAAGATAACCTTTGAACACTTTCCAAGAGAAGAGAATTAGTTGGCGGACGCGTTAGCTACAATGTCTTCTATGTTCAAGGTCAAATGGGATAATGAGGCTCCCCGGATCATCATCTGGAAACTGGACGAACCGGCATACTGTTGTGATCTCGAGACTGAATTGGTGACTGAGAAGCCTTGGTACCATGAGGTGAAGAGATATTTGGAAGCTCAGGAATACCCTGAAGGTGCGTATGTCAACGATAAAAAGTTTCTGAGGAGGTTCGCATCAAAGTTCTTCCTTAGAAACGGCATCCTGTATAAGCGAAACCATGATTCGACCTTACTGCGTTGTGTGGATAAGACAGAAGCAGAAAGGATCATGGAAGAGCTACATGAAGGGACCTTTGGTACACATTCCAGTGGGCACACTATGGCTAAGAAGATCCTTCGGGCAGGGTATTTCTGGTCCACGGTGGAAGCTGACTGCTACCAACATTCTCGGACATGCCATAAATGCCAGATTTATGCAGACAAGGTGCATGTTCCTCCAGTTCCTTTGAATGTTCTGACTGCGCCTTGGCCGTTTGCAATGTGGGGCATAGACATGATCGGTGAGATTAAACCTACGGCATCTAACGGGCATCGCTTCATCCTGGTAGCAATTGATTATTTCACGAAGTGGGTTGAAGCAGCTTCCTATGCTACGGTAACCAAGACTGTTGTGGCACGGTTCATTCGGCATAATCTGATCTGTCGATACGGCGTCCCTGAAAGAATCATTACAGACAACGGTACCAATCTCAATAACAAAATGATCACTGAGCTCTGCGAGCAGTTCAAGATACAGCACCATAACTCTTCTCCTTACCGACCAAAGATGAATGGGGTTGTAGAAGCAGCAAATAAAAATATAAAGAAAATCGTGCAGAAGATGACAGTGACTTATAAAGATTGGCACGAGATGTTACCGTTCGCTCTCCATGGGTACCGTACCTCAGCCAGGACGTCAACCGGGGCAACTCCTTTCTCCTTGGTTTACGGTATGGAGGCAGTCTTACCGATCGAAGTACAAATACCCTCTCTCCGGATAATGAAGGATGCAAATCTGAACGAAGATGATTGGATCCAGACACGACTTGATCAGCTAAACCTTATTGACGAAAAGAGACTTGCTGCTATCTGTCATGGTCAGACGTATCAGAAACGGATGATCAGGGCATTTAACAAAAAGGTCAGACCACAAGAGTATCAAGTTGGGGATCTGGTAATCAAGCGAATCATCCTTCCTCAGAGTGATCCAAGGGGCAAATGGACCCCTACGTACGAAGGGCCATTTGTGGTTAAACATGTGTTCTCAGGAGGAGCCATGATTCTAACCAACATGGATGGTGACGACCTTCCTCACCCCGCCAATACAGACATAGTAAAAAGATACTACGCATAAAAAAGACCCGCTAGGCTGACATGCCTAGGCAAAAATTAGGGCTTCCCGGCGAACCAAAAGGGTTCGGGCAAAATGAAGGGATGAAATGAAAAAAAATCTGTACACCCGGCAAGTCGAAAACCTGAAAAGGCGGCTTGGGCAAAAATGGGTATCCCGGTGGACTGAAAACCCGAAAGGGCGGTCCAGGAAAAGTTAGGGATAAAGCGTAATACTATGTCTCATTGGATCACTTTGCATCCAGAATCCGGTATCTGCATCAAGTTCAGACGGCATCGATCAGTCAGCTTCATCTTCAACCAAGGTCATCAAGTGATGAGACGCTCGGAGATATAAAGGCAATAGCAGAGTTGAAACCCAGTGGGATCATTCATTTCACACAGCTGTTTTATTTTCTCTTGTACAAAATTTGTATAAACTCTTTTGTTCGGCGGCGTTCTCTTACTAGGACGTCAGCCTCTTGTACATAAACGCCTATTTACAGGCAAATTCAAAATCAATACAAAATCACTTTTCAGTTAAAATTGCCAATTGTTTTCCTTTTCTGTTTTGTTTTGCGAAGAACGTCCAAGGTTCAATTTGTGATATATGCATTGACGATAATTTGCTAACTCATGAATATTTGCATACGAAACAAAGGATTAATCACAGGTAACATTAGAAACAGGGGCAATAAAGAGTTGTCTAAGCAATCTAATTGTTCTATCCTCCAAGGTACCAAGGTAGGTTCGGCTGAAGAACATAACCAGATATCTTAATCCCCCAGAGAGTGAGCCAGCAAGCCAGTACACTCTCCCCAAGCAAAACTATTATCAACCTTAAGGAAGTTGGGTATCCTCCAGCAGATCTCAACATTCCCCAGCAATGCACGTATTCTTAACAAGCATCCCCTGCAATATTGGTCTAAAGATTGTTCCCCGGCGGTATATCAAACATTCAAAGGAGTCACTTCCCCGGTACAATTCAAAACTTCCCCAGGAGAGTCCAATCCAGTTTCCCAGGAAAGTTGGAATTCATCTCCCCAGGCAGTAAGCTTATCCCTAGTAGATTCTGGAAGCTTATCCCTGCAGAGCACGAACGCGTCTCCCGGCTTTATTCAAAGAGTTATTTCCTTACCCGGATATAACTGAGTTATCCTCAGCCAAAAGCCACGGAAAGATCGTCGTCAACACAGTCTTCTTATCCCCAGCGAAGTCTATTAACACTTCCAACACAACAAGGGTATCCCCAGCAAGTTATTATCCACAACTCCAGCAAAATATCTCTCTCCCCCACAGAGTATTGTTTCCCAGCAAGATCGCTATAGTATTCTTCTCCCCGCAGAGTAATCCATTCGCCAAGTTTATTCCCCAACGGAGTTATCTTCTCCGGCCGGTATTCTTGCAACTATCATCCCCAGCGGAGGCAAAAACCTATTCTTCAACATCAGCCCAGGATATGACTTCCCGGCACCCGTCAAGGATTTATCTTCCTAAAGAAGAAAACATACATTCATAAACATCACATACATCATTATAGCATGCACGCACACATCATATCTTACAAATCTCATTTATGTTGAGAATATCATTGCTTGATCCATATCATGCATTGCATATGACTGACTTTTGCCTTTCAGGAAGGATTCAGTTAAGTTCTCAGCTATATTTCAAGACCTAGACCGGTTCAGTTAAATTGACCCTAAGATTTTTCTGTTTCTTATCCAGTCCAAGGCCCTCCCTGGTTCAGTCAGATCGACCCTAAGATCTCCCTGTTTCTTATCCAGTTGAAGATTTCAAGACCTAGACCGGTTCAGTTAATCGACCCTAAGATTTTCTGTTTCTTATCCAGTCACAGGCCTTCTCTAGTCCAGATAAATCGACCCCTAACAGATTTTCCTGATAAAGACTTAGAAGAAGATACCCAAGATTCTCTTAATGATACTGTTGAGGTTGTAGTCTCCTGTGGTTCTCTCCCCGTTACTGCGGAGGTAGTAATCGCCCCAAGATTCTCTCAGCGTTACTGTTGAAGCAGAAGTCGTCCAAGATTCTCTCAATGATTACTGTTGAGGTTGAAGTCGCACAAGATTCTCTCAATGATTACTGTTGAGGTTGAAGTCGCCCAAGATTTTCTCAATGATTACTGTTGAGGTTGAAGTCGCCCAAGATTCTCTCAATGATTACTGTTGAGGTTGAAGTCGCCCAAGATTTTCTCAATGATTACTGTTGAGGTTGAAGTCGCCCAAGATTCTCTCAATGATTACTGTTGAGGTTGAAGTCGTCCAAGATTCTCTCAATGATACTGTTGAGGTTGAAGTCACCTATGGTTCTCTCCCCGATACTGCGGAGGTAGTAATCGTCCCCAGATTCTCTCAATGATACTGTTGAGGTAGTAATCATCCAAGGTCCTCTCACCGTTCCTGTTGAGGTAGTAACCACCCCTGGTTCATTCATCACCTTTTGAAGATCCAGATCCAGCTCCTGTAACCAGTTAAGATACATCTATACAAAGAATCTGAAGACCAGCTCCTTTAACAGGCCAGGTAATCATTTTTCTTTTGCAGGTACGCAAGTTCTCGCTAAGGAATCTCTTATATGATCAACATCCAGATGGCATCTATAAGCCCATCATCCTATCCATCAATCTCTAAATGGCATCTATAAGCCCATTCCACCATCACACTGCTACTATGTGAGCACAAATTTCTGGGCACTCTAGTGTTCAATCATCTTCCACCTTCGGATTACGAAAGGCACGTCAGCCAATCTGCATCCTCAGATCTAAGAAGATTGAACCGGGGCAACTGTTGTACCCCAAAATTTGCCCTCCCATATTCTTCAAGAATTGCAAAGTCAATGCTTCAAAATTCCCCAAGGGTTGCACAGTTCAAGGGCCTCCTAACAGTCAAAGATTAGGGTTTTGGTTCTGACAAAGAAAATGAAGTTTCCAAGGGTCCAATCAAGTCCCACATGCCTACAAATATGGCAAGCATCCTCATACCAAGTTTCAAGACTTACAGCACAAAATTTCACAGTCAAAAACCCTAATTGCACTATAGTCAATTATAGGGGCAAAATGGTCATTTGACAGTCAAAAGTTCAAATTTTTGGTCAACATCTCATTTTGAGGCCACAAACATCATTTGATCAATGCTTGATCATGATTCTCAAAGCTTGGCTCAAAAAGTCTCAAGATGCAAAAGTTTCCATATTTGGACAGTTGAAAAAGTCAACTGTAACTTGACTAAGGCATAACTTTCACATGGATTATCAGAAAAATTCCATCCAAAGCTCATTTTGAAGATAAAGACATTTTCTACAACTCCTCTTCAAACTTCAAGTCCAAGAAATGCTCTCACAAGAAGTTATCAATTTCAACATTATAGGTCATTTTCAAAAGTCAACAAAAAGGGACTTTAAGTCAAAGGCCATAACTTGAGATTGGTAAATCACAATGACATGGTACCAAAGGCATTGGTTAGAGGACTCAAAGACCTTTCCAAAATGTCCAAGAACATGAGCAAAGATTAAAAATTGAGCAAGATATGCCTTGTGGAAGTTGGGAAATTTTTGGATATTTTGAAAAGTCAACATTGCTTCAAATGTCTTAAAAATGCTAATGGGCCTCTTTTTCTTCCACAATTCATCATCCAAAGCATGTGCAAGACCATTTGGCCCAAAGGGAAGTTTTTTATCATTTTTATTTATTTATTTGGATTTTTAATTATTAATAATTCATTTAATTAAAATAAATATGTGAAAAATATCAATGCAAGTCAATCAAATCTTTTTGTGCATAGGATAACTTCATATTTTCGTGCATTATTAGATAGGGAAAGAATCCATGTGATTGAACATGATTTGGTAGCAAATATGCATGAAAATATTGGAAAATTATGGCATGGAAAATCAAATATTTTCTCATCAATTCATGGATCCTTTGGCTCATATTTTTTACCCTAATCATTCCATACATAAGCATGAAGCCAACCCTAATGCCAATACCCACAAGGCTGCGCCAGAAAAGCACAACAAAGCTTGAATTTTTTGTCAAAAAAGTGAAAACTAAAAACCCTATTCTAGCACGATTCAGAGGCCAAGATTAATCCCAATAGCTTGCAAAAGTGTTACTGAAGCTAACTGAATAGTTTTCCATATCCCTAACATCAGGAATTGGTAATTCAAAGTCAAACTGTATCACTCTTTTTGCATAATCGTGCTTTGTTATTTAGGCCATATCCATGCTTTTTTATTCTTGATTTGTGTTAATTGGATGATTCTGAAACTAACCATGTGATGGAATTGAGTTTTTATGCATTGTATGAAGAATTACCATGAACGATTATTAGGGTTCTTCAAGTTTTAATTTGGGCGTTTACGAATGCTATAAAATTGGAACACCTCGATACCATGGTCAAAGTCAGGACACTCAGGCGAGTTCAATGATAGGGTCGCGCCCAATTTATATTCCAAGACGGCCTAATCGCTATTTTGGAAAGCTGCATATTTTGGGGGGGTTTAAAACCCCCGCTAACCTTTTCATGTTTCAGGAAAAAAACAAAACGAGGAGGAAGATGATGAAGTGTCAAGGCATGATTGGACCATTTGAATTTTTGCGCGCAAATTAATCACTGATCATTATTTTGTATTATATTATTTACTTATTGTATTATGTACAAAGCGCGTGAATGGCATAGTGGTGGAGAAAGCACTTGGTAACCAACTGGACCTGGGTTCGATCCCAGGTCCCCCTCCCTTTCCTTATATTTTTCTCTTAATCATGTTCTTGTGTAATTCATTTGCAAGCGCCTACCATACACTCAACATCCTGGCACGCCACATGGCTTCAGAGACTGATCTAAGGGCCAGATCATGCAGGTCACCATACCCCCATGTCAACTATGCATATGTGAACGTGGAAAAGTCAACAAGGCCAAAGATCAGTGGGCCAGAATTACTGGACTTTACCTCCAATTTGGGGACAGACCCCCCAAGGTTTTGATTTCTATTTTCTTCCTTATTTTATTTATTCCAATTATTTCTTTTTAATTAATTCCTTTAATTTAATCATTTTCATAAAAATATAAAAATAGCAAAAAATCAGAAAATACAAAATTGAAAATATGTTTTATTTTAATATTTTTTAAGTAAATATCATTAATTAATTTTAGCTTTTTTTAAAATTAGGTTTAATTCAAATATTTTTCTCAATAAACTTAAAAAACTTGTAGAATTAGGTTTTAATCAATTTTTATCCTTTCTCCTTTCTTTCACAATAATTAATTATTAAATATTATTTTTGTAATTAAATTACCATGTAAATAATTAGATTAATCTTAGGTTTAATTTTAACATGTTTTTCTTAATAAATAAAAGTTGTAGAATTAGGGTTAATTAGTTAATTTCATTTAATTCACATAAAAAACCATAAATCCAAAAAACCTCCAAAAATAATTTCTTTTTTACTTTAATTTAATTAATTTCATAATTCTAATTTAACTTCATTAAAAAGGGTCCAACGCCCTCGATTGCGATTTTTTATTCTCATCGCGCATTTTTATTTTATTTCTTTTATTCTATTTTCTATGTACTTCTCCCAAAGCCTTGTAAACTCGAACATTTTATTTCTCGCACTTTATTTACTTTCTGTCAAATCGGGTCCTGGATTAAATTTGGCGATGTGGACCCGCACCTTTGTAATAGTTTAGAACTTTTAATTTCCGCATCTTTTTTAACTGTTAATAAATGCATGCAAGAATGAATGGCCTAAAATAAAAACAAACGCATAGATCACCTTGACATGAACAAGATAAATGCAAATGAACATGACACACAAATCACACACCACCCCTAGGGTACGCCTCACGGTTGCCTTACCTCGAAAGGTGATCGTCGAGTAGAGGATGTCTTAGTAAGTCCTCATGATCCGGGAACCTGGCATGAGGGTAGCTTCTAAGGTGTCTTCCCATTGCTCTGGTGATCACCATGTCCCGAACCTCGAATTGACCCGAACACCTCCAACGGTGGTGCTACCTACCTCTCAATGGTGGGATGGCACTACTTTAAAGGACATCTACACAGACGAATTCCTTAGGGTAGGTAGACGACTCTAGATACTTGCTCTAACTTCAAAACAAATTCAAAAATACTTTTCACACCGACACCTTTTCAAAAAGCTTTCGAAAGCAATTTTTCAAACACTCTTGAGGACCGATACAAGAGTCGAACTGGAATTTTCAAAGAAACTTTTTAAAACCCACATTGAAAAGCAAACAAACATTTTTGAAAACACAAATGAGCAAGTATCTAAGAGCCCATGGATAACCATGGATAGAAAGGGTGCTAACACCTTCCCTTTCTATAACCTACCTCCCGAACCGAGAGCAATCTCTATAAGGAATTTTTCTGTGCTTTTGTCCTTTCCATTTGGAGAAAATAAAAGACGGTGGCGACTCTTGCTTCCGCGACATTTCGCGAACCAGCGTTAAACAGTCAGTTCCAGATCCACCGATCACAGCAGGTTTCTCTTTGGTCAGACATTTTGCAGCATCCTGATTACCCTTTCTGTTCATCATTCTCCTAGCTATGCTAGGGTTGATATTTGCAATTAGGTCATTGTCTGAGTATTCCTCATCCACATCAATAACAGGTGGTTCAACATTCTTCTCTGAAGGGTTCTGAATATCATCAAGGTTTTTAGATGATTTCTGAATATTGTCATTTGGAGTCTCAACATTCTCAGAGACATCTGGATTTACTTCAATATTTGGGCTTGCTGATTCTTGATTTAATGGAATAGAAATCCCAGGAACAGAGTGGTTCTCACTCAAAATTCTTGTAACAAGCCTAGCTATTGCTTGATGAACATAAGTTGAGCCTTCCCTATTTGGTACAGAAGATGAAGGTCGAGAGGGATTACCAGATGAAGTAGCTTGAGACCTTCCTGCATGCCTTGTTCTCAGCTTTTTGACCTTGGAGGGGTTGGTTGCCATTTCTCTAAGAGGAGTAATCTCCAGGACTTCAGAATCCATGCATGATATGATTGCCCGAGAATCTAGATCAGAGGATGAGGATGAAACGGTCGTCTTGGATGAGGATGATGTTTGAGACATTTTGATAGTCTTAGAAAACCAGTAGCAACTAGAGAGAAAACTTTGATTGAGAGAATGGGATTTGTTGCAGAGTCGAGAGAGAGGAAGGAGGCAAAAGAGTGTCTATTCAACTTCTTAATAATTTTGAAAGAAATGGGAAAACATATGATTAACCCAATCAAAATAGACTTAACAAAAATAACTCCTTCAACCCTTGTTTTAAGCAAAATTAATTGCTACAATTCCTCATGTTGGCAAATACCCAACTTGCCCCTCAAGTTTTCAAATTGATTTGCATCAAGTGCCTTGGTAAAAATGTCAGCCAGCTGTAGCTCAGTGGCAACATGTTCCAGTTTAATCGTATTCTCCTCTACAAGGTCTTTGATAAAGTGATGTCTAATGTCAATGTGCTTGGTCCTACTATGCTGAATAGGGTTCTTGGAAATGTTGATTGTACTCAGATTATCACAGTACAATGTCATAACATCTTGTGTGACATTATACTCAGTGAGCATCTGTTTCATCCAGATCATTTGAGAACAGCTACTACCAGCTGCAATGTATTCAGCTTCAACAGTAGAGAGAGACACACAGTTCTGTTTCTTGCTGAACCAGGAGACCAGATTATTTCCTAAGAAGAAACATCCTCCAGAGGTGCTTTTTCTATCATCAGCACTTCCAGCCCAATCAGCATCACAATAACCTGTCAGAGTTGGTTCACAACCATGAGAGTACAGCAAGCCATAGTTGTAAGTTCCACTTACATACTTCAAAATTCTCTTCACTTGGTTGATATGACTGACTTTAGGATCAGCTTGGTATCTTGCACAAACTCCAACTGCAAAAGCAATGTCAGGTCTGCTGGCTGTTAAGTACAGCAGACTTCCTATCATGCTTCTGTACAGACTTTGGTCCACCTTAACCCCACTTGAATCTTTGGATAGCTTTAAATGAGTAGGTGCAGGAGTCCTTTTGTGACTGGCATTCTCCATACCAAACTTCTTTACAATGTTCTTTGCATACTTGCTTTGAGATAGAAAGATTGAGTCCTCCATCTGTGAGACTTGCAGTCCAAGAAAATAAGTTAGTTCTCCCATGAGACTCATTTCGAATTCAGCCTGCATCTGGTCAGCAAAATGTTTAACCATTTGTTCTGACATTCCCCCAAACACTATGTCATCAACATATATTTGAGCTACCATTAACTTCCCTCCTTCATTTTTGACAAAGAGGGTTTTATCCAAGCCTCCTTTTCTGTATCCTTTGTCTGAGAGAAATTTTGTTAACATGTCATACCATGCTCTAGGAGCTTGTTTCAGGCCATATAGAGCTTTCCTCAATTTGTAGACATGATCAGGGTGGTTTGGATCCACAAAACCTTTAGGCTGTTCCACATAAACTTCCTCATTTAAGTACCCATTTAGGAAGGCACTTTTTACATCCATCTGAAATAGCTTGAACTTCAGGAGACAAGCAATTCCCAATAGGAGTCTGATAGATTCCAGTCTGGCTACAGGGGAAAAGGTCTCATCAAAATCAACCCCTTCAACTTGAGTGTATCCTTGGGCAACAAGTCTTGCCTTATTCCTAGTGACAACTCCTTCAGCATCTGATTTGTTCTTGTATATCCATTTTGTGCCAATGATGTTTGTTCCCTCTGGTCTAGGAACTAACTCCCAAACTTCATGTTGCTTAAATTGGTTCAATTCATCTTGCATTGCACCAATCCAGTATTCATCAGTTAAAGCCTCCTTAACATTTCTTGGTTCAATTTTAGACACAAAGCAAGAGTTTGAGATGATTTCTCTAGATCTTGTAATGACTCCACTATTAGGATCCCCTATGATGAGATCTTTATGATGATCTTTCTGAATTCTGATGGAAGGGATTTTGCTAGCTTCCTTGGATTCAGAGTCTGCTGTAGTGGTGTTAGGAAGGTCATTCTGTTGAGTTGGAGTCTCAAAGAATGTCTCAACATTACAAGGGACATCTGTTTCTTCATCATCAACTATGACATTTACTGATTCCATCATGACTTTGGTCCTGGAATTGAATACCCTATAAGCTCTGCTGTTGGAGGAGTATCCTAGAAATATACCTTCATCACTTTTAGGGTCCAGCTTTCTCCTTTGTTCACGATCTGCCAGAATGTAGCATTTGCTGCCAAATACATGGAAGTACTTCACAGTTGGCTTTCTTCCTTTCCAGAGTTCATAAATGGTGGATGAGGTTCCCTTTCTCAAAGTGACTCTGTTATGGACATAACAGGCTGTATTCATAGCTTCAGCCCCAAAATGAATAGGAAGTCTTTTGGCATGTATCATAGCTCTGGCAGATTCCTGTATGGTCCTATTTTTCCTTTCTACAACTCCATTTTGTTGAGGAGTTATAGGAGAAGAGAATTCATGACTAATTCCTTCTGAGGAACAGAACTCATTAAACTTACTGTTTTCAAATTCCTTGCCATGATCACTTCTGATTCTGACAATACACCCTTCTTTTTCTCTTTGAATTCTTTTGCACAGTTCTTTAAAAACTTCAAATACATCAGATTTTTCCCTAATGAAGTTAATCCAGGTGAATCTGGAAAAATCATCCACAACAATATAGGCATATCTTTTTCCACCTAGACTTTCCACCTGCATTGGTCCCATCAGATCCATGTGTAGAAGTTCTAGAACCTTAGAGGTGGTCAGATGTCTTGACTTTGGATGTGACATCCTGGTCTGCTTACCAACCTGACATTCACCACAAACTCTCCCTTCATCAATTTGTAGTCTTGGAATCCCTCTGACTGCCTCCATGGAGATAATCCTTTTCATTCCTCTTAGATGAAGATGGCCAAGTTTTTGGTGCCACAGCTTCACCTCTTTTTCTTCTTTGGCAATAGAACACACAGTGGAGTAATTAGTGTTCTCAGGCTCCCACAAGTAACAGTTGTCTTTGGATCTGACTCCTTTCATTACAACTTCTTGTTTTTCATTGGTTACAAGACATTCAGATCTTGAGAAGTTGACCTTGAATCCTAGATCACATAATTGACTGATACTAATGAGATTAGCAGTCAGGCCTTTTACCAATAGTACTTCATTTAGATTTGGAACTCCAGGGCAGTCCAAATTACCAACTCCTTTGATTTCTCCTCTAGCACCATCTCCAAAGGTCACATAACTAGTGGTGTGAGGTTTAACATCATTGAGAAGGTTCTTGATTCCAGTCATGTGCTTAGAACACCCACTGTCAAAGTACCAGTCTTCCTTTGCAGAGACTCTAAGGGAAGTGTGGGCTATCAGGGCAGTAGCCTTTTTCTTCCACTGTGGAGTATGTGGTACCTTGTTAGACTTAGGTTTGACATCTGGGTTCTGATTAGGATATCCATACAATTTGAAGCAAAATAGCTTTATGTGACCAAACCTCCCACAATGATGACATCTCCATCTTTGGTACTTTTTCTTCATATTTCTCTGTTCCCGATGTTGAGTGTTATGTTGTGACATCTGCTTTGACATTTGTTTATCAGGCCTGATCTTCTTGTCTGCACCAGATTTCTTTGCTGCCACAAATCTTAGACCAGACTTGTTTCCCACATTTTGTCCAACCTGAAGGATTTCTTCCAATTTGTCAGTTCCATTTGTCAGCATCTTGACAGATTTGGTCATCTGGTTCAGTTTTGAGTTCAGCATTTGAACTTCCCCTTCTAGATGACTTATAGTTTCAATGTCTGCCCTTTTTTCAGCCTCCAACTTTATGATGAGTTTTGTTTGTCTCTCATTTTGCATACAGACTTCAGCACTTCTGATACATAATTTCTTGTAAGTATCAGCCAGTTCTTCAAATGTCACTTCCTCATCACTAGTGTCACTTTCAGAGGTACAAACACTAGTTAGTGCAGTAACTAGTTTGGCAGATTCTTCTTCAGAATTACTTTCTGAATCACAGTCAGACCAGGTAACAGACATTCCTTTCTTTTGTTTCTTAAGAAAGGTAGGACATTCAGCTCGAATATGCCCATATCCTTCACACCCATGGCATTGAATTCCTCTGCCTTAATTTCCCTTTTCTTCAGACTTTGGTCTTCTGCTGGAGTCATAAGATTTGTTAATGTCAGAGGGGATGTTCTTAACATTTGACCTTGACTTTGGATCCATTCTCTTGATGAGTTTGTTGAATTGTCTTCCAAGCATGGCTATAGCTTCTGAAATATTTTCTTCTTCATCCTCCTTGTTTTCATCTTCAGTGTTGGATACAAGTGCTATGCTCTTGTTTTTCTTGTCAACATTGTCACTGATCCCCATCTCAGAAGTCTGAAGAGACCCAATGAGTTCATCCACTTTTAACTTGCTGATATCCTGGGCTTCCTCTATAGCAGTTACCTTCATTGCAAATCTTTTAGGCAGGGATCTGAGAATCTTTCTCACCAGTTTTTCTTCAGACATCTTTTCTCCCAATGCTCCTGAGGTGTTGGCAATCTCCAAGATGTTCATGTGAAACTCATGAATGGTTTCATCTTCCTTCATCCTTAGGTTCTCAAACTTGGTAGTCAACATCTGAAGCCTTGACATTTTTACTTTGGATGTGCCCTCATGGGTAGTTTTGAGGGTGTCCCACACTTCCTTGGCCAGTTCACATTGATGTACTAGTCTGAATATGTTTCTATCAATTCCATTGAACAAGGAATTTAAAGCTTTGGAATTACCAAGGGCTAACTCATCTTCTTCTTTGCTCCATTCTTCCTCAGGCTTCAGACTGATTGTCCCATCTTTCTCAGTTATGGTGGGATGGTTCCATCCTTTGTCAGCAGCTCTCCAAGCCTTTTTGTCCAGTGATTTTAAGAAGGCAATCATACGAGGTTTCCAGTAGTCATAATTTGATCCATCCAGAATGGGTGGTCTGTTTCCAAAAACTCCTTCTTTGTCCATAGTGCCAGAAAGTGATATCCCTAGATCTCACCTAGTAATACAGGCAGGGTGCCTGCTCTGATGCCAATTGAAATTCTGGCAGCAGATACTCAATGTCACAGTGAATGTTATGACACCGTATCTGACTTTCTATAAGACAGTAAATAAAAATAGTAAAGAACACAATCAATTGTTTACCTAGTTCAGTGTGAAACAACACCTACTCTGAGGGCTACCAAGCCAGGGAGGAAATCCACTATAAGAGATATTAATTCAGGAATAAACCAACCAGTTTATCTCCTTCACTTAAGACCTACCCAATGCAACTTCAATCTAAGATCAACTTAAACCTGAGTTCCTACTCACTCCCCCTCAATCACAGCAGTGATACTTAAACAATTTACTAATTAAATAATGAAGACACTCTTCAGAACATACACTTGATTATGCTTCACAGCTTTTTAATCAAGTAACACAAACACTCGTGCTTCACAGCTTTGAGTGATACATAAACCTAACTTGACTTTGCTTCAAAGCTTTAGTCAAGAGACACAAACACTCTTGCTTCAAAGCTTTGAGTGATACAAAAACCCTTACAATCAAAACCTATTCCAAGTCACTTATCACAATGATACTTGCTTGGATTACAACAGTTAAAACTATACAGCTCCTAATTGATCTTTTTTCAAAAAGTTAATTTCCAATCAGCTTTCCTGTTGAATATATACGCAGTTGTTTCTTCAGTTAGGGCTTCCACGAAAAGCTAGGGTTAATTAGGGTTAACCTCAAGACTTGGTCACAAGATTTTATCAACCAGATTAGGGTTGAGCTAGGTTAACCTAAAGACCACGTGAGATTCTGTTCTGGAAGAAAAGAGCCAACTTCCTGAAAAATCTCAGAATTAACCAAACTGCATAACTGTTAGATCAGTACAGGATGTCTTAACATTTGTTATGACATCAGAATTCCTGTTTACTGATTTTGGTAGAAAGAATAAATGTGATCATTGCAAAATGCTCAGATACACACTCATAAACAGCAGCTACTGTATGCCATACTTTTTCTGCATAAAGTACCTAATAATCCAGAATGTTATGACATCAGTCATGACATTCACACACCTGGTTTTACCAAAAGTACATGCCAATAACTAAACACTTACACATATGCCTTTGAAGATAAAGTTCATTGATTCCACCAAATTTATTGTCATGTGGCCCCATTGTTTACCATTGTCAAATGCCCATGTTCACTTTTCCAATGGAATATTATCGATCCACCTTAACGCTTCTGAGTTTATCAACTGGATTTCTTCGTGATAGTGTTGGAATGATGTTTTTGTTAAGGCATACCCTGAATTAACAACTTTGTTTCGAAGCGTCTTGTCTTTGATATGGAGCATGAAGTTTGTATGATATGTCTAATGCAATAGACATATGTTGAAGGGGGATCCTGCCAACCGTTATCAAGGTTATTGTATGCACTCACAATCGATGGATTTCTATCTGAAATCAAACAAAGGTTGGGTTGAAGAGCAACGTGTAATTGGAAATTCTTCAGAAAGAAATTACATGCAACACATGTCTCACCTTCAACTAGAGCTAAGGCAATCAGAAAAACATTATTATTGCCATCTTGTGCTACTACCATGAGTAATGTTCCTTTATACTTTTCGTATAACCAAGTTCCATCAATCTGTATAATAGGTTTGCAAAATGCAAAACCTTTGATGCATGGTTCATATGCCCAGAACAGTCGATGAAATATTCCATTTTCACTAATATGAGTTCTGTCTGGGATAAATGCCAGGAGTGTCTCCAAAATTATAACAGATCCAAGAGCATAATATTTGAGTGCCACCAAAAACCTTGGAAGTTATTTGTACGATTTCTCCCAATTACCGTAGACAAGTTCAACTGCCTTAGTCCTCGCGATCCATACCTTCCTGTAAGAGGGAGTATAATTAAATCTTGTAACGATGTGAGAAATAATCATACTCACTTTTAATGATGGATCCTTTCTAATAAGAGGCAAGATTTCTTTGACATATTAATTAAGAACTAAGTTTCCGATGATCCTGCGTTTGAACGGTGGTGATGCAAGTGTGAAGTGGATCAATGGTACAAATTTCCCATGAATCACTTTTCTTTTTGTAAGTTACAGTTAATCCAAAAGGGAAAATTAGTTTTTGAAGATATAAAATAATATACCTCCCTGAATTAGTTCGATCTACAGTGAAGTTAGCTAAAATTTCCATGTGGTACTTTTTGATAGCTCTAACACACTCTTATTTTGTATGAAATATATATCCAACATTCAAGGCCCCTTCGATCTGCATATAAGGATTGTGAAAGATATCTAAGGTTGGTTCGTCTTCCCACACATTTAAGTTCGTCATGTGAAACAGAGGATCGTACACATGACTCATAGGTAAAGGTTCATGCTCTTGATCTGCAGCGTCATCATTGACCATAAAATCAACCATGGCCACATCATCTTCTTCTTCTTGGTCATTAACATCGACTTCAGAGTGGTTATCCTCGTCAGATTTGTCCTCTTCTTCAAAAACTTGAGAAGAATCTACCACTTGAGATTGATCAGGTTATTGTAATAAAACATACAACTTAATTTCATTGAACCCGGATTGTTCATGTGTTCGAAACATGCTTCGAACATCATCATCATCACGCACCTTTAGCTAAAAAAATCTGACTTGGTTGTTGTCAAATATAAATGGAGACTTGTAAAGAATTTGGTAAACTGGACCACACTGCAATTTTGTTTCTAGTCTATCTTTGAAACATGCAAAACTTTATTTCTTATTTATCCTAAAGCGGATAAAATCGGTATTACGAAAATTAAAACCAAAGTTATCGCAGTTCAACGTCTCACCGTTAATATGAGCAACGATACTCTAATATTGTGAATGATCCATATGTTGAGGTATATCTTTTTGTGAGTTTTGGCGTATACCAGTCATGAGCCACTAATGGACGCTTAAATAGATGGATGAAAGTATGGGAAATACAACACTAATGTGCCACCCGAGGTGGATTTTCTTCTAAAATTACAACACATGCGCCACCTAGGGTGTCTTGTCCTCTAATTTTTGTAATCATGCACCAACTTGGGTGGCTTGTTATGTGAAGGACAAGCTTGCATGCATGCCATTTGATCACTACCACCATGCAATGCTATCCCTACCACACTGTAGCTTTGAATGCATACAAAAAGGGACAAGCCATGTTGAATGGCACCTTTACGTAAAAACAAAAGGATACACCACCTAGGGTGACGCCTATGTGTTAATTGCATGCAGAGCATTCTCACGTGAATGCATAGTGTTTCTCCATATTTTTCTATAAATACATATAACATTCAAATTATATTTTCATCACAATCATAACTCACACACTATTTATTTATTGAAACATAAAAAATAACACAAGAAGTAATCAAGAAAAAATGGCTCTCTTGACCATGGGTGACCAACATAGAGGAACTCTCAACAACATTGAAACTTTTGTAAATTTATTTTCTTCAATACCTATTATTTGTAAACAAATTTGATTTTCGTAGTTCTTATAATTATTATACGTAAATATTATAATTCTTATACATAATTCATGTTTTTAATAGAATGTTAAAAGATTTTGTTGTCGTGTCCATGAGTATATGTTCCTTACGACGTACAAATTGAACTGTACTTACGACAAGCCGGTTTTGGTCCGTTACTCAACATAGTCAATTACCATGTTGACTATACATTTATTCTCGCATTAGTGGAAAGATGGAGACCCGAAACTCACACCTTTCATCTTTTATATGGTGAATGTACCGTCACACTAGAGGACATGTACATATTATTCGGTCTATCGATCGATGGTAAGGTTGTCAATGGCCGAGTCAACCAAGACAACGCCATATGCGAGGAACTTTTGAGAGCTTGTTTATTTGAACAAGGATCTAGAGGCCAAGGTATTAATCTCCATCTCCTTAGAGAACATCATAGAAGTCTCGTAATAACCGAAAACTCTACCGAGCAAGAAAAAATTATAAAAGCTCGGTGTTACATAAAGATATTACTTGGTCACTTTTTATTTCCTGAAATAATAGGTAATACTGTTAATATCATGTATTTACCTTTGTTAAGACATTTTGATAAAATAAACACATATAGTTAGGGATCTGCTGTTTTGGCCCATCTGCATAGTTCTTTGTGTAAAAACGCATCAAACGATAATTGTTCTTTCTATTTCTGCGTCTTTTTGCTCCAGACATGGTGCTGGTCGAGAATGCCGACACTCGCCCCCAGCAACACAAGGCCATTCATGTCCCCCTTTTCTATAAAGTAAGATTACGACAACACCAATTTTACATACTATATACTATAACCAACATGTATTAATTTATTTCCCATATTTTCTATGTAGGTGGGTTGTTCCTGGGATGAATTAAGATAAATCTCCTAGAAATGCAGTAGTAGTCTACCAAAATCTTATTGATCATGTTGGACCTGAAGAGGTATTAAGCTTACATATTTTATACACCACTTTTAACATGTTAATTAAGTTTAATATTAATATTAGATTAACTTATTTTGCCTCTACAGTTTGTATGGAGGCCGTATAAGGATCTCGATCATGAGATTAACCCAGTAAATGCTGAAGTTTGGACTATAAAAACAGCGTTCATCAGGTTCACTACTATGGAGATGCACTACAACGATCGTGTGAAGCTATAATTTGGCATACAATAGGGTATCCCAAACTCCCTACGTGTTTGGAACAATGGCCTCTACTCATAGTTGATGACCAGTGAGGATTTAATGACTTGAGAGACTTTGCTAGAGATCAATGTCGTCAATGGAGGCATAGACGTAAATTAGTCCTACGGGAGCCGATCTCACAAGATGACTTAAAACCAACTCTTCAATATTTAAGATGGTAGACATCGATTTCAACAAATCTGTTTCTATCTCAAGAGACATGTTTGATCGACCCACGCCAAAGAACTAAATCATACGCCTAACAACAACCCCAACAACCAAACCCTCAATAATACCAAACCCAACAACAATGTCAACCCACTCAAACCCCACAACCATACATCACTACATCCACCCAAACCTGTCATCAATTTATGCCACACACAAACACAATACCAAGAGCATGTCCTGACCCACCACAAACATTATGCATCCTCCGCATCTTACCACAACATCGAAGACACATATGATACCTCTCCTTCCTACCATACCATCCAATCTACATATAGTCAAACATCACACCATCGAAGCAACCAACCATCATACGAGTTTTAGACACCACAAGAACCGTTGCTTCGTTTCCAAAACAATTCAACATCCCAATTCTATCAACCACCCACCCACACATATCCCAACTAACAAGACCAAACTTCAACAACATGGACATCAATCTCTTTGGAAGCACAACACAGTGGGGAGAAATGATCAATGAGATGTATGATCTAAATGTACCAGGACCATCACATCAAACACCTCATCATCAAGCGAGTCAGAACAGACTCCAAACACCTTAGGAAATTCAACAGAGAGGGGTGAGACAAAGGCGAAGGCATTTATGTCATACAGGTACATGCTTAGGTTAAGGGGAACATCCATAAAAATATGTATCTATGCTGCGTAATTTTAAATATTAATATAAAATATATTTGTTTACATTTATTATTATTTTAAATTTTTTTAATAATAACACAACTATCAAACCATCTAAGGTGGTGCATCCACTTCAACTTACATGCATGTGTCACACATCAACATAAGAGGACAAATCATGCACTGTGGCGTCTTCTCTCTAATTTACATGTATGCGTTACATATAGTAGCTTGACCTTTGTGTGGTGAATTTCTTTTTATTTGAAAAATAATTATTTTGATAATTTTTTTGAAAAAATAATTATTTGAAATATTTAAAAAAAAAGTGGTTATTCTAAAAAAAATTCTTTTAAAAATGTTAAAAGTTTAACCTTATTCTGTATTGTTTATAGTCACAATCTCATTCACATCCCAATATAATAAAAATAATTCTCACTATGATCCGATTTTGTAAAAATAAATTCTAGCTTATATGCTTCCCCCTTGAATTCATGTCAATAACTCATTTCGTGAAGTAACAGTAGTAAGGGAATTATGAGAAGCATTCATATTATAAATAGTAAAAACAATTTTAAAAAATTAATCTATCAACTAGTACAAACAAAAATAAGATAAAAGATGAAAATCAACACAT
The DNA here is from genome assembly GCA_948472305.1 of Vicia faba. Taxonomy (NCBI): domain Eukaryota; kingdom Viridiplantae; phylum Streptophyta; class Magnoliopsida; order Fabales; family Fabaceae; genus Vicia; species Vicia faba. Next base: position 1,577,631,183 of record OX451737.1, read on the forward strand.
AGAAAATTATTTTCCCATAACTCACTGCATCCTTATCAAATGCATTTTGCTTTCCCTCAAATGCCTCGTGTTTGAGGAATATTCAAAAAGATTCAAAATAGTTCTTCAAAACACTCCATCACTAGTACAGAAATGACTTTTTACATCAGGTGAAATTGACTTTTTACATCGGTTTTGGATCTGATGTAAAGTCAGACGATATAGTAAATCAGATATTTTTTACATCGATTTTGGGTCCGATGTAAAAAGTCCATTTTTTACATCGGTTGTGATCTAAGACTGATGTAAAAAATAATTATAACATTATTTTAAAAAAATTGACGCAACTTTTTACATCGGTTAAACGTGTGGACCGATGTAAAATGTCCCTTTTTTACATCGGTTGTGATTTAAGAATGATGTAAAAAACAGTTATAACATTATTTTTTAAAAAAATTGACGCAACTTTTTACATCGGTTTAACGTGTGGACTGATGTAAAAAGTCCCTTTTTTACATCGGTTATAATACAAGCCCGATGTAATATATACAGTTTTGAAAGTTTTTACATCAGTTGGGAGTAATAACCGATGTAAAATGTATGAAATTTTTTGAGAATAAATTATTTATTTTCTTGATGTTTCCATGTACAAAAATAATTTGTACCTATTTTTTCATATTTTTCCAATATCACACAGACTATATTTATGTCGCTATATAGATTTCATAGCTTTCCAACATCACATAGACTACATCTAGGTCGATGTTTTCATATTTTTCACAACAAACTTACAAATTGAACAATTGTATTGTATCACAACAAACTTACAATTACATATTCTTCACAAAACATACAAAAATATTCAACTATTTATAAGTCTTTTTCCAAACTTGAATTAACAATATAAAATCCACAAGTAGATGAGTTATAGCTTCGGTAGACAACACCAAATCACATTGCCTGACAATAAATAATAACAATTAACATCAGCAAAAAAATCAAGAAACTCAATACATGTGCAAAAACCACATGTAATGTGCAAAAACTCAATAATAACAATTATGTACAAAAACCACAACTTAGACAATTCTATAAAATTCACCAAGATAAACTTAATTTTTATATAACTCAAAGAAACATTTTGCCCAACGGAGTCGCAAATCATACAAATCATCTTGTGTTAATTATGTTGGGTCATCAAATACCTATAATACATAAATATAACAATATAGAGTTATTTTTTAAAAATTCATATTAAGTCGAAAAACAAAAAGTAAATAACAAAGTAAAGTTATTTTTAGTACCTGCATCCAATTCTCGGTTATATTAGCAGAGACAATATCCAACATATTTTTCATCACATAATATCCACAATCATTAGAGTTACGTTGTTGCCTTGTCTACAATTGAATGACATAATTAGTGAATATTTATCATAAATTTAACTATAGAATTACAATTTACATCACACTTACATTGGGATGAAGCCATGTAGCCTTTTTTCAATTTCCATTTGCCATTTGATGAATCCCAAAAGAACTAATACAGAAAGATAAACATCACATAACTAAATTTACTCGCCAATGAAAAACCACATAACTATTAGTTGTCAATGAAAGTCACATGAAAGATAAACTTACTTTGTAATAATTTTCTTCGTGTTCTGGTCAATTTCCCGATGAAGTGAACAAAATATGACAACTAAATTGTCTCTTGGACACATGACTATTAATTGCCAATGTCTCTTGTACGTGTGTGTGGAAACAGAAGAGTCACATAAAATATATATGTTATCAAAATTAAATAATATAAAACACAATTTCATAAAAATTCTTACCCATTAATTAATGGTAGTAAGTGGCACACTCTGTTTTCATCACGTAACTTTTCTAGTACGTAATTTTTAACATCCTCTTCAGATTTCACTCCATTATCATTATAAATACACCTAGCAGGGTCCATAAATCCATATAATTCTGAAATGGAATTCTCAAGACATACACGATGAATATACCTGAATAATTTTAAAATAAACATTAGAATCAAAGTGATGAGAGGTATAACATATTAATAGAGATTGACTTTAATAAAACAATAAAATGTACTTACGTGCACCAAATTTACAGAATAGACACGTCAAGTCAATGACCTAAATCCACCAATAACTCTCTGATACACTTAGGTGAAATATAAAAATTAGAGACACTCGCACAATGACTTAATTGTATTGCCAACTGGTTATCATCCATTTTCAAAACCATGAGTAACAATCTCTGAACATCATCAACTTCCACGTCTTTTGTGCTTCCTTTTGCAGCTGAACAACTTTCTTTTCCGCTTCCATCGATAATTTCCATTTTTCCAATGCATTTAATATCATCTGTGCTTTGTAATAACTCATAGACTTAAGTGTCTCCATTAATGATTGTTGAAACATCTTACGCTCTTCAACCAACTTTTCTTCAAGTTCAACTCTAAGTTTTGTTTCTAATGTTGCAAGTTGTTAAGTTACGTCAATATATTGACGTGACCTTCCAAAGTAAGTGCTTTATTTATGGCATTTTCCAACACCACGAACATGACCTCCATGCTCAGATGTTCCAATGGCTAATGTTAAGATATCGTTACGTCCATCCGGAACAATTGCACCTTTTCAGCTTCTTGAACTAGAGAATCCTACAAAATGCAAAAACAACAATTAATCAATCACAAATATAATGATACTTGAATAATTTTTCGTTGTTTACTTACAATTTTTTCAGCAACCTCTTGTGTAGATTTTGATGTGTATTCTCCTCCTTTCTTTTGTCGTGCTCTCTTTCATAACTCATAGCGTGATGGTGGAGATGGACTACCATTATCATATAATGTGGAATTATCTCTCGATGATGACTTTTCTTTCATAATTTTCTCCTCAAGAAAGTGATACCCTCCACGAGACAATAAGTGTGGGTATACATTCTTAGCCACATTATCCTTACCCTTTTGACTTTTTTCCTATTATAAACTCAAACAAGTAATTAATCACTAAATATAATAAAAATATTATGCACAAAAAAAAAATATAACTCTTACTAACCTTAAATTCAGGGGTATCTCGAATCTTGAGAAACTCTTTTCGTGCGTCTTCCGTAATAAAGTTATACTTGACATATGGAGGAGGATCATTTTCTATGGGATGATTAATATATCTATCTGTGAGTTATGTCTTAAAACCTCTTCATCGCTCTCCCGCATATTTAATCCATTCTTTCTTCAACCTATCCTTCTTTGGATCTTTACATTCTGGAATAGTAAAATGAGCCTACAAATATAGTATATGTCATATGTTGTTAATTAGTATATGATTATAAAATATAATAAATTATTGTATTTAAAATACTTGAATATCAGTCCAAATAGCATCTTTTACGCCTTCATCTACTTCTTTCCAATAATTTTTCACAATACTACAGTACTGCCGAGCAAGACATGCTATATAACTCTTGAGATGTGTAGCATTTTTACCAACACCAATACATTCATAGGTTCTTGCATTAAACTCGACCTTTATCTTTTCACATGTTTGATGAACTTTGCCAATTTGTGTCATGAAAGTGGGACCTTTAACTCTTCTTTTATTGGGGTTACTAGATGAAGAAGGATTGTCGTTTGAATCACTCATGTATCTGTTTACACAAAATAAAAATAATTAGAAATAATATTAAGCACAAAATAAAAACAATTAGAAATAAAATTAAACACAAAATAAAAACAATTAGAAAATAAAGTAACGTGGAATTAACTTATACAAAAAATCTTACTAGTCCTCCCATATCCCTTCTTCATGGTCTATGGGAATAGCATGCACATCATCCCCTTCATTTTCTTCAATGAATGTAGTCACATTTGTTGAGAAAGGACGAGTTTCAGAAATATCAAGATTCTCATCATGATTTTCATCACTATCATGGACCTTTCCTTGTAAAACCACTGACCACTTTTTATTAGAAGGATCTGTGACATAAAACACTTGTTTTGCTTGAGATGCCATGATGAATGGTTCGTTCGCATAAGCTAACTTGCTAAGATCAACCAGTGTAACTCCAAATTCATCGATTCTTACACCACTGTTGATATCAATCCATTTGCATTTAAATACAGGAACTTTAAACACAACATAATTAACTTCACAAATCTCTTCAATCACCCCAAAGTACGGTGTAGATGCCATAACCGGGTTTTTATCTTTAGCACTAGAGAAGTGCATGGACTCGGCCACAATCATTACCCCACTATTTTACGTGGTACTACGATCATCCTTTGACTTTGTATAAAAAGAGGTTTTATTAATATCATATCCACTCCAAGTTATTATGTTACATTTAGGCCCATAAGACAACCACTTAATTATATTAGAAACACTATCTTCATTAGCAATTCTTTCTTTAAACCACTCAGAGAAACTCTTATTATGCTCTTTTAACAACCCTCTTTCATTCATCTTGGGGTACTTTTTCTTTATCATGCTTTTGTGAGCAGATAAGTAAGGTTGAACTTCATCTATGTTATTCAATATATACAAATGCGCTTGAACAACCACATCAATACTTAAGCTCTTGACTTTTAAACCTTGTGTACCCACACCCTCATATCTTCCATCATGACGAGACTTGGGAACTCCTACAACATCCACTCCTGACAAATAGTTAGAACAAAACTCAATTGCTTCTTCTTCAATGTACCTCTCAATAATCGATGCTTCCATACGGTGTGGGTTTTTTGTATACCCTTTTAGAATCTTCATGTATCACTCTATTGGATACATCCACCGTAAAAAAATTGGACCACATAATCTAATCTCCCTTACTAGATGAACAATCAAGTGAACCATAATGTCAAAAAGTGAAGGAGGAAAATACATCTCTAATTGGCACAAGATAACTGCAGCCTCATTTTCCAAATCGTCTAACTTTAGTGGATCAATGGCTTTACAACAAATTGCATTGAAAAATAAGCACAACCTAGTTATAGTATCCGAGATTCCGAGATTGCAAGTTGCGCTGCTTCGCGGAGAAAGAAAAATAGAATCAAGTTTCAATGGCAAGGTGATAACTTTATTAAGTTTGATAGGTTAAAGATAAACTGTGTGTTTCTGAGAGGACCACTAACGCTTTTTTCGGAGGTTTCTAAATAGACAATTTCTCTAATGAAAAAAAATGACTAATTATACACAACATGTACTATATTCTTAACTTTATATAAAATATACACTATTTATAACTAATTAGACTTAATTAACCTCTCTAATAATAATAAATTGTTTAGTAATTAAAAAACATATATGAACAAAGTAATGGATTCATAGTATAATCTTCTAATTATTTTTCTATGTACTTCTAATTTTTTATAATGAATCTCAGTAACAAACAAAGAAACAAGAATATCTTAAAAACTTTTTTTGTATATATAACTCTTAGAAACTAAAATACCAATGTTTGTCTTTGGAATACAAAAGTTGCTTGACATTGAGATATCAACTTACCCATGACCCTCTTCAACCTAGAAGCCAACATCTTAGAAATAATTATATATAAGCTTTCAACCAATTCCTAGATATACAATGAAGTTGAACAAAATAGAAAGTTTCGTACCGGAATCGTAGTTGGACGGCGGAGGATGTTTCGAAGACGGCGAACGGACGGCGAAACGGATAGTGAATGGACGGCGGAGGATGTCTTCGTGCAGCCGGCAGCGAGGAGACGTGAAATCTGTGAGGAGCGGCGTAGGCGAGACGGCGGAGCGGCGTAGGCGATACGGGGGCGGAACGGCGTAGGCGAGAGAAGTTAAACAGTGACGAAATAATTTGCATTTAGGGGTTATTTCAACATTATATATATATATATATATAATGTTGAAATATATATATATATATATATATATATATATATATATATATATATATATATATATATATATATATATATATATATATATATATATATATATATATATATATATATATATATATGTGTGTGTGTGTGTGTGCGCGCGCGCGCGCGCGCGCGCGCGTGTGTGCATGTGTGTGTGTGTGTGTGTTTTTACAACGATGCAACCCTTGGCCCGATGTAAGGGTTCGGGCGGTTGATTTTTTTACATCGTTTTTTAGAATGGCCCGATGTAAGGTTTTGGTGCTGATGTTTTTTACATTGGTTTACAGAATGACCCGATGTAAGGTAGTTTTTTATATCGGTTTAAAGAATGGCCCGATGTAAGGTTCGGGCGTTGATGTTTTTTACATCGGTTTTTAGAATGCCCCGATGTAAGGTTCTTAATATATTTTTTATATTACCAATCTGCCACGGACTTTTTACATCGTTGGACTGCAGGGACCGATGTAATATCTGGCCAATTTTTTATTTACAATTCTGCCACCTGATTTCTTATTTATAAAAATGTCACCCTGTTTTTTTCACGAAACCTTTTACATCGGTAGATTAAATGGCCCGATGTAATAGAAAGTGAAAAATATTTTTTTTATATTATTTATATCATTGCAAATAAATACCTAATATAAAATGTTTTTAATTTTATTTTTTATAACATATATTTTAATACCTAATATAAAAATATTTTCTCAAATGTCATTTTTTTAGTAGTGCATGTTTCAATCTAAACGCATGTCAGTTATGGCAGAATTGAATTGAAGAAATTTTTTATTTTTTTGAGGGAGACTCCACAAATCTCAAACATTGACTAAAAAAAATGATGACGATTTCAATTTTCCTAGCAACTACCTACCTTAATGATCTCTCTAAACTTGAAATTTTTTTTTTTTTTGACAAAATTGATCAAATCTAAAAAATTGTTAAACCTTAACTTAGATAATGATTTGATGAACACGTCATTCAAATTGCCTTCCAAAGCAACTTTGTCAACTAAAAATATCCTTTAGCTTTCTTTATCTTATCTTTAATGAAGGGATAATAAATTTCGATGTGTATTTTATTGTCTCATAAAATACATAAAAATTATCCAAATGAATTATACTTTAACTACCACAATATTTCTTCAGAGATACTTGAGTAATTCCTAACTCTTCAATAATATCTTTTAATCTTCTTACTCCTTCAACTAGGAAAATATCCTCCATTAAATAGTAAATAGAATAACTACCCATTGTTTATTTGCTTTCCAATTTATATTCGCTCTAAACAATGTAAATATAAAACTTGATAGATTTTCTAGTGCTCATATTCTTGGCATAATCTCTATTTTACTGTTTTCATATTATTGAAAAAATATAGCAGCCTTAATGTGTTTATTTTTTTCTAAACATTTCTTAAAACATAATTATTATTGTTAGATCCAATGAATACATCTTAGCTTGACAATATCTTAAGTGATTTTTCAAGTAGCAATCGATGTTCACAATGACGAATAACTTGATTGTGACACATTTTTCATCTTTCTCTTCTTGTTAATTGACAACAAAAAAGAAAAGTTTAGAATTATATTAGGCTAAGTATTTAAACTCCACGAGAAAAATCTTTATCTCTAATCTCCAATCCAAACTATGGTTCCTATACATGAAGCCAAATGTCATTGTAATTAACTATAGGCCTGCAATTTGCTTGTCACTGTCTAATTGGAACTACAAGTTTTAGACAAAATGGATATTTTACCTTTTCTTTACAAAGTTTTTTAATGGTTCATTAATTTTTCTATTTAATAGTTTCAATTAATAGAATTTCACATGTTAATTAGTAGTGAGTTACATGTAATTTGCTCACACCTTGGTTAATTGTCTATCCGTAGTTAACCCTTAATTGTCTATCATAATGTGCTACACCTTTCATTATAAATGAAATTAACTAATGAGTTTCTATATTAAAGTATATTATTGTCGGTTGTCATACTCACTAAATAACCAACACATTTAATATATGTGTAAATTTACATAATCATTTTATTTTTACTTTTATTTATTTTTATTTTTATTTTTATTTACATAATCAGGCAAAGTGTCTCATCCAAATCATTTTCAAATTTACCAACACCTTACAACCTTGTTACACAAACTTTCATTCACCCACACCAAATGTTTGAGTTTCACTTTCCATTTCCAAGTTCTGAAAATGAGTTCAAACCCACAAATCACCATTGAACTAGAGTGATTGCATTCATTTACAATCAATCCAAGCTTCTCTTTGTCTCAATTTCTTTGAACAATCATTTTTTTTTCATAAAAAAGATTGAATTTTGATCAAATCCAACATGGCCCAGATGATGAAAAACACAATTCCATGGCCAACAATCATGGTAGTGATTTCATGGTACACTTCAAACATTGGTGTTCTTCTCATGAACAAATACTTGTTAACAAACTACGGTTACAAGTACCCTGTTTTTCTCACCATGTGTCACATGATGTTGTGTTCTATTTTCAGCTACGTTGGTATTTCAGTTTTGGATATTGTACCTTTGCAAAGTGTTCAATCCAAGAACCAGTTGTTCAAAATCTGTGGATTGAGTGTTGTTTTTTGTTTCTCAGTGGTTTGTGGGAACGTGTCGCTTAATTATATTCCAGTGTCGTTTAATCAAGCTATTGGAGCTACGACACCGTTTTTTACTGCCGTTTTTGCTTATGTTGTTAGTAGAAAAAGAGAAGCTTGGGTCACTTATTGCACCCTCTTGCCTGTTGTGGCTGGTGTCATCATTGCTAGTGGGGTAAATAATTTTTCATCTTCATGTTTTTCTTGTTATATTTTTTCAATTTTGAAAATTCGGTATCCAACCATGATGAAATCGGTTTTACCTCAATCCCACACATACATATACGGTGTTTTCAGAGATGTCGGTGTTACATGTGTCTGACATATATATATAAACATTTTTGGTGCAGAGTGAACCAAGTTTTCATCTATTTGGATTTATAATTTGTGTTGCATCAACCGCTGCAAGAGCATTTAAATCAGTGCTTCAAGCTATTTTGTTGTCATCAGAAGGGTAATGATATTTTTTTGGATTTAAATTCTCTCTGCATTCGAGAAATCACAGTCAAGCAATTCAGACTGTCTGATTAAGATTTAAAGACTCATATTACTACTTGTTATTTTCAATCAAATTTAAAACATTTAGAACAAGAGTCGTCCAATTTTGATCAGATTGTCTGCATCATTTGAACAATAACATGAATGTCGACACATAAGTGTTACATTGACGCCACCAATAATTTGAGAAGATAAATTAGTTGAATGTAATCATATGTGTTTGGTGTCTATTATCGTTCATGAAGTTCATACTGAAATTTAACTGAAAACATAAAACGATTGAAGTGTTTCTCTTGTGTATTCATTCATTAAGCATCACATTATATACAAAAGGATGGAGGAGCACTATAACTATCATGTTGCACACATATTAGATAGTAGGTTGTATGACAAGTTAACTAACTATAACAACCTTGAAAACTAAGTGAAACCAACTTTCTAACTATCTCCTATATTTGCTCTAGCTAGCTCAGCTCTTCATAGTTTGTTAGTATTGTTTCATTTTCTACGTCAAACACCAAAGGTATATTCATTCAGAAGTGTCGGTGTTACATGCTATAAGTGCTACTAGTCCAACAACTATTGTAAACTAACTTAGAATAATGTTGATGTTTTGCAGAGAAAAGTTGAATTCAATGAACCTGCTACTTTATATGGCACCTATAGCAATGTTGGTGCTACTTCCTGCAACATTGTTAATGGAGGGAAACGTGATTCGGATTACGATAGAACTTGCTAGAGAGGATTTCAGAATTGTTTGGTATCTGCTATTGAGTTCTTCTCTTGCATATTTTGTGAACCTCACTAATTTTTTGGTGACCAAATATACAAGTGCACTCACCCTTCAAGTATGTCTCAATATCATATGATTTTAATTATGATTAAACATAACAAAGATTATGGTTTTTAAAATCTTAATTAAGATAGAAAGTTCTTACAAAGTGATTATATTTTGTCAAAATATTTTCAGGTGTTAGGAAATGCAAAAGGGGCAGTTGCTGTGGTGATTTCAATTTTGATATTTCAAAATCCTATTTCAATGATAGGAATGCTTGGCTATGTACTTACTATCATAGGAGTTATATTGTATAGTGAAACCAAGAAGAGATATACTTAGAAACTAGTAAAATTAACAAGATTACACAATCAAAGAGGGTTATGTTATTTACCACATGCAAGAGAGCCAACATGTTTCATTAGTTTGCAGCATACAAAGAATTTCATTTGGAAAGTGATGTATTTTTTTCACTTATGTTCCATTATTTCCAAGCATTGTGGGAGTAGGCTTTCTTCACCAACACAATTGCTTTTTCATAATATTTTTTTTTAGAAGGAATTACTATTATTTGTGAAAATATATGTACTCACAAGATAAAGAACATTTATTTATGCAAAAAGTGGAAGGACTATGATAGAAAAGGCTTGTAGTTAAATGACAAAACTACGATTTTGGTCATGCGGTTGTTTAAATTTTGTTGTGATTGAAATGTTCAATTATGCCAATATCTTTTTGATGTATGAGATATAGAATAAATGCAACTAAAATAAATAATCTTAAGCAAAATTAATATACACACAGAAGAGTTTTAGAAAATTCACACAAGTAAGAAAATGATAAAATACAAGTATAGATAATATGTTTATCCAATTTCGTCAAGACAATCTACTATTAGAAATAGAGGAATTCTCCAATTCACTATATTTAAAAAGTTATTACAAGTGATTAGAAATGAGTTAAAAAATAACATCTTAAGTTTTTAAGAACAAACTCTATTTTTTACTTAAGTGTTGCTCAAACTCTCAATATATATGAATCACACAAACACAAAGTATTTAGAAATATTCTCAATCTTCTTAGATACCACCAAAGCTCTCCCAAATTCTAAGAATGACGAATTCTTAAAATCTCTAGCCTTGTCTCTCCACGTTTCTCTCACAAGAATTACCATATCTTCCCTCTTTCTTCATCCCTTCTTACTAACAAAAGTGACAAAGATCCATATTTATAATGTCATAAAACTCGAATGGGACAGACTTTCCAACTCAATCCACAAATTCACTGAGCCTCCTCCGAGTTTATCAAGCAATTCAAATCGTTTACTAAGCCATTGATTGTTAACCATTGACTGACTTTTGGCATTTGACTGGGTATTGACCATTAACCAAGTCAACTGAACACAACTTCCCATTGATCACTTGAGGTTTTGAGGCTTACTTACACAAATCTCCACCTTGAGTCAAAATTAATGGTGATGTCAATTTATCCATCAATCATCTTACTCCTCTCTCCAAAGCTTGAACCATTATTCAATGAATTTGATAAAGTCCGAACAACACTTGAACCTTGATTAATGCACCTGCATACACTTGAACATGGACGTTATATCCTTCTTAGGTAGCCAAGAAAGTCTACAAGTATGATTCTTCATCAATGAATGTCTTTTACCATTCTCAACCTTTGACCATATTTAATTCCTTTTGTTTTTCAAATGCATCCTTTAAGGTATCTGATTCTCAGTTTTATTTTTCTTTAGCCACATTTTAAGCATAACAACCAAGGTTAATATAAGTGTATCCCTGAGAAGGTAAAATTTTTCTCCTTACCATATCGTGAGTCAAATGATAATCAGGACAGGAGCCACTATAAATCTTTCTCTCACTAGAGCTAGAATCAGAAGTATTAACTTCCTTTTCTTCTCTAGTCCCACTAGTAGGAACCTCCACCTCAAATAGAGTTTTCTTCACCATACCTTTTGTTATTCTTTCTTCTCTAGGTCTCTACTCTTCCACCACATACTTATCATCAAAGCGATCTAGCTTGATTTATGCAAACGAAAAAACTTTGGATACCTTTAGATTAAAGTAGTCTAATGTTTTTCCACTTCAAAACTCCATAGATGTCTTAAAGTATATTCTTATAAATTGACATATTTCGACCAAGTTAGCAGATTAATTTCCAACCTTACCTCAAAACTCTTTGGAAACTCAACTACTAGTAACTTGTAAGCAATGATTATGCACTTATTTATACCATTTTCTTTGCGAAACTCATTAAACTTCTCTGAAACAATCTCTAGGTATTTGTCGAATTTTCTTTCATTAGCATGCCCTCATCTCAAATTCCATAGCTTGTTATTGTTATGAAATCCTTCATTAATTAATGATGTATCACCAATAATAGTGGAACCTTCTAAAATATATAACTCGCATATTTTAGACCCTTTTGACATGATCAATCCAACATGCAAAATTTCCAACACCCATGTTCAACTTTAGTGCAATATCCTAGATAATTAAACATGTTTATCGATAAAAAATTTCGCATGAGCTTGAGAACACACACCTCACATTATGTAGAAGGAACTCATGATCATTGATTATTTTCAGTCTGGTTGTATTAATACTATGAATTTTACAAGCCTTATTGTCATCGAGTTGATGGAATACACATTCCTTCAGCTTCAAAATCTCAAAGTCATATTTCATAGGGAACATATGATAAAATAACCTAAAGTCCATGACCAAAATATTTTCATGCTATAAACTCAACACCATTAGTACACTAATTATCATAATCATACTTATATGAAACAACTGCAATCTAAACAGATTCAACCTTGTCCCCTCTGTCGGGACAATCCTTCTTGAAGTGACAAATTTTATGAAAAATAAAACATTTTAACCTTGACTTATCAAAACCATTGGATTTGGACTTCTCTCCATTCTCACCCATTACTCTTGAAACCCTTAAGCCTTCACCATTATCTCCACCTTTTAAATCTTTCATCAATGAAAGTTTTTTGGACCTTACAGTCATTTGAAATTCATCCAAAATAATAGTACATTCTTTACCATAAATAACGGTTTTTGGTGTAAATCCTAGAGATTAATAATTTATTATAACTTGTTACTTGAATCGAATTATCTAATAATAATAAGACATTTCTTTTTTATGTTTGTTTTTTCGAAGTAATAAAGTTTGTAGAATACATAGTCCATTAGATGAATAATTTAGTGCGATTTAATTTTGAGACCCTATTAAACATAAGGACATTATTCTTAAAGTATTTTTAGTCAAACTTTATTGAGAAGTGAGATAACATTAAATCATTAAAACTATTATGTGGATATAATCATTGATATTTCACGGATCATGAATAAAGAGTTGTCAAGTATTACATAGATATACATATTAGGAGTAATATTTATATTGGATTGACCCACCATGAGAATACTACATAGAATATTATTCAAGTGTCATAAGTTATTCTCAAGGTGATAATGATATATACAACCCTTCAACCAAAAACTACTATGGATCCTAGATGTGGACCTGGGTACTTCATTGCCATTCAAATAATCTTCGTAACAACATGATTAAAGTAGGTTGATGGGTAATTCACAAATAATATTGAGATACAATAGTGATCTAGATGGAATTTTTCTATTCCTACTTAACATGATAAATGCCTAAGGGCCCAATATTGAAATAGACAAGGGTGACATTGTCCATGTCTTTTGTTCCATATAGAAATTAGAGAAAAAAAGATAATTGTACACATAAAAATTATCATTGAAAGGCTTCATCAAATTACATAGCATTTTCATGACTTAGGTAGCAGTGATATGTTACTAGATACCGCTCATTATTATCATATTAAATGCATGAAAGGGATAATGATCTTTGGGACCTCATACATACTCATGTATGTGGACCACTTAACACACTTTCAAGAGAAGGTTTTGAACACTTATCACATTTACTAATGATTGCAATATATATTGTTATGCATATTTAATAAAATACAAATAAAAAACGTATGGAAACTTCAAGGAATTCAAAAATGAAGTGCAAAATCAACTAGGTAAGAATATTAAAACCCTTAAATTAAATCGACGTGGTGAATATCTAAATCTAGAATTTGATGACCATCTAAAAGAGTGTGGAGTTCTATCCCAACTTGCTTCTCTTGGAACACCATAATGGAATGATGTATCCGAGAGAAGAAACTAAACCTTGTTAGACATGGTTCGATCTATGATAAGCCGCGTTAATTGTAACGCCTCAGGCTGCCTTTAGGATTATCGACTGACCCCACAAACCAACACGGGTCTTTTCAGCGTGTTTTATCCTTACTCACACGCTTTCTGGGAAACTTCCCAGAAGGTCACCCATCCCAGAATTGCTCCAAGTCAAGCACGCTTAACTGTAGAGTTCTTATGAATGAGCTACCGAAAAGAAGATGCATCTTGTTTTCGGTAGCTCATTCATAAGAACTCCATAGTTAAGCGTGCTTGACTTGGAGCAATTTTGGAATGAGTAACCTTCTGGGAAGTTTCTCGGAAAGCATGTGAGTAAGGATAAAACACACTGAAAAGACCCGTGTTGGTTTGTGGGGTCAGTCGATAATCCTGAATGCAGCCTTGGGCGTTACAAATGGTATCAGAGCCAGACCTCTCCCAGTACGATGTGGTTCGAGGACGAACCATGCGGAAGCTGGGGGGCATGTAACACCCGAGGTCGGAGAGGGCAGAGGGTGGTTGCACCGCATGTGTAATACTCGAGGCCGAAGAGGGCTATAATTGGTGCCACATTAGAATGAGAGGTATCTTGAGGCTATGCAGGTATGGGACTGCATGGTTGAAGAAAGGCCTATAAGGATTAATTTGTACTACCTATACCAACAAGATGCATCTTCTTTTCGGTATCTCATTCATAAGAACTCCATAATTAAGCGTGCTTGACTTTGAGCAATTCTGAGATGGGTGACCTTCTGGGAAGTTTCCCAGAAAGCGTGTGAGTAAGGACAAATCATGCTGAAAAGACCCGTGTTGGTTTGTGGGGTCAGTCAGTAATCCTGAAGGCAGCCTGGGCGTTACATTGATCTTCCAAACTTCTTTTGGGAAAATGCTCTATTAATAACAACTAACACATTTAACCATGTTACATCCAAAATAGTTGAGAAGACATCATATGAGATATGAAATGGTAAGAGACCACATATGTCTTACATAAAAATTTGAGGTTGTAAAGTTTATGTGAAACGACAAATTTCAAATAAGCTTGATCCAAATAGGATAAATGTTTCTTTTGGGTATCCACGACTATTATGAACTATCTGGATTACTAGTTATACGCTCTTTAACATCTATGGCCTTCTTTTCGGCGTTTCTTTCCTCACTCTTTATATAGCATTCTGCCTGTGTCACCATCTCAGCCAAGGAAGTCGCAAACCTCTAGGCGAGGGATTCATTAAAATATCCCGCTCTTAGAACATTTTGAAATGCTGCTATAAATATTTCCTGGTTGGGGTGGACGGCCTTGATCTCCGCCTCATAGAAACGAGCGAGATATTCTCTCATATATTTAAAAAGACCTTAGTGAATGTTGAAAAGGTTTGTGGCAGCCATCTTTTGTGCCTGCTTGTTGTAAATTGATGAACCAATTTCTTTTCCAAGTCCTAATAGCTGTAGACCGAGAGTCGTGGTAGACCCATGTACCACCTTATTGTTGCTTTTTGAAGGTCTTAGAGAAAAGCTTGCATTTCGAGGAATTAGAAGCTCCAATAATCTTCATCTGCATGTTGATGGAGGCGACATGCTAATATGAGTCATTGCGCTCATCAAACATGGTCAACGAAAGTTCTTTGCCATCGATGCCCCATATCTCTTTTGAGAGAGGCAAGGGGTCTATGATTTCAGTCTCTTCTAGAGGGTTAACCTTTTGCTAGTGTTGTTGATATGGAGGATATTATGCTCCAAAGTTTGGTTTTAGTGGCAGAAATCATCCATGACAGTAAGAATTTTTTCCATGTTAGTCTCGTCATCATCAGACTCACTATTGGCTGGAGTTGCTACCTTCTTGATACCTTCTAGCAAAATGTTGAAATGGTAGCCCAAGTCATTTTTACTGTACCCCACCGTAGGCGCCAATTATACTTACTAAAAGTATAATACATGCCAACCTTGTGTTGTAGGGTTGTCAAAGATATTTAAGATTGTTGTAGTGTTAGAGCAAACTCGCGTAGAAGGATGATAAACTATGTGTTAATTCTCTATTTTTAGGATTGGCATTATGTTTTTTAAAATAAATAAGACAACAATATGATAGGTAGGATATATATAAATTGCTAACAAGAACAAGTTAAGAAAGAATTCCTATCCTACATTGGGATATGTTGCGTTGAAGAAGTTTCAACATCTGGAATAACATGTCGAATTAGATGTTGTATGAAGCATCATAAGACATCGCGCCTGAGCTGAAGAGATTCTGTTAAATATGTTATGATTTAACAAGTGTAGAATATTCAGGGAATATTATGTAATCCTATGTGGCGCTGAAATTAAGGTCAAAGAGAATCAAGTCAGAATATTTGAAGAATATACAGTTTCTAAATATGGAGATTATTTAGGAAACTAATGCTTGAAGACCTTGTTTATAGCAGAAGTTTCTACTGATTCGTAACAGCAAATAGATGTTATCAGAAAGCCCAACTCCAGTTAGGAATATGTTATAAAAAGAAGGATTTGTAACCTAGTTTGGCACGAGTTCAAGATGTAGAAGTCTAGGGCTTTGTTAAGGTGAACCACCCGGGTTGTGTGATGGTCACCATGCTCTTTTTGAAGCTTTAAAGCAAGAGTTGAGTATTGTTCTTAGAGGAAGCTTTGAAGAAACTCCAAGTTATGTTCTTAGTTAGGAGTAAAGTTTTAAATGGTGGAGTTTAACTTTAGGTCTTAGCTAGGTATTGTCATGAAAGTGTGTCTTCCTGTTTGTTCAGAATTGTGTTGATCCAATCACATATGTCTATGGTTGAAGAGAGATTGAGAGATGCCTCATATCTAGTTGAGTCTTAGATAGAAATATAGTGAGGGTAGTGATTAAGTGATAAGTTGTAAACGGGGGAGTTTAGCTTTGAATTGATACTACTACTAGTAGTGGATTTGTCCCTAGCTTGGTATGCCCTCAGAGTAGATAGTTAGACCGAACTGGGTAAACAATTCTGTGTGTTTTTATGCTTTTCAGTACTGGTTTTAATGATTATACCTTGCCCGTGTTTGTTTTTGTCAGACCAGATGTCTCGACATCCTCTTAGGACATCTTGGTTCTGTCGTACCAGAATTTCAATTGGTATCAGAGCAGGCATCTTGTTCGGTTCTGGGTGAGATCTTGGGATGATACTTTCTAGTCATGGGAAAGTAAGGTATTATTGAAAAGCTGTTTGAACTTGGAAAGTTCATATTGTTGTTTGAATGGTCCCTAGAATTGGAGGATGGACTCTTATGGACAAGAGATGTATTGAACATGTCAGTGTTGTTTTCAGGCCAATAGCTTTAGAGTAGAGTTGTTGTATTCAGGGTTTGATTTATTTTCAAACCTAGGTTAACTTGTTGCACCTGAAGTGTGGTGTGCAAAGGTTTTTGTATTTCCTGAAAGTTGGAGAGGAGTCTTCTAGTTTATGTTCCATTGCATGTTTATCTGGTGGAAGACTTCTGGTGGTTTGTGTGTTGAGTCTGCAACACTCTATCCTCCTCTGAAGATGTATCTTATGGTGTGGTGATACTTAAGGAGAGGTTCGACTTACTTATTAGAGTAGCCAATGATACTTGAGATTCTACTCAAGTCCACTCATAAAGACACTCATATATGAGTTTGTTGAAAAAAGGTATAAAGAAAGCTATAAGCAGATTATTCTTACTTTCATCCCCAAAGGCCAATCTCTAGGATTTGGTAAAATATCTCTTATTGTGTTCCTAGTGAAAGGAACTAATGTCCTACCAGATGTTGGAACATCTAGCCAGTAGATTGTGTAGGATTTTGTTGGATTAAGGTAGGACATAGCAGATACTTGGGGGATAAACAAATATGGTTTAATCACGTGTGTTTGGAACCTACTCCTGATCTGGAAGAGGAGGCATCTATGTGTTGTGTCTAATAAGCTTTTTTCTTAGACATGTATGTTGGTCAGGATACAAACAACATACTGGTCACTCATTAGGTCAATTTATTTCTGGTCTAAGTGAGTTATAATGCATTGGTTATGCCTTTGTTTTCCTGTAGAGGCTTGATAAAGGTATCTCATCTAGATCCTTTATATACGGAGGTCAAGATGACATGTCAACGATATTATCTATAGACATCTGGAAGATCCTCCTGATCAAAGGAGTCAGATTTATGATTCTTAACTATGGCCATGGAACATATTCTACTTGGAAGGGAGAAACTTATGCATAACAACCACGGGTTGTGCGTATGATTCTCAAGGAATTCTTAGAAGTTAATAAGGGGGAGTCCTTAATATGAAGCTATAAGATCTTGAAGACATGTCAGACTTAATGTCTTGACATCCTTGGATTGATAATTTATTTTTCTCAATATGACTGAAGTTGTTCCTTGTTAATAGGATGGAGGTTGTTTACTCTAACTTGATATCTCTTGTCAAGTCTATGAGAGCATGCAACTCTGGTTCTAGTATAATGGAAAGGTCATCCAAGGGGCGTGTGCATTATCAACCGAAATTTTGTGGTAGATTATTATTTGCACTATGAAGAGTCATCTGAATCACCTAAGATGAGCATCTCAGTTGTCTAAAGCAAGGAAGAGTTATTATTTCTGGAGTAAAAGGGTTATGGTTCCCGGATATCTACTTAAGAAGTTCTTCTCTCTGCTTGGTTTTAATTATGTGGTGTCTTCACATAATAGAACATTGGTGTTTTCAAGGATTGAAGGGAATCCTTGTGTATTGGAAGCAGACTCAATCTGAACAGTCTGCTTGTGTTGGTTGAAGATCATTCAAGGCTATGGTTTTTGAAGTATGCTTCATATACCTGTTAGAGGGAATCTCCTCTATAGGAATAAATATATGGCATCTATCACCTCAAAGTCATACATGAGGTCTGAATTTTGTGCTTAGAAGAAGACGATTCTTGAGGTGTGCATGCTCTGCATGTATGGATGATCTTATTGGAAGTGTTGTACCCCAAAATTTGTCCTTCCTTTTTCACAAGAAATCACAACCCTAGGGTTTTCTAAGATTTTCAAGATTGGTTCAGGAATCGATCAGACAGACTTTTCTATGGCAGTAAATCAAGAATTAGGGTTTCTCTCGCATTTCTCAGAAGAAGCTAAATTCTCAGAAATTCAATTAACTGTCACATGTTTTCACACTTTTTCGAGTTGGCTGAAAGGTTACTGGTTGTTCTCGAGGCTTGTTCATCTGGGACAAGAAATGGGAGTTGAGACTGTCATTTGGAATATTCAGGTTTTATCTGATCCGGGTTGACCAGATAATATGCGTCTGTTAAGACATCTGCTTGTTAATGGAATGAAACGCTTGCTTGTTAATGGAATGAAATGTTTGCGTGTTTATTGGAATACCCAGTGCGTATTTTGATTGGAATGTTGTTGCAAGGTTACGAGACTACAAAGTCATTGGATTACTTAAAGTTTAAGTTATCTGTATTAGAATTGTTGGAATGCAATTTCAATTATCTTTATCTGAGAATCTTAAAGGATTAAGTGAAGACTTGAAGGAAGAATTGCAAGATATTGGACAATAGAAGATTTTATTGGATGTCAGATTGCCTCACAAAGATTTTTCAGATGTTGATACAAAAATAATTTATTATTTGAATGCTGTAGGTTTTACAACTTATAGTACTTGGAAAAATAAATTATTACAATAAATGGAAAATCTATCTAAGAAAAAATTCTAAGCCTAAATTGCTCTCGTGCTCGCCACAAAGTCTTCTGCTTCCTCTGCTTTGTCATCATCCAAGTTGTGCTCACATGAAAGAAAAACAAAGAAAAGAGGATTAGTACAGTTGATTAATTAGATTTTTCAAACAGAAAGAGAAAGAAAATATTCATCATTAAAGTTTGTCGTCCGGAATCAGAGTGTTATTTTTCATCACGTTTTATTTTTCTCTTTGCAAATCACAAGAAGATTGCTCTTCTTGGTTCACAAAGAGAAAAATAAAAATGCAAAAGAAGAATGCAAACAAAGCAAATGTATTCAAATGCAACAAGACGCCAAACTACATTACAAAGTCAGCCAACCAAACAACATTGCAACTAAACCAAACAGCTTTGCAACAAAACTAAACATTGCAACATTACAAAGTAAGCAAAACTGCATACAAAGGCAGACTGAAACCTGCTGTACAAACAGCACAAGCAAGGTGCCAAACTGAGTTACAAAGCAAACTAGATGCAAACTGTCAAGCAAAGCAAACTGGATGCAGCATACAAGGCAAGTACACAATGCAGCTGAATAGCAGGCTAAAAGTACAAAGCAGGAGGTAAACCAAATCACAAGCAAAAAGCTTGTCATAGCTTTTGATCATCTTCCAGCTAATAGGCAAACTTTTCAGAAAATAAGAAAAAGCAAAAGTGTTTTGTCATTGTGAGAGAAAGAGAGAAAAGATATCACCTTTTGGAGGTTGTACAGTTTGGCAAAAAGGTTGTCACAAGTTAAAAAACAACAACTAAAAGGATATAAGAACTCAAAACTGCATAACAATTTAAAAGAAGGAGAGAACACTTTAGTCAAAATCTTGCAAAACTATAACAATATATAAGAATCAAGCAACACAAGCCTGAGAGCACTCTCCCAAAAAACCTGTTAACAATTTCACACAACAATCCAAAACCTGTGAGCAGTTCACACAACTCTCCAACCTGCTATCAAACCAAAATCCCCAACCTGTTGTAAAACTCAAACAACAGCCTGCTAACCAAAAAATCACAAAAACCCTGTGAACAAGCAAACAAGCCAACAACCTGCTAACAAAAAAATCACAAAACCCTGTGAACCAAATACCCCAAAACTGCATCAAGCTTGCAAGACCAAAAATCTGCAAAAGCTTGCCAAACTGTAACAGTTTCACAACAAATCACAAAACCTGCATAGCACCAAAACTCCCAACCTTCAAATAACTCAGAACATTCCAACAAATCTCAGAAAATAAACCAAAATCTGCATAGCACAAAAAACCTTCAACTGTGAAACCAACCTACCAACAACAATAACAGAGTTTCAGAGATCATCATCATCAAGGTTTCCCCATCATTATTCAAATTCAAGAGAGAAGAAGGAGTTCAAAAAACATTTAATCATCATCAACATTCAAAATCAAGAGAGAGGAAGGAGTTTCAGAAACATTTAGCAGCGCCATCATTCAAATTCAAAGAGAGAGGAAACAAAATTTTCAGAAGTGAAATAATCAAAACAAGTTCAAATCAGAAGCAATCATCATCAACATTCAAGTTTCAGAACAAGCATCATCAACAAAAACCAACAAAAATCAAAAGTTTCAGAATACACAAGCATCGTCATAGTTCAAAGAGAGAAGAGAAGTGATAATCCTCACAAGTTTCAGAATAAATCATCATCAACAAAAAGGGTTTCCGAAAAGCTTTGCCGTCATCATCCCTCCCATCCGCCTCTAGCCACCACGGAGCTCCATCTCCCCATCTCACCTTTCCTCTCCTCTTCATAGAGAAAGTCCTAAGGTATACTTCTCAAACCCTTTACTGTGTTTTAGGCATATAAAAACCATATGTTAAACAAAGCAAGCAAATCCAAACAACAAACTGTAAAACTCAAAACAAGGATAAACCATACCGTTTTAAGATAACATCACCGATCTTTGAGAGGATGTGAGAGGTGAGGGTGCTCCGGCGGCTTAGGTAGGAGGAGAATCAGGGCGTTTGAGCGTTGAGAGAGATGAAGAGGGAGAACGAAGACAAGCGGCACCGTTGTAAAACGTACAAACCCTAATCAACAAACCCTAACAAAACGTCGCAACATTGGAATTGGGCCTTTCTGGCCCCAAATGCCATAAGCCCATACGAAATTGATAACATACCCCCCTTTTCATTCTGACCCCTTTTCTATCTTGGGCCTAATCACTTCAAACCTTTAAGCCCATCCTTCTTTTTAATTTATTTTCTTTTGTTTAAACAAATACTATTTTTTTAATTAATTCATTTTATTTTAATTGGTTTTCTTTTTTAATTTAATAATAAAACTAATAATAATTAAAAATTTGATTTTCTTAAAATTAGTTTTATTAAACAATCTTGCTTTATTTGATAAAATACCAAAAAAACATTTAATTTGATTTTAATTTTGCTTTCTTTAAACTCTTCTTATTGACTAATAAAAATACCAAAAAAAGCATTTAAATTTGTTTAATTAAATTTTATTCCTTTAAACTTTTTATTTACATAATTAATAAAAAACATATACAAAGAATAATAATAAAATTTTTAATCTTTCTTTTTTAGAATAGATTTTATTTTCAAGTAAATACATGCATTTCAAAATTGATTGATTTTCTTTATTTTATAATTTGTTATGGCTTTATATTGAATTGCGGCAATTCGATTTGGTTGTAATACTTGATATTTGGACTTTGCTATTCTTATGAGATTCATCCCCATTTGTAATAATTGTACCCCCATCCTCGGATACTTTTGTAATAACTTAGACTTTTAATTCCCATAATTTATTGCTTTCAATATACTGTGTAGTAATTAGGTGTGTATGGCAAGATTCAAAATCAATCGCTAGATGACTTAATCCAAGAATAAACAACTTGAAATCAGTACGCAATGCACACATGCGCCCCTAGGGTTTCATCCACTTGTTGCCTTTAAAATGGCCATGTTATGCATGTTGAGTATCTTGGCAAAACAAAAACAAAACAAAAGATCATAGTCCCTCGATGACGCTATCTTGGTTGTCTATACAAAATGATCTAGTCCCTCAAAAAATGGCTAAAGATACTTAACACAATTGCTATCATGGTCAATACGATGACCCGCGCCTGTCCCGTTTAACATCTAAATACAAGGTTGTTTACCAAATGCAATGGTAAAACAACACTGTCAAAAGGGTTAAAAATATGTAGGAAAGATCTTTGAGTAAAATATGGTAGACAACTCTTAGTTACTTGATCAAAACTTTCAAAAACATCCTTGCTATTTTCAAACACATCTCACAACACAATTTCAAAACATTTCCCAAAAACAAACTTTCAAACATTGAAATATCTTTTCAAAAGACAAACACCTTTGTATATATTCAAACAAGAATCATTACAAAGGTTGCCTAGACAAGGCCTCTTTTTCAAAGCATTTTCAAAACCACACACACAAAACACCATTTCAAACAATTGAAAAGCAAAAGCAATTGATCTAAACAAGTAACTAAAAGCCCATGGATAACCATGGATGAAAAGGATGCTAGCACCTTCCCTTTTCATAATCTACCCCCCGAACCCAAGAAAACATCTCAAAGGTCTTTCCTGTTCTTTTTGACCTTTCCTTTGGATAAAATAAAAAGCCGGTGGCGACTCTTGCTAAACCGAAACATTTGCAAACACAAACGCAAAACCTCAAGTCAGTTCTCCCACCGTATCACAGAACTGGCGACTCTGCTGGGGATATGTCTAAAAATGGGGTTACCTTAGGGTTTTAGATCACCTTTACATGCTTATCTTATTTGAATTGTATGCTTTACTTTTGGGTTCCTTGTTTGGGTTTGTTTTAAATCCTACACCCGGATTTGGGGGCACCTTTTAGGTAAGTAGCAATAAACTGTGAGGGAACTGTGCGGGGTATACCAACATGGTTGAAGAAGTAGCTACGTTGATGTGGCACTTTGGTTGGTACCGGTAACCCTTGAGTTGAATCAAGGAGAGTATGGGGTCGCCGCGTGGTGTCGTGAAGCATCAACTGACTTTAGAACCTTACTTGACCATATTGGCCTTATTAAGGGTAGTGAGATGACCGGCTTTGGTGCAATCCGAAGTTGGTAGATACTCGATACTACACTCATTGAGGATTGTTTTCTTGGAATATTTCGGTCGCCAGTAAAGTGGCTAAACTGAAACAATGAACACAGAAAATAATCCGGTGATATTGAGATCCTTAGAACCCGATTACTATTTCTAGGACAGATTGAGCCAACTAACTTCAAGAAGGTACTTACCTACAAACTCCATGCAAGCCTAAACTTAAGGACTTGTCTGATTTGTGTGAATGTGATTATTTGTATATACACTTGCTTGCTTCGCATATCTGTACATAACATCATACCATAGCATTTTCAGTAACCATTTCAAGGATCTCGAGGGTCTTTGATGCAGGGTCACGTTGAACCAAACGTCTACCAAAGGGCAAGAGGATTTTCCTCTAAACAAACACCGTCAAAGATCAAGTACAACAACTTGAGTCACGGGCTATGACCCACTTGACATGGTGATCTTGATTCTCGTGGAAAGACATCCACCGATACAAAGTTCTCCAATCAAAGATGTTGATCGAAGTTCAACCTCTAACATTTTCTTGTGTTTACCCCGCGAGATCGTTGAAAACATGAATCCACATATCATGCATTGTATCATGACATGTTTCTCCCATACAGGTCTCCTTATCTTCCTACTGTTTATTTCAGTAAGGTGGATATGGAACAAACGGTGAAAGATCTCCAAGCTCAAAACGCTCAATTCCAACAAATGCTTCTGGCTATGGGTAAAGGGAAAAAGGATCTGAAAGCTCTCCTTCTCAAAGACAAGAAGAAGAAGTCCAAGAAGACAGTAGGCGTTCTGAACTTGAGAAGAAGACCTAAAGCCCTAGATCTTTCAACTCCATCCAACATGAGAGATAGTCTTGAAGAAGACCACAATTTGGAGATTGATGAAGTTGAAGCTGACTACTCCGAGGAACAATATCCTCCCGCTTATGACAAATATAAATAGTTGGAGGATCGCCTCAATGCAATGGAGATTCAACAGATACCTGGTTTGGATTTAGGAGACATGGGTTTAGTTTCTGGATTAGTCATCCTGCCAAAGTTCAAAGTCCCTACCTTTGCCCTGTACGATGGAGTCTCTTGCCCTAAGATGCACTTAAAGTCTTATGTCCGCAAGATTCAACCATACACAACTGATCCAAAGCTTTGGATCCATTTCTTCCAAGAAAGCCTGGTAGGGACTCAACTCGAGTGGTTTTATCAATTGGAGAGTTCCTGCATCCACACCTGGGAGGATTTAGCTGCTGCTTTTTACAAACAATATCAGTACAATCCTGATCTTGCACCAACTCGTGTGCAATTGCAGAACATGACCATGAGTTCCAACAAAAACTTCAAAGGATACGCTCAAAGGTGGAGAGATATGGATGGTAGGGTACAACCTCCTTTAACTGACAGGGAGCTGATTGACATCTTCATGGGAACTTTGACAGGGCTTTTCTTCAAACACTTGATCGGAAGCTCTTCAGCCGAGTTCACCGAGCTAATACTGACCGGCGAAAGGGTCGAAGCTGGCATAAAAAGTGGGAAGTTTCAAGAAGAAATACCTTCTGATGATCAGAAAAATCCCTTTAATGGGAAGAAAGAGTCCAATGCAGTGACTGGTCAAAAGAGTCGTCATGATCAACATGTAGGGGCAATCCTGATCTCTGACCCCATGCCTGTTCAGCAAAGACAGAGTAATAGGCGTAGGGTAAGATATCAAGAAAGGAAGTATACCAACATCAACATGCCTTTGTCTCAAGCGTTACAACATTTGCTGAGGTTGAAGCTAATCACGCTAAAGGATCCTCCTCAAAATCCTGATACTTCCTCTTCTAAGTATAATCCGAGTGGGAGATGTGCCTACCATTCTGACAGTCCTGGACATGACACCGACGACTGTTGGACTTTGAAGAATAAGATTCAAGACTTGATTGATGCCAAGGAGATCAAGTTTGACCCTCCGAAGACTCCAAATATGATCACTGCTCCTATGCCAAATCATTGAGAATGTCTTTGTTTCATTTGAATTTTCAAGTTGTAATTTCTTTTGTTATTCAAACAATTATCTGTTGATGTCAAACTCTGTTTCATTAATGCATTGCATATGTTTTGTCTTGAATTCATCCATTCGTTTTCACTATACTTGAACTATGCTTTTCTACTTTGACATTTGCTAAAGTTATGAGCCTTTAGAGGGAGGATGACGAAAACAATGCCATAATCTCATACAATATGCTTTTGGACAGACCTTGCTGACGATGTACATGCGTTTCTTTCAAAACCTAAACACTGGAGTTATAAGGAAGATAATCCCTAGTCAACCCCTTCGAGCCAAAGAAGTAGAAGTTTTCTGTTTTAACATAAATTGAAACCTTTAATCAAACCTGGGGCAGGGTAGTCTCTCAGTTAGTTCAAAATGTGCGTTTAGCCGCAAACTCTCAGTTCGTAATACAGCGAATGACATCAAAATTTCCTTTGGAACCAAAAGACAATGATGGTTCCTTATCTCATAGGCAGTCATTATCTATAAAATAAAAATAAAAGCCCACTGAGTCAAAACCTACAAAGGAGACTTGTGAAAGTTGGGGCATCCCGCTGATTGTAACCTCGAAAATAGGAACAATCAGGACAAAATTAGGGATAATGAATCAAAAGGAAGAGGTCACTACAAATCCTCAACAACATGAAAAAATGTTGCAAAAAAATGATGATGACTGTCTTCCAACAAATTCAACTTGTGTGAACCATCACCAAAAACGTCGTTCCAGACTCATTTGGAGTTCAAACGCACAATTAATTGAGTTTAGGATTGAAGAACATCACTAAGAGCGGGTGGGTACAAATATACTTTGAGCCTTTATCCTTTGTTTCTTAAACCGTGAACTGTTGTACCCCAAAATTTGCCCTCCCATAATTCTTCAAGAAATTGCCAAGCCAAGTCACAAAATTCCCCAAGGGTTGCACAATGCAAAGGTCTCCTATACAGTCAAAACTAGGGTTTGGTGTTCTGATCAAGAAGTTGAAGTTTCCAAAGGTCCAATCAAGTCTCATAT
The DNA here is from genome assembly GCA_948472305.1 of Vicia faba. NCBI lineage: Eukaryota > Viridiplantae > Streptophyta > Magnoliopsida > Fabales > Fabaceae > Vicia > Vicia faba. Next base: position 1,577,658,051 of record OX451737.1, read on the forward strand.
GCCTACAAATGTTGTCAAGCATCCTCATATCAAGTTTCAAGACTTTCAGCACAAAATTGCACAGTCAAAACCCTAAATTGCACTACAGTCAACTGTAGGGGCAAAATGGTCATTTGGCAGTCACAAGTTCAAATTTTTGGTCAACATATCATTTTGAAGCCACAAACATCATTTGATCAATGCTTGATCATGATTCTCAAAGTTTGGCTCAGAACTCATCAAAATGCAAAAGTTTCCTTATTTGGACAGCTGAAAAAGTCAACTGAAATTGACCAGGGCATAACTTTCACATGGATTATCAGAAAAATTCCATCCAAAGCTCATTTTGAAGATAAAGACATTTCCTACAACTCATCTTCATAATTCAAGTCCAAGAAATGCTCTCACAAAAAGTTATCAATTTCAACATTATAGGTCATTTTCAAAAGTCAACAAAAAGGGACTTTAAGTCAAAGGCCATAACTTGAGAATGGTAAATCAAAATGACATGGGACCAAAGGCATTGGTTAGAGGACTCAAAGACCTTTCCAAAATGTCCAAGAACATGAGAAAAGCTTAAAAATTGAGCAAGTTATGCCTTGTAGAAGTTGGGAAATTTTTGGATATTTTGAAAAGTCAACACTACTTCAAATGACCTAAAATTGCTAATGGGCCCATTTTTCTTCCATGATTCATCATCCATGACATGTGCACGACCACTTGGCCCAAAGGGAAGTATTTTCTCATTTTTTATTTATTTATTTGAATTTCTATTTATATTAATTCATTTAAATTAAAATAAATACATGAAAAATGCTAACCTAAGTTTTTTTAATCTTTTTGTGCACATTATATCATCAATAATTCGTGCATATGCAAATGTGGAAAGATTTGGAATGATTTGATCTTAATTGATACAAAAACATGTGAAAAATATTTGGAAAATAAAGCTAGAAAATCAAATCTCCAAAACAATAAAAGCAATGGATTTGATTGAGTTTTTTGACCTAATGCTCTCACTACATATGCCTGATCACAAACCTAATCATACTAGACAAAAAGCTGCGCAGAAGGACCAAGAACAAACTTGAAAAAATTTGCAAAAAGCTCAAAACTGAAAAGCAGGTTCTAGGTCGATTCAAAGCACAAGACTTGTTTCAATAGCTCCCTCAAGGTCCCCTGAACAGATTCCAATCAAAAACAACAATCCAGACGCGAGGAATTGGTATACAGAATGCAAGATGTTTCGTGAAAAATTCATAATCATACTTTGAAATTTAGGCATTTTTATGGCATTTCAATTATTGATTCTTATTCCTTGAATGATTATGAAGCTAACCAAACTATTTGATTGTATTTTTATGCGCCCTACGTGAATCCACCATTAGCGTTTTTTAGGGTTCAAGAAGCTTGGAATTGGGGCTTCTGAAATTAAGAAAAATTAGCCCTTCAGACCCATACTATTCGAATCAGTGCATCTGGACGAAGAAGATACCACACTCGCGATTAATTTATGAACCCTATAGCGCTATTCGCTATTTTCTCTAAAGCGGCCTAACACAACGCATGAAAAACCGTTGCTTTTGTTTTTATGTTTCAGGGATAATGGAGAAGACGATGTGTTGGCAAGACGTGATAGGTTGTTTCAAATTTGCGCGCGCTTCAACCCACTAATATCATGTCTTTATTTATTATATTTGTATGCTATTATATATTAAATGAAATTAGGATGGCTCAGTGGCAGGTACACACGCTTGCAATGTTCATGACCTGGGTTCGAGCCCCAGGTCTGTATAATTTCTCATGTTATTTTTCATTAACAATTCCCATGCAGCGCCCAAGGCCAAGACGTACCATGCACCTCATCATCTATCCACCCACGTGCACGTTAGAACCAGATCAAAGGCGTGGATTCAAAGAACACGCTATGTCCAGGTCAACGTCGCTACACGCTAGTGGCAAAGGTCAAACGGATCAATGTCCTGTTGGGCTTGGATTTCTAAAGGAAACCTCTATATTGGGACTGATACCCCCCCTGGTTTGCAAATCTCTACATTTTCTTTATATTTTATTTTCAATTATTGTTTTATTTGCTTTATTGTTTTGATTTAATTAATTATTTTTACAAAATATAAAAAATGCCTAAAAATCAAAAAAGACAAAAAATATAATAAACACTTTATTTTAATTATTTTCATAAACAAATTGCATGTAAATAAATTAATTTAAATTAGGGTTTTAATGTTAATTCTTTTCATAAAAAAAATCTAAAAAGAAGTAGAATTAGGTTTAATTAATGTTTTTATTCCTTTTTAATTTTTCTTTCTCATAATAATATTTATTTATTTATTTATTTTTATAATCAAATTTGCATGTAAATTAATTAGGGCTTAAAGTAGGTTAAAGTTTCATGTTTTCTTAATAAATTAAAATAATTAGAATTAGGGTTTGCATCTCATTTAAATTTTAATTAATTATTTCTTTTATTAAATCTTAAAATATATGAAAATACCAAAAAACAAAAATAATTTCTTTTCTTAATTAATTTCATTATATAATTTTAATTTTTGCAAAAGGGTCCAACGCCCTCGTTTCGTTCTTAATTTCTTATTTCTTCGCATCTTTATTTTATGTCATTTAAATAATTATGTACCTCTCCCGAAGCCTTGTAATTACTTCTCGCATTTTCAATTCTTTAATTTCTTTGCTTTATTTATTTTCCGTCAAATCGGGTCCTGGTTAATTTTGGCGATGTGGACCCGCGCCATTTGTAATAGCTTTAGATTTACTTTTTCCTCGCAACTTTTAACTGTTAAACAAAGCATGCAAGAATGAATGGCCTTAAATAAAATCAAGCGTAGAACACCGATAACATGACAAGATAAATACAAATGAAAACGACACACGAATCGCACACACCACCCCTAGGGTACGCCTCACTGTTGCCTTGCCTCGTAAGGTGATCGTCGAGTAGAGGATGTCTTAGTAAGTCCTCATGATCCGGGAACCTGGCATGAGGGTAGCTTCTAAGGTGTCTTCCCATTGCTCTGGTGATCACCATGTCCCTAAACTCGAATTGACCCGAACACCTCCAACGGTGGTGCTACCTACCTCTCAATGGTGGGATGGCACTACTTTAAAGGACATTTACACAGACGAATTCCTTAGGGTAGGTAGGTTCTCATAGATACTTGCTCTAACTTTCAAAACAATTCAAAAATACTTTTCACACCAACACATTTTCAAAAGCTTTCGAAAGCAAATTTTCAAACACTCTTGAGGACCGATACAAGAGTCGAACTGGAATTTTCAAAGAAATTTTTTAAAACCCACATTGAAAAGCAAACAAACCATTTTTGAAAACACAATGAGCAAGTATCTAAGAGCCCATGGATAACCATGGATAGAAAGGGTGCTAACACCTTCCCTTTCTATAACCTACCTCCCGAACCGAGAGCAATCTCTTTAAGGAATTTTTCTGTGCTTTTGTCCTTTCCATTTGGAGAAAATAAAAGACGGTGGCGACTCTTGCTTCCGCGACATTTCGCGAACCAGCGTTAAACAGTCAGTTCCAGATCCACCGATCACAGAACTGGCGACTCTGCTGGGGATAATCTTAAAGTGAGGTGTACCTTAGGGCTAACTCATAACTATGTTTTCAATTGTTTTCCTTGTGTGCTTTAAATTGTGGGTTGCTTGGGAGTTCTATAGATCCTAACCCGGATCTGGGGGGATACCTTTCTTAGAAAGTAGCAACAAGGCTGTGAGGGAACTGTGCGGGGTATACCGACATGGTTGAAACAGTCTGCTACGTTGATGTGGCACTTTGGTGTGTACCGGTAACCCTTGAGTTCAGTCAAGGAGAGTACGGGGCCTCCGCGTGGTGTCGTGAAGCATCAACAGACCTTAGGAACCTTAATTGAACTATCTTGGCCTCTTTAGGGTAGTGAGATAACTGACTTTGGTGCAGTCCGAGGTCGGTTGATACTCGATACTACGCTCAATTGAGGGTTGCTTTCCTTGAATATTTCGGTCGCCAGTTCAGTGGCTAAATCGAAACGATGAACAATGAAAGCAATCCCGTGATATTGGGAACCTTAGAACCCGGTTACTTTGATTAGGACAGGTTGAACCCACCAACTTCAAGAGGGTACTACCCAGACCCCACGCTGACCTTAAACCTTAAGGGCTCTTCGTGTGACTTGTGTGCCTTCAAACTTGACTATTTGCCTGCTTGTTATCTAACCCTTGAGTTCTTGCAGGTTTTGTTTATAGTCCTTATTTAGGACTCATAACAAAGTTTACCGAATGTCTTGCGGGTTCTGTTTATAGTCCTTAATTGGAACTTATAACAGGGTGTACTAACTACTTGTAGGTTCTGTTTATAGTCCTTAATTGGGACTCATGACAGGTTTTACTTAGGTTTCTTGCAGGTTTTGTTCATAGTCCTTAATTGGGACTTATAACAGGGTGTACTAACTACTTGCAGGTTCTGTTTATAGTCCTTGATTGGGACTCATGACAGGTTTTACTTGAGTTTCTTGCAGGTTTTGTTTTAGTCCTTAATAAGGGCTCATAACAGGGTTTATCCATACTACCCCATGCATCATGACATCATACCATTGCATACATCCTAACCCATTTCAAGGATCTCAAGGGCTTGTGATGCAGGTCATGGTGAATCAACTATCCCAGCAAGGGGCAAAGAGGATTTATTTTCCTCTAGCCAAGGTTGTCAGGGGCTATGACCCACTTGATATGGTGAGCTCTGACTCCTGAAGAAGGTTCCCCTAACCAAGGTTGTTTGGAAATCAAAACCAGACATGATGATTAAAGTCAGGGGCTATGACCCACTGGATATGGTGAGCCTTTGACCCCTTGAAGAAGAATTCTCAACAACATGGGTTTCCTTCAATCAAGCTACCGGACCCAAGTTCTAACTAATTTTCTTGTTTACCCCGCGAGGTCCTTGAAAACATTGCATGCATGTCATACACATCATTACATAACAGGTATCTTTGTTGCAGGTCACTTACCTTTCCCGCTGTTTATTTCAGCAATGGCTTCATAACAAGACAACCAAGACCTTCTTGCTCAAGAGGCTCGGCTCGGGGACATCCTCCTGAATTTATCCAAGGGGCAGGAGGAGTTAAGGACACTTCTCACGGGGACTTCGGTCAGGAACAATGCTGAGGATGACAAGGACGAACAGCTGAAACGTCTACAAGCTGAGGTAGACACATTGAAGACCCAGATGCTGGGGCAAAGGGCCCTCATTCAAGGTTTAGCTCAGGAGCAAAGAGAGCTGAGGGCCATGATCAGTCAGCTTCAGCAAGACATGAAGCCACCAGTCCAAGTCAGGAACCAAGTCATGGAACAGCTTCCAAGAGGGCAAAGGCCGGGTCCAATGAATAGACCTCTCCGAGCCGCTACTACTTCTCAGGTCCAACAACGACCTCGCCAAGAACAGCGGGTTGATCAGAACAGGTCAGACAAGCCTAGGGGACAATTCACCAACATCAACATGCCATGGTCACAAGCTTTGCAGCACATGTTAAGGATGAACCTGATTGCGGTAGTCAACCCTCCTGCAAATCCGAAGACTTCCTCTTCAAGTTACAACCCAGAAGCAAGGTGCGCTTACCATTCTGGTAGCCCGGGACACGATACTGAGGACTGTTGGGCACTGAAGTACAAGATTCAGAGTATGATCGATGCCAAAGAGATCGAATTCGAGCCCGCCAGGACTCCCAGTGTGATCATGGCTCCCTTGCCAAAACATGGATAGGATCGAGAAATTTTTGTTCATTCGAATGTTCAAGTTGCAATTTTCTTTTGTTCAAACATTTATTCATGTTAAACATTGTTATCACATTAATGCATCGCTTATGTCTATTTCGAAGCAATATATTCGTATTCATTATGTTCAAATTTCTTTTCATATTTTTTCTGATGTCAACCCTGGATCTAAAATTCTAAGCCTCTTGAGGGAGGATGACGAAAACGATACCACAATCTATAGTATGCTTTTGAACAGACCCCGCTGATGAGGTACAGGCATTATTTCAATCCCTAAACACTGGAGTTATAAGGAAGATAATCCCTCATCAACCCCTCTGAGCCAAAGAAGTAGGAGTTTTTCTTTTCGAAAATTAAAACCCTTAATCATAACCTGGGGCAAGGTAGTCTCTCAGTTGATCCAAGTGCATAATGAATGGCACCAAAGAGGTCCTTACAAAACAAAGGAAGACAGTGATGGTTCCGAATAATCAATAAAGAAAGGCAGTCATTTATCTCAAAAAAATAAAAAAAACCATTAAGTCAAAACCAATGAAGGAGACTTACAAAATTGGGGCATCCCGCTGACTGTAATCACAAAAGAACAGGTCAGGCAAAAAAAAAATAGGGATAATAAAAAAAAAAAGAGGTTCTACAAACCCTCAACGAAAAGGAATGACTGCCTATTCAAAATAAATCATCAACATCTGAACCATTATTGGAACATCAAAGCAAAGACTCAAGCAAGGTCTAACGCACGATCAACTGAGTTTAGGTTTGGAGAACATCACGAAGAGCGGGTGGGTACAAATAATTTGAGCCTTTATCCTTTGTTTCTTAAACCGTGAACCAGGCCACGTCATAACCCTCAAAAGTCCTAGCTGAAGCATGGGTTAGTTCGAAAGCATACTGTTACGAAAGGTATCCTGACTCCTTAAGGCTTACTGTAAAGAAGGAGTTGACATCACGTTTTACAAACATTCATTTGTTTTATGAAAAAAAAAGAATGCATTTTTAAAATCTTCAAGACAGGCATAAGCTTTGCATTTTTAACATAACTTTGTTTGCATATGACTTTTTGTTTGAACAGCAGGGAAATTCGCACGATGAATACCTAGTGAACAAAAGCACTTCCAATCAAGGGGCACGACATGATCATTGTCCATCATCTGGGGCAGTTAAGTCAATTCAGAGAATCTCTCAAAACGCCTAATAGCCTGGGGCAAATCTCCATCTGGATCACTTGGAGCGTTGGACGATCAAACGAAGATCTTCTGGTGGCATGGCAACACAGCAACAGGGGCACCTCCCTACATTCTGAGAACGTGGACATAGTCGAAAAATACTACGCAAAATCAAAGACCCGCTAGGTTGACACACCTAGGCAAAAATAAGGGCTTCCCGGCGAACCAAAAGGGTTCGGGCAAAATGAAGGGATGAAATGAAAAAATCTGTACACCCGACAAGTCGAAAACCTGAAAAGGCGGCTTGAGCAAAAATGGGTATCCCGGTGGACTGAAAACCCGAAAGGGCGGTCCAGGCAAAAGTTAGGGATTAAAAGCGTACGACTATGTCCTGCCATCTGTCTACCAGAAGAAGGTTTGTCCATCAACAATTATCAGCATCCCACAAGTGCCTCTCCCGCATCAGAAACAGGGGCAATAAAGAGTGGTCTAAGCAATCTGATTGTTCTATCCTCCAAGGTATCAGGGTAGGTTCCGTTGAAGAACATAACCAATACAGTTCAATACTTCCCCAGGAGAGTCCAATCCAGCTTCCCCAGGAAAGTTGGAATCCATCTCCCCAAGCAGTAAGCTTATCCCCCAGTTGATTTTGGAAGCTTATCCTCGCAGAGCACGAATGCGTCTCCCGGCTTTATTCAAAGAGTTATTTCCCAAACAGGATATAACTGGGTTATCCTCAGCCAAAAGCCACGGAAAGAGCGTCGTCAACGAAGCCTTCGTATCCCCAGCGAAGTCCATCAACACTTCCAACAACAAGGATATCCTCAGCAAGTTACTATCAACAATCCACAACATCTCTCTCCCCCACAGAGTAATGTTCCCCAGCATGGTCGCTAGAGTATTTTTCTCCCCGCAAAATTTTCCGTTCGCCAAGCTTATCCCCCAACGGAGTTATCTTCTCCTACCGGTATTCTTGCAACTATCATCCCCGGCGGAAGCAAAACCTATTCTTCAACATCAGCCCAGGAGCGACTTCCCGGCACCCGTCAGGGATTTATTTTCTTAGACAAAAATACATTCATAAACATCACATCTTCATACATTGTAGCATGCATATGCATCATACTACACGAATCCCATTAATTTTGAAGACATACAGTTCATGCATCATGATTTTGCATACAATTATGTTTTGCCTTTTCAGGAAAAAGATCAATACAGAAATGATTACTATCAACTATCGCAATTCTTTCTAGATATAGTTTCAGATATGACCCAGAGATGGTGACGTTCTGATACTGCTTCCAGATATCCTTCTAGATATAGTTTCAGATATGACCCAGAGATGGTGACGTTCTGATACTGCTTCCAGATTTCCTTCTAGATATAGTTTCAGATATGACCCAGATATGGTGACGTTCTGATACTGCTTCCAGATATCCTTCTAGATATAGTTTCAGATGTAAACCAGATATGGTGACGTTCTGATACTGCTTCCAGATATCCTTCTAGATATAGTTTCAGATATGACCCAGAGATGGTGACGTTCTGATGCTGCTTCCAGAGTTCCTTCTAGATATAGTTTCAGATGTAAACCAGATAGGGTGACGTTCTGATACTGCTTCCAGATATCCTTCTAGATATAGTTTCAGATATGACCCAGAGATGGTGACGTTCTGATGCTGCTTCCAGAGTTCCTTCTAGATATAGTTTCAGATGTAAACCAGATATGGTGACGTTCTGATACTGCTTCCAGATATCCTTCTAGATATAGTTTCAGATATGAACCAGATATGGTGACGTTCTGATACTGCTTCCAGAGTTCCTTCTAGATATAGTTTCAGATGTAAACCAGATATGGTGACGTTCTGATGCTGCTTCCAGAGTTCCTTCTAGATATAGTTTCAGATGTAAACCAGATATGGTGACGTTCTGATGCTGCTTCCAGATTTCCTTCTAGATATAGTTTCAGATATGACCCAGATATGGCGACGTTCTGATACTGCTTCCAGATATCCTTATAGATATAGTTTCAGATGTAAACCAGATATGGTGACGTTCTGATGCTGCTTCCAGAGTTCCTTCTAGATATAGTTTCAGATGTAAACCAGATATGGTGATGTTCTGATGCTGCTTCCAGATTTCCTTCCAGATATAGTCCAGATATGAACCAGATATGGCGACGTTCTGACACTTATTCCAGTTGAAGACATTTCAAGACCTAGACCGGTTCAGTTAATCGACCCTAAGATTCTCTGTTGTTATCCCGTCCAAGGCCTTCTCTAGTCCAGCTAAATCGACTCCCAACAGATTTTTCTGATAAAGACTCAGTAGAAGTTATTTAGGTTCCTTTGGTTCTCTCTCCGACGGTGTGTGAGATGATAATTCTATTTTAGGTTCCTTTGGTTCCCTCTCCGACGGCGAGTGAGGTGGTAAGTCCTTTTCAGATGGTTCCCTCTCCGACGGTGAGTGAGGTGGTAAGTCCTTTTCAGATGTTTCCCTCTCCGACGGTGAGTGTGAGGTGATAGTCTCTTATGGTTCCCTCTCCGACGGTGAGTGAGGTGGTAAGTCCTTTTCAGATGTTTCCCTCTCCGACGGTGAGTGTGAGGTGATAGTCTCTTATGGTTCCCTCTCCGACGGTGAGTGAGGTGGTAAGTCCTTTTCAGATGTTTCCCTCTCCGACGGTGAGTGTGAGGTGATAGTCTCTTATGGTTCCCTCTCCGACAGTGAGTGAGGTGGTAAGTCCTTTTCAGATGTTTCCCTCTCCGACGGTGAGTGTGAGGTGATAGTCTCCTATGGTTCCCTCTCCGACGGTGAGTGAGGTGGTAAGTCCTTTTCAGATGTTTCCCTCTCCGACGATGAGTGTGAGGTGATAGTCTCATATGGTTCCCTCTCCGACGGTGAGTGAGGTGGTAAGTCCTTTTCAGATGTTTCCCTCTCCGACGGTGAGTGAGGTGATAATCTCCTATGGTTCCCTCTCTGACGGCGAGTGAGGTAATATAATTTCCTATAGTTCCCTCTCCGACGGTGAGTGAGGTGATAATTCCTTTCAGATTATAATTTCCTATAGTTCCCTCTCCGACGGTGAGTGAGGTGATTCCCTTTCAGATTATAATGACCTATGGTTCTCTTCCCGATACTGCAAAGATGGTAATTCCCGCTAAGATTTTTCTCAACGAGCGTTGTTGAAATTAAAGTCGCCCAAGGTTCTCTTACCATTCATGCTAAGGTGGTAACTATCTCTGGTTCATTCGTCATTGTTTGAAGCTCCAGACTCAGCTCCTGTAACCAGTCAGGACACATCTATACCAAGCATCTGAAAACCAGCTCCTGCAACGTGTCAGGTACTCATTTTCTGTTTTGCAGGTACGCAAGTTCTCGCTAAGGAATATCTTACGCGATCAACATCCAGATGGCATCTATAAGCCCATCATCCTATCCGGCGACCTCTAAATGGCATCTATAAGCCCATTCCACCACACTGCTACTATGTGAGCGCAAATTTCTGGGCACTCTAGTGTTCAATCATCTTCCACCCTCGGATTACGAAAGGCACGTCAGCCAATCTGCATCCTCAGGTCTAAGAAGATTGAACAGGGGCAACTGTTGTACCCCAAAATTTGCCCTCCCATAATTCTTCAAGAAATTGCCAAGCCAAGTCACAAAATTCCCCAAGGGTTGCACAGTGCAAAGGTCTCCTATACAGTCAAAACTAGGGTTTGGTGTTCTGATCAAGAAGTTGAAGTTTCCAAAGGTCCAATCAAGTCTCATATGCCTACAAATGTTGTCAAGCATCCTCATATCAAGTTTCAAGACTTTCAGCACAAAATTGCACAGTCAAAACCCTAAATTGCACTACAGTCAACTGTAGGGGCAAAATGGTCATTTGGCAGTCACAAGTTCAAATTTTTGGTCAACATATCATTTTGAAGCCACAAACATCATTTGATCAATGCTTGATCATGATTCTCAAAGTTTGGCTCAGAACTCATCAAAATGCAAAAGTTTCCTTATTTGGACAGCTGAAATTGACCAGGGCATAACTTTCACATGGATTATCAGAAAAATTCCATCCAAAGCTCATTTTGAAGAGAAAGACAGTTCCTACAACTCATCTTCATAATTCAAGTCCAAGAAATGCTCTCACAAAAAGTTATCAATTTCAACATTATAGGTCATTTTTAAAAGTCAACAAAAAGGGACTTTAAGTCAAAGGCCATAACTTGAGAATGGTAAATCAAAATGACATGGGACCAAAGGCATTGGTTAGAGGACTCAAAGACCTTTCCAAAATGTCCAAGAACATGAGAAAAGCTTAAAAATTGAGCAAGTTATGCCTTGTAGAAGTTGGGAAATTTTTGGATATTTTGAAAAGTCAACACTACTTCAAATGACCTAAAATTGCTAATGGGCCCATTTTTCTTCCATGATTCATCATCCATGACATGTGCACGACCACTTGGCCCAAAGGGAAGTATTTTCTCATTTTTTATTTATTTATTTGAATTTCTATTTATATTAATTCATTTAAATTAAAATAAATACATGAAAAATGCTAACCTAAGTTTTTTTAATCTTTTTGTGCACATTATATCATCAATAATTCGTGCATATGCAAATGTGGAAAGATTTGGAATGATTTGATCTTAATTGATACAAAAACATGTGAAAAATATTTGGAAAATAAAGCTAGAAAATCAAATCTCCAAAACAATAAAAGCAATGGATTTGATTGAGTTTTTTGACCTAATGCTCTCACTACATATGCCTGATCACAAACCTAATCATACTAGACAAAAAGCTGCGCAGAAGGACCAAGAACAAACTTGAAAAAATTTGCAAAAAGCTCAAAACTGAAAAGCAGGTTCTAGGTCGATTCAAAGCACAAGACTTGTTTCAATAGCTCCCTCAAGGTCCCCTGAACAGATTCCAATCAAAAACAACAATCCAGACGCGAGGAATTGGTATACAGAATGCAAGATGTTTCGTGAAAAATTCATAATCATACTTTGAAATTTAGGCATTTTTATGGCATTTCAATTATTGATTCTTATTCCTTGAATGATTATGAAGCTAACCAAACTATTTGATTGTATTTTTATGCGCCCTACGTGAATCCACCATTAGCGTTTTTTAGGGTTCAAGAAGCTTGGAATTGGGGCTTCTGAAATTAAGAAAAATTAGCCCTTCAGACCCATATTATTCGAATCAGTGCATCTGGACGAAGAAGATACCACACTCGCGATTAATTTATGAACCCTATAGCGCTATTCGCTATTTTCTCTAAAGCGGCCTAACACAACGCATGAAAAACCGTTGCTTTTGTTTTTATGTTTCAGGGATAATGGAGAAGACGATGTGTTGGCAAGACGTGATAGGTTGTTTCAAATTTGCGCGCGCTTCAACCCACTAATATCATGTCTTTATTTATTATATTTGTATGCTATTATATATTAAATGAAATTGGGATGGCTCAGTGGCAGGTACACACGCTTGCAATGTTCATGACCTGGGTTCGAGCCCCAGGTCTGTATAATTTCTCATGTTATTTTTCATTAACAATTCCCATGCAGCGCCCAAGGCCAAGACGTACCATGCACCTCATCATCTATCCACCCACGTGCACGTTAGAACCAGATCAAAGGCGTGGATTCAAAGAACACGCTATGCCCAGGTCAACGTCGCTACACGCTAGTGGCAAAGGTCAAACGGATCAATGTCCTGTTGGGCTTGGATTTCTAAAGGAAACCTCTATATTGAGACTGATACCCCCCCTGGTTTGCAAATCTCTACATTTTCTTTATATTTTATTTTCAATTATTGTTTTATTTGCTTTATTGTTTTGATTTAATTAATTATTTTTACAAAATATAAAAAATGCCTAAAAATCAAAAAAGACAAAAAATATAATAAACACTTTATTTTAATTATTTTCATAAACAAATTGCATGTAAATAAATTAATTTAAATTAGGGTTTTAATGTTAATTCTTTTCATAAAAAAAATCTAAAAAGAAGTAGAATTAGGTTTAATTAATGTTTTTATTCCTTTTTAATTTTTCTTTCTCATAATAATATTTATTTATTTATTTATTTTTATAATCAAATTTGCATGTAAATTAATTAGGGCTTAAATTAGGTTAAAGTTTCATGTTTTCTTAATAAATTAAAATAATTAGAATTAGGGTTTGCATCTCATTTAAATTTTAATTAATTCTTTCTTTTATTAAATCTTAAAATATATGAAAATACCAAAAAACAAAAATAATTTCTTTTCTTAATTAATTTCATTATATAATTTTAATTTTTGCAAAAGGGTCCAACGCCCTCGTTTCGTTCTTAATTTCTTATTTCTTCGCATCTTTATTTTATGTCATTTAAATAATTATGTACCTCTCCCGAAGCCTTGTAATTACTTCTCGCATTTTCAATTCTTTAATTTCTTTGCTTTATTTATTTTCCGTCAAATCGGGTCCTGGTTAATTTTGGCGATGTGGACCCGTGCCATTTGTAATAGCTTTAGATTTACTTTTTCCTCGCAACTTTTAACTGTTAAACAAAGCATGCAAGAATGAATGGCCTTAAATAAAATCAAGCGTAGAACACCGATAACATGACAAGATAAATACAAATGAAAACGACACACGAATCGCACACACCACCCCTAGGGTACGCCTCACTGTTGCCTTGCCTCGTAAGGTGATCGTCGAGTAGAGGATGTCTTAGTAAGTCCTCATGATCCGGGAACCTGGCATGAGGGTAGCTTCTAAGGTGTCTTCCCATTGCTCTGGTGATCACCATGTCCCTAAACTCGAATTGACCCGAACACCTCCAACGGTGGTGCTACCTACCTCTCAATGGTGGGATGGCACTACTTTAAAGGACATTTACACAGACGAATTCCTTAGGGTAGGTAGGTTCTCATAGATACTTGCTCTAACTTTCAAAACAATTCAAAAATACTTTTCACACCAACACATTTTCAAAAGCTTTCGAAAGCAAATTTTCAAACACTCTTGAGGACCGATACAAGAGTCGAACTGGAATTTTCAAAGAAATTTTTTAAAACCCACATTGAAAAGCAAACAAACCATTTTTGAAAACACAATGAGCAAGTATCTAAGAGCCCATGGATAACCATGGATAGAAAGGGTGCTAACACCTTCCCTTTCTATAACCTACCTCCCAAACCGAGAGCAATCTCTTTAAGGAATTTTTCTGTGCTTTTGTCCTTTCCATTTGGAGAAAATAAAAGACGGTGGCGACTCTTGCTTCCGCGACATTTCGCGAACCAGCGTTAAACAGTCAGTTCCAGATCCACCGATCACATGAACCAAGCCACGTTACAACCCTTCAAAAGTCCTAATTGAAGCATGGGTTAGTTCGAAAGCATACTGTTACAAAAGGTATCCTGATTCCTGTAAGGCTTTGCTCTAAATCTTGAGTTGAATTTTTCTTATAAAAAGTTTTCTGCTAAAAAACGCATCTTTCAATATTTCAAGACAAGCATAAACTTTACATTATTTGAATATCATCGTTTGCATATGGCTATTTGTTTGACAGCAAAGAAATTCACACAGTGAATGTTCCGATGAACGAAAGCTCTCTCAGTAAACAAAATCACTTCAAGTGGAATGACACTTCCATTGCAAAAATCTCCTATCAACAAAGGGGACATAACATGGCATTGTCCAATAAACCTGGGGCACTCCAGTCAAGATTTCAAGAAATCTCTCAAGAGCAGAGTAACCTGGGGCAAGTCTCCATCTCCATCACTTGGGGCATTAAACGTCAATCTCATCAAAGGGTTGCGTACAGTCCAAATTTCCTGGCAGTGCCACAAACATTTGATACTAGGGGCAATGACGAATCTCTCAAAAATCCTTCTGAAAAGAAATTCAAGAATCCTCGAGAAGTTCATCACCTCTCTAGCAGACCAGCGGTCATGGGTTTATTTCCCCAACACTCGTCAAGGATTTATTCTCCAAAACAAAATTACATTTCAACAACATTCATAACATATGCAGATTGATCGGCAGGTAAAGGTTATCATTACCTTTTGAAGTAGTAATCGTCCAAGATTCCTTCATCACCTTTTGAAGTAGCAATCATCAAAGATTCCTTCATTACCTTTTGAAGTAGCAGTCGTCAAAGATTCCTTCATTACCTTTTGGAGTAGCAGTCGTCAAAGATTCCTTCATCACCTTTTGAAGTAGCAGTCGTCAAAGATTCCTTCATTACCTTTTGGAGTAGCAGTCGTCAAAGATTCCTTCATTACCTTTTGGAGTAGCAGTCGTCAAAGATTCCTTCATCACCTTTTGAAGTAGCAGTCGTCAAAGATTCCTTCATTACCTTTTGGAGTAGCAGCCGTTAAAGATTCCTTCATCACCTTTTGGAGTAGCAGTCGTCAAAGATTCCTTCATTACCTTTTGGAGTAGCAATCATCAAAGATTCCTTCACTACCTTTTGGAGTATCAGTCGTCAAAGATTCCTTCATTACCTTTTGGAGTTGTAGTCGTCAAAGATTCCTTCATTACCTTTTGGAGTAGCAGTCGTCAAAGGTTCCTTCATCATCCGTTTGAGTCAAAGTTAATCCAAGACCTTCTCTGGTTCAGTCAGATCGACACTAAGATCTCCCTGATTCTTATTCCAGTGGAAGACATTCCGGGTTTTGCTGTTTCAGATAAATCTCTCAATGATTTATTCTGATTCACTTCCAGATTTTTCACTATCAGAGACGAAGAATCCAACTTTTTCTCCATCACCAGCTCGGGATTTATTTTCCCCAGCGAAAGGTCGTCTTGAAAAACATTACACATCCGTACATCAGGACATCATACAACGCAATCTCACTTATTTTGAGAACATCATTGTTTGATACATGCCACTAACCTTTACCTTTCAGGAAAGATGCAATCAATTTCTCACCAAAATTCGTATTGTGAAGCCTGGACGTTGACCAGATAAAGATACAACACTGTGAAACCTGGATGTTGACCAGATAACAGTAAGGTATACTGTGAAACTTGGACGTTGACCAAATAGCAGTTTACTCGGCCAATTACTTTGAAGCCCGGATTCAACCGGATATTAGTAGGCCCCAAAATCAAAAGGGAAACCCGAATGTTGACTGGATAACCATTTGATATTCTTCTGAAGACTGGACGTTCACCAGATAGGAAGTAAGGTTTTGTGAAACCTGGATGTTGACCAGACAGAAATACAACACTGTGAAACATGGACGTTGACCAGATAACAGTTAACCGTTAACAGAATAAAGATCCCCATTCTTGAAACCTCAGAAGATTGGTATACTCCCAAGCTCCTGATACCGTTAACAGAATGAAGATTCTCATCCTTAAAAGCTCAGAAGATTGGCATACTCCCAAGCTCCTGATATCGTTAACAGAATTAAGATTCTCATCCTTAAAACCTCAGAAGATTGGCATACTCCCAAGCTCCTGATATCGTTAACAGAATGAAGATTCTCATTCTTGAAACCCCAGTAGATTGGCATACACCCAACCTCCTGACCCAAACGCCTGAATGAAGATTCTCATTCTTGCTTCCCCAATAGATTAGCATACACCCAAGCTCCTGATATTCCCGATAGAATGAAGATTCTCATTCTCAAAGTGGCATATAACCCGAGTTCCTGATATTCCTGACAGAATGAAGATTCTCATTCTCAAAGTGGCATATAACCCGAGTTCCTGATATTCCCGACAGAATGAAGATTCTCATTCTCAAAGTGGCATACAACCTAAACTCCTGAATTTCTTCCAACAGGAATAAGCTTTTCCCAGAGTCCTGAGCTTACTCTCCAGCAGGATAGCTACTCCCCAACAGTATAAGCTATTCCCCACAGAGTTTTTACTCCCCAACAAAATCAAGATTCTCGTCCTTGATTCTCCAGTGAAGTTGCCAGAGCTTTCTTTACTCTCAGCATAAATTTGTCAGAGTTTTTAATCCCCTACAGATTGAAGATTCTCGTTCTTGACTCCTCAGCACAAATTCCCCTAGCAGAATGAAGATTCTCATTCTCAATTCCCCACAGAGTTTTCAAATATTCCCGAGCGGAGTTCTCCTCAAACAACAAAACAGAAATCCCCAATAGATTGGTATACAACCCAAACTCCTGATTTCCCCAGCAGTATAGCTTCTTCCCACATAGGTTGTCAAAAATCTTGAATCTCCAACAGTGGTCCAGGATTCATTTTCCCCGACAGCAGTCAAAGATTTTATTATCTCCAAGCAGTCCAGGATTTATTATGCGCATACATTAAATTCATATATCATAAACATTGATAAAACACATATATTGCATCATACATTTCATGCAACATAACTTTGTGTTTCAGCTAATATTTTACCCTTTTCAGGATAAGATTAACAAGCTACCAGTATACAATCTGAAAACAGTTTACGGATGCTCCAAACATGGATGTTAATCTATCGCTTGTTCAAATTCAGCCTCTTAAAAACAGTTTACGGATGCACCAAACATGGATGTTAATCTATTGCTTGTTCAAACCCAAGGATCATGAAAACAGTTTACGGGTGCTTCCAAACATGGATGTCAATCTATCGCTTGTTCAGATTCAGCCTCTTGAAAACAATTTACGGATGCAACAAACATGGATGTTAATCTATTGCTTGTTCAAACCCAAGGATCATGAAAACAGTTTACGGGTGCTTCTAAACATGGATGTTAATCTATCGCTTGTTCAAATTCAACTCATTGAAAACAGTTTACGGATGCTCCAAACATGGATGATAATCTATTGCTTGTTCAAATTCAAGGATCATGAAAACAGTTTACGGATGCTTCCAGACACGAATGTTAATCTATCGCTTGTTCAGATTCAGCTCGTGAAAACAGTTTACGGATGCTCCAAACATGGATGCTAATCTATTGCTTATTCAGACCCCCAGTTCAGAGACGTTCCAGACATGGATACCTTTCTGATACTCATTCTTTCACCTACAACATACAATTCAATGAACATTCTTGGATGGCATCTTTAAGCCCATCTCCGACAAGATTCTGTCACACCTCCAAATAGCATCTTTAAGCCCATTCCCTCAAACTATGCTTTGACGAGTGCAAATTTATGGGCACTCTAGTGTCCAATCATCTTTTACCTTCGAGTAGCGAACGGCAAACTCTCCGATCTAAATCTTCAAGTTCAAGAAGATTGAACAGGGGAAGCTGTTGTACCCCAAAATTTGCCCTCCCTTTTTCACAAGAAATCACAACCCTAGGGTTTTCTCAGATTTTCAAGATTGGTTCAGGAATCAATCAGACAAACTTTTCTATGGCAGTAAATCAAGAATTAGGGTTTCTCTCGCATTTCTCAAAAGAAGCTGAATTCTTAGAAATTCAATTAACTGTCACATGTTTTCACACTTTTTCGAGTTAGCTGAAAGGTTACTGGTTGTTCTCGAGGCTTGTTCATATGGGACAAGAAATGGGAGCTGAGACTGTCATTTGGAATATTCAGGTTTTATCTGATCTGGGTTGACCAGATAATATGCATCTGTTAAGACATCTGCTTGTTAATGGAATGAAACGCTTGCTTGTTAATGGAATGAAATGTTTGCGTGTTTATTGGAATACCCAGTGCGTATTTTGATTGGAATGTTGTTGCAAGGTTACGAAACTACAAAGTCATTGGATTACTTAAAGTTTAAGTTATCTGTATCAGAATTGTTGGAATGCAATTTCAATTATCTTTATCTGAGAATCTTAAAGGATTAAGTGAAGACTTGAAGGAAGAATTGCAAGATATTGGACAGTAGAAGATTTTATTGGACGTCAGATTGCCTCACAAAGATTTTTCAGATGTTGATACAAAAATAATTTATTATTTGAATACTGTAGGTTTTACAACTTATAGTACTTGGAAAAATAAATTATTACAATAAATGGAAAATCTATCTAAGGAAAAAGTCTAAGCCTAAATTGCTCTCGTGCTCGCCACAAAGTCTTCTGCTTCCTCTGCTTTGTCATCACCCAAGTTGTGCTCACATGAAAGAAAAACAAAGAAAAGAGGATTAGTACAGTTGATTAATTAGATTTTTCAAACAGAAAGAGAAATAAAATATTCATCATTAAAGTTTGCCGTCCGGAATCAGAATGCTATTTTTCATCACGTTTTATTTTTCTCTTTGCAAATCACAAGAAGATTGCTCTTCTTGGTTCACAAAGAGAAAAATAAAAATGCAAAAGAAGAATGCAAACAAAGCAAATGTATTCAAATGCAACAAGGCGCCAAACTACATTACAAAGTCAACCAGCCAAACAACATTGCAACTAAACCAAACAACTTTGCAACAAAACTAAACATTGCAACATTACAAAGTAAGCAAAACTGCATACAAAGGCAGACTGAAACCTGTTGTACAAACAACACAAGCAAGGTGCCAAACTGAGTTACAAAGCAAACTAGATGCAAACTGTCAAGCAAAGAAAACTAGATGCAGCATACAAGGCAAGTACACAATGCAGCAGAATAGCAGGCTAAAAGTACAAAGCAGGAGGTAAACCAAATCACAAGCAAAAAGCTTGTCATAGCTTTTCATCATCTTCCAGCTAATAGGAAAACTTTTCAGAAAATAAGAAAAAGCAAAAGTGCTTTGTCATTGAGAGAGAAAGAGATAAAAGATATCACCTTTTGGAGGTTGTACAGTTTGGCAAAAAGGCTGTCACAAGTTAAAAAACAACAGCTAAAAGGATATAAGAACTCAAAAACTGCATAACAGTTTAAAAGAAGGAGAGAACACTTTGGTCAAAAGCTTGCAAAACTGTAACAATATAGCAGACTCAAGCAACACAAGCCTGAGAGCACTCTCCCAAAAACCCTGTTAACAATTTCACACAACAATCCAAAACCTGTGAGCAGTTCACACAACTCTCCAACCTGCTATCAAACCAAAATCCCCAACCTGTTGTAAAACTCAAACAACAGCCTACTAACCAAAAAATCACAAAAACCCTGTGAACAAGCAAACAAGCCAACAACCTGCTAACCAAAAAATCATAAAACCATGTGAACAAGCAAACAAGCCAACATCCTGCTAACCAAAAAAATCACAAAACCCTGTGAACCAAATACCCCAAAACTGCATCAAGCTTGCAAGACCAAAAATCTGCAAAAGCTTGCCAAACTGTAACAGTTTCACAACAAATCACAAAACCTGCATAGCACCAAAACTCCCAACCTTCAAATAACTCAGAACAATCCAACAAATCTCAGAAAATAAACCAAAATCTGCATAGCACAAAAAACCTTCAACTGTGAAACCAAACTACCAACAACAATAACAGAGTTTCAGAGATCATTATCATCAAGGTTTCCCCATCATTATTCAAATTCAAGAGAGAAGAAGGAGTTTCAAAAAACATTTAATCATCATCAACATTCAAAATCAATAGAGAGGAGGGAGTTTCGGAAACATTTAGCAGCGCCATCATTTAAATTCAAAGAGAGAGGAAACAAAGTTTTCAGAAGTGAAATAATCAAAACAAGTTCAAATTAGAAGCAATCATCATCAACATTCAAGTTTCAAAACAAGCATCATCAACAAAAACCAACAAAAATCAAAAGTTTCAGAATACACAAGCATCGTCATAGTTCAAAGAGAGAAGAAAAGCGATAATCCTCATAAGTTTCAGAATAAATCATCATCAACAAAAAGGGTTACCGAAAAGCTTGTCCGTCATCATCCCTCCCCTCCGCCTCTAGCCACCCGGGAGCTCCATCTCCCCATCTCACCTTTCCTCTCCTCTTCATAGAGAAAGTCCCAAGGTATACTTCTCAAACCCTTTACTGTGTTTTAGGCATATAAAAACCATAGGTTAAACAAAGCAAGCAAATCCAAACAACGAACTGTAAAACTCAAAACAAGGATAAACCATACCATTTTAAGACAACATCACCGATCTTTGAGAGGATGTGAGAGGCGAGGGTGCTCCGGCGGCTTAGGTAGGAGGAGAATCAGGGCATTTGAGCATTGAGAGAGATGAAGAGGGAGAACAAAGACAAGCGACACCGTTGTAAAACGTACAAACCCTAATCAACAAACCCTAACAAAACATTGCAACATTGGAATTGGTCCTTTTTGGCCCCAAATGCCATAAGCCCATACGAATTTGATAACATACCCCTCCCCCTTTTCATTCTGACCCCTTTTCTATCTTGGGCCTAATCACTTCAAACCTTTAAGCTCATCCTTCTTTTTAATTTCTTTTCTTTTGTTTAAACAAATACTATTTTTTTAATTAATTCATTTTATTTTAATTGGTTTTCTTTTTTAAGTTAATAATAAAACTAATAATAATTAAAACTTTGATTTTCTTAAAATTAGTTTTATTAAATAATCTTGCTTTATTTGATAAAATACCAAAAAAACATTTAATTTGATTTTAATTTTGCTTTCTTTAAACTCTTTTTATTGACTAATAAAAATACCAAAAAAAGCATTTAAATTTGTTTAATTAAATTTTCTTCCTTTAAACTTTTTACTTACACAATTAATAAAAAACACATACAAAGAATAATAATAAAAATTTTAATCTCTCTTTTTTAGAATAGATTTTATTTTCAAGTAAATACATGCATTTCATAATTGATTGATTTTCTTTATTTCATAATTTGTTATGGCTTTATATTGAATTGCGACAATTCGATTTGGTTGTAATACTTGATATTTGGACTTTGCTATTCTTATGAGATTCATCCCCATTTGTAATAATTGTACCCCCATCCCCGAATACTTTTGTAATAACTTAGACTTTTAATTCCCGCAATTTATTGCTTTCAATATACTGTGTAGTAATTAGGTGTGTATGACAAGATTCAAAATCAATCGTTAGATGACTTAATCCAAGAATAAACAACTTGAAATCAGTACACAATACACACATGCACCCCTAGGGTTTCATCCACTTGTTGCCTTTAAAATGGCCATGTTATGCATGTTGAGTATCTTGGCAAAACAAAAACAAAACAAAAGATCATAGTCCCTCGATGATGCTATCTTGGTTGCCTATACAAAATGATCTAGACCCTCAAAAAATGGCTAAAGATACTTAACACAATTGTTATCATGGTCAATACGATGACCCGCGCCTGTCCCGTTTAACATCCAAATACAAGGTTGTTTACCAAATGCAATGGTAAAACAACATTGTCAAAAGGGTTAAAAATATGTAGGAAAGATCTTTGAGTAAAATAGAGTAGACAACTCTTAGTTACTTGATCAAAACTTGCAAAAACATCCTTGCTATTTTCAAACACATCTCACAACACAATTTCAAAACATTTCCCAAAAACAAACTTTCAAACATTGAAATATCTTTTCAAAAGACAAACACCTTTGTATATATTCAAACAAGAATCATTACAAAGGCTGCCTAGACAAGGCCTCTTTTTCAAAGCATTTTCAAAACCACACACACAAAGCACCATTTCAAACAATTGAAAAGCAAAAGCAAGTGATCTAAACAAGTAACTAAGAGCCCATGGATAACCATGGATGAAAAGGGTGCTAGCACCTTCCCTTTTCATAATCTACCCCCCGAACCCAAGAAAACATCTCAAAGGTCTTTCCTGTGCTTTTTGACCTTTCCTTTAGATAAAATAAAAAGTCGGTGGCGACTCTTGCTAAACCGAAACATTTGCAAACACAAACACAAAACCTCAAGTCAGTTCTCCCACCGTATCACAGGAAGGTTGATCAACTACTGATGGTTGATCCTCTTGTGCCTCTTACAAGAGCTATGAATTACTATGGTGTCTCCAAACCTTAGTTAATAATCTATGTGGTTTGAGATTGATGTCAGATCCAATGTTGGAACATCGTCTCAAGGTGTGAAACTTCCTCAGCCACAAAACTTTGTCTAGGGAAGAGCATAAGGTCAATCCACTGACCTGTTCTGGATTGTGCTATGGATAAGATGGTACCAAACATATGCAAATGAAGGTCGTCAGATCATTTATTCTACCTTGTGGGAGAAGGTAATCTTTATATGTCAAAGGGTGAATACTTTGACGGGAGCTGAGTATTTATCTATCCTCTAGAGAGGTAACTCATGGGAATGATGGTGAATATTTTGATGGGAGACTGGGTATTTGTATGAAGAAGATATGTATTTCTGCATTATGAACCTTGTGGTTTAGAGGATATGTGAGAGTTTATTTCTCTCCATAACATTCAAGTATCTGGAAGAACTTGGATGAGGTATATTATATGTGTTCTATTGGGAGCTTCTTGAAGGATTTCTTGCACAATGAATTCTTTGGTCCTTATTCATAAAACCTTACATCTTGGGCTTTATATTTTGAAGAGGATGTCCCACATGATGTTGTAACATCATGGTTGTTGTTGGATGTGTTCTTGCTTGGGATTGTGTAAATGGTTGCTCAAGCATTATTGTCAAAAGTGGTTCTTATGGCTATTTGGATTAGAAATTGGAGATTTTGATTTTGTCTACAGTAGCATGTTCGATGAATGCATGACTACTTAGTTGAAGACCCAGTTAGTATTAGCAACTACTAGTGGATACAAGAACAAAAGAAGTTGTCAGGTACTGGGGTCTGATCGATTCTTTTGTAATCTCCTTCTACAAGAACTCAAGGAGAAAGTTTCTAGGAGGCGTTTGTTTATCTTCTACTGCAAGTCACTCTAGAAAAAGTATTGATTGGATCTTAGTAAAGCTTTTAAACAAACTAAGAATTTTTGGAGGTTTTTTGAGTGACTTTACACCTAGTATGCATGACATCTTACCTATTCAAAAGATCATGATATTGTGTGTGGATCTACAAGGATTCAGAAGGCTTGGATATATTCTCAAGGAGTGAGGATATCTGACTCAGAATCAACTCTACTGAGGGAGTTGAAGTTCAACAGGTAGAAGAATTGGTCTTTGTCATGAAGGCAAGGAGCCTTTCATTATTATTCATCAGGTGCTCAAGTTTTCATCTTCAACTGGAGCATTGTTTAACCATGACAGGGGGAGTCATGAGTTTATCTGTGGATTGTTGCTGCAATGGTACATGTATTAATAAACTGTCGAAGCTTGTGAAGATATTATTCCTTTTATGAGGTTATAATGTCAAATAACATGTTGTAACATTATGAAATTATTGATGATCTTAACAAGGCATGGTTGATCTTAGCCATGTGAACCTGGTGGATCAGAAGTTCACATATCTCTCAAGTGTTTAATGGTATGTCTATGAGAATTTATTTTTCTCCGCAGATGTCAAAAAGATTCTCCAGGTCTATATTATTGAGAGATGTCACAAATGTGATATTCTGATATCTTGGTATGTATTACTAAGTCTAAGTGAAAAGAGAACACTTAGTATCTAATAGAAGACATTATTGGATGAAGATGTGTTGGTCAAGGCTGGTATATAAAGAGAAATGTCTGACTATATGTCAGGACATTACTCAAGACATATTTCCTGCGAAACCAACAAGAGAGTATGATCAATCACGAGTCAGGAAGCGTGTTTCACCATGCATGTGCATATATTGGGTCTGGTTCTTTTTCAGCAGGAACAATCTAGGGCTATTAAAGGCGTTCAAAGTTTTTGGACGGTGCATATTGATTCTAGCAACAATTATTTCCTCCTAAATTAACGTAACCTTTGACCAAGGATTATATTTATTCAAATATCATTAATTTCTAAGAAATTGCTCAGCTATTTATAGAGGGTTCTTCTATCGCCATGTGAGTGTTTGATATTCTTCATCATCACTATGGGGTTTGTTCGGGTCTGGGTAAGTTATGTCTGGGTATGGTTCTGTGAAGGCATCCTTTGCCAAGTTTTGGCTAAAAAGAGGGAGAAAGGTTTAGCTCAGATGTTGATACCACAGAAGTCTGTTCTTACAAATGTTGATGCTGCACACAGATGTCAGATAAGATGTCTTGTCTGTTTTTGCTTTGTGACATGTGATCTGAGTTATGAACACAGTTATGACCCGTGTTCTGAGTTACCAGAGATGGTGGTTAATGTCTCTAGGTTTACTGGAGTTTGTTCTTACAAATGCTAATGCTGCACACAGATGTCAGATAAGATATCATGTCATGTTTTTGCTTTGTGACCCGTGATCTGAGTTATGAACATAGTTATGACCTATGTTTTGAGTTACCAGAGATAGTGGTTAATGTGTCTAGGTCTACTGGAGGCTGTTGATCATAAAATGGGTAAGAAATCTCTTATTCCACCATTGGTCTCCTCTGACAACAAAAGATTCATGGTTTGAGGGGGAGTGTATGTTATCTTCTTCCTCATGTGCACCATTTGACGTTTTTAGAACCTTCTACTCCTTCTCTTGAAGATTCTGTTATTTGGTGATGAGTTTGGTACTGCAACAGAGCTCACTCAAAATACTGAAGAGAAGATGTCGAACAAGATGCCCTGACATCTCATATAAAGACCGACTCCATTGTGCTATGCTGCAATGTTCAACAGTTGATGAAGACTATTGTTGAGGAATTATAATTTCATATCGCTGTAATCTGATGTATTTTTATTTATTTGTTTTAGTCTAAATTTGCCAAAAGGGAGATTGTTAATTCTCTATTTTTAGAATATGCATTATTTTTTGTAAAACAAATAAGACAACAATATGATAAGTATGATGTATATAAATTGCTAACAAGAACATGTTAAGCAAGAAGTTCTA
The DNA here is from genome assembly GCA_948472305.1 of Vicia faba. Taxonomy (NCBI): domain Eukaryota; kingdom Viridiplantae; phylum Streptophyta; class Magnoliopsida; order Fabales; family Fabaceae; genus Vicia; species Vicia faba. The sequence continues at coordinate 1,577,683,693 of OX451737.1, forward strand.
TCCTATGTTGGGACATGTTAAGTTGAAGAAGTTTCAACATGTGGAACAACATGTCAAATAAGATGTTCTATGAAGCAGCATAAGACATCGCGCCTGAGCTAAAGAAATTCTGCCAAGTCTGTTATGATTTAACAAGTGTAGAATACTCAGGGAATATTATGCAATCCTATGTGGCGCTTAAATCAATGTCAAAGAGAATCAAGTCAGAATATTTGAAGAATATACAATTTTTAAATATGGAGATTATTTAGGAAACTAATCTTTGAAGACATTGTTTGTAGCAGAAGTTTATGCTGATTTATAACTGCAAATAACTGTTATTAGAAAGCCCAACTCCAGTTGGAAATATCTTATAAAAAGAAGGATTTGTAACCTAGTTTGGTCAGAGTTCAAGATGTAGAAGTCTAGGGCTTTGTCAAGATGAACCACCCGGGTTATGGGATGGTCACCATGCTTTTCTCGAAGCTTTGAAGCAAGAGTTGAGTATTGTTCTTGGAGGAAGCTTTAAAACAACTTCAAATTCTGTTCTTAGTTAGAAGTAAAGTTGTAAACGTTGGAGTTTAACTTTATGTCTTAGCTAGGTATTGTCATGGAAGTGTGTCTTCCGTTTGTTCAGAATTATGTTGATTCAATCATTGTCTGTGATTAAAGAGGGATTGAGGAGGGCCTCATATCTAGGTGAGTCTTAGATATAAATCTAGTGAGGAAAGTGATTAAGTGATAAGTTGTAAATGAGAGAGTTTAGCTTTGAATTGATACTACCAGTAATGGATTTGTTCCTGGCTTGGTATGTCCCATAGTAGGTAGTTAGACCGAACTGGGTAAACAATTCTGTGTGTTTTTATGCTTTTTAGTACTGATTTTTAATAATTATACCTTGCATGTGTTTGTTTCTGTCAGACCAGATGTCTCGACATCCTCTTAGAACATCTTGGTTCTGTCGTACCAGTTTTACTAAGTATACTAGTGTTTTAAGGTGAAATTGAATGTCTTTTCAACTTTAAGGTTGATGTATTTATAAAAATATTTTGGGCTTGAATTTTATGCTCCAAAAGAGTAATACCCACTCTCAAGAGCGTGGGATGTGGACAATCAACTCCTCTATTATTCAGGAGAAGAATATGATTTTCCCTTTTGATTTCCTCTCCCGTACCGTTATGAATAAAGACACATCTCCCAATGTTTTTATAAAAAGACGAATAATATAGAAAATGAGTACCATAACGATTACATGATAAACACTCGTCCCAATAAATAAAAGACCATAAAATTGATAAGGGTAATACATTACGTCGTCTCTCTTTAGAGAACTTATAGATCGCATCTCGAAAGTCTTTTACAAATATATCAATATAAAAAAGTAACCATAAATAAAAATGCAAAAGTTGCATTTGGACGGCTCCGAGTTGCTGCATAAAAAAATTTCCAAAACAATAATTGACCAATTAAAAAAAACCCAGTTTCCAAATACATTATTCGTTCAAAAAAAAAGTGATCGAAGGAAAACAAAAGGAACAACCCAAATCATCAATTCCCAAACCCAACGCAACCTTTATCTTCTTCTTTCTCTGAATCATTGCCATGGTTGCTGATTCCAAGTCCAAATCTGACATCTCATTTGCTGGAACATTTGCCAGCAGTGCTTTCTCCGCATGTTTCGCTGAGGTAGTTATTCCCATTTCTCTCACTCCTCACTGCTTTCTATAATCATCCTGTGTAGAACTAAGATCCATTGTTATTTACATTGTAATGTGGTTCTGGTTGTAATGGATCTAAATTGTACTTTGATTCAATGGAATTAAACTAGTAGTAGAAAATTGGATGATCAAGTGTTCCATGAATATGTGGATTTTGTTCCTATTTTGCTATCAGTGGAGATTGTTTCCGCGAACATCTTCTACTTGCTGTGTTTTTTATGTCTGATTCATTTGTTAGTTTTCATACTGCTTTAAATAAATACCTAATTGTAGCTATATTTTGAAAGTCTTGCTCAGAAGTTCATATAATTGAAATAGGTATGTACCATACCTTTGGACACTGCCAAAGTTAGGCTTCAGCTTCAAAAACAAGCTGTAGCTGGTGATGTATCCTCCTTACCTAAGTACAAGGGTATGCTGGGAACGGTTGGAACAATTGCCAGGGAAGAAGGTCTTTCAGCGCTCTGGAAGGGCATTGTGCCAGGACTACATCGTCAGTGTTTGTATGGAGGATTAAGAATTGGGTTATATGAGCCTGTAAGATTTGAGCCTCGTTGCAGAAACTTGTTCACTTATTTTCGCTCATCTGTATTTTTTGATTATTTATCTGATACTGTGAATAGCACGGTGTTTTAACAGGTTAAGACTTTTTATACGGGAAGTGACCATGTTGGTGATGTTCCGCTGTCAAAGAAAATTCTAGCTGCATTTACGACTGGTAAATCTCAATGACGATGTTAGCATTTCATCTTCTCTCTATCACAATTATTCACTACACGAGTCTTCTATCTTCTTGTTAGCAATTCTAAATGAACACAGCGAATAAAATGAAAACTGAAAAATGTTTATAGAAAGTAAACGGACCCTTAGTTTCTTCCAATAGGCATTTGTGTTATCTCAACCTGGATACTCATTGCATAAAACTCTTCAATCTGTTTTGTCAGGTGCCGTGGCAATTACAGTGGCGAATCCAACTGATCTTGTCAAAGTCAGACTTCAAGCAGAAGGAAAGTTACCTCCTGGGGTTCCCAGGCGCTACTCTGGATCTCTAAATGCTTATTCGTCAATCGTGAGACAGGTCTATAATTTTAACCTAACATTGCTTTATGAAGGAGAAATATGAATTTTATTTGTTTTAGTTTCTAACTTTTTTTTTTATGGTTTAAAAATCTGCATCTAATACTTAGGAAGGAGTTAGAGCTCTTTGGACAGGGCTTGGACCCAACATAGCAAGAAATGGTATTATCAATGCTGCTGAACTAGCTAGCTATGATCAAGTGAAGCAGGTAACATTGTGATTTCACTGTAAATGCAGACTAAAATAGTGATTTCATTGTAAATTTTTGAATAACTATTTTATTTGTGCAGACTATTTTGAAAATTCCAGGATTCACTGACAATGTTGTAACTCATCTCTTTGCTGGCCTTGGGGCAGGGTTTTTCGCCGTTTGTATCGGCTCCCCAGTTGATGTGGTAATTTTATAGTGTTCGTAAATATGCATTATAGATTTGGTTTTTTATATTTCCTATTGCTTAAACATATGTGTTTTACAAATTGATATGAATTGTTTTCCAGTTTCATCCATGGTCAACCATGATAAGATAAGAATTCTAGAATGATTACACAATGGTAGAATCAGGTTGCTTTAATAACTTAACAAAAATAAAAATGTCTTTGACAAAAGCTGATCTTGTTATGGTTCATTAGAGTCGTGTTTAAGTATTTTTATTTGATTTTTCATATTAGTTGCAAGAGATGAAGTGAGCTTCCTGCTTGTGCATTCTCACCATTCCACTAATTTCTTGTTCTATACTCCTTTTGGTGAATATGCAGGTCAAGTCGAGAATGATGGGAGATTCTACTTACAAAAGCACCCTTGATTGTTTTGTCAAAACCTTAAAGAATGATGTATGTTTCCTTTCATTATAATTTTGTTGTTAAAAACATTTACCGCCATTTTTGCTTTAGGCACAACCATTAACTTTGAATCCTTTCCTGTTGAAATAGGTGCATAAAATTCTCTGACTACTTAATCATATCTAATTGTGCTCTATAACTGTAATTGCGGCCACAATATAACAATTTTAGAACTCTATGTACCGGCATTGCAAATGCAATTATGGCCACGCCAACCACCTTTTTCATGCATTTTGTGGTAGTATAAAGGTTTGCAGTGTAACTACGACCGCAACTGCAACTGAAACATCAGTTTAAAACCATGCTGGTTATGATACACAAGCTTAGTTAGCTGAACTTATATGTCACCTTTTATTTTTCTTATGGATGGATTAGTTTACTCGAATGAGAAGGTAGACATTTTCATATATTTTTCTGTCACTTACCTTCAAACTGATTGCCTGTGTGATCTGATGTTTCTCAGGGACCCTTGGCATTTTATAAAGGGTTCATCCCAAATTTTGGACGACTAGGATCTTGGAACGTGATCATGTTTCTAACCCTAGAACAGGTAGAATATGAAAACTCTACTACCTTTCGTTGTTTTTTTTTTTCCTTTTGTGACAATGGCATACTATATACTCCCAAAAATGCATTTTGGGTCTGTTTGGTTTGAGAAAATGAAATGGGAAATTGGATTCTAGCGATGATCCCAAAAAATCCAGCTCTCATGAGCAGAGACTCTAATAGTTTCAAATAAAGTCTGCTGCAAAGAGAAAATATGTAGAGAGAAAATTAGTGTTTTAGAGAGAAGATAGTATTATGATAATGATGAAAGGTTCATTCTAACAACTTGAAACTGTCAACTCATAAAAGGCAAAACTTAAATGGAAATTAAACTATTAAACTGCAAGTTATGTAATCTTCTATTACTTTTGTCCTTAAGGATGAACACTTGCAAACACCATGCCTAAGGTCAGAGGTGCCATTTGAGTAGAATAGAACTGGAAGACATGAACTCGTCTGTAGAACAGCCACGATAGGATATTGATGACAGTCAGATAAAATCACTTAGAAGGAACCATTGTCATGGAAATGCATAACATTAACATGTTTGAAATTTAGCTTGTGCCACTTTGAGGAACTCAACTCAAAATTCCCAAACAAAATGAACCTCTCTCTTACGGACTCGTTTAAGATGATTCACTTACCACATTAATAGTCCCATTTTCTTTGTCCCTGTTGGCATCAATAAGAAAAACACTTGAGTTTGCAACCTGAAGGTAGCTTGGTATAGAAATATGTTCGTCGCCCATTAGTTAGGGGGAATTAATATTTGTAACAACTTTTAGTAAGTCAAAAATAGAAGTTAGTTAGAAAAGGAAGTTAGTTACTGTACTCTAAAAAATACATCATTGCTACTTCACTGGGTCGATCCAGTGAAGCTCAGTCGTATAAGATTTTTCTCTCTTTTTCCTTGCTGCCATTCTCTTTACACAGCCGCTCTGATCCAATTAGTAGTTAAAGTCCAATAAATGTGATTAAGGCGATTGTCCCGGCTTGGGGTGACCTTTTAATGATAATTAAAATCATGCCTTAATGTGAGAGATCTTTGACCATAATATTGCCAGTTAGCCATAAATACCATATCCGAATACCTCAGGTTGTCAAATTCGATTACCCCCGCCTTGTCAACCTTGGGCCAGAAAGATTGGCCCGACCCATTAATCTGACCCAATCCGGCTTCCCTCTACCGGGCTAGCTAGATTCGGGGCGGCTGAAACCTGAACGTCACTGACCCGGCCCTAGAGAGATCGGACATGTACATAGTCACTCAATCTCGAGGCCACCAAGGGCGAAGTACTTTAACAGAGAGACCAGATTATACGGTCATTAAACGTAGAGACTCTAGCAGTTTAGAACAAAGTCTGCTGTACAAGAAAAAGTATTCCACAAACTTTAGCTATTCATTTGTGTTTCTTTTCTCACTTATTTCTTTCTTCTCATGCAGACTAAAAAGTTCGTCAAAAGTTTAGAGTCATCATCGTGAGCTCAACCAATTGCATGGAGTCTTTTCTACGGGGACCAAATGCAGTTGAAATTGTGGAAAATAAAGGCCCTTATATCTTCATTTTACTAACTAGGATTTAGTCAATTATTTTTTCAAAGAAGAAAACATGTATAAGTTAAAAAAATGAAAATATTTCATAGATACTAGCTTCTTATGATTGCAATCTATTTTGTAGGATTGCATGTTGCTTCCATGTAATAATTCTCTTCAAATTTTACTGTCACATGTTTGGATGAGATGATCATTCAAGCCTCAAAACCAATGCATTTGTTATAAATAAATTTAAACATAACTTATCCCTTAATCAGGTTTAATTTTGAAATTGCAATTATAGTGACTTGTTTCATCCTGAAATAGCTCAGGAGAAATTCGACTTCTCTTGACCGCTGCATTGATAGGATCTTGAGGCCTATATAAGTTTTATTGAGTCCTACAATAGACAACAATATATCTATACGAAGACTGTTTTGTGCCGGTTAAAGGTCTAATAAAACAAGCTAAAGATCCTTAAATTATTTTGATGAGTGATAATGTTTAGTCTAGAGAAATATAGACAAAGTTATTAAAATTATCAAATACTAAAATCACCCAAGTTTTTCCCAGATAGTTAGTGATGTGTATCTAGTTAGTTCAGATGAATTCCCTAATGCAATCGAATGCAAGTATAAAAATTTGATAGTGTATATGAAAAATTCGGTGCATCCTATATGTAAAAAATCTGATTTGTTATGGCACATATAAATTATTTTAAAAGTATATATAGTAATCGGATTTTTCAATTAAAGATGAAAAAACCGATTGCTTAACAAGTATTAGTTTTTTTCAAAATAGTCGTCATTTACCGGATTTTTCATGGATCATGAAAAATTTGGTAATGTTAATTGAATGTGAATGGAAGGGTTGGGATTTTGCGATAGTTTTGTACGATTGTGATTGCATCGATTGTTTTGTGTGATCTATAATAAATCACAATGCATCAATTTTTGTTTAAGGCAGAAGTATACTTCAATGGGGTGAAACCTCTTGTAGAGTTTCAACTTCCAGAGGACAACGCATGTCTCTCCCTTCAGAGATCCAAGTTGAATAATATGTTGTCCGACACTGAGAATATAAAGGTGAGTAAGATCGATTTTCGTGTAGTTTGAGTTGATATTGATGAAAGTGTGAAATAAGACCTTATTGAGTTGATACTGACTAGATTGATACAATAAGGTACCGCTCTAAATATCCATCGACACACTCCGCAGGAAACTGAACATCCACTGCACAATATCTAATGGCATGGACATAACCCAAAACGTGACCAACAAACCAACTATCAATACCCTCAGATGGAATAGTAGGGATTGGTCGTGGGATGTCCTAAACATATCGAAACTGGACCAAACACCTCTCAAGTAAGTGTCTAGCCACTAGTATCTCCCGTTGCAGATAACCAACAAACAATGAAGTGTCATCGAACTCATGATGCACTCTATGGTCTACGTAGGGTGTCTAGATGACACCGTCTATCGTCAGTGCATCAATCCTCTTCCTATACTTAATAACATCTCCTAGGTGTGTATGTCTTCCTCTTCATCTCTTGGCCCATACATACCCAACAATGGTAGACAAACTCACCTTTCACAAATGGACGGGAAAAACTCGTATATCCAACACTGCATAACATGTCACAAAAACAACAAAAAATGTCATAAAATGACTCATATAACCAGCAAAAAATGTATAAAAAGAACTAAAATAATAAGAAATAGTAATCTTTTATGCCTGAAATAGACTCATATAACCGGCATGTTGCCTCGTCTCAAAAATAGCTGCCTTTCCAAGAGGAGCATATAGAACATTCAGTGCAGCATACCCCATGCCCAACTGCAATGCCCAAGGTGACTAAACAACCACATGTACTTTGCATCGTTGTATACTTGAGACTCATCCTCTTATATAGTACATCCTACAAGATGTAGCATGTATACCCTAGCGACTTCCTCATACATACCCTGATGCACTAGATCACCATATCTATTCCGCAACCAAGATAGGCAAAAGTGACCGCCCCTGTTAAATCTGAACTCCTTTATCACATGCTCATAAGTAGTCCCCAAGTCATGTACAACAGTAATACGTGAAAGATCTTGGCTAATGAAAGGAGTGGTGAAGAAAGTACCTGCCAACGGAATATGGAACAAAGACGATAAATCATCTAATGCAATCGTCACCTCACCAAATAGAAGATGGAAGGAAGATGTCTTCTTATGTCATCGCTCAACAAAGGTTGTCAATAGCTGACCTCCGAACATGGTCAATGAACATTCAACCAGTGAAAGGAGACTGCAATCCTCAATAATCGTCTTGACCTCCTCTGGCATCAGGACATTTGATAACTTCTTCAACTTCTCTCAATGGATGGGCACCTTCAGCGGCGACCGGTTCTGTAACAAGCAAAGTAAAACACATAAGTTATTTGCAACGTATGAATAATATATAAAGTCACATAATAGACATGTCACGTACATATCTCTCCCTTCCATAATTTGAATTCCATATAATCGACATATCTAGTGAGCACATAATAGTCACCGGGCCCTTGAAAACCCTCAAGCTATGTGTGCAGACAACTCTGTCGAAGCCTGAGCAATGAATTTCGTCTCAACTGGAGTAGTGACCTATGTCTCAACTGGAGGAGGGACATCCATATCATATGTAGCAGGCGCCTCAATAGCCATGTATCGAGTAATATCTGTAGTAGTCTGAGTCTATGTCTTAGAAGGATGAGGCACCTCTGTCGACTCTGAAGGATATGGCACATCTGACTCCGCCACCATCATGACATCCTCAACTACTGCCTGAACATCCTCAATAACAAGCTTATCATCAAGGTCTTTAGTCCATTCAGCAGTAACTCTAGATCCTCTATGTCAAGTACTACGGGGTGCACGAAACTGATTGACCGCCAACTGCCTTCTATGAGAACCAACCGAAGCTACTTTCCCTGCACGAGATACGAGTCCTCTACCTCACCTTGCTTCGCTCGAGCCGTAGCTACAACACCTTCAACTCTATCATGTTGTTGAGAAGCAATCGTATCATCTGATCCTCACTAAAAAAATTCAAAAATATTTGACCTATCTGATTTTTCAAAAAATCTTGAAAAAACTGCATATATTATCAGATTTTTTGAAAAAACCAGAACAAATTCATACATATTTCCGCATTTTTTTAAATAATCGATATTAGGTATGCATTTTTATTGATTTTTTCAAAAATTTCGGTAAAGTGTATGCATTTTACCAGTTTTTTTCCATAAAATTCAATAAAAAATATATGCATTTTTATCGATTTTTTCATAATGTGCGGTAAAATGTATGCATTTTTACCGTATTTTTCAAAAACTCTGATAAAAATGCACACAACACATGAGTTTTTACCTTTTTTTAAAAAAGCGGTAAAAATGCATGGTTTCGTACTAAAATTGCTACTTACTGTTCATAAAATTTGAAATATGCGGTATAAGCTTTGAAAAATCCGATAATCTATAGAGCATTTTAAAAATTTGTTAGACTCCAATACTTTTTGTGAAATGAACTATAATATTGTACAAGACTAATATAATAAAAGTTTAGGGTGTGTGGGGTGCCAGGTCAAGGTGATGGGATCACACGATAAAATCTTCTTATAAATGGAGTATCCATATCGTGTTATCTTTATATTGGACTAGACAATTAATCTTGTGTGTTCTTTTTAGGAAATTTATTTTCCCACCCTTGTGCCTTCTCATAGACCCCGGTGAAAACTCAAAAATGCCTTTATAGTTCGAAGATGCATCTTCGAACATCTCCGAACGCACCGTGGATCATTTTTGCTAAAATTTGATTCTGAGATGCATCTTCAAATTTATGTCTAATAATGCTTGGGAGATGTATATCTGAAAAATATCTCTAATACTTTAAATGAAAAACAGAAACAGAGACAAACAATATGGATAAATTGGAAATTCATAACTAGACATTAAATTAAAACATTGAACATTACATAGATAATTGATAATCAGAAAATTAACATTACTCATCGTTATAAATGGGTAGTTTAGGACGTTGCCACATGTTGATAATATCGTCAACGGATCTTGCAATATTCACATCCACATAAATCGAACCCTTTGTTTCATATATGCAAAAAGTACTCCACATAACGTCTAAATCTGCATCCGTCTTCAGTTCGAAGTTGGTGAACTATATATTCCTGTTGCTGTCAAACGAGGGTGAACAATACTCAACCTTGATGACGCGTCAATTTTTTGGATGTCGTAGGAGTGTATTCAATTTAGATATCAGGTCGGCGTGAATTATGTCCTCGCAAACCCTAAACTAAAGTGGCAGCTTCTCACTATTGAAATACACAAATGCAAGGTGGGGAGATAAGTATTCATTTTCTAATATTGGGTGTTTTTGTAGAAAATGGGATGAGAGACACCCTATTTATACAAGGCTTGGATCACTTTGGACCTTGGAAACCTTATCGTGTCATCAGTGTATTTTTCGGAGATGCATATCCGAATAAACCCTATTATTTTACGAAAAGGGTGTTTTTCGGATATGCACATCCGAAAAGTTCATTGGGTTTTAAAAAAATTAATTAAAATGAGGTTTATCCGGATATTCATATCTGAAATCACCCCTGAAGCAATACCAAACTAGAAACTTAGAAAATACAAATAGAAGTTGTAAACCATAAAATAGTAAATAAAAATAGTCGACATTTACGCCATGATTACTGAATATATATTACTTATGTATTAAATCATATCAAATTACATCATTAACGATAATACATTAAAAAAAGTGTATCAGTTACAATCTAAAATGCATCAAAAGATCCATCACCGTATAAATCTACAACTGGTTCCGCCTTCGACTTTTCCTGATTTGATTATCTTTCAAGCTCGCTCAATTTGGTGAACTCTTACTTCCTCTTCAGAAATTGATCCGACCAAGTTTCTACCTCTTTTGTTGAATGTGTCGTCCAATCTAACGATGTACTCAGTATATGCCACCCCAATTTCAAATAAACCTCAACAAAATGAAGAGATTTTTAAAGCCACCCTATGCACATGATGTGTTCAGAAGGATCTTTAGATGGGCCACCCTAAAGTGGAAAAATGTATCAGAGAAACAATATCTTGTCAAATCGATACACACTCTGTCATATGCACTTGATATAAGATGGACCATATTAGAGAAGCACATCCATTTTGAAAATGGCGCGGGACCATTAACGTAAGGAGTAACTGTATCTTGAATTGCATTAAAATGTTCTTTTTTCCCGTATAATGTTGTCCAGAATTCCATATGTAAGGTAAACTCTTTCAAAAGAGTTTGGCAAAAAAGACATTGATTCTCCTCTCCTTTACCAAGAAAGTTGAAATCACCATCATCCTTAACATTTACAATCCACTCAATATGTTTACGCATAAAAGTGACATTTATTCAATGAATATTATTTTTGGCATCAGTGGTGAAGGAGGTGGTTTGCTAATGCGAGCACCCTTCTACACACTTTTTTGAGATTTTCGACTTGGAGAATCCTGGTGTTAGTTCCATGCTTTTATGGTTGGCTAAATTTTGGCTAAGCATGGTTCCGTGTTGATGTTAAGTAAGATGTTGCAACATCTTTATCAATCATCATAACAATTTTATTGTTATTTGTTTTCAGTTAGATGTCGAAGGCAAATATCATGACATCGTGATCTGGTACTGCATTATAGCAAGGGCTGCTATTTTAAATCTTGATAGATTTAATTGTATTCTGTGATATTTCTTTTAGATATATCTCAGTAAATTTCGTAGGTCAAGAAAATTTGTTATCGAACATGTTTTATATCTCCATCTATGCATTAATTACTAAATTGGGCCTTGAGACAATTTAGGAAACTTTGTAGTGGTTGTTCCAAGATTTAAGGAGATTTTCTACACAATTGGTGCATCACTTAGCTATGGATTAAGAAATATCTAGATGCAGAATTCGAAGCCCATGGACTGCAAATGTGTATTTAAAGGGGGATCCTAACCTAATGTAATTTAAGTTTTCAACAATTATAAAATTAAGGGAAGCATAAGTCTTAGATTTTGAGACTCTCTTGTATAGTTTGTAAGTCACCCATGTATCTTTGGATACTATATGGTCGACTGATTGTTACTTGACTATTAGTCAAGTTATTATTCTCACTCGAAGCTTTTAAGCAAGAGTTTGAGTTTTGTATTTGAAGTGTAATCTTTTAAATTGGGTTGTAATTGTTACAGTCACATGGATTGGGACTGTTAGATATCACTGCGGTGATTGGAGGTGAGATGACGATTTCTCATATCTAGGAGGTGCCTAGGTAGAAGTTGCACTAGGTAGGGATTATGCGAGAAGTTGTAAATGGAAGAGTTTAGCTTTGAACTAGTACTAGTGATAATGGATTTCCTTCCTGGCTTGGTATCCCCCAGAGTAGGTGTTGTTGCACCGAATTGGGTTAACAATTTCATGTGTTATTTATCATTCTGCAGTTTAAGTTTAAGTATATATTATAACTTGATAAATCTGTTCAGGATGTCAAATCAGATGTTGTATCATCTATCTTGAAATTATTCTAATGTTGAGATATTAGTATTTACATGCGTTGCATGTACTAGAAGAAATTTCAATTGGTATCAGAGCAGGAACCCCAGTCTATTGGGTGAGCTTCAGGGAGTAATTTTTATGGTACTACTGTTCCTTATGGAAGTCTTGAATGATTGTATTCTGGTTATCAATGGACATTAGATGTTGAAGAATTATCAGGATATGAGAATCCTGGTTCTGAAGAGAGTGAATAGTAGAGCATGAGTTGTCTCTATGTAACCTTAAGTTGTCAAGACCATAATCAATGGAGTTAATAAGTTTCTTTTTCAGACTCATTATCACTTATGGCCAAAGATACTTGGGAAATTCTCAAGTCCACTCATAAAGGCACACCTTAGTGTTTTGAGAGAAAAGAGATCAGAAGAAAGGCTGATCAAGAAGAAGATACTCATGTCTCTATTCATGATATTTGACATGGAAGTTACATCTATTGAAGAAGAACAAGAGCATGGATTTTGTTTCCAAATATATTAAAGCTTGTATCTAAGTTTTTTGATGAAGGGTTTCTTATAACTATTGTTTCTCTTAGAAGGAAATCAAATCAGGTGTTGAAGAAATTAGACAGTATGTCATGACCACATGTCATAACATCTGTGGTGACTTCTGCAAGTCTGCGATGCTAAAAGAAAGGCTAAAATTGGTGTATTGATCAATGTCTAAGCATTCATAGGAGTGTGAAGACCTTGGATCTTTGTGGAGTAGAATGCCCTACTTATCGCAAGAGCAAATGTATGGGTTTTCTATATCTAGTTTGACTGAAAGTTGGACTCCTATGAAGATTTCTGTTTTGAAGAATTATTTTATGATGTACTGGATGTTTTATTCAAATATATATGTATCTATAATAAATGGTGTTATCTACCATGAAGAAGTAGAAGGTGATTTAATTTTGATCTTATGTCTTAAGAGAATGAATGAGTGTCTACCATCTATAACTTGCAAGGTGAAGTGACTCTATCAATCCTGAAAAACTTGATATCAAAGATCAAGTCTGTAAGGATAGTTCAGTCACGTTGAAGAAGTTTCCTCAAGTGGAAAGATTGCTGAAAGTGTTTGGGTTTTTAAGCTATGATAGGCAAATGGAAAATTCAAAGTGACAAAAGGTTATTTTATCAAAAGACAAGCCGAGTCAAGGATGTCAATCTTAATGTCTTAAAATTATGCTGGACATCAGCTTACTCATGCTACATGTATTTACTTACACTGAAGATATCTCTTATGTGAAAAGTTGATCTTAATAGTTTTGGTTACTTTATCAAAGGTCAAGTTCAGTATTGTTTAACCAAGCAGTGGTTAATACTCAGAGAAGGTGATAATTGCCTTATCTCTCATACCTTTCTTAGATCTCCAACTAAGATAATTGGTATTTCGACACTAACTATTCGAGACACTCAACTGCAGTAAAAGTGGTTCTGGTGGTTTGTTTAAGTCTCATTCTAATCAGTGTTACTTTGTGGATGATGATAAAAGGGAAGTTTTAAGGACGTTGGGTAACTAAAGAATTAAGGACGGGTTCTCTAAGTTTTGGTAATTGGTTTTTCTTCTTACTAGAGGACTAATGACTGTTGTGATAAACATAAGTCAGTTGTGTGATCAAGGTCTGAAGGTATATGTCATCAAGGAAGAATGTTCTGTCTCTAATGAGATGTTTGAAGTTCCTTTGAGGATTTAAGAACTATTTCTATTTGTGAATGTCACGAGATTTTAATTGTTTATTCTCTTACTTGGTGTTCAAAGAAAGAAGAAGTCAAGATGTTACACCAAACGGTGCAACATCATACAGTTGCAAAAGCTCTATAACCTATTCTATGGTTCTGATTGGTTCAATGTAAGGTGAGGGTCCTGCTGGATAAAAATGTGTATATGATTCTCTTTTGTATCCTTTAACAAAGTGAATCTATTATCTGTGAAGTCTTCAAAGGGTATTATCTATTCTTTGAATGAGAACATGGTATGCTTCTGAGTTACTTTATTGAGAGAATTACTTTTAGTGATGGGTAACTCCAGGATAAAAAATAGTGATATGTTCATTGAGAAAGGTACTTATGTTCAACCAGATGTTGGAACATCATCACAACAGTTTGTTACTCCAGTATAAGGAAGATTCTAAAAGGCTAGGAGGCACTGAATAAGGTAGCTCTCAAGAAAGCATTGTAAGAGGGAGTTCATTATTTGGAGTTTATTTTGGTCTGTGATCATCAAATGTTTCAGAGATAGAATATTGAATGATTGTGAGTCTTAGGGGTAAGAAGCTATTGGCCAAGTCAAAAGAAGTTTGTATTATTGGAGGATATTCTGGTGTTAAGAAACAATTTGGCTTCTTAGATTAGAATTAATTGAATCCTAATATATCTGAGATTAGGTACATTGCTGAAGAAAAATGTATTTTCAATTGGGTTTATTACTAAAAGAGTGCAATGTCAAACTGGGTATCATGACATTGTAGTGTGACATGCTACTGCAATCAAGGTACAAGGATTTTATTCTGCTTGTAGAACAAATTCATTGGTTCTGTCATCAGTATGTCAGGGATCTTGCTACAACTTATATTGACACTCCTAAATTTGGTATGGTGAAGAAGATTTGGAAGTATTTTTATCATGACTTAAGGTGCAAGTTACATTGAGAATTCGAGGGGTAATTTTGGAATTTCACTACTGATGAATTATTGGAGTAACTATTTGGATGGTCTGCCAACTATATTATTTTGCCTAGTGGAGTGTGAAATCTCAAAAGAACCATTTTCAATGGCATGGTAAATGTCATTTCAAATGTTGTAACATTTTTCAAGAAGTCAAAGCTTGGAAAAAGAGAAAGCTGAAGAATAACGTGTATCTCTCATATGGTGAGTGGTTCACTGTTACTAAGGATGATCTTATCTTGTTCCAAAAATGCTTTCATTGATTGAAGTTTTGTTACAAGCAAGGGTTAATTACAACCTAGGCAACTTTCCTCGTATTTAAAGACCTTACAACCTCACCATCCTCACAAGCCGCGTTTCAACTTTGTTGATGCAAAAGAAAACTCTTATGCTACAAATTAAGAAGGAAGTGGATTCTTGTTCAAAGAAAGTAGTGTTCAACACTGTAACATATGTTGTAACATATACTGGAACATCCATGACAGAGAAAACACCTAATCAAGGTGAAGTCCCTTAAGAAGAACCATGTGCATTTACATGGTTCAAACTTAGAGGCTGATCAAGATCAGGTCAATTTCATTGAGTCAGGAAGGTGTGTAGGATAGTTGTTATATGCTATCTATTTTTAAAAAAAAAGGTGTGTTTTTTTATTGATTCAGTCTTGTAGAGTCTTAGTATTGTTTGAGTGAGTCTTTTTCTTTTTCTTTATTTTTACCCTTATCTTGATTCTCTTTGGGTCAGTTCTATTTTTTTTCTTTATTTCTTCCTTTCTTTTGAGTCAGTTTTGAGTCCTTCCTTGTTTGTCTTGAATCAATTCTTGTTTATATTGATTCTTTGTGTGTCTATATGTTTAGGTTCTTTAAAGTGTTAATTGATTGTAACACTTTGGAAGGAGAATGGTTGTCAATCATGTGAGTCTAGAGTCTATTCTTTCAACTGGTTTGTAATAATGTTTCAAAGGATGATCTAACATCCTGAGTGTTTAGGTCTTGTGTCTTGTGTTCTAAGTTATGCAATAGAGTTGTGTCTTATGCTCTGAGTTACGTATTCTGCGTGCTATGAGTTGCATATTTTGCATATGTTTCTTCTTAAGGATTATCTTGTGCTTCTAGAGAAGGTTCTTCCTCCACCTGTGATGAGAATTGGTTTTGGGTTTTAGGGGGAGTGTCCAGATATCTTCTTCCTCGTATGTAAGTTGTTGGCCAGTGTTATTGCACAAAGTCTACATGTATGACATGTAACTTGTGTTTGACTTGTGTGATTCCATCTGTGTTCTGTGCTTCCATTTGTAGTATTTTCTGGGTGAAATATGTTCCAAAGCTCTATGTGTTTCCACTGGTTGTGCACATTTAGTCGATGTTCCTTTTGTCAATATTTTGGATAAAAAGAGGGAGTAAAGTGTTGTGTTTGGATGTTACATCACATGTCTTGACATATTAATTTAGCATTGTGATAGGACTACGTGCTACTGCTTATGGGAGAGTAGCTATTTGTGCTCGCTTATGCAACTATTCAAGGGAAGTACATGCTAATGTTGAAATTACTAGTCCCTGGTGTCCTCGGGGTTACCGGTTGACCTTGGGTTCGCACTGGGGAAGATAGTATTAGTCCACTCTAAGTGTTTGACTATATTATCGTCGTACTCATCATAGTGGGTATTAGTTTGGTCACAAATACCGTGGCCGCATTCTATCCTATTGATTGAGGGGGTTGTTCTCCATAGTTGTTTGGTGGATTGACAATTTTTCTAACATACTTTATTTTTGGTATTTCTTCGCTAGTTTTGGCTACTCTACCACTTCTTAATCTTATGCAACAATGTTTGAGAAAAATTTGTATGAAGGAAATTGCAGAAAAACTTTACAAAACACACAAACTAGACACAATGGGTCCCACCAGGTGTGCCAATATGTTTACCTTGGTTTTGGTAAACAACTGTTAGTCTTCCAAAATCAAATGCTTTTGGTTACTTACAGGATCGACTAGATTGATCCTAGTCGATCCTGTAAGTAACCAAAATCATTTGATTTTGGAAGACTAGTGATTGTTTATTAAAAACCAAGGTAAACAGTATGCTGATATTGTTAACTATCTGGTCAACAGATATATTCCACCAGATTTCAATTTTCAACAAAGGAAAAGATTCTTCCACATGACCAAAAGTTATTTTTGGGATGAACCTTTCCTCTACAAGAGGCTGACTGATTGCTTAGAAGATGCATGGATCAACCAGAGGCATGACATATCTTATCTTCCTGTCATGAGGCTCCTTATGGAGGATACTTCTGAGGAACCAGAACTGCTGCCAAGATTCTTCAATCAGGTTATTTCTGGCCCTATATTTTTAAAGATGCTCATGATTCTGTTAAGAAATGTGATAAATTCCAAAGAGTGGGGAATATCTCCATTAGACAAGAGATGCCTCTCACCAACATCCTTGAAATTGAAATTTTGATGTATGGGGCATTGACTTCATGGGATCATTTTCTCAATCTTTTGGTAATTTATACATACTAGTTGTTGTGGATTATGTCTTTAAGTGGATAGAGGCAGTAGAAATTCCTACTAATGATGCTAGGGTGGTGACCAAAATTTTGTTTATAAATATCTTTTTAAGACATGACACCCCTAGAGAAATCATTAGTGATGGAGGAACCTATTTTTGAAATAAAATATTTGAAAATTTGATGGAAAAATATGAAGTTAAGCATAAAGTTGGTACGACCTACCATCCCCAATGTAGTGGACAAGCTGAAATTTCAAATAGAGAAATAAAAAGAATTTAAAAAAAGGCTGCGAATCCTTCAAAGAAGGATTGGTCCAAGCACTTAGATGATGCTCTTTGGGCATATAAAACAACTTTCAAGACTCCTTTAGGCATGTCTCCCTACATACTTGTCTATGGAAAGGCATGCCAGTTTTCAATTGAGTTAGAGCACAAGGCTTTTTGGGCAGTAAAAACTTTGAATTTCAATTTAGCTAATGTTGGTCAACCTAGAATGCTTCAACTCAATGAGCTTGAGGAGTATAGGCTGTTTTCTTATGAGAATGCTGAGCTATATAAAGAAAAGACTAAGAGGTGGCACAAAAGTAAGTTCCTGAAAAGAGAATTGGTGGAAGGACAACTTGTTCTTTTGTTCAATTCAAGAATTAAGCTTTTCCCTAGAAAAACTTAAGTCCGGACGGTCTTGCCCCTTCAAGTTAATTAAAATTTATCCTCACGGGACTGTTGACTTATTGAACAAAAGAACATGTGAGATATTTAAAGTGAATGGACAAAGAGTGAAAGCTTATCATGGTGAATCCTTGCACAACATAAGGGTCACCATGGATTTGAATGATTCTTCTTAATTTCTTGTTGTAGTTAGGCTATAAGACTATAAAATAGCACTACTGGGAGGCAACCAAGATTAAATTTTGTTTTTAGTTTATTTTATTTTTTTAGATGATGTGATTGATTAGAAGGAGTTTGTGATGAGTCAATTTATGACTGCCATATGGGGAATTCATGAAAGAGGGAATAAATTATTGTCACTGGGAAATTAAAAAGAAATGATGAAAGTAGAAGTTTTTGATACGTGTGCATAATAAAAACTTAAAGAAGAGAGAGAAACGAAAGCACACGTATGCGTTAAATAGGCCTTAACCATGTGTGTGACGTCAACAACAAGACAACATCATAATTAGTTGTTTCACGCTTTTGTAGGGAATCATTGCAAGTTAACCCTCACCATACCCTATACCAGTGAACTTCTCTCTCTTTGGTTGGTTTCAAAAATCTCTTTTCCTTCCTTTATGTTACCCCCATCCCTCTCTCCTAAGTAATTTTAAAAACAACAACTTCCCAACTTCCATCATCTCATAACCGTCACTCATATCCTCATTCCTCAAATCTCTCCTAAATAACTTCTCAGAACTTCCATCTCTCAAATTTTCCTGAAATCTCTTTTCACCCACAATTTTTTTCATTCCAAATCCTAATCCCAATAATGAAGCCAAGCTACACTCAAGGACGTTACAAAACCTGTGCTCAAAATAACTCTACTCCTAAGATGGACTTGTATGGCGAGGAGGGATCTGACAGTTAAACATTCATCAATGTGGATGCTAGCAGAGATTCTCATAGTACATTTCTGAAATGGGCATGCTCTCTAAGCGTGGCTTTGTTTTGGATAAACAGGAAGACAACTTGGGTTTTCCTAGAGATATAGGTACCATGATCAGAGCCATGATATGGATGAAGTTTTGTCAACAATCCCTCCCATATAATACTCAGTTGATGAAGGAGGTTTACACCAACTTGGTGGATACAAATAATAGAAGGGATGAGGTTATTGTGTTATGAGTTAATGTCTCTTACTCTGACGGAACAATAAACATGTTGTTTGGATTGATAAACACCAAGGACTGATATCAGAAGATTTTAGATTCATTAGATGATGGAGACTTTGATGTCTTTATGGAGTCTTTTTGTAATCTAGGAATAAAGTGGTTAGAATTTGGTGGTGAGAGAATTATGAAAAGAATGAACTTAAGACCTGAAGCAAAAGTTTGGTATCAATTTGTGAAGCATTTATTAAGGCCAACCACATACAATGAAACTGTGAATAGGGCTAGGATGGTGTTACTCCACTGCATCACCTCCAGAGAAGACATCAATGTTGGAAAAATCATCCTCCAAGAGATTCAAGTTTGCTCAAAGAAGAAGGAAGGTATGTTATACCTTCCTTGCTTGATCATTTCTTTATGCAAGAAGCATGGGGAGCGCACTAGAGAGACATATGAAATTTGTAGCCCCTAGGCACCTTTTGACAAGGCAGCCTTGCAAACCCTCATGAAGCCAAAAATCAGAAAAAGGCAAGCAGAGGCGAGACTGGAGTCAGCAGGAGCAAGAACCACCTTTGAAACAGACACTGTGTTATGGAGAGTGTTGTTGCAAATGCAGAAGGGCCAGAGGGATTTCTTTGTTTTAGAAGGAGAAGTTTGCTTGGGAGTTGAAAGTAAATTCGTGGAACTATAATGATGAGCCTATTCCAATTTTTCCTCATCATATATTGGGAGAGTTGGAGGATGAATATTTCTAGAAAAAGGATGAAGAAAAGAGAAAGTTGAAGAAAAATGGTAAGAAGCAGGTCAAGGAGGCATTTGTTTCTTCTCTTGGAGCGTCAAGCTCAAGAATGCCTAGGGATTACTCTCCTGAGAAGCCAAATAAGAAAGCTAAGAACTTGAGAAGCCTTCTCAGTCGAAGAAGAAATAAGTACATGCTAAAAACAAAGCAAGAAAATGTTAGGGAAGAAGCACCAATAATCAATGAGGAAGTTGCTGAAGATGAGGATGTTAATGAGGCATTCAATGAGTTGCTGCACCAGGAAGCCAAGGATAAAAAAGATCTACGAGCAGAAGCTCCCGAAAAGGAAAAATCCAGGAAGAAGAAGGAAGCTGCTAAAAATATCATTAAACAAGTGGTGGAGGAAGTTGTGATACGGTGGGAGAACTGACTTGAGGTTTTGCGTTTGTTTTTGCAAATGTTTCGGTTTAGCAAGAGTCGCCACCGTCTTTTTATTTTATCCTAAGGAAAGGTCAAAAAGCACAGGAAAGACCTTTGAGATGTTTTCTTGGGTTCGGGGAGTAGATTATAGAAAGGGAAGGTATTAGCACCCTTTCTATCCATGGTTATCCATGGGCTCTTAGTTACTTGCTTAGATCACTTGCTTTGCATTTTCAATTGTTTGAAATGGTGCTTTGTGTGTGGTTTTGAAAGATATTTTGAAAAGAGGCATTTGTGGCAACCTTTGTAATGATTCTTGTTTGAATGTATACAAAGGTGTATTGTCTTTTGAAAAAGTTTTCAATGTTTTTGAAAGTTGTTTTGAAATTGTGTTGTGAGGTGTGTTTTTGAAAAGTAGCAAGGATGTTTTCTTTGCAAGTTTGATCAAGTAACTAAGAGTTGTCTACCCTATTTTACTCAAAGATATTTCCTTATGTTTTTAACCCTTTTAACAGTGTTACTTCACCATTGTATTTGGTGAACAACCTTGTGTTAGGATGTAAACGGGACAGGCGCGGGTCATCGTATAGACCATGAAAGCAATAGTGTCAAGTATTTTGGCGATTTTCTTGAGGGACTATGATCATTTTGTTTAGGCAACAAGATAGCGTCATCGTGGGACTATGATCATTTTGTTTGTTTTTGTTTTGTTTTGCCAAAATACTTGACATGCAAACATGGCCCATTTTTGAAGGCAACAAGTGGATGTAACCCTAGGGATGTAAGTGTGCAAGTGTGTTTTATTGCAAACAAGAGTTTATCTTTGAATTAGGATTTTCTATTTCATTGATTTTATCTTGCCATACACATCCTAATTACTAGCATTTATATTTGAAAGCAATAAAAAGCAGAAATATAAAATCCTACGCTATTACAGCAATTAGGGGGTGGGGATACATATTTGTACATGGGGGTGGTTCAATGAGAAAAATAGATAAGAAAAGAAAATAAAAAAGGCAAGATAGAGAGAAAGAGAGAGAGAGCCAGCGCACTGCTGAGAGGTCATCAGAAGTTCTGACTCAAGCCTGCTGCCAGATTATCAACCTTTTGGTTAAACTGTATGAGTCAGAACTTCTGACTCTGGCACCTGCAAAACAGAAACCTATTAGTGGGAAGATCAGAAGTTCTGACCCCCATGCGCTGCAAGACAAAAATTTGTTAGTGGGGATATCAGAAGTTCTGATCCTGCTGGAGATACAATAATCTTCAGAAGTTCTGATATTATTGACAGCAGAATAGGCTTCAGATGTGCTAACGTCAAAGTCAGCATTTGGCTTCTCCCTGTGCTAGTCAGAACATCTGCAGTTTTGTTATTGTTCCACAAAACAGAAAACATGTTTGGGACAGCTTCAGCAACTGTCAAAGTGTTTTAGGAGACAGAACCAACAAGGTCACAGGCAGGTTCTACGCTGATTTACTTCCTACTCAAACATTCTGAGGTATGAAAATCCTCAGAACGCAAACAGCAGCAACATGATATTTACATTATGTTTATTTGAGCATGCAAAGCTGATGATGCTTAGCAGCGTGATGAAGGTCAGCAGGTGCTTACCTGGCTGTTGGAAAAGTTTGTGAGTGAGAACTAGCTTTTAGCTTTGATGGTGTTCTGAACATGTTCTTTTTTGAAGGGGGGGTGGATGGAGAGCATATGTGGTCAGAAGCTGTAAGGGCGTATTTCTTTAATCAAGAAGCAATCTGGGTACAAATGAGGTTTTGAGACAGGAAGTTCAAAGTTATGTTTGAGGCTCTTGAAACACCAAGATTTTTGACAGAGTTTCAAAGTATTTTCTTGCTAAAAATTTCTGTTTCTCTTCTAGCAATTTTTTTGGTTTTCTGGACCGCTTCTTAATGGTCAATGGTGCTCTATTTATAGGCAAAGCTCTTGTGGATTATTGAACGTTAAAGGCGCCAATTGAGGTTAAATTGTTTTTTTTTCTTTTTTTTGAAAGAAGTTCATGGGAAGTTATGATAATGTACAGCTTTTCAGCCTAGGCTGGAACAACAGGCAAGGATTGAGGAGAAGTGACCTCTATAGGTGGAAGGTGGCGCGTAGACCCATGCCTAAGCCTGCATAAAGGTGTTTACCAAGCCACACGTGAAGAGACCTCTTGGATGAATGTTCAGGAGTGGTTGGGAGCATTAATGAGCATTAAATGGTGATGAGACTTATCAACACCAAAATTCTTGTAATAGGAGAAAACCTGAACCAATAGTTCTATTTTACCAAAAACAACGTGAACCAAGCTCTGATCTTGGCCTCTTGCTGTCTCAGCAAATTCTGGGGGTTCTCCTGACTTTCTGACACGTTCCTTGGATTTGCTTCTGGAAATCCTGGACTTAGAGATTCTGTATCAGTATAACACCCACTCTTCTAACCCTTTCATCTTCTGATTCCAGTATGTTCTGAAGGAGCTTTCAGACTTCTTTGCTTCCTTTGCATTCCTCTAGCAAACTCTGGCTGAGCTTGCGTAACTGCTGAAAGAGCCATGTTCTGTTTAAGGCTTACGTGTTGAACCACATTTGCAACCTATAACTGAGTTAATGTAGCTGCTGAAGAGCCAACTTCTGACTGCATTGAGCCAAGCTTGCAACTTATGACCGTTTCTGTTTGGAGGTTGGTCCAGAAGTTCTGAAGTGCTATTTTCTTCTTAAACACCCATTTTTAGAGAAAAATTCCAAATGTTTAGAATTTAATTTTTCAAGGTAAAAGCGTTGCCTTTAGAGCTTGTGTGATCGTTTTGCTTTTGTAAATGGTTTGCTTGGGAAGAAATGATAATTCAGGACTTGGATTTGTTTCAGAGAGACTCTGAGAATCCAGGATGATTTCCTGAAGAATGAGAGGGCAAATTTTGGGGTACAACAGCTGCCCCTGTTCAATCTTCTTGAACCTGAAGAGTTAGATTGGCAAGTTTGCCTTTCGCGACTCAAAGGTAAAAGAGGATTGGACACTAGAGTGCCCGTAAATTTGCAGTCTTCCAAAGCATAGTTGAGGGAATGGGCTTAAAGATGCCATTTGGAGATGGTAGAATCTTGCTGGAGATGGGCTTAAAGATGCCATCCAATAATCTTTGTTAACTTACAATGTTGTAAGTCAAAAGAATGAGTATCAAAATGGTATCCGTGTCTGGAATGCATTCGAACTATATCTGGAGACTGAATTTGTATGAGCAAAAGAATGGCCTCCGCGTCTGGGGAGTATCTGAGCTGTAACTGTGTTTGAATGTAGAATGAATATCAGAATGACTGCCGTGCCTGGAGTGTATCTGTATTGTATCTGGATGACAGAGGAATATCTGTGTATGGAGCAACTGTGTGCTAGGGATAAACTCTGAATGAGTGACAGAATGGCAACCGTGTCTGGAGCATATCTGGACTGTACCTGAATTTGAGATCTGTATGAGTAGTAGAATGACCGCCGTGTCTGGGGGGTATCTGTACTGTAACTGGGATTTGAATAAGTGACAGAATGGCAACCGTGTCTGGAGCGTATCTGAACTGTATCTGAAGTTGAGATCTGTATGAGTAGCAGAATAATTGCCGCGTCTGGGGTGTATCTGTACTGTAACTGGGATCTAAATAAGTGACAGAATGGCAACCGTGTCTGGAGCGTATCTGGACTGTATCTGAAGTTGAGATCTGTATGAGTAGCAGAATGACCGCCGCGTCTGGGGTGTATCTGTACTGTATCTGAAGTTGAGATCTGTATGAGTAGCAGAATGACCGCCGCGTCTGGGGTGTATCTGTACTGTAACTGGGATCTGAATAAGTGACAGAATGGCAACCGTGTCTGGAGCGTATCTGGACTGTATCTGAAGTTGAGATATGTATGAGTAGCAGAATGACCGTTATTTCTGGGGTGTATCTATACTGTAACTGGGATCTGAATAAGTGACAGAATGGCAACCGTGTCTGGAGCGTATCTGGACTGTATCTGAAGTTGAGATCTGTATGAGTAGAAAAATAACCGCCGCGTCTGGGGTGTATCTGTACTGTAACTGGGATCTGGATAAGTGACAGAATGACTTCCGTGGCGACTGCACTGGGGAGAATCAAACTGCTGGTGTAAGGGCCAGAATGGCATCCGTGTTTGGAGCATATATGGACTTGAGGTTGATAAATGAATCTGAATGAGAAATAGAATGGCTGCCGTGTCTGGAGCGTATCTAGTCTGTATCCGATTGCTGTAGTCTGAATGAGTAGTAGAATGACCGCCGTGTCTGGGGTGTATCTGTACTGTATCTGACTTGAAATTCCGAATGAGTAATAGAATGACCGCCGTGTCTGGGGTGTATCCATATTGTATCTGAAGTTGAAGTTCTGAATGAGTAATAGAATGACCGCCGTGTCTGGGGTGTATCCATACTGTATCTGAATAATTGTTAATGATAGCCTTTTAATCTTATCCTGAAAAGGATAAAATGTTAGCTGAAGCAAAAAGTTATGTTGCATGATATGTATGACGCAATGAATTGCGTTTCATCAATGTTTATGATATATGAATGTAATGATTATGCATGTAAGCCGAGTAGCTGTCTTGCTGAGGAAGATAAATCCTGGACTGCTGTCGGGGATTTGAAAATCCTTTGATTGTTGTCGAGGAAAATAAATCCATGACCGAAGCTGGAGATTCCAAGGATCTTTGATCACTGGGGATGAGAAATCCTTGCTGACTGTTGATTGCTGACTGCTTGGGGAGCAAGATCTTCAACTGTTGAGGGATCTTAGAACCACTGCTGGGGATTGAAAATCCTTGGTGACTTATGGGGAATGAGAATTCTGATGATCTTTACTGGGGAGTTTAAAACCTGGGAGACTTATGCTGGAGAAGTGAGACTGAGAATCTTCAATCTGATGGGAAGTATCTCTGTGGGGAGAATGTTCACTGATCTGGTTCTGCTGGGGATTGATAGCTGGAAGTTTTAGCTCCGCTGGGGACTATCAGTTTTGGCTCCACTGGGGATCTTGAAACTCAACTATGAGGGGAATTAAGTTCTGGAAGGCTCTCTTAGCTGGGGAAATCAGCTTTTAGAAAGCTTTTGCTCTGCTGAGGATCCTGAAGTTTAACTCTGTTTGGGGAATTAAGTTCTGGATTTTAACTCAGTTGAGGAACTTGGAGTTTAATTCCGCTGGGGGTTTCTTTTGAAAGGGCCTCAAGATATCTGTCTGTACCTTCAACCTATCAGCAATCATCTTTTCTTGATTTGTAAGCAAATGATTATGTTCAAATGCATATGCCTATTTAACAAAACATTGGACGTTTCTCAAATAAAACATAGGTGTAAAAAGAAAAGGAAGACAAAGCAAAATTTCTGTACTTGGAAAAGTATTTGTATTAACTTTTTATGAGTATCTTTGTACAAAGGAGACAGACACCCTAGTAAGAGGATGTTGTCGTAAACATTGAAAAATTTATACAAAAGAAAGATGGCTATGTGTAACAATTCCATGGGATTCCCATTCTGTTATAGCCTTCACAACTCTGAATATCTTGTCCATTCATTGCTTCGTCCGCCGATGATTGGATTGATCTGAAACTCGGAGCTTGTTGATGAAGAGATTGTTCTTTAAAGTGATCTGACGAGACATAGTCATACGCTTTAATTCCCTAACTTTTGCCTGAATCGCCCTTTCGGGTTTTCGATCCACCGGGAAACCCTTTTTTGCCCAAGTCGCCCTTTCGGGTTTTCAACTTGCCGGGTGTACAATTTTTTTTTGTTTTATCCCTAATTTTTGCCTGAACTGCCCTTTTGGGTTTTCAGTTCATCGGGATGCCCATTTTTTGCCCAAGCCGCCCTTTCGGGTTTTCGACTTGTCGGGTTGTTTCATGCGTAGTATCTTTTGATTATGTCTGCGTTCGCAGGGTGTGGCAAATCGTCACTGTCCATGGTGGTCAGAATCATTGCACCACCAGAAAAGATGCTCTTGATTACAAATGGTCCTTCGTAAGTAGGAGTCCATTTGCCCCTGGGATCACTTTGCGGCAAGATGATCCGCTTGATCACAAGATCTCCGACTTGATATACTTGACGTCTGACTTTCTTGTTGAAAGCCTTGATCATCCGTTTTTGGTAAGTCTGACCATGGCAAACAGTAGTGAGTCGTTTCTCATCGATCAAATTGAGTTGATCAAGTCGGGTCTGAATCCAATCGTCTTCACTCAAACCAGAGTCCTTCATAATCCTTAAAGAAGGAATCTGAACTTCCATGGGTAGGACAACTTCCATGCCATACACCAAAGAAAATGGGGTTGCCCCTGTTGAAGTACGTGCCGTGGTACGGTATCCATGCAGAGCAAACGGTAACATCTCATGCCAGTCCTTGTAGGTAACTGTCATTCTCTGAATGATCTTCTTGATGTTTTTGTTCGCAGCTTCAACAGCACCGTTCATCTTCGACCGATAGGGAGATAAATTGTGATGATAAATCTTGAACTGTTCGCATAGAGCGGTGATTATAGTATTGTTCAGGTTTGTACCGTTGTCTGTGATGATCCTGTCGGGGACACCATACCGGCATATGAGGTTCTTCTTGATGAAGCGGGCAACCACATTTTTTGTAACAGAGGCAAAGGAAGCTGCTTCGACCCACTTGGTGAAATAGTCAATAGCGACCAAGATGAAGCGATGTCCGTTGGATGCCGTGGGCTTGATCTCTCCAATCATATTAATGCACCACATTGTGAATGGCCAAGGAGCTGTCAGAACGTTGAGAGGGACAGGAGGAATATGAACCTTGTCGGTGTAGACTTGACATTTATGGCAAGTACGAGAATGTTGATGGCAATCAGCTTCCATGGTAGACCAGTAATAGCCTGCCCTTAGAATCTTCTTAGCCATCGTATGTCCGCTCAAGTGAGTGCCAAATGTGCCACTGTGTATCTCAGTCATGATTAACTCTGCTTCAGCTTTGTCTACACATCAGAGTAAAACACAATCGTGGCTGCGCTTATAAAGGATGCCATTGCTTAGGAAGAACTTGGCCTCAAATCTCCTTAAGAACTTCTTGTCATTTACGGAAGCTCCTTCGGGGTATTCTCTAGTCTGGGGATACCTTTTGATTTCATGAAACCAGGGTTGTTCCACTACTTCTTCGGTATTAATCTCATGACAATGTGCAGGTTCATCCATTCGCTCGATGGTGATTTGGGGAGCCTCGTTATCCCAGTTGAGTTTAAACATGGAAGACATTGTAGCCAGAGCATCTGCTAGATGATTTTCTTCTCGCGGGAAATGCTCGAAGGTGATTTGCTCGAAATGAGGCAGCAACGTCAGGACATGTTCTTTGTATGGGATAAGATTAGGATGTTTGGTGTCCCACTCTCCTTTGATTTGACTGATAACCAAAGCCGAGTCCCCAAATACGATCAAAGATTTGATCCCCAAGTCTATAGCAGCCTTGAGACCAAAGATGCAAGCTTCATATTCGGCCATGTTGTTGGTACAGCTGAAACAAAGTCGGGTAGTGAAAGGTGTATGGCAACCTTCTGGGGAAATAAGTACCGCACCGATACCGTTTCCGAGTGCATTTGAAGCACCATCAAAGTACAGGGTCCATCGGGATCCTTTTTCAGGTCCGTCATACGGTCCGTTACCTTCAATGTTGTCCAATGTCATGATGTCCTCGTCCGGGAAGTCGAATCTCATGGATTGATAATCTTCGATAGCTTGATGAGCTAGATGGTCAGCTAGTACACTCCCTTTTATATATTTTTGGGTAGTATACTGGATATCATACTCAGTCATGATCATTTGCCATCTAGCGATTCTTCCAGATAAAGCAGGCTTCTCGAAGATATATTTGATCGGGCCCATCTTGGAAATCAGCAAAGTGGTATGAGTCAACATATATTGCCTTAGTCGGCGAGCAGCCCATACTAAAGCGCATCAAGTTTTCTCGAGCAGTGAGTAGCGAGTCTCACAGTCGGTAAACTTTTTGCTAAGGTAATAAATGGCATGCTCTTTTTGACCAGACTCGTCATGCTGGCCCAATACACACCCCATTGAGTTGTCCAAAACATTCAGGTACATGATCAATGGCCTTCCTTCGACGGGTGGCATCAGAATAAGAGGTTCTAGCAAATACTCCTTGATCTTATCAAAAGTAATTTGACAATCATCGTTCCATTCGACTACCTGATCTTTCTTTAATAGTTTGAAAATTGGCTCACAGGTAGACGTCAGGTGAGAGATGAACCTGGCGATATAGTTCAAGCATCCCAAGAATCCTCTAACCTCCTTTTCAGTACGGGTGGTAGGCATTTCTTGTATAGCCTTTACTTTTGCTGGATCGACCTCAATGCCTTTGTTGCTGACAATAAATCCCAGAAGTTTACCAGACCTAACTCCAAAAGTGCACTTACTTGGATTCAGTCTGAGTTTATACTCCTTCAGCCTGGCAAACAGCCTCTGCAAGTGTTCAAGGTGTTCCTCCTCTGTTTGTGATCGAACTATCATGTCGTCTACGTAAACTTCGATCTCATGATGTATCATATCATGAAACAAAGCTACCATGGCGCGTTGATAGGTTTCCCCTGCGTTCTTCAGTCCGAACGTCATCACCTTATAGCAGAAGGTACCCCATTGTGTAACAAAGGTTTTTTTCTCCATGTCCTCGGGGGCCATTTTGATCTGGTTGTAGCCCGAGAATCCGTCCATGAAAGAAAATACTTTGTGCTGAGCTGTGTTGTCAATCAAAATGTCGATATGTGGTAGCGGAAAATCATCTTTAGGGCTGGCCCTGTTCAAATCCCGGTAGTCCACACACATTCTGACCTTGCCGTCTTTTTCGGGAACGGGCATAATGTTAGCAACCCATTGCGGATAGGATGTAACAGCCAGAAAGCCAGCGTTGAATTGCTTCATTACTTCATCCTTAATCTTCTCAGACATGTCGGGCCTCATTCGGTGAACTTTTTGCTTGATCGGTGGACAGTCCTCTCTTGTAGGGAGACGGTGAACCACGATATCTGTGTCTAACCCTGGCATGTCTTCATAAGACCAGGAGAAGATTTCAACGTATTCATTTAACAACTGTATTAAGAGCTCCTTGACACTTGGTTCCAGATTGGCACCCACTTGTACTTCTTTCCTGTCTTTCTCTGTTCCTAAGTTGACAGTTTCCAACAACTCTTCATGAGGTAAGATGGTCCTCTCTTCTTGTTGTAGAAGTCTGGCTAACTCTCCCGGCACTTCACAATCTTCGTCGTCTTCGTACTCAGCCTGATTGACCAAATCTTCAGAGTTTTTGAAGGATACAACAGAATAGTCACCCATGGAATCCGGAGTGGATGGGTACCTGCATTTGTGAGTGTGGGTGTGTGTAAGAGATAGCCATCCTTAAACAAACAAAAATGCAAAAGGAAAGAAAATGAACACAACAGTTTATAAATGAAAAACGTCCAATGATTCATTAAACATGGCATATGAATATGAAGAGAATCAAGCCCTTACAAATGGACCTACATGCCTCGGGCAGGGCATGAGGTGAAAAACAGTGTGCGGATTGTTTTAGTAATTATTACAGACCAACAGGAAATGTTCGAAAGATAAATTACTGATTGATGAAAGTAATGGGAACGAAGTCTTTCGCCTCCCAGTTGTGTAGTCCCCCTTCAATGGTTGGGAAGATCCAATCTTCAATGTTACCCTCTTCGTCTTCGTCTTCTAAAGCATTGATTCCATGAGGAGAAATCTTGATGGGTGTCCTTTTAATTTTGGAGCGATGCATAGCCTTTTGCCCCGCAGCAGTAAATCCTAACCCAAACTTGTCTGTTTTGTGGGGGAAGTCAGGCAACTGTCCCCACACTGTGCTCTTTCCCTCCTTAATTGCAGCCTTTGCGTCTTTTAGAGATGCCATCCTGGCCACCTGCTTGGGTACCTCAGCTACTGCCTTTGCTAATGCCACCTCGGGAGAAACTTCCTCAAAGTGTTGAAAGGGTGTTTCGATGAATTCGCCATCCACTTCCACATACCGAAAGGAATTCAGATGACTGATCATGTACTCCTCCTCACCGTGTACAGTTATGATTTTACCCTTAACAGGGTATTTCAGCATCTGATGTAAAGAAGAAGTGACTGCCCCAGCATTATGAATCCACGGTCTTCCTAGCAAGCAAGAGTATGATGGACGGATGTCCATCACATAGAAGGTTGAGTGGAACACTTCAGTGCCTACCTTGATGGGAATGTCGACCTCCCTATGCACCATTCTTTTAGACCCGTCAAAGGCCCTGACAATGATATTACTTGGTTTCAGCTCCAAGCCTTCATAATCCAACCGGTCCAGAGCTTTCTTAGGCAGCACATTTAAAGAAGAACCAGTATCAACCAAGACATGGGCGAGAGTGGTTCCTCGGCATTCAACTGACACATGCAATGCGTCATTGTGCTTTCTTCCCTTCGGAGTCAGGTCAGCATCAGAGAAACCTAGGCCGTTGTCGGCAGTAAGGCTGGCTACACAATCCTGGAATTGATCAGCTGAGGTTTCTTGGGGCACATGGGCCGTCTTCAAAAACTTAATCAGGGCTTTGGCATGAGCCTCCGAACAAAGCAGCAAGGCTAACATGGAGATCTTTGAGGGGGTTTGCCCCAGTTGCTCCACCACATCATAATCACTCTTCTTGATTATTTTCAGAATATCCTCCATTTCTTTTTTAGAGGTTTCGGGGATGACCAATGGCTGAGCCCTCGTCCTGATGAGCTCTTCTTGGATCCCTTTCCCCTTATCAGCAACAGCAGGAGGGACAACCACAGGAGTAACAACTTTTTCAATTATTGGCGTTCTTGCAGATAGTTTTACCTGTGCAGAGGTAACCTTGGGAACAGCTGAGGGTCCAAAGATTCCCTTTGGAGGGGCAATCTATGGAGAGAAAATTCTTCCACTTCGGATAATTTTGCTCGCTCCGGCAATGTTTCCAATGTCGGCAGTTTCTTCGTTAGAGCTTCCTTCAGTTATCTCAATTTGTTTAACGCCATGGTAGTAGATTTCTCCATCATAATTCCATGGTATTGATTTATCAGATTTGTAGGGGAAGGGCCCGGGCATGGTTATCTTCAATGGTACAGTCTTCGGAGAGGATGTAATCTTAACAGGCCTTTTGGGGACCTTGGAAAGATTGGCAGAAATGGTGATTATTGAAACATCTTTGATAGGAGTTGGAGTAACAGGAGTCTTTTCGAAAAGAATTTGTTGGTTGTCCATTAGGCGTTGGATGCCTATATTCAGCAATGGACAGTCGGTTGGTAGGGAGGAACAAAGGTAGCAATCTTCTTTACAACCTGGGAAAATCCCAGCCTTCAACAGATTCAACTTGATTGTCAATAGTGGAGTTATTAGATCATCAACAGTAGAAACAAACAGATCTTCATCAACAACATGGACATTGCAACCATGCTTTGGCATTGGAGCGGAGATTACATTCGGCTTCTTAGGGGCTTCGAACTCAACCTCTTTAGCATCTATCAAATCCTGAATTTTATTCTTAAGCGCCCAACAATTGTTGGTGTCATGCCCGACGCTGTCAGAATGATAGGCACATTTAGCATTGGCATGATAGTATGGAGATGTGGTGTTAGGGTTTTTCGGTGCCTCCTTTAAACCAGTCAGATTCAACTTCAACAAATGGGGAAGAACTTGTGCAGGCGTCATGTTGATGCGGGTGAACTGCCATTGTGGCCGTTCTACCCGTTGCTGATTAGGCCTAGGATGATTGTTACAAGGCTGATCATTTGACGAATTTTGAATCATCACGGCCCCTACAGTCGGCCGACGCTCAGTTCTTCTCAATCCTTTCTGAGAGTATATAACAGCCGCTTCCTTCTTTGCCGGGAAAGGCTTTTTAACAGTTGTGGATGCAGAGGCATCCCTTTGAATCTTCCCACTCTTAATACCAGCTTTCACCCGTTCGCCAGTCAGAATCAGTTCAGTAAACCCTGCAGAAGAGCTCCCGATAAAATGGTTGGAGAAAGGGCCAGATAGGGTCCCCAAGAACATATCAACTAGTTCCCTATCTGAAAGCGGTGGTTGCACCCTTCCGGCCAAGTCGCGCCATTTCTAGGCGTATTCTTTGAATCCTTCATTTGAGGCCATCCCCATACTTTGTAACTGAGTACGGGTTGGCGCCAAGTCGGCGTTGTATTGATACTGGCGATAGAAGGCAGCTTCCAAGTCTTCCCAGTTATGCACTTCTGACCTCTCAAGCTGGTAAAACCAATCTAGCTGAGTACCGGACAAGGTGTCCTGGAAGAAGTGTACCCAAAGATTTCTATCGGAAGAATGAGGTTGAATTCTTCTGACATATGACCTCAGGTGCATCTTTGGGCAAGACAGACCATCATATTTTGCGAAAGTTGGTACCTTGAATTTGGGAGGGATAACAATCCCAGCAATCAGTCCCAATTCTTCAAAATCTAACCCGGGAACCCTTTGCAGCTCCATAGCTGCCAGTCTATCCTCTAGATTTTTGTATTTGTCGTCCGCTGGCGGGTATTGCTGCTCTGAATAATCTTCATCTTCCTCAACCTCTTCCTCTTCAGCCTCAGACTCAGAAGGTAATGCAGCTCCTTTTCCTTTGCTGGTCCCCTCGTCATATGTGGAGGGGAATTCAAGAACTCTCCTAGCTTCATTCTCAAATCTTCTTCCCAGTGTAGCTACCCCAACTCTTTTCTTTTTCTTTTTTCCTTTTTCTTGCTCTTTATTCCCTAACAGTGCTTTAAGATCCTCCTGACCCTTTGCCAAGGTCATAAGGAGCTGTTGAAACTGCGAGTTTTGTGTCTGCAGATCTTTGACCGTCTGCTCAATATCCATCTTACTGAAATAAACAACAGAAAGATAAGGAATCCTGGTGTGAAGACCTATTTATGCATATGATGAATGATATGTTCATGTAATGCATTCAAGGATTTAGAAATTCAAAATTGTTGCAGACAAAAAGAACACACGTCATATTAATAAGAAGATATTTTGTCAGTACATAAATGCCCCATGGGCCAAATATTACAAAAACTTCTTAAGGTAAAAAGACGTTGCGCATCCTTTTTGGTGCGATGTAAGTGTTGAGGGTCTCCTCCTCGTGAAGTCGGCGGGTAAGCTCCAAAACCTTCTTCTCACTGGCGTAGAAGCTGGCTTCAAAAGTATTTCGTTCTTCCTTGAGTTGGATCCAACTCTTCTGCATTTCCTCCCATGATGTTGGCATGTCAGGATGTAGGATGGTGTATGGAACCTCTCCTTCCTTAACAGGCTCTTTGATCAAAGGGAGAATGTGAGGGTAAGGCATCATAAGACTCTGGGCGCGGGTTCGTACCCACTTGAGGTAAGGCTCAAGAGGGATGGAGTTCTTGTGCCCCAGTGTCTTGCTATCTACCTTGTTAGGCATCCTCCAAGCTCTGATGAATCTTTGGCGAAGTCCTTGTGCATCGTTGTCGAAGTCAAAAACTAGGTCAGGAATTAGCATGTCATGAGGGCCATCCCTCCGAGCGTATCCAAATTTTCTTAAAGCTAGGCAGGGGTTGTAGGTAATGCCTCCTCTAATGCCAAGTAATGGAACATTAGGGAACTCACCACAGCGATCGATGATGATGACATTTTCTCTGGACCGAGAACACCAATGTACATCAGAATGCGTGAGGGTCATCAATCGTTGTGACCACCTTGAACCCTTCTCATTCTTCAAAACTGATTGTGGAAGGTGCGAAATAAACCACCTTACTAGGAGAGGAGTACAACACATGAGAACACCTCTTTTCCTCATTGTTCGTGTGTAAAATGAGTGTAGGATGTCCCCAAGCAATGTAGGTATGGGATTCCTGGATATGAAAATTTTGACAGCATTCACATCTATAAGCTGGTCAGGATTTGGGAACAAGACCAACCCATAAATAAGGAGTGCCACAATCTCTTCAAAAGCTTGCAGATCCAGGGAATTCCAACACTCTTGCGCCTTCTCAAATAAGAACTTTGCCAAGAAGCCCTTGACACCACTTCTGGTTTCCTAATGCCCCTTGATGTCAGATGGTTGCAAGTGTAGTGCTTGAGCAACATCTTCAGGCTTTGGTTCTTTTTCCGTACCATTGTAGGGTAGTTGATTAAGAATAGGAATTCTCAGGAGTTGAGAAAATTCCTCCAAAGTAGGCACCAATTGGTAGTCGGGGAATGTGAAATAGTGGTGAAGGGGGTCAAAGAACTGGAACAACACTTTCACCATGTCTTCTTCAATGCTGGTGTTGACTAGGTTGAGAAGTCTACCATGTCTTTCACTGAAGAAAGAGCTTTCTGGAGTTCTGGATGTAAGCTCCTTGAGTTGAGGAGGGATCCTCACAAGGTTGACTTGGATAGTTTTCCTGCGAAGAATTTCCATGACCTACAAAACAAGAACAAATATGAAGATCCAAACCCTTGAAATGGTTAGTGGATGCATATGATGCTTTATGATGTTCATGATGTATGCACAAACACATGTACAAGCAATTCACACAAAACCCTAGTTTCGGGCTTGCATGAGGTTTCATAGGTAAGTACCCTCTTGAGTGTAGTTGGCTTAAAAACCTGTCCTATAAATAGTAACCGGGTTCTAAGGAGCTCAATATCATTGGATTGTTTTCCATGTTCATTGTTTTGGTTTAGCCACTTAACTAGCGACCAAAATATTCCAAGAAAACAACCCTCAATGAGTGTAGTATCGAGTATCTACCAACTTCGGACTGTACCAAAGCCGGTCATCTCACTACCCCTAATAAAAGGCCAAGATGGTCAAGTAAGGTTCTAGGTCATTAGTGCTTAGCGACATCACTCAGCGGCCCCGTACTCTCCTTGATTGAACTCAAGGGTTACCGGTACTCACAAATATGTCGCACTAATATAGCCATTGCTTCAACCGTGTCGATATACCCCACACAGTTTCCACAACGTATTGCTATCTATGAATGTTTCCCAAATCCGGGTGTAGGATTTCAAGCCCAAACAAGAGAACCAAAATGTAAAGCAATCAAAGCAAACAATTAGTCATGCAAAAGGGTGATCTAGGCCCTAAGGTTACTCCACTTTTAAAGTTTCTCCCCAGCAGAGTCGCCAGTTCTGTGATACAGTGGGAGAACTGACTTGAGGTTTTGTGTTTGTTTTCGCAAATGTTTCGGTTTAGCAAGAGTCGCCACCGTCTTTTTATTTTATCCTAAGGAAAGGTCAAAAAGCACAGGAAAGACCTTTGAGATGTTTTCTTGGGTTCAGGGAGTAGATTATAGAAAGGGAAGGTATTAGCACCCTTTCTATCCATGGTTATCCATGGGCTCTTAGTTACTTGCTTAGATCACTTGCTTTTCATTTTCAATTGTTTGAAATGGTGCTTTGTGTGTGGTTTTGAAAGATATTTTGAAAAGAGGCCATTTGTGGCAACCTTTGTAATGATTCTTGTTTGAATGTATACAAAGGTGTATTGTCTTTTGAAAAAGTTTTCAATATTTTTGAAAGTTGTTTTGAAATTGTGTTGTGAGGTGTGTTTTTGAAAAGTAGCAAGGATGTTTTCTTTGCAAGTTTGATCAAGTAACTAAGAGTTGTCTACCCTATTTTACTCAAAGATCTTTCCTTATGTTTTTAACCCTTTTAACAGTGTTACTTCACCATTGTATTTGGTGAACAACCTTGTGTTAGGATGTAAACGGGACAGGCGCGGGTCATCGTATAGACCATGAAAGCAATAGTGTCAAGTATTTTGGCGATTTTCTTGAGGGACTATGATCATTTTGTTTAGGCAACAAGATAGAATCATCGTGGGACTATGATCATTTTGTTTGTTTTTGTTTTGTTTTGTCAAAATACTTGACATGCAAACATGGCCCATTTTTGAAGGCAACAAGTGGATGTAACCCTAGGGGTGTAAGTGTCCAAGTGTGTTTTATTGCAAAAAAGAGTTTATCTTTGAATTAGGATTTTCTATTTCATTGATTTTATCTTGCCATACACATCCTAATTACTAGCATTTATATTTGAAAGCAATAAAAAGCAGAAATATAAAATCCTACGCTATTACAACAATTAGGGGGTGGGGATACATATTTGTACATGGGGTGGTTCAATGAGAAAAATAGATAAGAAAATAAAATAACAAAGGCAAGATAGAGAGAAAGAGAGAGAGAGCCAGCGCGCTGCTGAGAGGTCATCAGAAGTTCTGACTCAAGCCTGCTGCCAGATTATCAACCTTTTGGTTAAACTGTATGAGTCAGAACTTCAGACTCTGGCACCTGCAAAACAGAAACCTGTTAGTGGGAAGATCAGAAGTTCTGACCCCCATACGCTGTAAGACAAAAATTTGTTAGTGGGGATATCAGAAGTTCTGATCATGCTGGAGATACAATAATCTTCAGAAGTTCTGATATTATTGACAGCAGAACAAGCTTCAGATGTGCTAACGTCAAAGTCAGCACTTGGCTTCTCCCTGTGCTAGTCAGAACATCTGCAGTTTTGTTATTGTTCCACAAAACAGAAAACATGTTTGGGACAGCTTCAGAAACTGTCAAGTGTTTTAGGAGACAGAACCAACAAGGTCACAAGCAGGTTCTACGCTGATTTACTTCCTACTCAAACATTCTGAGGTATGAAAATCCTCAGAACGCAAACAGCAGCAACATGATATTTACATTATGTTTATTTGAGCATGCAAAGCTGATGATGCTTAGCAGCGTGATGAAGGTCAGCAGGTGCTTACCTAGTTGTTGGAAAAGTTTGTGAGTGAGAGCTAGCTTTTAGCTTTGATGGTGTTCTGAACAGGTTCTTTTTTGAAGGGGGGGGGGGGGTGGATGGAGAGTATATGTGGTCAGAAGCTGTAGGGGCGTATTTCTTTAATCAAGAAGCAATCTGGGTACAAATGAGGTTTTGAGACAGGAGATTCAAAGTTATGTTTGAGGCTCTTGAAACACCAAGATTTTTGACAGAGTTTCAAAGTATTTTCTTGCTAAAAATTTCTGTTTCTCTTCTAGCAATTTTTTTGGTTTTCTGGACCGCTTCTTAGTGGTCAATGGTGCTCTATTTATAGGCAAAGCTCTTGTGGATTCTTGAACGTTAAAGGCGCCAATAGAGGTTAAATTGTTTTTTTTTCTTTTTTTTTGAAAGAAGTTCATGGGAAGTTGTGATAATGTACAGCTTTTCAGCCTAGGCTGGAACAACAGGCAAGGATTGAGGAGAAGTGACCTCTATAGGTGGAAGGTGGCGCGTAGACCCATGCCTAAGCCTGCATAAAGGTGTTTACCAAGCCACACGTGAAGAGACCTCTTGGATGAATGTTCAGGAGTGGTTGGGAGCATTAATGAGCATTAAATGGTGATGAGACTTATCAACACCAAAATTCTTGTAATAGGAGAAAACCTGAACCAGCAGTTCTGTTTTACCAAAAACAACGTGAACCAAGCTCTGATCTTGGCCTCTTACTGTCTCAGCAAATTCTGGGGGTTCTCCTGACTTTCTGACACGTTCCTTGGATTTGCTTCTGGAAATCCTGGACTTAGAGATTCTGTGTAAGTATAACACCCACTCTTCTGACCCTTTCATCTTCTGATTCCAGCATGTTCTGAAGGAGCCTTCAGACTTCTTTGCTTCCTTTGCATTCCTCTAGCAAACTCTGGCTGAGCTTGCGTAACTGCTGAAAGAGCCATGTTCTGTTTGAGGCTTACGTGTTGAACCACGTTTGCAACCTCTAACTGAGTTAATGTAGCTGCTGAATGGCCAACTTCTGAATGCGTTGAGCCAAGCTTGCAACTTCTGACCGTTTCTGTTTGGAGGTTAGTCCAGAAGTTCTGAAGTGCTATTTTCTTCTTAAACACCCATTTTTAGAGAAAAATTCCAAATGTTTAGAATTTAATTTTTCAAGGTAAAAGCGTTGCCTTTAGAGCTTGTGTGATCGTTTTGCTTTTGTAAATGGTTTGCTTGGGAAGAAATGATAATTCAGGACTTGGATTTGTTTTAGAGAGACTCTGAGAATCCAGGATGATTTCCTGAAGAATGAGAGGGCAAATTTTGGGGTACAACAGAAGTAAATAAAGAAGTTGTTGAAAAATAGAAGAAGAATGAGGCTGTTGATGAGGAGAAGGGAGATGTTGATGAAGAAATGCAAGACAATGCATACATGAATGAAGACGACGATAAGGAGGAAGACAAATCTGAAAAAAGACAAAACTGAGGATGAGGTTGTGAATGAGGATGACAAAGAGGCATAGAAAAATGATGTTGAGTGAGTGGAAGAAAGTGAGAAGGAGGAAGGTGAAGAAGAAGAAGATTCTTCAGACAACTTACATAAATTGGAGTTTGATCGGTAAAATAGTAAGTGTACTATTTTGCCTCTATAGTAATAATAGGAAAATTCCCTGAATATCGATCTCAAGGACTGTGTATAAATATCAAGTTTCAATTATTGTTCAATTAAACAAAAACTAGAGTTTAGGTTTGATTTGCTAACACAAAATAATTGCTAATAAAATAAATAGATGCAGAGGACTATTTGGACAAATATGAGTAACATGCTAGGGTAAAGTGTATGGTTTGTCCTGTAATAACCTTGAATCCTAATCTCTTCAACAAGTTCATAATATTCAATTACCAGCTCTTTATGTTATTTTCCTCTAAGTCCTTAGTGAGAAAACCTTTGACCATCCATCCTAAATCCTAAGTCCTTAGAAGTTTCTGATGGAGTCAAACCTTTGTTTTATCAAGAGTTATCTGGTTGCTATAGGGTGTTCCTAGTCCTAGGTGATATCTACTATAGTCTAATCATACACAAACCTTAACAACCGCGGTCCAGCTGATTGTTAACCATAAATCAATCTTGTTTGTTCGATAAAGAAAGCCTTAAAAACATTGAACGATTAAATTGAATAAAAAACTATTGTATTATCAAATTAGAAATTCAAAATCATTACAAATGCAAAACAGGGATACCCACCCAGCTACTCATACTATTCAAAGAAAACAAAAGATAAATTGTAAACATTACATGTATTTGGGAGAAATTTGATCTTCAATTCTATTCGTTCATGAAAATCTCCTTCCACCGAAACCCTTGTCTTCTCCAATCTTCTCCCTTCCAATTCTTTGCTCGCAAAAAGTAATATAAGACAAATAAGGTTTTTTACTACTAACTCAAACTAGGTCGGAAACATAAGCCAGATCCGTAAAACGACCCGAAACAACTAAATTTATAAAGTCTTCAACTTTGATGAGTTTTTCGAGGCTTCTACATTTAGAATCAACTTCTTACTTCAACATGAAAGTTGTAGCTATTTCTCTCAGCTTTCTAACGAATATTAGAACGTGTCGATCCGATTTCTATAGTTCCAATTATGAATTTTTTAGTTAAAATTGATCAATCAGTGTATTGACTGACACGAGTAGTGTTGCCTGACACGAGTGGCTGTGTTGGACCTCCTGGAGCATGCTGAAAAACTTTTCCGAAATCTGAATTTTGCACTTTTTCGCACAAATATGTCTTGATTTATTCCTATGAGCCTAAAAACACTAAAACACACAACCAATGCATAAAATGTAGTAAAACGAAATAAAACACTCGAAAATAAAAAGAAAATATAACTGAAATTAATGGTAAATTATCGTGTAAAACCACTGATCAAACTCCCCCAAACTTAAGCCATTTCTTGACCTCAAGTGACAATTACAAGAGCTCATGAAATTCACAGCAACCTGGTACTCATACGTGAGACTTCTAATCACATTGATCAGGAGGTAGTCCGTCCGGTGTCCACATGACGCGAAGAGCTTCTTTTTGTCAGAACCTTTTAACCTGAGCTTCTTCTTTAGATACCTCTCTAACTATGCTTTGGACTTAAGTCTTTTTCCGACTTTATTCCTTTTTCATTCGGACAATCAAATTAAGGCAATGGAAATTATGATGATCATCACATGTACAAGACTCATCAAGAATTTTCTTTGTTTAGGCCCCAAATAGGCATCATTTTCCACTTTTAATTATCCATGAAAATTTCAAAACTTTTGCAGTTTATATATTGTCCTTATTTAGACGGCATTTGGGGATCAACCCTTTAGGCTGAATAACCGAGTGAGGGCTACCTAACTTAGAGAGCTAGTTGCCTTTTACCACCTTCTCATCATTTGGTGCCCAATTTGTTTATTTCTCAACGAGTAATACATGCATGTGAATCTAGATTATGTCAGACTGTAAAGATAAACTACTCAATGAGTATTTCTCAGGATTCAAGTACTATGATACAAATCTACACGTTAGACTCGTATCACTGTCATATTATTCCAAACTTCCTACCCTCAAACAATCATCCCTTTATCTCTATATACTTTCCCGATCTCTTTGAATTACAAGCTCTTGTGCAAAACAAAACATTTCGGTCAAAATTTGGGACGAGTTTCAACATGTGGTTTTACAAAGAAAATAACACAAAATAACCAAATAAATCGCAAAGCAAATTAGTAAATTTCCTCCAAACTTGAACTAAACATTGGCCTCAATGTTTCAGAACAAGATTGAGAAGGATGACTCACAAGGGTGATGCAATACCAATTTTTGCCTTCTAGCTTTCACCAGCAAGGCCCCCATTTTATTACCTGAAAAAAAGGAAAACTAAGTTATTAAAAGCGTGGGTTACCTCCCACGAACCACTTCTTTTAACGTCGCATGGCTCAATGGTTCATCCCCTTGTTAGGGTGGCATATATGACACAAAGAACACATCATCTTTTTTCTTTCTTTTGTTTGGTAGCAATCCCATGAACCTAAAGTACTGATGATGTTGCTTCCAAATAATTTTTAACTTGATTTTATTGAACAAGGCATACATGACATCCAATACTTTGTCAATGTATTGTCTTTCATCTGCCTTGTTGTGAAAATAGTTTTTAGGCAGCCTCTTTTGTTGAAGATTTTCTGGTTGGATGTCCACATCTTCACAAATTGGCAAATTTGTAGTTTCATCCAAAACTCGATCATCTTCAAGTTTCGTTATTTCTTCTTCCCTATCATTCTTGTTTACCTCAAATTCTTCTATTTTTACTGCATCTTTGTCATATGATGTTATGCATTCTTCTTCTGGTTTCACATCTTCTTCTTCCTACTGTAACTTTCGCCACAATCTTACCTCCCTCCTATATGCTTTCAAAATTTTAGTCGCCTATTCCAAAGTTAATCCCAAATTAGGAGACCAACATGCAGGAGATACAAGTGGAAATGTATCGAAATAATACATGACTACAACACTCAGGCACTTGGTTAGTAGCAAAGTATAGAAGAATTCATGAAGCAAACATAATCTGACCCTTATTTGTATATTTTTTATAATAAAATAAAATGGAAATAAAAAAACTGAAACAAAATTTTAGTTGACGAGCAACAAAATTTCAATTGAACTAAAATTTGAACTCTATATTTTGGCAGTTCCCGACAATGGTGCCAAAAACTTGATCGGTAAAATAGAAAGTATTTTATTTTGCCTCTGTAGTAATAATAGGAAAATTCCTCGAATTTTGATCTCAAGGACTGCCTATAAATATCAAGTTCCAATTATTGTTCAATTAAACAAAAACTAAAGTTTAGGTTTGATTTGCTAACACAAAATAATTGCTAATAAAATAAATAGATGCAAAGGACTATTTTGAAAAATATGAGTAACATGCTAGGGTAAAGTGTATGATTTTCCCTGTAATAACCTTGAATCATGATCTCTTCAACAAGTTCATAACATTCAATTATTATCTCTTTAGGTTATTTTTTCCTAAGTCCTTAGTGAGAAAACCTTTGACCATCCATCCTAAATCCTAAGTCCTTAGAAGTTTCTGATGGACTCAAACCTTTGGTTTATCAAGAGTTATCTGGTAGCTATAGGGTATCCCTAGTCCTAGGTGATATCTACTATAGTCTAATCATACACAAACCTTAGCAACCATGGTCCAACTGATTGTTAATCGTAAATCAATCTTGTTTGTCCGACAAAGAAAGCCTTAATAACATTGAACGATTAAATTGAATAGAAAAACTATTGTATTATCAAATTAGGAATTAAAAATCATTACAAATGCAAAACATGGACACTCCCTTGCATTGGGGTTTTAGCTACTAATACTATTTAAAGAAAACAAAAGATAAATTGTAAATATTACAAGTATTTGGGAGAAATTTGATCTTCAATCCTGTCCGTTCATGAAAATCTCCTTTCACTGAAACCCCTGTCTTCTCCAATCTTCTCCCTTCCATTTCTTCGCTCGCAAAAAGTAATATAAGCCAAATAAGGGTTTTCACTACTAACTAAAACTGGGTCGGAAACATAAACCAGGTCCGTAAAACGACCCGAAATAACTAAATTTCTAAAGTCTGCAACTTTAATGAATTTTTCGAGGCTTCTATAGTGCGAATCAACTTCTAATGTTAACAAGAAAGTTGTAGCTCTTTCTCTCCCCTTTCTAATTAATATTAGAACGCGTCTATCCGATTTTTATAGCTCCAATTATGAATTTTTTTAGTGAAACCTGATCAATCAGCGCATTGGCTGACACATGCAGTGTTGCCTGACATGAGTGGCCGTGTTGGACCTCTTGAAGCATGCTGAAAACTTTTATGAAGCTCTGAATTTTTCATTTTTCGCACAAATTTGTCCCGATTTATTTTTGTGAGCCTAAAAACACTAAAACACACAATCAATGCATAAAATGTAGTAAAAAAAAAATAAAACACTCGAAAATCAAAAGAAAAGATAACTGAAATTAATGGTAAATAAGCGTGTAAAAACCACTGATTAGAGTCGTTTAAGGAATCTGAGGAAGAGAAGAGTACTGATGTGACTCCTGGAAATGTGAAGAAGCCTGCAAAAGTCAGCACACCACACCCAGCCCAGAAAGCCCAGAAAGAAAATTCTCCTGCCATGGCCTAGTCACAGAGCAAGCCCAAGTCCCCTCCAAAGAAACTCATAGTCCATTCTGCCCAGGTGAAGATGACTTTTATGACTGAAGTTGTCCCCAAAGCACCCCAAACAACTGCTAAGTCATCTCTCTCTGAGCCCGCCCTGAAGGAGGCTCGAAAAAAGAAAAAGGAGGAACCCTTGAGAAATAGAAACATGCATAAAACGTAGCTGGTAAGCAAAAGGCAGTCATTGGTGCGGCCCTTCCCATCTGCTGACAGTAAGGACACTGTCCTTACTTTAAGTATGGGAGAATTGTGGCTTGCGTCGTGACCCCGTTCATCCCTCAATCATATCATATCCTTTGTTGTTATTTTGATTAAGTTCTATTTAAGTCCTGTTAGTTTAAGTCTTTTTTATGTTTGTTGTTGGCTGCTTGCAGCCCGTTTGATTTAAATCAATGAAAATCATTTGTTGTTTTAGTTTAGTTTTGGATACTTTTCATTTTTATGCTAAAAAAACAAAAATAGACTAAAAATAGAGAAATAACTGGTAAGTATCTCCCTTAAGACAGTCAAATTCAGAAGGACTTAGAGAAAATATGGGGGGCTTTAACAAACTCTGGAAACAAAGACTTGAGGATGATCTATTGTACATTATTTAGTTTATGATAACCCCTGTTCTGACT
Organism: Vicia faba; assembly: GCA_948472305.1. NCBI lineage: Eukaryota > Viridiplantae > Streptophyta > Magnoliopsida > Fabales > Fabaceae > Vicia > Vicia faba. Next base: position 1,577,727,747 of record OX451737.1, read on the forward strand.
CAAGTAGTCAGGAGAGTAAGCAGCCTTTTGTTAAAATTGAACTATTTTTGAAACATGGAATAGGAATCCACTAAAAGGTTTAGCTAGGGTGGAAAACACTTTTATTTAGGACCTAAGTACTTTGAACACATTTCATATGCTTAATAAATAAACACACCAAAATGTGTGAAAGAAGCAAGCCAAAGAGAAGTTCTAAATAAGTTCATGTGCCTGAAATTGGAGGAACAACTCCTGTGCCCGTGTCTGGAAAGAGCAAGCTTTTAAATAAGTTCCCGTGCCTGTGTCTGGAGGAACAATAGTTGTCTTCACCATTAGTAACAGGTTGGAATCATTACAAGTGAGATCCCGTCAGGTGAAAAGGTAGAGCAACTACAAATTTTTTTAATATTTTTTTTTAAATAAATGCATGTATGTTCGTGGGTACAAAGATCTGAAAATTGATAGTCAAACCCCCTGCTAAAACTAAAAGTTGGTATTGCTAGACCAATGGATAAAACAACAAAGGTTAAGACTAGGCTAGCTTACTTGACTGAAGAGTTCTGGCGTGACAAGGAGCATCATAGATATGAAAAGTTCACACAATTGTGATTGAGCCTCAGGACTGAGTTGTGTCAGTTTTTGAAACAAGTTCCTTGAAGATGATTTCAGAGTACTTGATGAGGTTGGTTATGTTGAAGGGTTGTTACTAGAAGAAATTTATGTGTCTTTGCTAGTCGCATCACCTGAGGGCATGTAATGATTCAAGTTTGGAGGTGTGTTAACCCATATTTTGTGAGTTAATACATGGATTTTATCTTTCCTTTATTAGTAGTTTAATTTATTTATAGTTGTTAATTAAAATGTTGGCACTTTAAAAACATGTTAATACTGATGTCCCAACATCAGAACACAATGTTAAGACAGATGTTACGGCATTTGTTGACTAATAGAAACAAATATGTCAAACTGTAAATTATGCAAAAATAAATTGCAGAATGATAAAGAACACAATCAATTGTTAACCCAGTTCAGTACAACATCACCTACTCCGGGGGCATCCAATCCAGGAAGGAAATCCACTATGGTAGTATTAGTTCAAAGCTAAACAACCCTAGTTTACAACTTATCACATAATCACTACCTTGTACTATTTCTACCTAGAAACCTTCTAGACATAAGACCCCTCTCTCACTTCCCACAATCACCTCAGTGATAAAACCAGTCACAAACTAGTGACAAGAACCAAAAAAATAAGATTACACTTTCAATAAACAATACTAAACTCTTTGCTTAAAAGCTCATGAGTGATGGGCAAGTAAAAATAGAAAATTAGTCTACCTCAATGTATCAAAAGATACATGGGTGACACACAAACAAACAAAGTAAAACAAATCTCAAAATCTAAGACTCTAAGCTTCCCCCTTTTTTTAAAAATTGTGAAAATCCAAATTACATTAGGTTTAGGTTTCTATTTATATACTCCTCATCAGTCCATGGACTTCAAAATCTTCACCCAGATATTTCTTGATCCACAAGTTGAGGGCTGCACCAATTATGCAGAAAAATCTCCTTAAATCTTGGAACAAACATTAAGTTTCCTAAATTGTCTCAACATCCAATTTTAGGAACTTATTGACAGTTGGAGATCAAATAAATTGTTCCAAATTAAATATTCTTGACTTGCGCAAGTAATTGAGATATATCCAAAAGGAATCTCTTAGAATCAAATCAAATATGTCAAGAATAATAACAGTCTGTACTGATGTTCTGGTACAACATGTCACAACATCTGTCACAACATCTGTCTTCAGTGTAGAGTGAACAAATGTTAAGACATCTCACACAATATCTTGATGTGAACCATGTTTTAGAAAAATTGCTGCCAATTCTATAACCATGGATCTAACAATATCCCCATTTGCCAAAATTTTGGCAAAACAACTTTAGCACAATCAAACTAGAGAGAGGAATAAAACCTCAAACACAAGCTACACTAAAAACATGCAAACTTTGTACAAACTGCAAAATATAAAAATATGTCAAAAATACATTGATGTTACAAGAATATCTTTAAAAACTCCAGGAGTCAGATGTCAAGACATGTGGCCTGACATCACACCAACACAACTCCAACACACATAAGAGCTCATTGCTAAGAACAATACTCAGCAACTCCAGACAAGAAAATTACTCCCCCTATCACACATAATCAATCCTCCCCCTCAAGGGAAAAGCCAAATCACCAAAAAAAATCCAAATTATCAAACCAATATGAATAATCTAAGTTCAACATCAGTGGCACATGCAACAGAAGATAAAACAACCTCACATATAGAAAACAGTTGTTGCACAGAGTTTTCCACAAAATACTTCAGGCCCGATGTCAGAACATATGATAAGACATCATGCACACAATCACCATATTAATAGTAGCAGAAGCAGAAGCACCAACAAGCATGACAAACAATCATGCTTCCCCTAAATAGTTGTATACAACAAACAACCATAATCGACTACTCTTCCCTTAGCAGTAGTACAATCCTATCACAATGTTAGTCAACATGTCAAGACATGTGACATGTGTAACGCCTAATATTTAATTAATTATTTAATTAAATATTTTCGAATATTTTTCCGATTAAATTTTTGAAGTTGTGAAATATTGATTTAGTTGTGTCGTTCTTAGGTTAATTAATTAATTTGATTAAGTTATAGAAATAGTATTAGAATAATAATATTACTAATTAAGTGGGCTTTTAATGTTAGAAGTAGTAGAAAATGAGGTGTAGGAATTTAAGCCCAATAAGACAAAAATAAGAATAATAGTATAATAGTTATATTATAATAGAATTAGAAGTAGCAGTAAGAATAAATTAGGTTTTTGGCAATAGAAGAGGAATAAGGGTTAGAGAAGAGATACACGGAAACTGCAAGAAGAGACAAATCTATGAGTCAATTGGAGAGTTAGAGTAACCTTCAATCCAACGTAAGGGTGAGTTCTGACTCTATAATCGGATATATGATGAATAGTATATGGGATTGGGTTTATAAAATTGTTTCTGTTTGTGTTTGAAAATGATATATTGGTGAAATTGGGAGTTGATTGAGAACTCAATTTAATATATATGTGATACTGTATCTTTAATTTACTCTACGATAAACTTAGAAATTAAATGAAAATTAGCACTATAGTGGCATTAGCAGGTGTATGCACAGTAGCAATATTCATATTATATAACGACCTGATGGATATATTAAGTTGCTATATACTGTAGCATTTGGAAATCATTCTTACGCGTATGTATATTTATGTTGCTTCATTAAGGTGTATCCAATTGGTACTGTAGCATCCATACCGATTTGATAACAATTAGTAAATGAGAATATATACATACTGTAAGTCAATTTGAATAGTATACCATTCAATTTATATATAATAAATCATTAGTATTAATAATAATAATAGTGATTTAGATTTATTAAGTATAATTAATTTAGAATTTTGAGTTAATATAATTATTTGGGTTAATTAACTAATTTAAGTTAATTTTAATTCGGTTAGAATTGTCAATATGGTTGTTAGAGTTGTCAATAGTGCTGTTAAAGTTATCAATAGAGTTGTTTTAAGTTATTAAAAGTCACTTTTTTATTTGTTTTGCGTAATTCTGACATGTTTAGAGTTGTCAGTGGGATAAGTTGGAGCTTCCAAATAATAATACATCTTTGCTAAATTATGATTTATTATTAGTATGAAAATTTGTTTTAGTCAAAGTAGTTAGTGACCACTAAATTACTTAAGCTTAGATAGACCACCAAGTAGTACATGTAGTATATAAAATAAAGTAGCACATCTAATTAGCAGAATAGTAGAATTAAAGGTAGCATGTATATGTAGTATGAATGATAAATTATCAGGTAGCAGAAAGTAATTCAATAACAGAAAGTGGTAATAGCAAAAGCATTATTTAGCAGGATCATTTCAGTAACATATTGGTTTTATATAGCTGAAATATTGAATAGGAGTCTAGTAACTTTTGAAAAAAAACAGTATTAACATTATGGAGAACCCGATGGCAGTGTGGTAATAATTTATCAGAGACATAATAAGAATTTTAGAACAAAGTAGAAATAATAGAACTTTTAGCCAATAATTAATTAACCGGAAATAATCAAAATAGTCCGAATAATTATGCGGTTTATTTGTAGTAAATTTTGGTTGACTCGTTGTATTGTGTTCTTTATTGAAAAAAATGAATTAGAAGGTGATCTTATTGCCTCTATTTATGGGCAAAATATTAAGTTGTAGGCTTATGGCTAATGTTGATTTGTTGTTGCGTTTATATGGAATTTTGTTGTTGCTATTCTGACATTCATACTGTGTCGCATACATAGCATATCAAGTTGGAGTTGATGCTCGATAAGTTGCCCTGGATTGGCAAATTAAGTTGAAGGCTTATGCCTTGTTGATGCCTCTATTAATTGGCAGATTTCTAAGTTGGGAGTTTTGCTCCATTGATACCACATGCATGTGCATTGTAACGAGTCACATTCCATGTTGAATATTTAAGTTGTTGTGTTGTTGACTTTTGATGATTGATGTTGGTTGAAAGTTGTGAATTGGTGATTTTATATAATCTGGTCTAATATATTGTTTATTATACACTCAATTATATGGTTCAATATCTCACCCCTTCTATTTGAATGTTGTCCTCTGTTGGTAACGTGCAGGTAATCAAGAAGGATAACTGTTACCTTCGCTAGTTCGAGTTAGCGTTGTCGCTCTGATACGTAGCACTCGAGGGGATGAACACATGTTTTCTTTATTGTTGGTTTTCATTATGTTGCTGAATTTTTAAGTTGTTTGCATTAAAAACTTGTTATTTTGAAGCTGTTTTGAGTAGATAAACATGCTATATTTATTTGAAGTTAAAGACCCGTTGTCTTAAAGTTGTTTTGAGTTGGATATGATGTTATGTTGCTTCAGGTTGAATTTTGTGAATCCGCTGCGTAGTAATGAAAGTTGTTTTATTTTTAAAGACTCAACATGTTGTTATCGGTTCACTCGAAATATTGTGTTATGTATCTGATTTACAGGTGATTGATTGTCGTTGTTTTAAGTTGAAAGTGTAACATTCCATATGTTTGTTGAAAATTTTGAAACTCTGATTTTATCTAATTCGTAAAATTGGGGTGTTACAACATGACATCAGGACAAACAAAATACACTAACACTTTACTCCCCTTTTTAGCCAAAAATGGACCAAAATAGAGTAAATGTATAATAAAAATTAGAAGCACACAATACATACAAGCATAAATACAGATGGAAGCTCAAAATAGCAACGGAAAAAGACAAAACTCAGATGGAAACACACAAAAATTGATGGAAGAAACCAATGTTAGGAAATTATTACAGATCTAACTAGAAAATAACATCAAAAGGAAATTGTTATCTTTAAAACTAGTTATTCAAATGAACCACTGAGTCAACATAAGCAATCAAATCTTCGTCACCATCTGGGACAGAGTCATGCAATTGAACATGACTTTTCTGGAAGGTGTTCATCTTTGTTACTGACTTTTTCCATGTCACAAAATGCTCCTGTAGATGATCAAACAAATGTTTCCACCTTGGATTCAACCTTCTTTGGATCAATACTCTTATCCTTCTTTCCTGATTTGGCTTCCAACAAATCCACCTTTTTAGCATCAACATTTTTGGACGATTGGCTCATGTTGAAACACAACTTGAGAGGATGGAGAGGCAGAAGGTTTTGATTTTAATAGAAAAGGATGACCTTTTTTGTAAAAACTGACCAGTCAAGGAGAAAGTTTTCGAAGAAAGTGTAATCATCCTTTTTAACAAAGCACGACTCACCATAGGAAAGAGACACTCTCTTATTCATCTCCCTCTCTTCCCAAGCTTTGACTGTCGGAGATTCTCACAACATTTGAACTGACATTGACTTGGTTAGAGATAACCACATATGGTTTGACATAGGATAGTCTTTTTCCTAAATTTGCATGCACCACTAGATGAAGGGGGGGAGTAAATATTGTTAACAAGCTTCCCATCCTGTAAATGCAATAACTCTTCAGTAGTATAAATTCTCGAATAACCCCTCATATTCTCAAAATGATTTACATTCAATGTCTTAAAAATATATCTACCAATAGATTCTCAGAAGTCCCAAGCTTATGAGTAACACTTTAGCCTGTAGCAAGACCCCTGACAAAGTGGTGATCAATATTAATGAGCTTTGTTATGCTGAGCAGACTGAAATCCTTGAATATGCTGATTGTAGCCAACCTGCCGTAGTAAAATATCATGACATCCTATTTGACACTTTATTTTTTTAGCATCAAAATCAATTTAGATCAACATCTTCCATCAGCAATATACTTAGCCTAAGTTAAAGACCAAGATACATAAATAATCTTATTGTTGATCCAAATGACAAGATTGTTTCTCAAGAAGAAACATCATCAATCAAGCTTGGCCAATAACTTTACTCTAAAATTCACCAGAATTAGATATTTCTTCTCTGAATCTAGTGGTGATCATAAACTCCAAATAATGATTTCCTTTTTATAAATTTTCTGAACTCTAGAGAAAACATTGTTGTCTTGAGAGTTCTCTGATTCAGTATCTACTAGCTCTTTAGAGTCTGCCTCATTTTCTAAAGTGTCAATCTGCTGAGATGATGTTCCAACATCAGCTTGGACACCAGTCCCTTTCTCAAAGATTGAACCATTGACTTTTTTTTCTTCTGGAGTTAACATCCATAAGTTTTGTTATCAACAGAGTAACCCAGAAACACCCCTTCATCATATTTGGAACCCATCTTTCCCTTATATTTTCCCTGAAAGAGTTGATAAAGGCCTTTGAAGTCCTTATAAATATCTGATTTTTCTTTGCTATAAATTACCCAAACAAAAATAAACAATCACCAATAATCACATAGAACCGCCTTTGTTCACCAAGACTCACGCCTTGCATTGGCCTTGTAACGCCCGTTAATTTAATTAATTATTTAATTAAATTATTTTTGGATTATTTGTGAAGTTGTGAGATGTTGGTAATTATTGGTATAAGTTGTTGGATTATTATTAATTAATTAGTTGATTAATAATAATTATAATGTTGAAATTAATAGAACAATTGTGTTGGACCTATGTTATTAGTTGGAAGTAGTAAGGTAGGGGTGTGTAGGTTAAGCCCAATAGAATGGATATATAAGGTAAGCTGACACAAGGATTTGGTTTTTGGAGAATAAGGAGTTTTGTGCGCTGACCATGTGAAGTCGCGCGACGAGAGGAGCAACTGCCCTATGTCGAGCGAAACAAAGGAAGGATTACGACTGAAGTTTTGGTTGAGCAAACTTCAATCTAGGTAAGGGTGGGGTTCTGACCTTATAATGAGATTTATGATGTGTATTATGTGGGAATTGGTCGATTGTATGACTGTGTGTGTTGATGTTTCTGGATTTGATATCGAAGTTGCCCGTTTCTCTATGTTGTGGTCGTTAGGGAGTCACCATATGACTGTATTGCACGGTTAGTGAACCTGTTATAGGAAGTTGTCGGTTGTTATGTTGTGGGCGGTTTGAGTTGTCTGTATCATTTCCTGATAGAATCGATGATTAGATTAGTATAGCATATTAATGGGTGTTATGGTCGTTATGATGTTTTGGTGTTCCGAGCAGTTGGCAGAAAATTAGAATTATTGCTGCAGTCGTTATAGGAAGGGTTCAGCGTGACTGTTTTGTATAATTAATGAATTTATTGATAGGAAATATAGTTGCCCATTACTGTGGTATTCCGAGTAGTTGGTTGAAAGTTATGAATCATATTGATATGGTCGGCATGATGTTGTGTTGTTGACCAAATTAGTGGTCGAGGAGAATGTTGATGGTGTTAGGTGATGATCAACATTTAGGCTGCGAGGAGTGTCGGAGAATATGTGTTGGATGTCAAGCGGTACTAGGCTGCAAGGCGTGTTCAGGAGCACAATATTGATGTCGAGCTGCACGAAACTGCATGTTGTGTCGAGGAGCGTAAGTAGTTGTTATTCTTTTGTTTCTGTGTGTGTCGAGGAGTCTCGAGTCAGTTATTATTCTGTCTTTGTTGCTATCTATGTTTATGGGCTCGTAGTTTCCCTAAGTTCTATTGATCAGTTGTGTTGATTTGGTCGTTACAGTGTGGTGTATAAGTTGTTCTGAATTGAGAAATTGCAGGTTGATGATTTATGTTGAGATGCGTCTAACTTGGCAGATATTATGTTGTAGGCTTATGGCCAAAGTTGATTTATGTTGATATTGAATTGTTGTTGATGTTGTAGTCTTATGGCCAATGTTGATTTATGTTAATTTGTTGTTTGTTGCCGTTGTTTCTACATTCATGTTGTGTCGCATACATCGCATATCAAGTTGGAGCTGATGCTCATTAAGTTGGCCTGGATTGACAAAATATTAAGTTGAAGGCTTATGCCTTGTTAATGCCTTTATTTATTGGCATATTTTTAAGTTGGGAGTTCTGCTCCATTGGTACCACATGCATTTGCATAAAGACAAGTTGCATTTTGTTTTGCATTCTGAGTCGTAGTGTAGTTGATTTAATTATGCTTAAGTTGTTTAAACCTGAGAAGTGGTGAATATGTATGAACTGACTCTAATGTTTTATTTATCATACGTTCTATTAAAATATCTAATATCTCACCCTTCTGTTTGAATGTTACCCCGACATTGGTAACATACAGGTAGTCCAGAGTGAAGGCGGTTTACCTTCAGTATTTCGAGTCGACGTCATTGCTCTGATACGTAACACTCGGGGGGATGAATGCTTGTTGTTTTATTGTTGTTATTATTCAGTTGTTGCACTTTAAGTTATTGTTCGTTAAATAACTATTATTTGAAGTTGTTTTAGTTGGATAAAGGTGTTATATTCTATAAGTTGAATATTTGACTCCACTGTGTAGTTATGGAAGTTGTTGGTTTTAAAAGATTAATTTATGTTGTTGTTGGTTCATCCCAGTTTAATGTGTTATATATCTAATGAATGTCGTTGTTTTAAGTTGAATTTGTGGCATCCTGATTTAGTTGTGGAAGTTTTGTAACTCTGATTTTCATATAATTTTTGGGTAGAATTAGGGTGTTACAAAGTTGGTATCAGAGCAAAGTCGGTCCGTCCGACCAAGTTGTTGAGTCGTAGTTGTCTAACAATCGAGTATTGTTACCCTGAGTTCTAACAATTATTTATGTGTAGTGATATGTTGAGATGGCTGGAAGGAATGATGTCGCACTTGCTGCTGCTTTAGAGGCAATGCCACATGCTATGGAGAATCAACCGAACACTGACGGGAATGATGGATCTCGTAGTTTGACGACCTTCCAGAGGGAGAATCCGCCTACCTTCAAGGGCAAGTATGATCCTGACGGAGCGTTGGATTGGTTGAAAGAGATTGAGAGAATCTTCCGTGTGATGGATTGTACTCCAGCGCAGAAGGTTCAGTATGGTACTCATATGCTAGCAGTCGAAGATGATGACTGGTGGCTAGAGACGTGTCAGAGGTTGGAAGCTGCAGATGAAAATGTCACTTGGGTTGTGTTCCGTAGGGAATTTCCGAAGAAGTATTTCCCTGAAGATGTTCGTGGTAAGAAGGAAATTGAGTTCCTTGAGCTGAAGCAATGGAGTATGTCGATTGTTGAATATGCTGCAAAGTTTGCGGAGTTGGCTAAGTTTTATCCGCACTATAATGAAGCTAATGCTGAGTTTTCGATGTGCATCAAGTTTGAGAATGGGTTGCGCCAAGAGATCAAGAAGGCAGATATATACCAGAAGATTCATGTTTTTGCTGATTTAGTTGATAGTTGCAGGATCTATGAAGAGGATAATAATGCTCATTATAAGATTATCACTGAGAAGAGGGGTAAGCACCAACAGAAACATGGTAAGCCGTATGATTCCCCAGCTGGTAAAGGTACACAGAAAGTTGCACATGGCCAGAGAATCAGTGTGGGAGATGCTCCTGCTGGTGTGGTTTGTTTCAAATATGGGAAACCTGGTCATAAGAGCAACGTGTGTATTGTTGAGGTAAAAAGGTGTTTCCATTGTGGCAAGGCGGGGCATGTTGTCTCTGAATATAAGCATAAAGAGGTGATTTACTTTAATTATGGTGAAGAAGGACATATTGGTATTCAGTGTCAGAAGCCGGAGAAGGTGCAAACCAGTGGAAAGGTGTTCGCTTTGGCTGAGAATCAGGAAGCTAATGAGGACAGACTCATCCGAGGCACATGTTTCATTAATAATACTCCTTTAATTGCTATTATTGATACCGGTGCTACTCATTGCTTTATTGATGATGATTATGTTAAAATATTGGGTCTTATGTTGTCTTCCATGAATGGAGAGATGGTCGTCGATACTTCAGCCAAGGGGTCAGTGACTACTTCTATTGTGTGTTTAAAGTGTCCTTTGTCGATCTTCGGCAGAGACTTTGTTGTTAATTTGGTTTGTTTGCCTTTAAGTGGGTTGGATGTGATTCTAGGTATGAACTGGTTAGAGCATAATTATGTTCATATTAACTGTTATAGAAAGTCTGTGAGGTTTTTTGCTCCTGAAGAAGAGGAAGCTGGTCTATTGTCTGCTAGACAGTTACAGAAGTTGATGCAAGAAGAGGCTCAGATGTTCTCGTTGATGGCATCGCTATCTGTTGAGAATCAAGATATAATTGAGGAATTGCTAGTGGTGCATGAATTTCCTGAAGTTTTTCCTGATGAAATTTTTGATGTACCGCCAGAGAGAGAAGTCGAATTTTTTATTGATCTTGTACCTGGTACCAGACTTGTTTCTATGGCACCATACAAGATGTCTTCATCTGAATTGTCAGAATTAAAGAAGCAATTGGAAGAGTTGCTTGAAAAGAAGTTTGTAAGACCACGTGAATCGCCGTGGGGAGCTCCAGTGTTTCTAGTAAAGAAGAAAGATGGAAGTATGAGACTTTGTGTTGATTATAGACAATTGAATAAAGTGACAATTAAGAACAAGTATCCACTTCCAAGAATAGACAACTTGATGGATCAATTGGTGGGTGCGCGTGTGTTTAGTAAGATTGATATGAGGTCGGGATATCATCAGATTAAAGTGAAGGATGAAGATATCCAAAATACGGCTTTCAGAATGCGTTATGAACACTATGAGTATTCGATGATGCCTTTCGGTGTTACTAATGCACCAAGAGTATTTATGGAATACATGAACCATATCTTTCATACTTATTTGGATCGATTTGTAGTGGTGTTCATTGATGACATTTTGATTTACTCTAAATCATAAGAAGAGCATACAGGACACTTAAGAATACTATTGCAAGTTTTGAAAGAGAAGAAGTTGTATGCAAAGATGACCAAGTGTGAATTTTGGTTAAAGGAGATTATTTTTCTTGCTCGTGTTATCTCAGGTAGTGGCGTTGTTGTAGATCCATCTAAAGTAGATGTTGTGTTGCAATGGGAAACTCCAAAGCCGACTACCGAGATTAGAAGCTTTTTGGGATTAGCTGGTTATTGTAGAAGGTTTATCGAAGTTTTTTCTAATTTGCCACTTCCATTGACTAAGTTGACTTGTAAAGGTAGAGCTTTTGTGTGGGACGTTCAATGTGAAGAAAGTTTTATCGAATTGAAGAAAAGGTTGACGTCGGCTCTGATTTTGACATTACCTAATCCAGGAGAACCTTTTGTAGTATATTATGATGCTTCCAAGATGGGTTTATTAGGTGTGCTTATACATAATGATAAGGTAGTTTCTTATGCGTTAAGGCAATTGAGGACTCATGAGAAGAACTATCCTACACATGATTTAGATCTTGCTGTAGTTGTTTTTGTGTTGAAGATTTGGAGAAATTATCTTTATGGTTCTAGATTTGAAGTATTTAGAAACCATAAGAGTTTAAAGTATTTGTTTGATCATAAGGAATTGAATATGAGACAACGAAGATGGTTGGAGTTGTTAAAGGATTACGATTTTGGTTTGAATTATCATCCAGGAAAAGCGAATATGGTGGCTGATGCGTTAAGTCGAAAGCCTTTACATATGTCAAAAATGATGGTTAAAGAGTTGTAATTAATAAAACAGTTCAGAGATATGAGTTTAGTTTGCGAAGTGACACTGCGGAGTGATATGTTGGGGATGTTGAAGATTAATAATGATTTTCTGGATAATATCAAAGAAGCTTAGAAGTTAGATGTAAAACTGGTAGATTCGGTGGTTGGGATCGATCAGTATGAGAATAGTGATTTTAAGTTAGATGCGCAAGGTGTGTTGAGATTTCGTAATCGGATTTGTATTCCCGATGATTCCGAGATGAAGAAAGTGATTCTTTAGGAAAGTCATATAAGTAAGTTGAGTATTCATTCGGGAGCTACAAAGATGTATCAAGATTTTAAGAATTTGTTTTGGTGGCCTGGAATAAAGAGTGATGTGGCTTGGTTTATGTATACATGTTTAACTTTTCAGAAGTCGAAAGTTGAACATCAGAAGCCTGCAGGGTTGATGCAACTGTTAGAAGTTCCAGAATGGAAATGGGATAGCATTTCAATGGACTTTGTGACAGGATTACCTAATACTCTAAGAGGACATGATTATATTTGGGTGATTGTTGATAGGCTTACAAAGTCGGCTCATTTTATTCCTATTAACATCAATTTTCCAGTATCAAAGTTGACGGAGATTTACACTAGTGTAATTGTGAAGCTACATGGTGTTCCTTTGTGTATTGTGTCAGATAGTGATTCAAGGTTTACTTCTGATTTTTGGAAGAGTTTGCAAGAAGAGTTGGATTCTAAGTTGAGGTTACGTTCGGCGTATCATCCTCAGACGGATGGTCAAACTGAAAGGATTATTCAGTTGTTGGAATATTTGTTGAGAGCATGTGTTCTTGAGAAGGGAGGTTCGTGGGATACTTATCTTCCGTTAATAGAGTTCACTTATAATAATAATTACCATTCTAGTATTGGAATGACACATTTTGAAGTGTTGTATGGTCGGAGATGTAGAACTCCTTTTTGTTGGCATGAGTCTGGAGAAAGTGTAGTACTTGGACCTGAACTTGTTTGTGAGACTACTGAGAAGGCAAAGTTGATTCGAGAAAAGATGAAAACTTCCTGTTACGCGGTGGGAGAACTGACTTGGGATGTTTTGCGTTTGATCGCAATTGTTGCGGTTAGCAAGAGTCGCCGCCGAATTTTCTTTTATCCAAAAGGAAAGGCTGAAAATAACAGGAAATACCTTTGAGATGGTTTCTTGAGTTCATGGGATAGATTATGAAAAGGGAAGGTATTATCACCCTTTTCATCCGTAGTTATCTACGGGGTCTTAGTTGCTTTCTAGATCACTTGCTTTTGTTTGAAAATGTGTTTTGTGTGTTTTTTGAAAGTATTTTGAAAAGGGCGCCATCGTTTAGGAAAACTTTGTAATGATTCTCGTTCGTAAGAATGTATACAAAAGTGTTGATCCTTTGAAAATGTTTTCAAGTTTGAAAGGTGTTTTGAAAGTGTTGGTGTTTGTTTTGAAAATAGCAAGGATGTCTTGGTTTGAAAATGAGCAAGCAACTAGGAACATTCTACCTACTCAAAAGTCTTTCATGTTTATTTCCTCTTTCCTTTGACATTGTTATCTTACCATTGATTTGGTAAGTAACCCTATCTTTGTATGTAAAAGGGACGGGCAAGGGTCATCGTATAGCCATGATTAGCAATGTTGTAAGATATCTTAGCATTTTCTTTAAGGGACTAAGATCATTTTTGAAAGGCAACTTTGATAGCGTCATCGGGGGACTATGATCTTGTATTTTGTTTGTTTTTGCTAAGATACACCACATGCATAATATGGCCATTTTTGTAAGGAAACAAAGTGGCTTTACCCTAAGGGTGTAAGTGTGCAAGTGTATTGATTTACATGCATTGTTTTGTCTTGAATTAGGGTTTTCTAAGCATTGATTTTATCTTTCCATACAAACCCTAATTATTTGTATATAAATCATTAAATTGCAGAAAATAAAAATACTAAGCTATTACATCATTAGGGGAGAGGGTGTACAAATTTACAAATGGGGAAATTGCAAGAAAATTAAATCTAAATAATTATTACAACCATATTGAATATTGTACAAAAATGAAGATAAAAATGCTAGAATGCAAAATGGAAAAAGAAATGATTTTTATTTGGTTTTATGGAAGGTTTTGATCTTAACCTAATTAAGAAAATAATTAATGGAAATTAGCTAAAATTGAAACCTAAATTGATTAACAAAGAAAAATAAGTTAAAAAATGGTTTTCTAGGGTTTTTTTATGAAAAGGTTTTAAATAATAGAAATAATAGGAAATTTAATTAAAATAAAATAAACCTAAGTTCTAAAATAATTTTAATTGCAAAAAATAATATAATAGTTAAACCTAAACCTAAATATTAATTACTAAGAAAGAAATAATTTATTAAAAAATGTTTTTTGTTCTTTTAGTTTTACAAATAAATAAACTAAATAAGGATAAAAATAAAAATAAAAATATTTTTTAGGATTTTTATTAATAACAATAAAAATAATATTAATAATACTACTACTACTAATAATAATAATAATAAAGAAAAAATAAGTAAAATAAAATAAGAAAAAGAAAAATAAAAAAAAATGAAAATTGGGTCGGGGTATGCATGAGCAGATGTGGGGTGATGCTGGAAAAAAATGGAAAGACCCAAGGATATGAGGCCCAGGCATGCTGTATGGAACCAAAAAAAGGAGTGAAAATGTGAAAAATAGAACCAAAAGGTAGCGCTGGGTGTTGAACCCCTGACCTTATGCATATACACGCAATACCTTTGCCACTGGGGTGACTGTACATCCGTTGATATAACTGAAATAATAAATAGATAACACAAAACAAGTTCCAGAAATGAACTTCATCTTCAACCTCCACCCATAGTTCCTGTAACTTGCTCATTTCTCAACGAAAATAAAAGATGCAAACATAAAAGTTGCTCCATTTTTCCATATGAATCCAACTATATAAATATCATGAGCTATAAATCAAAGAAGAATGAGAATTTCTAAAAGTACCAAATTCTGACCTAAATATTTTCAGAGATTCAAACCTAAAATTCTCTAAGCTCAATCAATATAAATGAAATATATGGATATGTACAGTTTCAGGACAATGATGCCTACATTTTATCTTCACAAATGCAAGCCTAACAATACCTAAGTAATGAGATAGAAGTTCAAGAAAAATACCTCAAAATTGGAAATCGTGAAATGAAAATGAGCTTGATTCAAGGTGCTGCAATGATCAGGTCAGCTTCCTCAAGTTCCCAGGAAGCTAATGCAATGATTAGCTTGAGCAATGGATGGCTGAAATGGTCTGGAGAAGTCAACTTGCATAGCTCTGTTTTTGGTTATGGAGGTTGATGAAGATGGAGTTACAGTTATGAAACAGGGCCAGGAATAGGTTATATTTGATGTGTAGGAGCTTTGTGATTGATTAGGAAGGAAAACACACGAGGGAAATGAGAGATATAAGTTTAAGGTCAGAACTGTGCATCGATGGAGTTTCTTGTGTAAATTCTGGCTTGAGGGAGTTTTGGTGTGTCTCAGGGTGCTTAAGCTCGTCTTCTAGCTCACAAATAGTGCCTCTATTTATAAGCAACAAGTTTGGAAGCTTGTTGTTGATCAGAATTCAAAATCACAAGTTTAAGCATAACATGTGATTTTTTGAGAAATCCAAGTTTCAAAGTCTTGTGTACTTGCTAAGATAGAGTGGTTATGCTTTAAACACACTTGCTTCTGACTTTGTAGATGGAGTGTAATCAGAGGGAACAAGTTAGAGGCTCAAGAATTGACTTTGTGCATAAAGCTTGCTTTTCAAGAATGGTATTCTTCACTTTCTTCCCAAAATGGCAATGTAAATTGGATAAAGCTTAAACCACTTGGATTATAGCTTAAAAGTTTGTGTAATCCATTAATGATGGATAGATACACAAATTAGAAGGCCTGCAAAGCAAGATTATGCAGCCTAACATTGAAATTGCATTCTTGTTCATCATGAAAATGACCTATAATTCAAGAATGAAATGCCAACTTCATGCCTTCGATTCTCCTTGATCAAACATGACCTCAAGGAGTTATTGGAAATTTTAGAAATCTTGTAAAGTTCTCTACAACCCCTCTTTGAATCACTTTTGAAAATTCCCCTTGGAACTATGTGAAAAATTTCCATGAAGTTAGGTCAAAGTCCTACCTAAACTAGGGCAAAATTTCACTAGGTTTCCAAGTTTCATGAACATGTATTCACAAAATCATAACTTGAAATCCATGAATTTCTAGGAGAAGTTGTGTAAAGAAATGTTTTAGATCTCTTTGATATATACAACTTTCATGTTGAAAGTTTCTCTCGAATCATCTTGCATCATGGTGAAAAATTGGCTCAAAATTGTGAAAAAATATGAAGTTTCCAACACTTAGAAAAATTTCTAAGTTTGGAAACTTTGAATTTTCAAAATAAAATCTTGAATTTTTGATTTCTTGATCAACAAGTTTAATATTTTAACATATTTTCATGAATTGTGATCTTTGATACTTGATTTTGACCAAAAAGTCAAAGCTTGACTTTTCAGTATGCAGTTGACTTTTGATCAGTTGACTGAAAATCAACTACCAATAAAATGACCTTGAGCCATGTTTTGAGTCATGCCATTAGGTCAAAATGATGTAATTGAATCCTTGAGATCATGTCTCAAACTAATTAACCATTTTCTAGGTCAAAAATCAGAAATTGCCCTTTCTCAGTTAAAACCCTAATTTTGAGCATTTTGCCCTTTTGATGATCTGATCAAATTTCTTGAGGAATTGTGTTCCAAACTTAATCAAATTATATATATGAGTTCACATTTTTGATATGGATAAAAAATTATGAAGTTTGACTGTAAATTGACCATAATTGACTTTTTTCCCAATATAGCTGATTTTTAGGTCAACTGAGCAATTGACTGAGCAAAAATGTGATCCAGGACTTGAAAATTGGCATTAGCAATCTTGAGGGTCCATAATGATTCATGAAAGTCATATGAGGAATTAAAAGTTCAATTATCCTCGTGCAATCTCAAACCCTAATTTTTAGTCATTAGAGCTTAAGGAGGTGTCTTGGCTGATCAACCCTTGAGCAGTCTTGAACCAAAGGAGATCTTGTCAGAAAATAATTGATAAATGAGAGGGAAAATTTTAGGGTACAACAGCTGCCCCTGTTCAATCTTCTTAAACCTGAAGAGTTAGATTGGCTGAACCGCCATTCGTGACTCGAAGGTGGAAAATGATTGAACACTAGAGTGCCAAAAAATTTGCACTCGAAGATGAAATGGGAATGGTCTTATAGATGCCATTTGGAGGAATGATGGAGATTTTCCAGAGATGGGCCTGTAGATGCCATCCAAAGGTGACTGTTGACAAGAAATGGATTAAGTCTGAACTTGATTTCAATGGAAACGAATCAGAATAAATCTTTGGAGCGATTTATCTGATATTAGCAGAAGTCTCGTATGTTGTTTGACTGGGAAGAATCAGAATAAATCTTGGGGAGATTTAAATTGAACCAGTGGAGGTATTTGAATTTTCTTTGACTGGAAAGAATCAGAATAAATCTTGGAGCGACTCATCTGAACCAGAGAAAATGTCTACGGGAAAGAATCAGGATAAACCGTTGAGATATTTAAACTGAACCAGTAGAGGTTTTGAATTTTCTTTAACTGGAAAGAATCAGAATAAATCTTGGAGCGATTTATCTGAACCAGAGAAAAGTCTACCGAAGAGAATCAGGATAAACCGTTGAGAGATTTACACTGAACCAGTAGAGGTTTTGGATATTCTTCAATTTATGATGGGCCTGTGTAGGGTTGCTTCATGATGAGTCTGTGTAAAATTGCATATGGAAATAGGAGGGACCTGTGTAGGTTTTTTTCACGACGAGTCAGTGTAAAACTTCATCTTGGAAATAGGAGGAACCTGTATAGGGTTGCTTCATGACTAGTTCATGTAAAACTTCATCTTGGAAATAGGAGAAACCTGTGTAGGGTTGCTTCATGACAAGCCCGTGTAAAACTTCATCTAAAAATAGAAGGAACCTGTGTAGGGTTGCTTCATGACGAGTTCATGTAAAACTTCATCTTGGAAATAGGAGGAACCTGTGTAGGGTTGCTTCATGACGAGTTCGTGTAAAACTTTATCTTGGAAATAGGAGGAACCTGTGTAGGGTTTCTTCATGACGAGTCCATGTAAAACTTCATCTTGGAAATAGGAGGAACCTGTGTAGGGTTGCTTCATGATGAGCCTGTGTAAAACTTCATCTTGAAATAGGAGGAACCTGTGGAGGGTTGCTTCAATTGGTCGTATAGATAAATGCCCTGACTTGTTACAGGTATTAATCTGGAACTTGAAAAATGGTTGATGATAGCCATCTGTTGATTGACCTTTTTCTTGAAAAAGGTAAAACATTAGCTGTATGCAATGTCATGATGTATGAAATGCATGGTGTCATGATGTTCTCAAAATAAATGAGATTGTGTCGTATGCACTTATCATGTGTGAATGTTAATGAATGTATTTTTGTCTGGGAAAATAAATCCTTGACAAATGCTAGGGAGTCAATAAATCCTGAACTGCTATTGAAGAGTAGGTGTGTCTTCAAACTTTGCTTAGAATGTCTCCACCGGGGATTCATGTTTTGTTATTTTGAGGAGAACTACGTTGGGGAATATTGAAAACTCTGTGGAGAGTGTTGATTCTTGCTTGGGGAAAAGAGTTCAGGAGTCTTAGTTGTTCGATGCTCTATTGGGGAGTCGAAGTTGAACTGATATCTGGTCGGGTCCAGGATTCACAGTAACTTGTTGGAGATTGCAGAGTAGTCTATTGGGGAAGAGGAGTTGTGGTCCTTTGATTTGTAGTAGTCGGAGAGGCAAACTCAAACTGGGGAATCTGTAGTTTGTTGGGGAGATAAACCCTGTTGTCGGTCTATTGGAGAGGTGTCTTCTTCATTGGGGAAAATCCTCGAGGGTTCTTGAGGTCGACTCAGCTGGTGAGAAGTTTTCAGAGACTGAAACTCTGGCTGGGAGTCATCCTATGAGAAGGATTTTGGGGAAATTTGTCATTGCCCCTAGTAGTGAGTGTTGTAGTAATGCCAAAAAATGTTTGCTTGGTCACACATGACCCTTTATGTGGGAGCCCGTTTGCCCTTAGAGTTAATATTGACGCTTAAGATTTTGATCACATTTCCGGTAGCCTTGAACTTCCTAGAGATATTTTCTAAGACAGTTGTGGAAGAAATCGAAGACCTGATACTGATACCATCTGATACTACTGGCGTAGATGAACAAATTGGTGGTACCCAAGATATTTGGCCAAGTCTCAGAATTTTCTAAGAGCTGTCATGAGAGGATCCGAAGATATGATACTGACACCATATGATACTGACACCATCTGATACTGTTGGTACATACAAACAATTGGTGGTACCAGAAGTATTCATAGTGGATATTGTTCAAACCCCCGATCAACATGATATTTCCCCTTGAGTGATACATATGGAGATTTGCTCTTGGTAATTCAACATTTCTTGAGAGATTTCTTGGAATCTTGACTGGACTTCCCCAGATGTGTTGGACAATGGTCATGTCGTTCCCCTTGATTATGAGAGATTTGTCATTAGAAGTGTCATCCCACTTGAAGTGATTTTGTTCACTAAAAGAGCTTTTGTTCATCGGATATTCGCTGTGTGAATTTCTCTGTTGTCAAACAAATAGCCACATGCAAACAATGATATTCAAATAATGCAAAGTTTATGCTTATCCTGAAGTTTTGAAAATGCGTTTTAGCAAGTAAAGAAATTTTGTAAGAAAAATTCAACTCAGGATTTAGAGTAATGCTTTACAGGAGTCAGGATACCTTTTTGTAACAATATGCTTTCGAACTAACCCATGCTTCAATTAGGAGTCTTGAAGGGTTGTAACGTGGTTGGGTTCACGATTTAAGAAACAAAGGATTAAGGTTCAAAGTGTATTTGTACCCACTCGTTCTTCGTGATGTTCTTCAGCCCTAAACTCAGTTAATTATTTGTTTGAACTCCAATTGACCTCTCCAAACTACAAAACCTTTGCCTATAAATTGAACTTCATTGGCCACTGTGGAAAGGTGGAAAATTTGAGAAAAAAAAGCCTTTAACCCCTGCAAAAATTCCAAGAGTCCAAAAAAAACTGTAAACACAAAAATATAAAACATGTTAGCTTTTTGATTCTTGTATTCAAACTCAGACAAGTTTAGTTTATCGAAAGGCAGTCATTTTGGCAACATTTTTCATGTCGTTGAGGATTTGTAGTGACCTTTTTCTTTTGTTATCCTTAATTTTGCCTGACTGTTCTTGTTTTGAGATTACGGTCAGTGGGATGCCCCAATTTTCTTTAAGTATCCTTCTTAGGTTTTGACTTAGTGGGATTTTCTTTTCGAGAGATAACGACCGCCTATTTGGTAGGGAACCATTATTGTCTTTTGATTCCATAGGAATGTTTTTGTTGTCATTCGTTGTGTACTGAACGCACGTTTGAACTAACTGAGAGACTACCCTGCCCCAGGTTTTGATTAAAGGTTTCAATTTATGTAAAAAAGAAAACTTCTACTTCTTTGGCCCAAAGGGGTTGACTAGGGATTATCTTCCTTATAACTCCAGTGTTTAGGATTTGAAAGAAATGCCTGTACATCGTCAGCAAGGTCTATTCAAAAGCATACTGTATGAGATTATGGCATTGTTTTCGCCATCCTCCCTCTAAAGGCTTGTAACTTTTAGCAAGAGTTGAATGTCATAAAGAGAGCAAAAAGCATAGTTTAAATATAGTGAAAACAAATGGGTGAATTCAAGACAAACAAATGTGAAGATGTGAAAAACACAAGAAGGGGGGTTGAATTGAAAAAACTCGGATTAAATAATAAACAGCTTTAAGACAGTATTTTTATCCTGGTTCGTTTGATCTCAAACTACTCCAGTCCACCCGTCAAGGTGATTTCGCCTCTCTCCAACGAGGTCTTAATCCACTATTCTCAAAGAATTACAACAGCTACTTTAACAACTGTTAAAGTCTTCTTGAGTATAACCACAAACCGATTTATCTCAAGGAAATCTTTTACAAATAATTGAACAAGGATGTGTTAACGTTTTCTAATAAAACAATATATCACAACTGTGATAATTACACAACTTAAGCTTGGAATAAACTGAATTTTCTAAAGCGTTTGAATAAGCATGGTTTTGAAGGCTTGGCAAATTATGTAAGTGCATGCGTGTGTCTTTTCTCAAGCAGACTTGTTTATATAGGCAAGGCAAAGATACGTTGTCCATAAAGCCAGTTTAATGATAATAACACACTTTCCTTTTGAAGAAGATCTTGTCTGAAGAGAGCCGTTAGCATTTAATTCTGTCTTGAATAATTAATAACGCTTTAGAGTCTTCTTTGCTTTAACTTATGATAACGCTTCAGAGTCTTCTTTGCTTTAACTAATGATAACACTTCAGAGTGTTCTTTGCTTTAACTTATGATAACGCTTCAGAGTGTTGATGACTTGGTAAAGATCTTTGATCAAAGTCAGAGTGTATTTGTTTATGCGTAGATTCTGGTCATCAAGCTTCAGCGTATAATCTGGTAGCTTCAGCGTGTAGCACATATCACTGATCTTCTGATGCTGATTCCATCAGAACTTTTGTATATACAAAACATAATTTTAAGAAGCATATTTGTTTTATATATATATATATATATATATATATATATATATATATATATATATATATATATATATATATATATATATATATATATATATATATCTTTGAATTTATTTATTCTTTGTATTTTGTTATCATCAAAAATCTAATCAAGGGTTGTAGAATCAAACTATGTTCTAACAATCTCCCCCTTTTTGATGATGACAAAAACCAGATTTTTCAATTAAAAATAAAGAATAAAAAGTATAGAATTAAGAAGAGAAACTCCCCCTGAGTTGATTACTTCCCTTTAATTCCATGAGTCTTTGAGCATCAGAACCTTACTGTATCTTTCATCAGAGTTTTGTACCTGTTCAAGCTTTTCAGAAGAGAGAAATTTAAATAGATCAGAATGTTTGAGACTTATGTCTCAGTAATCCGTTATTGAAAAATATCTAATTCTTTCTCCCCCTTTTTGTCAGTTATCAAAAAGAACATATAATCAGAGCCAAAATGCATTTATATTAAAAACCAGAATCAACGAAAAGTTCAGAACAACAGCAATGTAAGAATATTACAGATAAACATGTTTTTAAAAACGAGGAAATTCTAAGAGGGAGGAGGTAGACGCGTGAACAAGGCTTCCAACAGGCTCTTGATCTGGATGTTGGTTACCTGTTGCTTGGTTAACATGCTCGTGATTACCTCAATTTTGTCGTCCTGTTTATCCATTCTTTCCTTCATCAAAATACCAGATCTCTTCACGTCTTCTAGAGTCTGCCTTTCATAGGAGGAAGCTTGAGGACCTTCAGTGACTGGATGCTTCTCAGAGCATTCTGCAATATCCTCTTTTTGACCCAGTTCTTCAGCAGGAATCATCTGCTCTGGAGTAACAGTCAGATTGAGATCTTCTGACTCTGGTTGAACTTTGTATGCTGGATGATGTTCAGACCAGGGAGCATTGTCCAGAGGGAGAACTTCTTCCTTGAGCAGCTGGCTCAGAACTTGATCTTCAATTACTTTCAGTAGATTACTGAAGTTCTGTTGAACTTTTCCGTAGCTCAGTTCTTTCATTTTACGAGTTTCAGAACATACCCATCTTCTGAACCTTGTCCAAAGGTAGTCTGATGCAGCAAGATCAATCAGCTCAAGACTAGCTTGCTTTAGAGAAGTGATCCACTTCTGTACTTCTGTTTCAAATATCAATAAGCTGGTACCAACATCTGGAGAGGGTTCAGATGGTTTTGGTTTTGGAATAGCTGTTTTGTGGGTTATGGCAGCAAGACGTTCAAAAACCGTTAAATCAATGACAATCTTGATGTTGTCATATGGATTGTTCTTTGGTGAGGGAGTGGGAGAGTCATGAATTATTATTGGACTAGTTGGGGAGTTTGGTGGAGTTAATTATAGTGAAGAGGGAATTTGGGGAATATCCAGAATGGTTAGGGGCATACAGATGGCCAGAGGTTCAGTGATTCCAGGAATGGGAATGGTATCAGAACAAACAGTTTGGTTTAATTGATAGTTATGAGGTTCTGGTTCACAGAATTCAGAAGTTTGATCCTCAGAAGTTTAAACTTCTGGTTGAAATAGTTCAGGTTATGGAGAAGGTGGATGAATTTCTGGTTGAGGAGATGGAGGTAGTGGTATTTCTGGTTGTGGAGAGAGAGGAATTTCTGGTTGTGGTGCTTCTGTGGTGGTTTCAGGGTTTGGATTTTTTAGCATGGGAGCAGAAGTATGTTGGTCAAAGGTTTCTATATCTGATAGAACTTTTGCAAGTTCTTGTTGGGTTGCTTCAATATTTGGATTTGGAGGTAGGGAGCGAGATCTTCTAAGAGTTAAGGTTTCTGAGGGGTCGAATTCAATGTCAAAGTCATCAAATGTTTGTGGTGTGGGGTTTTCTGATTGAGTGGGAATTGGTATAGATGTTGATACAAAAATTGAGTTTAAAACAGTTACAGAAGAAGGATTACCTCTCTTTTTAGGAGTCCGCTGGGATGATCCTTCTGCTACAGCTTTCCTTTTCTTGGTTTTCTTCAGCACAACTTCTGGAGCCTTCTGCTGCAGATCCTGAATGTTCAAATCTGGTGATGTACCATCCGCCTTGCATGCATCCAGATATCTTACTATTATATCAGGTTTAGAATCAATCTCTTAGAATAGGGGAAAGTTATCCAGAGGGATTCTTTTGTTGGAGATTGTTGCAAAAGAATTGACACTGGGTTCCTTCTTGATGTTCTCAATTAACTTCATTTTCTTCAGATTCTTTGCATTCAACTGTTTTCCAACAGTAGCTTCCAAAGGGCTGATTTCCCGAGCTTCTGTTAGATGATCAATCAGCTTATTCTCTGTTAGAATATCTGATATAAGCCTTCCTAGGGATATCCAGTCCCTTTTTGCGCGCTCCTCTTCTCTGGTTTCTTTAACACTAGTCCTTAGATGGTTAAACAGCAGATGAGCCAGATTCACCTTAATCTTCTGGGAGATGAAGTAGATCAGAAATTGCTGATCAATATTGATGTAGTCAGGAGAGCTGGTAGGCTTCCTGTGGTTTATACATCCCAGAATAATCTTGGCCCATATTCTGTGATGGTCTTTTAGATCCCTTATCTTGCTGGAGGGAAGACCCAAAGTGAAGATTTCTCTAGCAATTAGGGTGACATCAGTGCATCTTTCAACCATGTCAATGCATCGTACACCACCACCATTGTAGCCTATTAATCTTGCAATGAGGTCCTCAGTTATGACTATCTTCTTCCCCATTATGTATAAAGTAACTTGATGGTTAGAAGATGAAGCATGAATCCAAAATTCCTTCACAAGAATTGGGAATGTTGGACCCACCAGTCGGTCAAAATATCTGTCCCAGCCTTGAGCCATAACTTCTTCAGAGAGATTAAACCCGTTCTCTTGAAGACTGTTAAAGTCCACAATCAATTCTGAAAGAACTTCTAGATTTTTGATGGGTGTGAGAAGAGTTCTGTAGGGTTCTTCATATTGTTCGGAGGAATCTGTTTTATGAGTGCTGGAAGTAGGGTTGCTTGAGGAAGCCATGTTCACACCGAAGGTTTTGAGAAGAAATTGAAAGGGTTTTGAGAAAGGTTCCAAACTGAAATCAATAAGATTGTAGAGAAAATGAAAGTGAAAGTAAAAAGTGTAAGTGGTGAGAGATGTGTTTAAATATATTTTTAAAAAGGATTTTGAAAACATAAACGGCAAGAGAGAGAAATAAATTATAATGATTATGAGCATTTAATGATAGCTGATTTTGGGGGATTCAGAAAGATATTGAAACGGTTACCCATGACATGTGTCGTGAGCAGCCAGAGTCCAGGTACCATGATTGGTGTTTTTGCTTTGCTGCTAAAGATATCTGCCACATGTATTATTTTATCCTTAGGTACCCACATTTTCTTGGGTCCTGATTTGTTAGTTTTACCAAAACTCTGGTTGAATTTTGGTTTGACAGAGTAATCACTACTTGTATATTTTATGTCATGTGTGTGCCCATATATAAAGTGTGAATCAAGTGGAGTACGTTTTATAACTAAATCCATGGCATTTTTTGGTGTAGGTACCTTACCTTGATATCCTATCCCTTTTCTGCCATTTCTGCTAACTCCATAGATCATTGAGGCCATTTTGCTTCTGTCTATGTTTTTAGCTAGAAACTTCTGAAAGCTGTGATCATACTCCTTGATGATCTCATCAGCATTGCTGGGAGTTTCAGGGATTGTTTCCTTCTGAGAGTTTTGCAATTGGTTTTCTAATTTTGAAATTTTATCTTTTAACTCAGAATTCTCCAATTTGAGACTCTCAGTCTTATCAGAGTCATAAGCAAGATTCCTTTTCAGGTTTCTGAATTTGACTCTGATCTGCTGATATCTTTCCAGAATTTCATTAAGGCTTTCAGCTAGTTCAGCCTTAGTAAAGTTTATAGTAAAGTCAGGGAATACCTCTTCTGTATCTGATTCAGAGTCTGACTCAGAAGCTTCACCGTCTTCTGTTATGTTTTCCATGAGAGCTATGTTTGCTCTTTCATCATCTAATTATGAGTCAGCTTCAGATGTGTCAGAATCATCCCATGTAGCCATGAGACTTTTCTTCTTTTCTTTGCCAAACTTCTTTTTGGGCTTCTCCTTCTGAAGCTTTGGGCAATCACTTTTATAGTGACCTTGCTCGTTACATTCATAGCAGATGATGTCTTTGTTGTTTGGCTTTCTGTTTCCTGAAGAACCTTCAGATCTTCTGTGCCCAGAGGAGGATTCTGACCTTCTGTATCTGGAGAAAGATTCATTCTGATTTTCTGATCTTCTGGGATTCCTGAACTTCCTTTGCCTCTGCTTCCACAATTGGTTCACCCTTCTAGAGAGGATAGACAGTTCATCTTCTTCTGATGAGGACCCATCAGAGGTTTCTTCCATAGCCTGCAAAACTTTGGAGTCAGATTTTCTGTTAGATTTTAAAGCTAATGGCTTACCTTGCTTTTGAGGTTCATCTGCTTCTAGCTCTATCTCGTGACTTCTGAGGGAGCTGACAAGTTCCTCCAGAGAGATTTTGTTGAGATCCTTGGCTAGCTTAAGCGCTGTGATCATTGGCCTCCATTGTTTTGGCAAGCTTCTGATGATCTTCTTAACGTGATCAGCGGTGGAATACCCTTTGTCAAGAACTTTTAGACCAGCAACAAGAATTTGAAATCTTGAAAACATAGTTTCTATTGATTCTCTCTCTTCCATCTTGAATGCCTCATACTTCTGAATGAGTGCAAGGGCTTTGGTTTCTTTGACTTGAATGTTGCCTTCATGCGTCATTCTCAGAGAGTCAAACATATTCTTTGCAGTGTCTCTGTTTGATATCTTCTCATATTCTGAATAAGAGATGGCGCTGAGAAGAATTGTTCTGGCCTTGTGATGATTTCTGAACTCACGCTTTTGCTGATCAGGCATCATTTTCCTATCAATCTTCTGACCACGTCCATCCACTGGGTGCATGTATCCATCAGTAACCATGTCCCACAAATCAGCATCATGGGCCAGAAAGAAACTCTCAATTCTGTCTTTCCAGTAGTCAAAGTTCTCTCCATCAAAGACTGGAGGTTTGCCACTGAATCTGTCTCTTTCTTCATTGTTGTCATTGCTGATGTTTTGACATGGTCCTGCCATTGTGTTTTTCTGACGCTGGATCTTGTACTGACACGATTAAGTGTTATAAGCTTAGAACCAGGCGCTCTGATGCCAATTGAAGATGTGAAAAACACAAGAAGGGGGGGTTGAATTGAAAAAACTCGGATTAAATAATAAACAGCTTTAAGACACAATATTTTTATCCTAGTTCCTTTGATCTCAAACTACTCCAGTCCACCCGTCAAGGTGATTTCGCCTCTCTCCAACGAGGTCTTAATCCACTATTCTCAAAGAATTACAACAACTACTTTAACAACTGTTAAAGTCTTCTTGAGTATAACCACAAACCGGTTTATCTCAAGGAAATATTTTACAAATAATTGAACAAGGATGTGTTAACGTTTTCTAACAAAACAATATATCACAACTGTGATAATTACACAACTTAAGCTTGGAATAAACTGAATTTGCTAAAGCGTTTGAATAAGCGTGGTTTTGAAGGCTTGGCAAATTATGTAAGTGCATGCATGTGTCTTTTCTCAAGCAGACTTGTTTATATAGGCAAGGCAAAGATACGTTGTCCATAAAGCCAGTTTAATGATAATAACGCACTTTCCTTTTAAAGAAGATCTTGTCTGAAGAGAGCCGTTAGCATTTAATTCTGTCATGAATAATTAATAACGCTTCAGAGTCTTCTTTGCTTTAACTTATGATAACGCTTCAGAGTCTTCTTTGCTTTAACTAATGATAACGCTTCAGAGTGTTCTTTGCTTTAACTTATGATAACACTTCAGAGTGTTGATGACTTGGTAAAGATCTTTGATCAGAGTCAGAGTGTATTTGTTTATGCGCAGATTCTGGTCATCAAGCTTCAGCGTATAATCTGGTAGCTTCAGCGTGTAGCACATATTACTGATCTTCTGATGCTGATTCCATCAGAACTTCTGTATATACAAAACATAATTTTAAGAAGCATATTTGTTTTATATATATCTTTGAATTTATTTATTCTTTGTATTTTGTTATCATCAAAACTCTAATCAAGGGTTGTAGAATCAAACTATGTTCTAAAAAAATGCAATGCATTAATGAAACAAAGTTTGACATTAATAGATAATTGTTTGAATAACAAAAGAAATTACAATTGAAAATTCAAAATGAACAAGACGCTCTCAATGATTCGGCATAGGAGCAGTGATCACGTTTGGAGTCTCCAGAGGGTCAAACTCGATCTCCTTGGCGTCAATCAAATTCTGAATCTTATACTTCAATGCCCAACAATCCTTAGTATCATGCCCGAGATTGCCGGAATGATAAGCACACGTTGCATTAAGATTGTAGTTAGGAGAAGAAGTTTTTGGGTTTGGATGAGGTCATATCAATGTAATCAAATTCATCCTCAACAAGTGTTGTAGCGCTTTAGACAGCGGCACGTTGATGTTGGTAAACTGTCTTTTGGGCTCGTCTGGCCTTCGTTGATTTCCACTTTTCTATTGCCGGTACGACGCAGAACCAGAGATCAGGATTTCCCCCACATATTGGTCATGACGACTTTTTTGACCATACACAACATTGGACTCTTTCTTCCCATTATATGGCTTTTTCTGAGCCTCGGAGGGTGTAGCTCCTTGAATCTTTCCGCTTTTGATGCTAGATTCTACCCTTTCTCCAGTCAGTATTAGCTCGGTGAACCCAGCCGAGGAGCTTCCGATTAGGTGTTTGAAGAAAAGTCCTGTCAAAGTTCCCATGAAGATGTCAATCAGCTCCCTATCAGTTAAAGGGGGCTGCACCCTACCAGCCAGATCTCTCCACTTTTGGGCGTATCCTTTGAAGCTCTCATTGGAACCCATGGTCATGTTCTGCAATTGCGCACGAGTTGATGCAAGATCAACGTTGTACTGGTACTGCTTGTAGAAAGCAGAAGCTGAATCCTCCCAGGTGTGGATGCGAGAACTCTCCAATTTATAGAACCATTCAAGTTGAGTCCCTACCAGGCTCTCTTGAAAGAAATGGATCCACAACTTCAGATCAATTGTGTATGGCTGAATCTTGCAGACATAAGACTTTAAGTGCATCTTAGGGCAAGAAACTCCACCGTACAGGGCAAAGGTAGGGATTTTGAACTTTGGCGGGATGACCACTCTCAGAAACTAAGCCCATGTCTCCTAAATCCAAGTCGGGTATCTGTTGAATCTCCATAGCATTGAGGCGATCCTCCAACTGTTTGTACTTGTCATCAGCGGGAGGATATTTCTCCTCAGAGTAATCAACTTCGACTTCATCAATCTCTAGACTGTTGTCTTCTTCACGACTATCCCCTATGTTGAATGGAGTTGGAAGATCTAGAGCCCCCTTGAGTGGTCCTTTAAGTCTCCTTCCCAAGTTCAGGACACCTAGTGACTTCTTAGACCTTTTCTTCTTGTCTTTGAGAAGGAGAGTCTTCAGGTCCTCTTGCCCCTTAGCCAAAGTCAGGAACATTTATTGGAATTGAGCGTTTTGAGCTTGAAGATCTTTCACCATTTGTTCCATATCCATCTTTCTGAAATAAACAGTAGGAAGATAAGGAGTCCTGTACGGGAGAAACCTGTCATGATATGATGCATGATATGTAGATGCATGTTTTCAAGGATCTCGCGGGATAAATGTTATTAGTTACTTAAAACTTTGATTGGAGAACCTTGTATTGATGTATGTCCTTCCACGAGAATTAAGCTCACCATATCAAGTGGGTTATATCCCTTGACTCAAGTTGTTGTACTTGATCTTTGACGATGTTTGGTTAGAGGAAAATAAATCCTCTCATCCCTTGATAGTCGTCTGGTTCAACGTGACCCTGCATCATAGGCCCTTGAGATCCTTGAAACATTTATTGAAAATGCTATGTCATGATGTCATGTATAAGTATGCAAAGTAAGCAAGTTTATATACAAATAATCATATACACACAAAGCAGACAAGTCCTTAGGTTTAGGCTTATATGGAGCTTGTAGGTAAGTACCCTCTTGAAGTTTAGTTGGCTCAACCTGTCCTAGCAATAGTAACCGGGTTCCAAGGGAGCTTAATATCATTGGTTTGTCTTCTCGGGAATTGTTTCAGCGTAAGCCTCTTTAATTGCGACCGAAATATCCCAAAAAACCAAACCTCAATGAGTGTAGTATCGAGTATCTACCAACTTCGGACTACACCAAAGCCAGTCATCTCACAACGTCCTAATGGCCAAGTTGTTCAATTAAGGTTCTAAGGTCAATTAGTGCTTCATGACGCCGCTCAACGGCCCCGTATTCTCCTCCTTTCAACATAAGGGATACCAGTACCAACAAATGCGTCATACTAACATAGCTATTGCTTAGACCATGTCGGTATACCCCACACATTTTCCATAATCTATTGCTACTTACCTAAAAGGTGCCCCAGATCTGGGTAGAGGATCAAAAAAACCCAAACAAGGAACCAAAATGTAAAGCAAACAAATCAAATAATGAAAGCAAGTAAATGTTATCTAGCCCTAAGGTAACCCCATTTTAAAATATTCCCCAGCAGAGTCACCAGTTCTGTAACACAGTGGGAGAACTGACTTGGGATTTTTTGTGTTTGATCACAATTGTTGCGGTTAGCAAGAGTCGCCATCGACTTTTCTTTTATCCAAAAGGAAAGGCTGAAAAGAACAGGAAAGACCTTTGAGATGTTTTCTTGAGTTCGGGGGGTAGATTATGAAAAGGGAAGGTATTAGCACCCTTTTCATCCGTAGTTATCTACGGGATCTTAGTTGCTTGCTAGATCACTTGCTTTTGTTTGAAAATGTACTTTGTGTGTTTTTTGAAAGTATTTTGAAAAGGGCGCCATCATTTAGGAAAACTTTGTAATAATTCTCGTTCGTAAGAATCTATACAAAAGTGTTGATCCTTTGAAAAACATTTTCAAGTTTGAAAGGTGTTTTGAAAGTGTTGGTGTTTGTTTTGAAAATAGCAAGGATGTTTTGGTTTGAAAATGAGCAAGCAACTAGGAACATTCTACCTACTCAAAAGTCTTTCATGTTTATTTTCTCTTTCCTTTGACATTGTTATCTTACCATTGATTTGGTAAGTAACCCTATCTTTGGATGTAAAAGGGACGGGCAAGGATCATCGTATAACCATGATTAGCAATGTTGTAAGGTATCTTAGCATTTTCTTTAAGGGACTAAGATCATTTTTGAAAGGAAACTTTGATAGCGTCATCGAGGGACTATGATCTTGTATTTTGTTTGTTTTTGCTAAGATACCCCACATGCATAATATGGCCATTTTTGTAAGGCAACAAAGTGGATTTACCCTAAGGGTGTAAGTGTGCAAGTGTATTGATTTACATGCATTATTTTGTCTTGAATTAGGATTTTTTAAGCATTGATTTTATCTTTCCATACAAACCCTAATTTACTAACATTTGTATATAAAGCATTAAATTGCAGAAAATAAAAATATTAAGCTATTACATCATTAGAGGAGAGGGTGTACAAATTTACAATTGGGGAAATTGCAAGAAAATTAAATCTAAATAATTATTACAACCATATTGAATATTGTACAAAAATGAAGATAAAAATGCTAGAATGCAAAATGGAAAAAGAAATGATTTTTATTTGGTTTTATGGAAGGTTTTGATCTTAACCTAATTAAGAAAATAATTAATTTAAATTAGCTAAAATTGAAACCTAAATTGATTAACAAAGAAAAATAAGTTAAAAAATGGTTTTCTAGGGTTTTTTTATGAAAAGGTTTTAAATAATAGAAATAATAGGAAATTTAATTAAAATAAAATAAACCTAAGTTCTAAATTAATTTTAATTGCAAGAAAATAATATAATAGTTAAACCTAAACCTAAATGTTAATTATTAAGAAAGAAATTAATATATTAAAAAAAATGTTTTTTGTTCTTTTAGTTTTACAAATAAATAAACTAAATAAGGGTAAAAATAATAAATAAAATATTTTTTTGGATTTTTATTAATAACAATAAAAATAATATTAATAATAATACTAATAATACTAATAATAATAATAATAATAATAATAATAATAATAATAATAATAATAATAATAATAATAATAATAATAATAAAGGAAAAATAAGTAAAATAAAATAAGAAAAAGAAAAATAAAAAAAATGAAAATTGGGCCAGGGTATGCATGACCAGATGTAGGGTGGTGCTGGAAAAAAAATTGGAAAGGCCCAAGGATATGAGGCCCAGGCGTGCTGTTTGGAACCAAAACAAGGAGTGAAAATATGAAAAATAGAACCAAAAGGTAGCGCTGGGTGTTGAACCCCTAACCTTATGCATATACGCGCGCTACCTTTGCCATTGGGGTGGCTGTACATCCGTTGATATAACTGAAACAATAAATACATAACACAAAACAAGTTCCAGAAATGAACTTCATCTTCAACCTCCAGCCATAGTTCCTGTAACTTGCTCATTTCTCAACGAAAATAAAAGATGCAAACATGAAAGTTGCTCCATTTTTCTATACGAATCCAACCATATAAATATCATGAGCTATAAATCAAAGAAGAATGAGAATATCTAAAAGTACCAAATTCTGACCTAAATATTTTCAGAGATTCAAACCTAAAATTCTCTAAGCTCAATCAATATAAATGAAATCTATGGATATGTACAGTTTCAGGACAATGATGTCTACATTTTATCTTCACAAATGGAAGCCTAACAATGCCTAAGTAATGAGATAGAAGTTCAAGAAAGATACCTCAAAACTGGAAATCGTGAAATGCAAATGAGCTTGATTCAAGATGTTACAATGATCAGGTTAGCTTCCTCAAGTTCCCAGGAAGCTAATGCAATGATTAGCTTGAGCAATGGATGGATGAAATGGTCTGGAGAAGTCAACTTGCAGAGCTCTGTTTTTGGTTATGGAGGTTGATGAAGATGGAGTTACAGTTATGAAACAACGCTAGGGATAGGTTATATTTGATGTGTAGGAGCTTTGTGATTGATTAGGAAGGAAAACACAGGAGGGAAATGAGAGATATAAGTTTAAGGTTAGAACTGTGCATCGATGGAGTTTCTTGTGTAAATTCTGGCTTGAGGGAGTTTTGGTGTGTTTCAGAGTGCTTAAGCTCGTCTTCTAGCTCACAAATAGTGCCTCTATTTATAAGAAACAAGTTTGTAAGCTTGTTGTTGATCAGAATTCAAAATCACAAGTTTAAGCATAACATGTGATTTTTTGAGAAATCCAAGTTTCAAAGTCTTGTGTGCTTGCTAAGATATAGTGGTTATGCTTTAAACACACTTGCTTTTGACTTTTTAGATGGAGTGTGATCAGAGGGAACAAGTTAGAGGCTCAAGAATTGACTTTGTTCATAAAGCTTGCTTTTCAAGAATGGTATTCTTCACTTTCTTCCCAAAATGGCAATGTGAATTGGATAAAGCTTAAACCACTTGGATTATAGATCTAAAGTTTGTGTAATCCATTAATGATGGATAAATTCACAAGTTAGAAGGCCTGCAAAACAATATTATGCAGCCTAACATTTAAATTGCATTCTTGTTCATCATGAAAATGACCTATAATTCAAGAATGAAATGCCAACTTCATGCCTTCGATTATCCTTGCTCAAACATGATCTCAAGGAGTTCTTGGACATTTTAGAAAGCTTTTAAAGTGCTATACAACCCCTCTTTGAATCACTTTTGAAAATTCCACTTGGAACTATGTTAAAAATTTCCATGAAGTTAGGTCAAAATCCTACCTAAACTAGGGCAAAATTTTATTAAGTTTCCAAGTTTCATGAACATGTATTCACAAAATCATAACTTGAAATCCATGCATTTCTAGGAGAAGTTGTGTAAATAAATGTTTTATATCTCATTGATATCTACAACTTTCATGTTGAAAGTTTCTCTTGAATTATCTTGCATCATGGTGAAAAATTGGCTCAAAGTTGTGAAAAAAATATGAAGTTTCCAACACTTAGAAAAATTTCCAAGTTTGGAAACGTTGAATTTTCAAAATAAAATATTGAATTTTTGATTTCTTGATGAACAAGTTTCATACTTTGACATGTTTTGATGAATTGTGATCTTTGATACTTGGCTTGACCAAAAAGTCAAAGTTTGACTTTTTAGTGTGCAATTGACTTTTGATCAGTTGACTGAAAATCAACTATCAATCAAATGACCTTGAGCCATGTTTTGAGTCATTCCATTAGGTCAAAATTATGTAATTGAAACCTTGAAATCATGTCTCAAACCAATTAACCATTTTCTAGGTCAAAAATCAGAAATTTTCCCTTTCTTAGTTAAAACCCTAATTTTGACCATTTTGCCCATTTGATGATCTGATCAAATTTCTAGAGGAATTGTGGTCCAAAATTAATCAAATGATATATAGGAGTTCACAATGTTGATATGGATAAAAAATTATGAAGTTTGACTGTAAATTGACCATAATTGACTTTTTTCCCCAATACACTTGATTTTTAGGTCAACTGATCACTTGATTGAGCAAAAATTTGATCCAGGACTTGAAACTTGGTATGAGAAATCTTGAGGGTACATAATGATCCATGAAAGTCATATGAGGCATTATATGTTCAATTATCCTTTTGCAATCTCAGATCCTAATTTTCAGTCATTAGAGCTTGAGGAGGTGTCTTGGGCTGATCAACCCTTGAGCAGTCTTGAACCAAAAGAGATCTTGTGAGAAAATACTTGATAAATGAGAGGGAAAATTTTGGGGTACAACACTTCCCAAAGTAGACAAAAGTGTTATCATGACAAGCGAAGGAAAGATGTAGAATTTCAAGCGGATGACCATGTGTTTCTGAGAGTTACACATGTGACTGGTGTTAGGAGAGCATTGAAGTCTAAGAGGCTCACTTCTTGTTTTATTGGTCTGTACCAGATTTCAAAATGATTTCAAAATGACTGGTGTTTTAATTTGCACGATGTGTTTCATGTGTCACAACTCCGGAAGTATATTTCAGATCCATCTCATGTGATTCATATGGATGATGTGCAAGTACGGGATAACCTTACTGTGGAGGCGATGCCTGTATGAATCGCGAATTGTGAAATAAAGATGTTACGAGGCAAAGAGATTGCTTTGGTGAAAGTAGTCTGGTTAGGAGCTGCCGGAGAAAGCATGACGTGGGAGTTGGAAAGCAAGATACGGGACTCATATCCTGAGTTATTCGAATGAGGTAAATTTTCGAGGACAAAAATATTCTAAATGGTGGAGAGTTGTAAAAGCCGTTAATTTAATTAATTATTTAATTAAATTATTTTTAGATTATTTGTGAAGTTGTGAGATGTTGGTAATTATTCGTATAAGTTGTTGGATTATTATTAATTAATTAACTAGTTGATTAATAATAATTATAATGTTGGAATTAATAGAACAATTGTGTTGGACC
The DNA here is from genome assembly GCA_948472305.1 of Vicia faba. NCBI lineage: Eukaryota > Viridiplantae > Streptophyta > Magnoliopsida > Fabales > Fabaceae > Vicia > Vicia faba. Next base: position 1,577,763,045 of record OX451737.1, read on the forward strand.
TATGTTATTGGTTGGAAGTAGTAAGGCGGGGGTGTGTAGGTTAGGCCCAATAGAATGGATGTATAAGGTTAAGCTGACATAAGGATTTGGTTTTTGGAGAATAAGGAGTTCTGTGCACTGACCATGTGAAGCCGCACAACGAGAGGAGCAGCTGCCTGGTGTCGAGCGAAACAAAGCAAGGATTACGGCCAGAGTTTTGGTTGAGCAAACTTCAATCCAGGTAAGGGTGGGGTTCTGACCTTATAATGGGATTTATGGTGTGTATCATTTTAGAATTGGTCGGTTGTATGAGTGTGTGCATTGATGTTTCTGGATTTGTTATCGAAGTTTCCTGTTTCTCGATGTTATGGTCGTTAGGGAGTCACCGTATGACTGTATTGCATGGTTAGTGAACCTGTTATAGGAAGTTGCCCGATTGTTATGTTGTGGGCGGTTTGAGTTGTATGTATCATTGTCTGGTAGAATTGATGATTAGATTAGTATAGTATATTAATGGGTGTTGTGGTCGTTATGATATTGTGGTGTTCCGAGCAGTTGGCAAGAAATTAGGAATTATTGTTGTGGTTGTTATAGGAAGGGTTCAACATAAATATTTTGTATAATTAATGAATCTGTTGATAGGAAGTATAGTTGCCCGTTACTATGGTATTCCGAGTAGTTGGTCGGAAGTTATGAATGGTATTGACGTGGTCGGCATGATGTTATGTTATTCTGTGGTGTTGACCGAATTAGTGGTTGAGGAGAATGCTGATGGTGTTAGGTGCTGAGCAGCATTTAGGCTGCGAGGAGTGTCCGAGAATATGTGTTAGATGTCAAGTGGTATTAGGCTGCAAGGCATGTTGAGGAGAATAATATTGATGTCGAGCTGCAAGAAACTGCATGTTGTGTCGAGGAGCGTAAGTAGTTGTTATTCTTTTTTTTTGTGTGTGTCGAGGAGTCTTGAGTCAATTATTATTCTGTCTTTGTTGCTATGTATGTTCAGGGGCTCGTAGTTTCCATAGTTCGTTTACCCGGTTGTGTTGATTTGGTCGTTACAGTGTGCTGTATAAGTTGTTCTGAATTGAGAAATTGCAGGTTGATGATTTATGTTGAGATACCTCTAACTTGGTAGATATTATGCCGTAGGTTTATGGCCAAAGTTGATTTATGTTGATGTTTAATTGTTGTTGATGTTGTAGGCTTATGGCCAATGTTGATTTATGTTAAGTTGTTGTTTTTTGTTGTTCTTGCTACATTCATGTTGTGTCGCATACATCACATATCAAGCTGGATTGGTAAAATATTAAGTTGAAGGATTAGGCCTTGTTGATGCCTCTATTTGTTGGCAGATTTTTAAGTTGGGAGTTTTGCTCCATTGGTACCACATGCATTTGTATAAAGACAAGTTGCATTTTGTGTTGTATTCTGAGTCATTGTGTGGTTGATTTGATTATGCTTATGTTGTTAAAACCTGAGAAGTGGTGAATATGTATGAACTAATTCTAATGTTTTATTTATCATATTCTATTATAATGTATGATATCTCACCCCTTTTGTTTGAATGTTACCCCGACGTTGGTAACATGCAGGAAGTCCAGAGTGAAGGAATTTTACCTTCAGTAGTTCGAGTCAGTGTCATTGCTCTGATATGTAACACCCGGGGGATGAACGCTTGCTATTTTATTGTTGTTATTATTCAATTGTTGCACTTTAACTTGTTGTTAGTTAAATAACTATTATGGGAAGTTGTTTTAGTTGGATAAAAGTGTTATATTCTTTAAGTTGAATATTTGACTCCGATGTGTAGTTATGGAAGTTGTTGGTTTTAAAAGATTAATTTATGTTGCTGTTGGTTCATCCCAGTTTAATGTGTTATGTATCTGTAATGAATTCTATTTTTTAAGTTGAATTTGTAGCATCCTGATTTAGTTGTGGAAGTTTTATAACTCTGATTTTCATATAATTGTTGGGTAGAATTGGGGTGTTATAGGCCTCATTAGACCCATAAGAGGAAAATCTAGAATTTTGACAGCATACTGATGATGCAACATCTGGTGTGACATCTTGACTTTCTCTTTCTTGGACATTAAGCATGTGGATAAGCAATCAGATTCTAGAGGTACCCACAAATAGTAATTGTCTTTGGAGTTAACTCCCTTCATCAGAACTTCATTCTTCCAATTAGATATCGAACCTTCTCCCTTAGGAAAATTTACCTTCAGACCATGATGACATAGTTGACTCCAACTCATCAAATTAGTTGTCAGACCTTTAATAATGAGGTCATCATAAATACTAGGGAATCTTGAGCATTCCAGATATCCAACATCCTAAGTTTTACTCTTGGCTTCTTCATATAAAGTAACATAATTAGTAGAATGAGACTTAAGGTCCACCAGAAACTTCTTTACTCCAGTCATGTGTTTGGAACAACGACTATCAAAATACCAATCTTTTTTGTTGAAGTTCCAAGAGAGGTGTGAGAAATAAGGGAATTAGCACCTTCTTTGAGATTTAACCACTGTTTGGTTCACCTTAGAGTGAATTGGAACTTTGAGATGTCCATACAATTTGAAATAAAAAATGCATGATATGACAAATTTTACCACAAAAGTTACATCTTCAGTGCAATTACCTGCCTTTAGCTTGAGTATTATGATGTCTGGCACAAAGTTGAGACATTTTGTTTGACATCATTAACCCAACCTGCCTTTTGATGGGAACAAATTTGTCACTTGAATTTTTCTTTTCTTGTTAGATCCTTGATAATCAAACCCTATCCCTTTTAGGTTTCCAGTCATCTTCCCATCTTGAAGAATCTCATCCAACATGTTAGAACCATTGATCAACCTCCTTACAAACTCCATCATGTTTTCAAGTTTGGAGGAAAATAAAGCTACCTCATTCTACAGATTTATGATAATAAACAAACATTCTTCCTTTTCAACCTGTAGATGAGAAAAGGTCACCTTTAATTTTTCTCCATATTGAGAAAATCCTTTACTTTTGATGCATAATTCTTTTTAAGAAGCACCCAACTCATCATAAGTTATTTCTTTATTAAGGAAGTCTATATCAGAAGCTCACCTTCAAGTTAAAGCAGTAACGGACTTGACAAATTCATCACCAGGAACACTTCCCTCATTAGACCAAAGAATAGAAATCCCCTTAAGTTGTTTCTTGAGAAAGGTAGGGCATATGTCCAAATTCTTCAAATTCATGACACTAAATGCCTTTACTTGGATTGGCCTTTTCATCTGTTCCAACTTTTCTTTAAGAAACATAGTTATTACTGATGTCAGGACTGATGTTCTTGACATTTGGCCTCGACCTTCTATCCACAATAACATTGAATAACTCTTCATCAGAAACCAGGTCACAAGCTCCTACAGAGTTGGAGATGAAAACCATGCTCTTATTCCTTTATTCAGATATGTCCTTTTTAAAGTCAGCTAAAAAATTTGAAGTGACCCAAAAGGTTCATCTATGTTGTTGATGTCTTGATATTCTTCAATGGATGTCATTTCTATCTCAAATATCTTGGGTAGAGACCTCAGTATCTTCCTGACCAGATATGCCTTCATAAGTGGTCTTGATAAATTCTGAAGCATCTATGGCCACATCACATGTGTTTAATAACCTGAATATAATTATATCAACTTCATTGAATATGAAATTCAAAGCTTTAGAGTTAATAAGAGCCAAGTCATACTCTTTCCTTCTATACCCTTAGCACCAGGATTCTCCCAACCTGACAAATTTCCAAGTTTTTCTATCCATTTATTTCAAGTATTCCATCATTCTATCCTTCCAAAAGACTTATGGTACCAAAAAAATTCTCCCTGGAGCTCTGATGCCAATTGAATTTCTGGAACTTTAAAAACATGTTAATACTGATGTCCCAACATTATAACACAATGTCAAGACATATGTTACGACATCCGATGACTGATAGAAACAAATATATCTAACTGTAAATTATGCAGAAATAAATCACAGAATGATAAAGAACACAATCAATTGTTAACCCAGTTTGGTGCAAAATCACCTACTTCGGGGGCATCCAAGCAAGGAAGGAAATCCACTATGGTAGTATTAGTTCAAGGCTAAACAACCCTAGTTTACAACTTATCACCTAATTACTACCTTGTGCTATTTCTACCTAGAAACTCTCTAGATATAAGATCCCCCTCCCACTTCCCACAATCACCTTAGTGATAAAACCAGTTACAAACTAGTGACAAGAACCAAAACAGAAGATTACACTTCCAATAAACAATACTCATCTCTTTGCTTAAAATCTCTTGAGTGAGAACAATAATTGGACACACAATCAAATATTTACTTAAAAGCTCATGAGTGATGGGAAAGTACCAATAAACAATCAGTCTACCTCAATGTATCAAAAGATACATGGGTGACACTACTGAAGCGGTAAAGCGGAAATCAAAATATTTGGAAAGAATTAATTCGGGAAACTATCGTATCCATCAGGATTAGTGCTACTGAATTTCCATTCGACGAGTCTCGCGTTTATGAGTTTGGATTAAAAGGGGTTTAAAGTAAACTGCAGGAATTAAACTATCAACAGAAAGCATACATTCTTCAGAGAGGAGAAACTTATCAGGCATGAATGTACACTACTCGTTCTAAACTTAAACCTATCAATCAGTTGTACTCAACATGCAATACTCATCAAAATCATCAAGTATCTCTCACATTAATGTCCATCTCTGCAACACCAATGAGACGTATCACAACTGAGGTTATGTGTAACCGAAACTGTGAGAAGAACAATATTCTTGCATCGGCAATCTCTCAGCACGACACAATAATACAGAAGCATTAAGCTTCGACACTCAAGTTATTGTTAAGCCTAAAATTATCTCTAGAGTTTAGAACCTAACAGATTTCCTTCCCTAATCAAGACTTTTGATGTCTATCTCTACAACAACATAAATCCAAACATAAATGCAAAAAGATCAAGGAAGACAACAATAATGATTTGTAAAGCATATATTATACAACATCATGATCAATACATATACATATGTTAAAAGTAACTATACAAACATAACCCAACAAGATAAAGATTACAAAAAGAGGAAAAAGAGATAAACCAACACTTCTCGAGTTGTCAAGACGATTGGTGAGAATCCACCTCCGATTAAACAAGATGTAAGCTCCATATGTTGTTTTCTAAGCTAATCTACCAAAGAATGTTTAGTGATGAAGTGAGAGCAAACAATACCCAACCATACCCTAAAATGTGTTTTTTTGGCCTAAATATAAGTTTCTGCCTAGACTGCACCACCCGACGATCAAAAGCACCTCACGGCGCTCAAAATAGAATTTTTAGTGCATTTTCACGCCTTTGGGGCACCTCTGCACTGCCTGGCGAGCTCGGGGCGCTGCTGATAGAAAAGAGAAAAATACAACACTATTTCGGTCATAACTTGAGAACCGTAACTCCGATTTGTGCAAGATCCAAAGTGTATGAAAGATTATTCAATGATATATCTTGCAATGCCTAAATATAATTGATTAAATAACTATAAAAATTAGATAAAACAATTAAATCATTGATATTTACACGATAACGCAAAATATACACTATAACGTAAACTATACAAAATATACACTAAAGTTAAGGTTTATTGAAAAAAAGCAAACAAATTAAGCCGATGAATGCTAATTATTCACACTCAAATTCACAAAAATTTAGAACTCATTAAACTCTCCACAACTTAGACTTGTTTGTCCCTAAACAAGAATTAATCAACTCAAAGAAACAAAAGCGACATCCAAACAATTACGCAACAACAAGTTTTGACAAACGAAAACAAATGAAATGGTTTAAACAAAAAAGATACACACAAGGAAACATACTTACATATAACTACAACAACAACATAATTACGAAACAAACTCTAAGTACAAAAGTCATGCGAAATATTCCAAAATAAAACAAGTTTAATCATGAATCACACCTAGCAAAAATTCATTAGTGGATGAAAAACACACAAACATGAGGAATTTAACACTCACACAACAATCTTGCAAACTAAAGACTAATTATGCATTCATAAAAACACTCATATTGAAAATATAAAAGCAAGAATCACATGGGAATTTCAAGGTTTTAATGTGGTTTAGTTAACAAACAAAAGGAAAGATCCTAAAGCTAATCGATTATTATTGAGTTCATGAATTGTCCATGCAAATACGTTCGCAAACACTTACAATCTAACTATTTAGAAATTAATTGGGATTTCTCTTAACCTAAACCAAGGCCCAATTGTCGAGACTATATATTGTTTTTTCTGCTCTATTTTCACAAGATTCCAATCATTTTCTAAATTTCACTCTCAAAGCTCTCATAACTCTCTCTACTCTTCTCTCAAACTCAAGAACACAAAAGAATCAAGATCCAAAATTCCTCTTCCCTCCAAAATTTCAACTGCACTGGAATCTCCCTAGCACCATTGACCGCTAGCCTGCTCGCCAGAAAAACCGGCTGGTCCTCCTTCCTCACCGTGCACGACTCCAGCTGCCACCTCCTCTATCGTAAGCCGTCGCGACTACACCTTCCCTCCTTTTACGCGATTTTCGTGTGGTTCTTCTCTCTGTGCTCTGATTGCGATTCGCTGATCTGGCATCCTCCTTTTCTCCTCTTCGTTTTGATTTGATAATTTCTCATTCTCTTGATTTAAGTGATTTTACATAAATAATTTTGTGATAAGTGCTTATTTGAGAATTGTGAATCAAATTGATTCTTGAATTGTGAATGTTGCATAAATGTGGAGTTGGTTAATTGTTTGAGGATTCCATGAAGCTTTACGTGTCAGAAACGATAAATTGCTTGTAATTCCAAATTAACATGTCAAAATTGGATTGTGATTTGGTGCCTTGTGCATAATTGTCGATTTTCATATCAGAATCGAGTCTCAATACGTTAAATTGATGGCAACACGTAAACTGATTTTTTACTTGAGGCGGATTTAATTGGTACCGATAGGGATTTATTTCATTATAAGTCATTTGAGAGTTTTAGGCAATGTTTCAAGAGTCGAATAATTGTTTCCCATATGTCCGAATGAATTTCGAAATTTAATTTTTGATGTGCATCGACTCATGCGTAATGCTGCCCAGAATAATCAAATGCACTGTAATTGATGATTTAATTGTTGTTTAACACATAATCGATATTGTTTTGCTTGTTGTGTGATACTGATATGGAGTTTTAACGATTAAAATCCAATTTTCCAAGCTATTTCATGAATTAATGAGTTGCTTCCTGGAATAATGAAGTAGCTTGTGTTTTGCATTTCAAATTGTGTTCGGTACATGTTCATTCATAATTGATCATTTGTTGACTATTGACATTGAGTTTTACCGATTTTAATTCTAATTTTCAAAGGATATTGTGAATTGTTGTGGTGCTGTCCAGTAAATAAAAGTTCACAAAAAATCCAGTTTAGCATATACCGAAATGTGTTTTGTCATTACTCGTTGTTTGCTTGACATTTGTGTTGTTTCTGGCGGATTTTAAATCAATATTTTTGAGCATCTCATGTGTGATAAACATGTTCTCCATAATTTATGTTCATGCATACATGTCGTTTTAATTTTCATTATATACTTGCTTGCATATAATTGATCATTTCATGAGCATTAATAATGAGTTTTCTTGTTTCCAATACAAGTTTCCTCTTAAATTCATGTATGTATATAGTGCTGTCAAATTTTCAATTCCACATGTACATGTCATTCTAATTATCATTTTCTCGCTTCCAATGCATTTTCCGATCAATTTCAACTTTGCATATGTTGCTATCTGGTTTTTCTATGTTGCACTCGAGATGCATTTGATTGTTGGTTTAAGCATCATTGCACTTGTATTGGCATTTTTCACACCTTTGTATTGAGTTGTATTGTTTTTAAACCGACATTTTATGCGATTCATGTTATGATGCACATCCTGCCCCGTATTTGATTTTATGCTTCCATTACTTGTTTGATTTCGTATTATGCACGATAATATGTGTGATCGGTGGATTTAGAACTGACTGTTTAAAGCTGGTTCGCGAAATGTCGCGGTAAGCAAGAGTCGCCACCGTCTTTTATTTTCTCCAACATGGACAGGACAAAAGCACATCAAAATTCCTTATGAGAACGTTTCTCGGTTCGGGAGGTAGATTTATAGAAAGGGAACGTTTCTTGTATCTGTCCTCAAGAGTGTTTGAAAAATTGTTTTGAAAGCTTTTTGAAAGTGTCGGTGTGAAAAGATTTTTGTTTGTTTTTGAAAAGAGCAAGTATCTATGAGTCATCTATCTACCCTAAGGAATTAGGCTGTGTAAATGTCCTTAAGGTAGTGCCATCCCACCATTGAGAGGTAGGTAGCACCACCGTTGGAGGTGTTCGGGTCAATTCGAGTGTAGGGACAGTGTGGTCACCGAAGCAATAGTAGGACACCTTAGAAGCTACCCTTATGTCCTTGATCCTTTTTTAATCCGAGGCAACCGTTTCGAGGAAACTATTCCGAGGCAACTGTTTTGAGGCAACTGTTTCGAGGCAACTGGATCATGGACATAAGGACTTACTAAAACGTCCTATACTTGACGACCACGTTTCGAAGGCAACATGTGAGGCGTACCCTAGAAGTGGTGTGTGTATTTGTGTGTTGTTTTAAGTTTATGTTTTATCTTTGATCATGGCATTGTGAGCTACGCTTGTTTTTAATTAGCATACATTCTTTCATACAAAGTTAGAATTTAAGAGTGCGGAAAATTAAAAGACGGAAAGATAAAAGCTACGCTATTACAAGGCGCGGGTCTATACATCGCCAAAGTACAAAGACCCGTTTTTGATAAAAATGCGGAAAGTAAAAAGAAAAGCGATAAACCTAATTACTATTACATCCTTGAGTAGTTAAATAATATTCAATAAGAAAAAATAATGCGCGAAATAGAAATTAAAATTGAACGTCCGAGGGTTTCGACCCTTTGCTTGAAATTAAATTAAATTAAAGCCTAATTATTATTTAATTAAAGAATAGTGTTTTTTATGTTTTTGTATTTATTAAAAAGAATTAAAGTTAAAGTTAGTGAAACCCTAGTTCTAAATTATTTTAATTGTTAAAGAAAAAGGTCAAAATTAGGCTAATTAACTAAATTATTTAATTTACATGTTTATTTACAAAAATAATAGTTAATAATAATAATAAATAATGAGGAAGAATTAATTAAGAAAAAGATAAAATGTCAAAACCTAATTCTATGTATTTTATTTATTAAGAAAATATTGAGTTAAAACCTAAATTAACTAGATTAATTGTTAGTTATTCATTTACAAAAATATTCAAATGGTGAAATTAAATATTAATTAAAAAAACATTTTTTGAGTTTCTGATTTTTCTATGGAAAATTAATTTTAGTGAGTTAATAATAATTATAAAAATAAAACAATTGAAAGAAATTTAAAAGAAAGAAAAGAAAATTAAATTGCAAACCAAGGGGGGTGTCAGGCCCATATGGAGGTATTTGTGAGGAATTCAGGCCCATCAGCCAAAGGCCTTATTTGACTTTCCACGCTTGTGTGTACGTCCATTGACTGAGCCCTACCATGGACTTCATTCTGTGGCCTTCAAATTATTCATCCAGGCCATCTGGCAAGCCAATGCATGAGGACGTATGGTGGGACGTTGAGAATACGCTGCATGTGAATATATTGGAACAAAAAATAGCAATTATATGGGGGGACCTGGGAATCGAACCCAGGTCCCAACGCTTGAGGGACACGTTGCCAACCAGCTGAGCTATTGCGTTTGTTTGTAAATATAATAGACAACAATCATTATGTAAGAAAACAAATGTTAGTGGTATAACACAAACAAAACGCGCCAGATTTTAAATGCTCTAGTCACCATATGCCACGCGTGCTTCGTCTTCGTTTGCCTGCAATTATATGAAACAAGTAGCGGGGGTTTTAAACCCCCACAAATTGAAAGTGTGGAAAATAGCGATTACGCCCATAGGTTAAATAAATTGAGCGCGAGGGTTTCAATCGCTTCGTCTCGTTGCAAGGAATTTGTCAATACTGGTTTGATAGTCCAATTTTACAGCATATGCAAAGCCCCAATTTTTGAGCTCTGAAACCCTAATGTCCTTCAATGGTAGATTTTGATACAAGCAGTTTTAGAACAATTAAACTATACCAAACGCTTCAGGTAGATGTTAATAGCATAAATCAATAATCAAAACACATGAATGATGCGTGGAAATTAAAATTCGATTATGAAATATTTGTGAAGAAACGTGACTCTGTTCTACCCTTTCTTTGAGTATGGAAGCTTGTTCTTGATGCCAATAGTTTCCTAGAAATGTCAGTAATGTAATGGAAACGTTTTGAGGCCTTGAATTACCCTGCAAATATGAAATCAGTTTCCAAGTTTTTGTTGAAAAGTTGCAAAGTGGTTATGGAGCATGAGCATCTGTTTCGTGTCTGTCTCTGTAGGGTTTCACTCAGCCTTTGTATGTGAAGCAAATTAGGTCAAGAAAGAGCCCAAAAGTCCATGAATTAATGGCTTGAATATTTGATTGCCAATCATGTATTTTCCAATCTTTTTCCATGAAAATTTTGCCAATTGTGGAAGATCTTGTCCCCTTGGATGATGCACGAAATCTTTAGCATATTTGGAGTATATTTGCTGCACAAAAAGATTTGAAAAAGCATTATTTGATATTTTTCTACAATTAAAACTAATTAAATGAATTAATAAGAATAAAAATTCAATTAATTAATTAAAAATAAGAAAATAAATCCTTTTACGCTCAATGGGTCGTGCATAGGCTTTGGGTAATGATTCAAGGAAGAATTTGAGGCCCATTAGCAATTTTGAAGCTTTTTAGGCAAAGTTGACTTTTGAAAGTTCCCAAAAATTTCCCAACTTCTCCAATGCATATCTTGCTCAATTTTAAAGCTATGATCATGTTCTTGGACATTTTGGAAAGGTCTTGAAGTCCTCTAACCAATGCCTTTGGTCCCATGTCATTTTGATTTACCAATCTCAAGTTATGGTCTTTGACTTAAAGTGCCTTTTTGTTGACTTTTGAAAATGACCTATAATGTTGAAATTGATAACTTTTTGTGAGAGCACTTCTTGGACTTGAAGTGTGAAGATGAGTTGTAGGAAATGTCATCCCCTTCAAAATGAGCTTTGTATGGGATTTTTCTGATGAACCATGACGAAGTTATGCCTTGGTCAATTTGCAGTTGACTTTTCAACTGTCCAAAAATAGAAACTTTTGCATCTTGAGACTTTTTGAGCCATGCTTGAGGAATCATGATCAAGAATTGATCAAATGATGATTGTGGCCTCAAAATAAGATGTTGACCAAATTTTTTGACTTTTGACTGTCAAATGACCATTTTGCCCCTGCAGTTGAATGTGGAGCAATTAGGGTTTTTGACTGTGCAACTTGATGCTGTGAGTCTTGAAACTTGACATATGGATGCTTAACAATGTACATAGGCATGTGGGACTTGATTGGACCCTTGAAAATCTCAATTTCTTTGCAAGAACCAAAACCCTAATTTTGACTGTATTAGGAGGCAATTGGACTGTGCCACCCTTGAGGGATTTTGAACCATTTGAAGATTGTCCTTGGAAAATCTTGAAGAATATGGGAGGGCAAATTTTGGGGTACAACAGTTGCCCCTGTTCAATCTTCTTAGACCTGAGGATGTAGATTGGCTGGCGTGCCTTTCGTAATCCGAAGGTGAAAGATGATTGAACACTAGAGTGCCCAGGAATTTGCACTCACATAGTGGAGTATCAGCAGTGTGATAGCGGGAATGGGCTTACGGATGCCATTTGGAGGGATGATGGATAGGAGGATGGGATTATAGACGCCATCTGGAGATGCGACAGAACCTTGTCGGGAATGGGCTTATAGATGCCATTTGGAATTGTTGGTAGGTGGATGGGCTTATAGATGCCATCTGGAGGTTGTCTGTTGAATTGTAATTTTTGTGAGTTGAAAGAGGGAACCTGTGTAGGGTTTCCTGATGATGAGCTCGTGTAAAACTACATCCTGGAAGAAGTAAAACCTGGGTAGGGTTTTTGATGACGAGCCCGTGTAAAACTGCATCTGAAAGGGAGAAGGAACCTGTGTAGGGTTTACTGATGACGAGTCCGTGTAAGACTACGCCTGGAGTTTGAGGAGGGAACCTGTGTGGGGTTACTTTGATGATCAGCCCGTGTAAAACTGCATCCTGGAAGAAGTAAAACCTGGGTAGGGTTTCTGATGACGAGTCCGTGTAAAACTGCATCTTTGGAAAGAGAGAACCTGTGTAGGGTTTCTTTGACGACGGGCCCGTGTAAAACTACGTCTGGAGAGAGAGAGAACCTGTGTAGGGTTTCTTCGGGATAAGTTCGTGTAAAACTTCTGGAGGAACCGGGGTAAGGTTACTTCGGGATAAGTCCGTGTGAGACTTCTGGAGGAACCGGGGTAAGGTTACTGCAGGATAAGTTCGTGTAAAACTTCTGGATGAACCGGGGTAAGGTCATCTTGAGATAAGTCCGTGTAAGACTTCTGGAGGAACCGGGGTAAGGTTACTGCAGGATAAGTTTGTGTAAAACTTCTGGATGAATCGGGGTAAGGTCATCTTAAGATAAGTCCGTGTAAGACTTCTGGAGGAACCGGGGTAAGGTTACTGCAGGATAAGTCCGTGTAAGACTTATGGATGAACCGGGGTAAGGTCATCTTGAGATAAGTCCGTGTAAGACTTCATCTGAAAATTGAGAAGGAACCGGTGTAGGGTTGCCTGTTGATGAGCCCGTGTAAGACTACATCTGAGGTTGAGAAGGAACCTGTGTAGGGTTTCCTGTTGATGAGCCCGTGTAAGACTTCTTTTGAAAGAAAAGGAACCGGTGTAGGGTTGCCCGAGGATGATCAAGTAGATAATTGTCCTGTTTGGTTTCGGATATTAACCCACGATCAGTCGTCTACAGAATTTTCCTGGCTTGTTACCGGTGTTGATCTGGAACTGTAAAGGTAGATGGTAATCATCTTTTGATTGACTTTTTTTCTGAAAAGGCAAAGTATTAGTTGTATGCAATTTCATGATGCATGAACTGCATGATTTTAAGATGTTCTTAAAAATAAATGAGATTTGTGTTGTATGATGCGTATGCATGCTATAATGTATGAAGATGTGATGTTTATGAATGTATTCTCGTCTGGGAAAATAAATCCTTGACGAATGCCGGGAGCTTGTTTAATCCTGGGCTGATGTTTGAAGAGTAGAGTTCTTCATTTCCACTGGGGATGATGGTTGCAAGAATAAACCGGTAGGAGAAGATGACTCCGTTGGGGAATAAACTTGGTGGATAGATTACTCTGCAGGGAGTGAACTCTGTGGGGAAAGAGAGGTACTTCGCTGAGGTTGGTGATAACTCCGCTGGGGATAAGCTTCCATTGATAAGTTATGTTGGAAAATGAACTCCGCTGGGGATAGGAAGGCTTCGCCGGGGACGATCTTTCCGTGGTTTTCAGCTGAGGATAACCCAGTTATATCCTGGTGGGGAAATAACCTTTGAATAAAGCCGAGGAGAAGCTTTCGTACTCTGCATGGGTAAGCTTCCAGAATCTACTGGGGGTAAGCTTCCTACTGGGGAGATGGTTCAACTCTCTTGGGGAGACTTTTGAAATTGCACTGGGGAAGTGGCTCCACTTGATGTTCGGTATTCCGCCAGGGAACAATCTTAGATCAAAATTGCCGGGGATGCTTGTTAGGAATATTTGCACTCCGTTGGGGAATGTTGAGATCTTCTGGAGGATACCCAACTTCCTTGAGACTGATTGAGGATAACTCTGCTCGGGGAGAGTATTGCTGGCTTGCTGGATATTGGTGCCTTGTTAGGGTTGATTGGAGACCAACTGTTAGGGGAGTATTGCTGATTCTTGTCTTACTCGGCGGGGAGTGACGGTATCTTGGTTACGTTCTTCAGCCGAACTTGCCTTGGTACCTTGGTGGACAGAGCAATTAGATTGCTTAAATAACTCATATTGCCCCAGTTTCTGTGGGAGAAGGTACCGGTGGAGGTGCTTGATGACTGCCGATTTGACAAATCTTCTTCTGGTAGGCCAGTGACGAGATGACGGAACATAGTCGTACGCTTTTGATCCCTAACTTTTGCCTGGACCGCCCTTTCGGGTTTTCAGTCCACCAGGATACCCATTTTTGCCCAATCCGCCTTTTCAGGTTTTCGACTTGCCGGGTGTACAGATTTTTTTCATTTCATCCCTTATTTTTTCCGGAACCCTTTTGGTTCGCCGGGAAGCCCTTATTTTTTCCTAGGTGTGTCAACCTAGCGGGTCTTTGATTTTGCGTAGTATTTTTTCGACTATGTCCACGCTCTCAGAATGTAGGGAGGTGCCCCTGTTGATAGTGTTGTGTTGCCATACCACCAGAAGATGTTTGATCAGGCAAGATTTGTCGCTGGAATTCATGTCCAATTCCCCCAAGTGACTCAGGTGGGGATTTGCCCCTGGCTGTTTGGCATTTGAGAGATTCTTTGAATCTTGACTGGACTGCCCCAGATGATAGACCATAATCATGTCATGCCCCTTGATTGGAAGTGCTTTTGTTCATCAGATATTCTTCGTGCGAATTTCTCTGCTGTTCGAACAAATAGTCATATGCAAATAATGTTATTTTAAGAATGCAAAGCTTATGTCTGTCTTGAAGTTTTTGAAAATGCATTTTTCAGTAAAACATAGAAAATTTGTAAAATGTGATGTCAACTCAAGATTTTACGGCGAGCCTTAAGGAGTCAGGATACCTTTGTAACAATATGCTTTCGAACTAACCCATGCTTCAGCTAGGACTTTTTAAGGGTTATAACGTGGTCTGGTTCACGGTTTTAAGAAACAAATGATAAAGCCTCAAAATTTATTTGTACCCACCCGCTCTTCGTGATGTTCTTCAAACCTAAACTCAGTTGATCGTGCATTAGACCTTATTTGAGTCTTTGCTCTGTTATACCGGTGATGGTTCGGATATTGATGATTTATTTTGAATAGGAAGTCATTTCCTTTTTTGTTGAGGGTTTGTAGGACCTCTTTCTTTTTGATTTTGTTATCCCTGTTTTTTGCCTGAACTATTTCTTTTGTGATTACAGTCAGCGGGATGCCCCAGTTTTATAAGTCTCCTTCATAGGTTTTGACTTATTGGGCTTTTATTTTGAAAGATAATGACTACTTGTCCTTTATGATTATTCGGAACCATCACTGTCTTTTGTTTTAAAAGGAATTCTTTTGATGCCATCCGTTGTGCACCTGGATCAACTGAGAAGACTACCCTGCCCCAGGTTATGATTAAGGGTTTCAATTTTCGAAAAGAAAAACTCCTACTTCTTTGGATCAGAGGGGTTGACGAGGGATTATCTTCCTTATAACTCCAGTGTTTAGGAATTGAAACAATGCATGTACCTCATCAGCGGGGTCTGTTCAAAAGCATACTGTAAAGATCGTGGTATCGTTTTCGTCATCCTCCCTCAAGAGGCTTAGAATTTTAAAAGCGAGCGTTGAACATCAAAAATAAAAGCAATTTTGAATATAATGAACACAATTACTTCAAAACAGACACGTAGAATGCATTAATGAAATAACCAAGTTTGACATGAAATAAAATGTTTGAATAATCAAAAGAAAATTACAACTTGAACATTCGAATGAACAAAAGTTTTTTCAATCCTAGCCATGCTTTGGAAAGGGTGCAGTGATCACATTGGGAATCTCAGCAGGCTCGAATTCGATCTCTTTAGCATCGATCATATTCTGGATCTTGTACTTCAGCGCCCAACAATCCTCAGTATCGTGCCCCGGGCTATCAGAATGATAAGCACACCTCGCTTCTGGGTTGTAGTTTGGAGAGGAGGTCTTAGGATTTGCAGGAGGGTTGATCACCGCAATCAGATTCATTTTCAACATGTGTTGCAGTGCTTGTGACAATGGCATGTTGATGTTGGTGAATTGTCTTTTAGGCTCGTCCGGCCTTCGCTGATTTCCCTTTTGTGGTTGGCAGCGTGGTGCAGAACCAGAGATCATGACTGCCCCTGCATGTTGGTCACGACGACTCTTTTGACTGTATGCAGCATTAGACTCTTTCTTCCCCGTGTAAGGCTTTTTGTGAGTATTAGAAGGTGTGGCCTCTTGAATCTTCCCAGCCTTGATACCAGCTTCAATTCTCTCCCCAGTCAAGATCAAATATGTAAATCTAGCAGAAGAATTCCCAATCAGATGGTTGAAGAAAGGTCCAGACAGGGTCCCCAAGAACATGTCCACAAGCTCACGGTTAGTTAGAGGTGGCTGCACCCTTCCAGCAAGGTCTCTCCACTTTTGCGCATATTCTTTAAAGCCTTCGCCTGCACCCATAGACATTCCCTGAAGCTGAGTGCGCGTGGGAGCAAGGTCGGCATTGTACTGGTACTGCTTGTAGAATGCAGTGGCCAAGTCCTCCCAACTGTGGATGTTGGCTCCATTCAGTTGATAAAACCAGTCGAGTTGAGTTCCTGACAGACTATCCTGAAAGAAGTGAATCCATAAATTCTTGTCAGCCGTGTAGGGATGGATCCTCCTTATGTACGACCTGAGATGCAGCTTAGGACAGGATGCCCCGTCGTACTTTGCAAAGGCAGGTGCCTTGAATTTGTGCGGGAATACTACCCCAGAAGACAGACCTAGATCTTCGAAGTCCAGGCCGGGCACCTTTTGTATCTCCATAGCACTTAGTCGGTCTTCCAACTGTTTATACCTGTCCTCAGCTGGAGGGTACTGTTCATCATTGAAATTTATCTCGTTGTCGGAGACTACTGGGCTAGGACTCTCTCTCTCTCATGGGGGCTGCCTTTTCCAACAGATGGGGTAGTCTGCTCAACTTCATTTAGTGATCCCTTCCCAGATTTGCGTCTCGGGTTGAACAACACCGTTCTCTTCTTCTTCTTCTTCGAGAGCAGAGTCTTCAAATCCTGTTGACCCTGGGCTAGACTCTTAATCAACTCCTGGAACTGGGCGTTCTGAGCCTGGAGGGCCTTGATGGATTGCTCAGTAGATGATTCAGGATTCATAATGAGACTGCTGAAATAAACAACAAAGAAGGTAAGTGACCTGTAAACAGTGGTACCTGTAACGCCATGATATGTATGATATGCATGCAATGTTTTCAAGGATCTCGCGGGGTAAACAGAGAAATTGGTTAGAATTTTGTAGCTTGATGGAAGGAACTTCATGTTGTTGAGAGTCCTTCTTCAAGAGTCAAGGCTCACCATATCGAGTGGGTCATAGCCCCTGACTCAAATCATTAACCTTGGCTAGAGGAAAATAAATCCCCTTTGCCCCTTGCTAGACATTTGATTTATCATGACCTGCATCACAAACCCTTGAGATCCTTGAAATTGATTAGTCCTTATGTAGGATGTATGCAATGGTATGATGGTATGATGTCATGCTATGCATGGGGTGATATAAGTAACCCTGTAATGAGTCCCAATTTAGGACTGTTAAACAAAACCTGCAAGGAGCTCATGTGTTAGATAACAAGCATGCAAGTAGTCAAGTTTGAAAGCACACAAGTCACACAAGACAACCCTTAGAGTTTAGGCCAGCGTGAAGTTTGGGGTACTACCCTCTTGAAGTTGGTGGGCTCAAAACCTGTCCTATCAGAAGTAACCGGGTTCTAAGGATCTCAATATCATTGGATTGTTTTCTGTGTTCATTGTTTCGATTTAGCCACTGAACTGGCGATTGAAATATTCCAAGAAAACAACCCTCAACTGAGTGTAGTATCGAGTATCAACCATCTTCGGACTGCACCAAAGTCAGTTATCTCACTACCCTAAAGAGGCCAAGATGGTTCAATTAAGGTTCCTAAGGTCAGTTGATGCTTCACGGCACCACGCGGCAGCCCCGTACTCTCCTTGACTTGACTTAAGGGTTACCAGTACTCACCAAAGTGCCACATCAACATAGCAGACTGTTTCAATCGTGTCGGTATACCCCGCACAGTTCCCTCACAGTCTTGTTGCTACTTTCTAAGAAGGTATCCCCCAGATCCAGGTTAGGATCTATAGAACTCCCAAGACAGTACCCACAATAATAAAGCAAACAATTCAGACAATTGAAAACATAAGTGATCTTAGTCCTAAGGTACACCTCACTTTTATAACGTCCCCAGCAGAGTCGCCAGTTCTGTGATCGGTGGATTTAGAACTGACTGTTTAAAGCTGGTTCGCAAAATGCCGCGGTAAGCAAGAGTCACCACCGTCTTTTATTTTCTCCAACATGGACAGGACAAAAGCACGACAAAATTCCTTATGAGAACGTTTCTCGGTTCGGGAGGTAGATTTATAGAAAGGGAAGGTGTTAGCACCCTTTCTATCCATGGTTATCCATGGGCTCTTAGATACTTGCTCTTATGTTTTCAAAATGTTTGCTTTTCAATTGTGAGTGGGTTTGAAAAAAGTTTCATTGAAAGATTTCTGAATAACTCTTGTATCTGTCCTCAAGAGTGTTTGAAAAATTGTTTTGAAAGCTTTTTGAAAGTGTCGGTGTGAAAAGATTTTTGTTTGTTTTTGAAAAGAGCAAGTATCTATGAGTCATCTACCTACCCTAAGGAATTAGGCTATGTAAATGTCCTTAAGGTAGTGCCATCCCACCATTGAGAGGTAGGTAGCACCACCGTTGGAGGTGTTCGGGTCAATTCGAGTGTAGGGACAGTGTGGTCACCGAAGCAACAATAGGACACCTTAGAAGCTACCCTTATGTCCTTGATCCTTTTTTAATCCGAGGCAACCGTTTCGAGGCAACTATTCCGAGGCAACTGTTTCGAGGCAACTGTTTCGAGGCAACTGGATCATGGACATAAGGACTTACTAAAACGTCCTATACTTGACGACCACGTTTCGAAGGCAACAGGTGAGGCATACCCTAGAAGTGGTGTGTGTATTTGTGTGTTGTTTTCAGTTTATGTTTTATCTTTGATCGTACGCTTGTTTTTAATTAGCATACATTCTTTCATACAAAGTTAGAATTTAAGAGTGCGGAAAATTAAAAGACGGAAAGATAAAAGCTACGCTATTACAAGGCGCGGGTCTATACATCGCCAAAGTACAAAGACCCGTTTTTGATAAAAATGCGGAAAGTAAAAAGAAAAGCGATAAACCTAATTACTATTACATCCTTGAGCAGTTACATAATATTCAATAAGAAAAAATAATGCGCGAAATAGAAATTAAAATTGAACGTCCGAGGGTTTCGACCCTTTGCTTGAAATTAAATTAAATTAAAGCCTAATTATTATTTAATTAAAGAATAGTGTTTTTTATGTTTTTGTATTTATTAAAAAGAATTAAAGTTAAAGTTAGTGAAACCCTAGTTCTAAATTATTTTAATTGTTAAAGAAAAAGGTCAAAATTAGGCTAATTAACTAAATTATTTAATTTACATGTTTATTTACAAAAATAATAGTTAATAATAATAATAAATAATGAGGAATAATTAATTAAGAAAAAGATAAAATGTCAAAACCTAATTCTATGTATTTTATTTATTAAGAAAATATTGAGTTAAAACCTAAATTAACTAGATTAATTGTTAGTTATTCATTTACAAAAATATTCAAATGGTGAAATTAAATATTAATTAAAAAATTTTTTTTTGAGTTTCTGATTTTTCTATGGAAAATTAATTTTAGTGAGTTAATAATAATTATAAAAATAAAACAATTGAAAGAAATTTAAAAGAAAGAAAAGAAAATTAAATTGCAAACCAAGGGGGGTGTCAGGCCCATATGGAGGTATTTGTGAGGAATTCAGGCCCATCAGCCAAAGGCCTTGTTTGACTTTCCACGCTTGTGTGTACGTCCATTGACTGAGCCCTACCATGGACTTCATTCTGTGGCCTTCAGATTATTCATCCAGGCCATCTGGCAAGCCAATGCATGAAGACGTATGGTGGGACGTTGAGAATACGCTGCATGTGAATATATTGGAACAAAAAATAACAATTATGTGGGGGGACCTGGGAATCGAACCCAGGTCCCAACGCTTGAGGGACACGTTGCCAACCAGCTGAGCTATTGCGTTTGTTTGTAAATATAATAGACAACAATCATTATGTAAGAAAACAAATGTTAGTGGTATAACACAAACAAAACGCGCCAGATTTTAAATGCTCCAGTCACCATATGCCACGCGTGCTTCGTCTTCGTTTGCCTGCAATTATATGAAACAAGTAGCGGGGGTTTTAAACCCCCACAAATTGAAAGTGTGGAAAATAGCGATTACGCCCATAGGTTAAATAAATTGAGCGCGAGGGTTTCAATCGCTTCGTCTCGTTGCAAGGAATTTGTCGATACTGGTTTGATAGTCCAATTTTACAGCATATGCAAAGCCCCAATTTTTGAGCTCTGAAACCCTAATGTCCTTCAATGGTAGATTTTGATACAAGCAGTTTTAGAACAATTAAACTATACCAAACGCTTCAGGAAGATGTTAATAGCATAAATCAATAATCAAAACACATGAATGATGCGTGGAAATTAAAATTCGATTATGAAATATTTGTGAAGAAACGTGACTCTGTTCTACCGTTTCTTTGAGTATGGAAGCTTGTTCTTGATGCCAATAGTTTCCTAGAAATGTCAGTAATGTAATGGAAACGTTTTGAGGCCTTGAATTACTCTGCAAATATGAAATCAGTTTCCAAGTTTTTGTTGAAAAGTTGCAAAGTGGTTATGGAGCATGAGCATCTGTTTCGTGTCTGTCTCTGTAGGGTTTCACTCAGCCTTTGTATGTGAAGCAAATTAGGTCAAGAAAGAGCCCAAAAGTCCATGAATTAATGGCTTGAATATTTGATTGCCAATCATGTATTTTCCAATCTTTTTCCATGAAAATTTTGCCAATTGTGGAAGATCTTGTCCCCTTGGATGATGCACGAAATCTTTAGCATATTTGGAGTATATTTGCTGCACAAAAAGATTTGAAAAAGCATTATTTGATATTTTTCTACAATTAAAACTAATTAAATGAATTAATAAGAATAAAAATTCAATTAATTAATTAAAAATAAGAAAATAAATCCTTTTACGCTCAATGGGTCGTGCATAGGCTTTGGGTAATGATTCAAGGAAGAATTTGAGGCCCATTAGCAATTTTGAAGCTTTTTAGGCAAAGTTGACTTTTGAAAGTTCCCAAAAATTTCCCAACTTCTCCAATGCATATCTTGCTCAATTTTGAAGCTATGATCATGTTCTTGGACATTTAGGAAAGGTCTTGAAGTCCTCTAACCAATGCCTTTGGTCCCATGTCATTTTGATTTACCAATCTCAAGTTATGGTCTTTGACTTAAAGTGCCTTTTTGTTGACTTTTGAAAATGACCTATAATGTTGAAATTGATAACTTTTTGTGAGAGCACTTCTTGGACTTGAAGTGTGAAGATGAGTTGTAGGAAATGTCATCCCTTTCAAAATGAGATTTGTATGGGATTTTTCTGATGAACCATGATGAAGTTATGCCTTGGTCAATTTGCAGTTGACTTTTCAACTGTCCAAAAATAGAAACTTTTGCATCTTGAGACTTTTTGAGCCATGCTTGAGGAATCATGATCAAGAATTGATCAAATGATGATTGTGGCCTCAAAATAAGATGTTGACCAAATTTTTTGACTTTTGACTGTCAAATGACCATTTTGCCCCTGCAGTTGACTGTGGATCAATTAGGGTTTTTGACTGTGCAACTTGATGCTGTGAGTCTTGAAACTTGACATATGGATGCTTAACAATGTACATAGGCATGTGGGACTTGATTGGACCCTTGAAAATCTCAATTTCTTTGCAAGAACCAAAACCCTAATTTTGACTGTATTAGGAGGCAATTGGACTGTGCCACCCTTGAGGGATTTTGAACCATTTGAAGATTGTCCTTGGCAAATCTTGAAGAATATGGGAGGGCAAATTTTGGGGTACAACAGTTGCCCCTGTTCAATCTTCTTAGACCTGAGGATGTAGATTGGCTGGCGTGCCTTTCGTAATCCGAAGGTGAAAGATGATTGAACACTAGAGTGCCCATGAATTTGCACTCACATAGTGGAGTATCAGCAGTGTGATAGCGGGAATGGGCTTACAGATGCCATTTGGAGGGATGATGGATAGGAGGATGGGCTTATAGACGCCATCTGGAGATGCGACAGAACCTTGTCGGGAATGGGCTTATAGATGCCATTTGGAACTGTTGGTAGGTGGATGGGCTTATAGATGCCATCTGGAGGTTGTCTGTTGAATTGTAATTTTTGTGAGTTGAAAGAGGGAACCTGTGTAGGGTTGCCTGATGATGAGCTCGTGTAAAACTACATCCTGGAAGAAGTAAAACCTGGGTAGGGTTTCTGATGACGAGCCCGTGTAAAACTGCATCTGAAAGGGAGAAGGAACCTGTGTAGGGTTTACTGATGACGAGTCCGTGTAAGACTACGCCTGGAGTTTGAGGAGGGAACCCGTGTGGGGTTACTTTGATGATGAGCCCGTGTAAAACTGCATCCTGGAAGAAGTAAAACCTGGGTAGGGTTTCTGATGACGAGTCCGTGTAAAACTGCATCTTTGGAAAGAGAGAACCTGTGTAGGGTTTCTTTGACGACGAGCCCGTGTAAAACTACGTCTGGAGAGAGAGAACCTGTGTAGGGTTTCTTCGGGATAAGTTCGTGTAAAACTTCTGGAGGAACCGAGGTAAGGTTACTCCGGGATAAGTCCGTGTGAGACTTCTGGAGGAACCGGGGTAAGGTTACTGCAGGGTAAGTTCGTGTAAAACTTCTGGATGAACCGGGGTAAGGTCATCTTGAGATAAGTCCGTGTAAGACTTATGGAGGAACCGGGGTAAGGTTACTGCAGGATAAGTTTGTGTAAAACTTCTGGATGAATCGGGGTAAGGTCATCTTGAGATAAGTCCGTGTAAGACTTCTGGAGGAACCGGGGTAAGGTTACTGCAGGATAAGTCCGTGTAAGACTTATGGATGAACCGGGGTAAGGTCATCTTGAGATAAGTCCGTGTAAGACTTCATCTGAAAATTGAGAAGGAACCGGTGTAGGGTTGCTTGTTGATGAGCCCGTGTAAGACTACATCTGAGGTTGAGAAGGAACCTGTGTAGGGTTTCCTGTTGATGAGCCCATGTAAGACTTCTTTTGAAAGAAAAGGAACCGGTGTAGGGTTGCCCGAGGATGATCAAGTAGATAATTGTCCTGTTTGGTTTCGAATATTAACCCACGATCAGTCGTCTACAGAATTTTCCTGGCTTGTTACCGGTGTTGATCTGGAACTGTAAAGGTAGATGGTAATCATCTTTTGATTGACTTTTTTTCTGAAAAGGCAAAGTATTAGTTGTATGCAATTTCATGATGCATGAACTGCATGATTTTAAGATGTTCTTAAAAATAAATGAGATTTGTGTTGTATGATGCGTATGCATGCTATAATGTATGAAGATGTGATGTTTATGAATGTATTCTCGTCTGGGAAAATAAATCCTTGACGAATGCCGGGAGCTTGTTGAATCTTGGGCTGATGTTTGAAGAGTAGAGTTCTTCATTTCCACTGGGGATGATGGTTGTAAGAATAAACCGGTAGGAGAAGATGACTCTGTTGGGGAATAAACTTGGCGGATAGATTACTCTGCAGGGAGTGAACTCTGTGGGGAAAGAGAGGTACTTCGCTGAGGTTGGTGATAACTCCGCTGGGGATAAGCTTCCATAGATAAGTTATGTTGGAAAATGAACTCCGCTGGGGATAGGAAGGCTTCGCCAGGGATGATCTTTCCGTGGTTTTCAGCTGAGGATAACCCAGTTATATCCTGGTGGGGAAATAACCTTTGAATAAAGCCGGGGAGAAGCTTTCGTGCTCTGCAGGGGTAAGCTTCCAGAATCTACTGGGGGTAAGCTTCCTACTGGGGAGATGGTTCAACTCTCCTGGGGAGACTTTTGAAATTGCACTGGGGAAGTGGCTCCACTTGATGTTCGGTATTCCGCCAGGGAACAATCTTAGATCAAAATTGCCGGGGATGCTTGTTAGGAATATTTGCACTCCGTTGGGGAATGTTGAGATCTTCTGGAGGATACCCAACTTCCTTGAGACTGATTGAGGATAACTCTGCTCGGGGAGAGTATTGCTGGCTTGCTGGATATTGGTGCCTTGTTAGGGTTGATTGGAAACCAACTGTTAGGGGAGTATTGCTGATTCTTGTCTTACTCGGCGGGGAGTGACGGTATCCTGGTTACGTTCTTCAGCCGAACTTGCCTTGGTACCTTGGTGGACAGAGCAATTAGATTGCTTAGATAACTCATATTGCCCCAGTTTCTCTGGGAGAAGGTACCTGTGGAGGTGCTTGATGACTGCCGATTTGACAAATCTTCTTTTGGTAGGCCAGTGACGAGATGACGGAACATAGTCGTACGCTTTTGATCCCTAAATTTTGCCTGGACCGCCCTTTCGGGTTTTCAGTCCACCAGGATACCCATTTTTGCCCAAGCCGCCTTTTCAGGTTTTCGACTTGCCGGGTGTACAGATTTTTTTCATTTCATCCCTTATTTTTGCCCGAACCCTTTTGGTTCGCCGGGAAGCCCTTATTTTTTCCTAGGTGTGTCAACCTAGCGGGTCTTTGATTTTGCGTAGTATTTTTTCGACTATGTCCACGCTCTCAGAATGTAGGGAGGTGCCCCTGTTGATAGTGTTGTGTTGCCATACCACCAGAAGATGTTTGATCAGGCAAGATTTGTCGCTGGAATTCATGTCCAATGCCCCCAAGTGACTCAGGTGGGGATTTGCCCCTGGCTGTTTGGCATTTGAGAGATTCTTTGAATCTTGACTGGACTGCCCCAGATGATAGACCATGATCATGTCATGCCCCTTGATTGGAAGTGCTTTTGTTCATCAGATATTCTTTGTGCGAATGTCTCTGCTGTTCGAACAAATAGTCATATGCAAATAATGTTATTTTAAGAATGCAAAGCTTATGTCTGTCTTGAAGTTTTTGAAAATGCATTTTTCAGTAAAACATAGCAAATTTGTAAAATGTGATGTCAACTCAAGATTTTACGGCGAGCCTTAAGGAGTCAGGATACCTTTGTAATAGTATGCTTTCGAACTAACCCATGCTTCAGCTAGGACTTTTTAAGGGTTATAACATGGTCTGGTTCACGGTTTTAAGAAACAAAGGATAAAGGCTCAAAATTTATTTGTACCCACCCGCTCTTCGTGATGTTCTTCAAACCTAAACTCAGTTGATCGTGCATTAGACCTTATTTGAGTCTTTGCTCTGTTATACCGGTGATGGTTCGGATATTGATGATTTATTTTGAATAGGCAGTCATTTCCTTTTTTGTTGAGGGTTTGTAGGACCTCTTTCTTTTTGATTTTGTTATCCCTGTTTTTTGCCTGAACTGTTTCTTTTGTGATTACAGTCAGCGGGATGCCCCAGTTTTATAAGTCTCCTTCATAGGTTTTGACTGATTGGGATTTTATTTTGAAAGATAATGACTACCTGTCCTTTATGATTATTCGGAACCATCACTGTCTTTTGTTTCAGAAGGACTTCTTTTGATGCCATCCGTTGTGCACCTGGATCAATTGAGAAGACTACCCTGCCCCAGGTTATGATTAAGGGTTTCAATTTTCGAAAAGAAAAACTCCTACTTCTTTGGCTCAGAGGGGTTGACGAGGGATTATCTTCCTTATAACTCTAGTGTTTAGGAATTGAAACAATGCCTGTACCTCATCAGCGGGGTCTGTTCAAAAGCATACTGTAAAGATCGTGGTATCGTTTTCGTCATCCTCCCTCAAGAGGCTTAGAATTTTAAAAGCGAGCGTTGAACATCAAAAATAAAAGCAATTTTGAATATAATGAACACAATTACTTCAAAACAGACACGTATAATGCATTAATGAAATAACCAAGTTTGACATGAAATAAAATGTTTGAACAATCAAAAGAAAATTACAACTTGAACATTCGAATGAACAAAAGTTTTTTCAATCCTAGCCATGCTTTGGCAAGGGAGCAGTGATCACATTGGGAATCTCAGCAGGCTCGAATTCGATCTCTTTAGCATCGATCATATTCTGGATCTTGTACTTCAGCGCCCAACAATCCTCAGTATCGTGCCCCGGGCTATCAGAATGATAAGCACACCTCGCTTCTGGGTTGTAGTTTGGAGAGGAGGTCTTGGGATTTGCAGGAGGGTTGATCACCACAATCAGATTCATTTTCAACATGTGTTGCAGTGCTTGTGACAATGGCATGTTGATGTTGGTGAATTGTCTTTTAGGCTCGTCCGACCTTCGCTGATTTCCCTTTTGTGGTTGGCAGCGTGGTGCAGAACCAGAGATCATGACTGCCCCTGCATGTTGGTCACGACGACTCTTTTGACTGTATGCAGCATTAGACTCTTTCTTCCCCGTGTAAGGCTTTTTGTGAGTATCAGAAGGTGTGGCCTCTTGAATCTTCCCAGCCTTGATACCAGCTTCAATTCTCTCCCCAGTCAAGATCAAATCTGTAAACCCAGCAGAAGAATTCCCAATCAGATGGTTGAAGAAAGGTCCAGACAGGGTCCCCAAGAACATGTCCACAAGCTCACGGCCAGTTAGAGGTGGCTGCACCCTTCCAGCAAGGTCTCTCCACTTTTGCGCATATTCTTTAAAGCCTTCGCCTGCACCCATAGACATTCCCTGAAGCTGAGTGCGCGTGGGAGCAACGTCGGCATTATACTGGTACTGCTTGTAGAATGCAGTGGCCAAGTCCTCCCAGCTGTGGATGTTGGCTCCATTCAGTTGATAAAACCAGTCGAGTTGAGTTCCTGACAGACTATCCTGAAAGAAGTGAATCCATAAATTCTTGTCAGCCGTGTAGGGCTGGATCCTCCTTATGTACGACCTGAGATGCAGCTTAGGACAGGATGCCCTGTCGTACTTTGCAAAGGCAGGTGCCTTGAATTTGTGCGGGAATACTACCCCAGAAGACAGACCTAGATCTTCGAAGTCCAGGCCGGGCACCTTTTGTATCTCCATAGCACTTAGTCGGTCTTCCAACTGTTTATACCTGTCCTCAGCTGGAGGGTACTGTTCATCATTGAAATTTATCTCGTTGTCGGAGACTACTGGGCTAGGACTCTCTCTCTCATGGGGGCTGCCTTTTCCAACAGATGGGGTAGTCTGCTCAACTTCATTTAGTGATCCATTCCCAGATTTGCGTCTCGGGTTGAACAACACCGTTCTCTTCTTCTTCTTCTTCGAGAGCAGAGTCTTCAAATCCTGTTGACCCTGGGCTAGACTCTTAATCAACTCCTGGAACTGGGCGTTCTGAGCCTGGAGGGCCTTGATGGATTGCTCAGTAGATGATTCAGGATTCATAATGAGACTGCTGAAATAAACAGCAAAGAAGGTAAGTGACCTGTAAACAGTGGTACCTGTAACACCATGATATGTATGATATGCATGCAATGCTTTCAAGGATCTCGCGGGGTAAACAGAGAAATTGGTTAGAATTTTGTAGCTTGATGGAAGGAACTTCATGTTGTTGAGAGTCCTTCTTCAAGAGTCAAGGCTCACCATATCGAGTGGGTCATAGCCCCTGACTCAAATCATTAACCTTGGCTAGAGGAAAATAAATCCCCTTTGCCCCTTGCTAGACATTTGATTTATCATGACCTGCATCACAAACCCTTGAGATCCTTGAAATGGATTAGTCCTTATGTAGGATGTATGCAATGGTATGATGGTATGATGTCATGCTATGCATGGGGTGATATAAGTAACCCTGTAATGAGTCCCAATTAAGGACTGTTAAACAAAACCTGCAAGGAGCTCATGTGTTAGATAACAAGCATGCAAGTAGTCAAGTTTGAAAGCACACAAGTCACACAAGACAGCCCTTAGAGTTTAGGCTAGCGTGAAGTTTGGGGTACTACCCTCTTGAAGTTGGTGGGCTCAAAACCTGTCCTATCAGAAGTAACCGGGTTCTAAGGATCTCAATATCATTGGATTGTTTTCTGTGTTCATCGTTTCGATTTAGCCACTGAACTGGCGATCGAAATATTCCAAGAAAACAACCCTCAACTGAGTGTAGTATCGAGTATCAACCATCTTCGGACTGCACCAAAGTCAGTTATCTCACTACCCTAAAGAGGCCAAGATGGTTCAATTAAGGTTCCTAAGGTCAGTTGATCCTTCACGACACCACGCGGCGGCCCCGTACTCTCCTTGACTTGACTCAAGGGTTACCGATACTCACCAAAGTGCCACATCAACGTAGCAGACTGTTTCAACCGTGTCGGTATACCCCGCACAGTTCCCTCACAGTCTTGTTGTTACTTTCTAAGAAGGTATCCCCCATATCCGGGTTAGGATCTATAGAACTCCCAAGACAGTACCCACAATAATAAAGCAAACAATTCAGACAATTGAAAACACAAGTGATCTTACTCCTAAGGTACACCTCACTTTTATAACGTCCCCAGCAGAGTCGCCAGTTCTGTGATCGGTGGATTTAGAACTGACTGTTTAAAGCTGGTTCGCGAAATGTCGCGGTAAGCAAGAGTCGCCACCGTCTTTTATTTTCTCCAACATGGACAGGACAAAAGCACAACAAAATTCCTTATGAGAACGTTTCTCGGTTCGGGAGGTAGATTTATAGAAAGGGAAGGTGTTAGCACCCTTTCTATCCATGGTTATCCATGGTTATCCATGGGCTCTTAGATACTTGCTCTTATGTTTTCAAAATGTTTGCTTTTCAATTGTGAGTGGGTTTGAAAAAAGTTTCATTGAAAGATTTCTGAATAACTCTTGTATCTGTCCTCAAGAGTGTTTGAAAAATTGTTTTGAAAGCTTTTTGAAAGTGTCGGTGTGAAAAGATTTTTGTTTGTTTTTGAAATGAGCAAGTATCTATGAGTCATCTACCTACCCTAAGGAATTAGGCTGTGTAAATGTCCTTAATGTAGTGCCATCCCACCATTGAGAG
Organism: Vicia faba; assembly: GCA_948472305.1. Lineage (NCBI taxonomy): Eukaryota > Viridiplantae > Streptophyta > Magnoliopsida > Fabales > Fabaceae > Vicia > Vicia faba. The sequence goes on from OX451737.1 coordinate 1,577,792,082, forward strand.
GTAGGTAGCACCACCGTTGGAGGTGTTCGGGTCAATTCGAGTGTAGGGACAGTGTGGTCACCGAAGCAACAGTAGGACACCTTAGAAGCTACCCTTATGTCCTTGATCCTTTTTTAATCCGAGGCAACCGTTTCGAGGCAACTATTCTGAGGCAACTGTTTCGAGGCAACTGTTTCGAGGCAACTGGATCATGGACATAAGGACTTACTAAAACGTCCTATACTTGACGACCACGTTTCGAAGGCAACAGGTGAGGCGTATCCTAGAAGTGGTGTGTGTATATGTGTGTTGTTTTCAGTTTATGTTTTATCTTTGATCATGGCATTGTGAGCTACGCTTGTTTTTAATTAGCATACATTCTTTCATACAAAGTTAGAATTTAAGAGTGCGGAAAATTAAAAGACGGAAAGATAAAAGCTACGCTATTACAAGGCGCGGGTCTATACATCGCCAAAGTACAAAGACCCGTTTTTGATAAAAATGCGGAAAGTAAAAAGAAAAGCGATAAACCTAATTACTTTTACATCCTTGAGCAGTTACATAATATTCAATAAGAAAAAATAATGCGCGAAATAGAAATTAAAATTGAACGTCCGAGGGTTTCGACCCTTTGCTTGAAATTAAATTAAATTAAAGCCTAATTATTATTTAATTAAAGAAAATTGTTTTTTATGTTTTTGTATTTATTAAAAAGAATTAAAGTTAAAGTTAGTGAAACCCTAGTTCTAAATTATTTTAATTGTTAAAGAAAAAAGGTCAAAATTAGGCTAATTAACTAAATTATTTAATTTACATGTTTATTTACAAAAATAATAGTTAATAATAATAATAATAAATAATGAGGAAGAATTAATTAAGAAAAAGATAAAATGTCAAAACCTAATTCTATGTATTTTATTTATTAAGAAAATATTGAGTTAAAACCTAAATTAACTAGATTAATTGTTAGTTATTCATTTACAAAAATATTCAAATGGTGAAATTAAATATTAATTAAAAAAACATTTTTTGAGTTTCTGATTTTTCTATGGAAAATTAATTTTAGTGAGTTAATAATAATTATAAAAATAAAACAATTGAAAGAAATTTAAAAGAAAGAAAAGAAAATTAAATTGCAAACCAAGGGGGGTGTCAGGCCCATATGGAGGTATTTGTGAGGAATTCAGGCCCATCAGCCAAAGGCCTTGTTTGACTTTCTACGCTTGTGTGTACGTCCATTGACTGAGCCCTACCATGGACTTCATTCTGTGGCCTTCAGATTATTCATCCAGGCCATCTGGCAAGCCAATGCATGAGGACGTATGGTGGGACGTTGAGAATACGCTGCATGTGAATATATTGGAACAAAAAATAACAATTATATGGGGGGACCTGGGAATCGAACCCAGGTCCCAACGCTTGAGGGACACGTTGCCAACCAGCTGAGCTATTGCGTTTGTTTGTAAATATAATAGACAACAATCATTATGTAAGAAAACAAATGTTAGTGGTATAACACAAACAAAACGCGCCAGATTTTAAATGCTCCAGTCACCATATGCCACGCGTGCTTCGTCTTTGTTTGCCTGCAATTATATGAAACAAGTAGCGGGGGTTTTAAACCCCCACAAATTGAAAGTGTGGAAAATAGCGATTACGCCCATAGGTTAAATAAATTGAGCGCGAGGGTTTCAATCGCTTCGTCTCGTTGCAAGGAATTTGTCGATACTGGTTTGATAGTCCAATTTTACAGCATATGCAAAGCCCCAATTTTTGAGCTCTGAAACCCTAATGTCCTTCAATGGTAGATTTGATACAAGCAGTTTTAGAACAATTAAACTATACCAAACGCTTCAGGAAGATGTTAATAGCATAAATCAATAATCAAAACACATGAATGATGCGTGGAAATTAAAATTCGATTATGAAATATTTGTGAAGAAACGTGACTCTGTTCTACCGTCTCTTTGAGTATGGAAGCTTGTTCTTGATGCCAATATATTCCTAGCAATGTCAGTAATGTAATGGAAACGTTTTGAGGCCTTGAATTACCCTGCAAATATGAAATCAGTTTCCAAGTTTTTGTTGAAAAGTTACAAAGTGGTTATGGAGCATGAGTAGCTGTTTCGTGTCTGTCTCTGTAGGGTTTCACTCAGCCTTTGTATGTGAAGCAAATTAGGTCAAGAAAGAGCCCAAAAGTCCATGAATTAATGGCTTGAATATTTGATTGCCAATCATGTATTTTCCAATCTTTTTCCATGAAAATTTTGCCAATTGTGGAAGATCTTGTCCCCTTGGATGATGCACGAAATCTTTAGCATATTTGGAGTATATTTGCTGCACAAAAAGATTTGAAAAAGCATTATTTGATATTTTTCTACATTTAAAACTAATTAAATGAATTAATAAGAATAAAAATTCAATTAATTAATTAAAAATAAGAAAATAAATCCTTTTAAGCTCAATGGGTCGTGCATAGGCTTTGGGTAATGATTCAAGGAAGAATTTGAGGCCCATTAGCAATTTTGAAGCTTTTTAGGCAAAGTTGACTTTTGAAAGTTCCCAAAAATTTCCCAACTTCTCCAATGCATATCTTGCTCAATTTTGAAGCTATGATCATGTTCTTGGACATTTTGGAAAGTTCTTGAAGTCCTATAACCAATGCCTTTAGTCCCATGTCATTTTGATTTACCAATCTCAAGTTATGGTCTTTGACTTAAAGTGCCTTTTTGTTGACTTTTGAAAATGACCTATAATGTTGAAATTGATAACTTTTTGTGAGAGAATTTCTTGGACTTGAAGTGTGAAGATGAGTTGTAGGAAATGTCATCCCCTTCAAAATGAGCTTTGGATGGGATTTTTCTGATGAACCATGAAGAAGTTATGCCTTGGTCAATTTGCAGTTGACTTTTCAACTGTCCAAAAATAGAAACTTTTGCATCTTGAGACTTTTTGAGCCATGCTTGAGGAATCATGATCAAGAATTGATCAAATGATGATTGTGGCCTCAAAATAAGATGTTGACCAAAAAATTTGACTTTTGACTGTCAAATGACCATTTTGCCCCTGCAGTTGACTGTGGAGCAATTAGGGTTTTTGACTGTGCAACTTGATGCTGTGAGTCTTGAAACTTGACATATGGATGCTTGACAATGTACATAGGCATGTGGGACTTGATTGGACCCTTGAAAATCTCAATTTCTTTGCAAGAACCAAAACCCTAATGTTGACTGTATTAGGAGGCAATTGGACTGTGCCATCCTTGAGGGATTTTGAACCATTTGGAGATTGTCCTTGGCAAATCTTGAAGAATATGGGAGGGCAAATTTTGGGGTACAACAATATGCCATTTCGAGTTGTGATGTGGATTGTTGATTTACATTTGATACTCCTTGTTATTTGCTAACTCTTCTCGTGACATTGTGCAAGTTTTGGAAGGTGATTCATCGGGACACATTTGTCTAATTTTTACTATTTGCTTGTGTAGCATTGCTTGGTGCAGGATATTAGCTTGGAGCGTGCATTGCTTGTGATTTATTTTTGTATTGTATTGGATATTGTATCTAATTTGGTTTGTTTATTAATGTTATGTCGCTCAAAGTATTCTGGGTTTCTTGGCTTGTACCTGCTATATAACTGACTCTTATCTGTTTGGTATATTTCTGGGTTTATTTTTCAGCATTTGTTTACCGCTTTTCTAATGCCATGAGAAGTAGAAATAGAGATGCATGGTTATTTACCGCTTTCCTTGCCATGAGAAGTAGGACTAGATATGCATGTTCTAGGAGTCCTTGCGTTAGGCGGGCAATGCTGTTTTACAAGACCTGTAGCAGGAAATTCCTACTTGAGCTTATTTGTTTACCATTCTGTGTGTTTATATTTGTGCCAAAAACATCTATGAAGGCGTCCCATTCTGATTCCTCATTGATAAGTCCTCAAAGAAGGCATGTGGAAAAGGGTTCACAATCGACCCCCACAATTTCTTGTCCACACGTAATTCGTAGCCCGCGTCGTATGTCGATGCTACGAATCGTCCTATTCTTGTATCGAGCTGGTCAAGTGGAGAAGGGTTTGCAATCAACCACCGCGCTTTGTCATTAGCTCATGTTCCATGCACATTGGCGCTATGATGTGATATCATTATTGCCTTCTATCTCCTACCTCAATTACGTGATATCTTGGTTAGGTGTTTAGTCTCTTATGACGATTCACTCCCGTTCTTATCTTTCCTAGATAACGTGATATCTTGAATAAGAGTTGACACCCCTTATTCTTCTTTCCAAGATGACGTGATATCATGTTTAAGAACTACTTATTCCCGCATTCTTTCCTGCCTCGATGATTAGATATCTTGGTTAAGCCTCCCTTTATCCTACCTTGATTACCCGATATCTTGGTTAGGTGCCCGTTCTTCCTTGTCCTACCTCGATGATACGATATCGTGGTTAGGCATGACCCCTCTCCCTTTCCTTCCTTAGTAACATGATACCTCGGTTAGGCGTGTGCTACTTGAGTGAGTGGATGCTCCTCATGCTTTGTGTGTTTACTTTCCATTGCACCTTTGCCATGCTCTTATAGGATTTCTCGATTTAATCTTAGGAAGCGAATTGAGATAGACCTTTGGTTGCAAACCATGCATGCTAACATAGGTAGATTTAACTTTTATCCTCAACTATAAGATCAACTTGGCATGAAAACTCTAGGCTTACTTTGCTAGTTTCCCTTAGACCATTTTCTTTCTCTTTTGCATTTGCGTTAAAACTAAAACTTCTTCTTTTTTATTTCAACTTCATAAAACACTCTAATAATACAAAAACCCTTTTTCTAGGTAAAAACACCAACCAATTCAAACTTCATTTTGCCATTTGGCTTTTGTTTTAAAACCCTTTTTCAAAGTAAAAAACATACAACAAACTGAAACACGTGAGCCAAATTACGACGTTCTTATTCCTCAAAAGGGATACGTAGGAAACAAGTCATGTGGCTTATACGAGCAAAACTTTTTAAATATTCCTTCTTTTCCCCGTATTTTCTTTTGCATGCATTCCCTCAAAGCATTAAGCTTTAGACATATATTTTTACACACCCTTAGATTAGAGCAAACAAAAGTGGATCCTGTGGAGTACCACAGACGCGTGGGGTGCTAATAACTTCCCCTCGCTTAACCGACTTTCGTACCCTTTATCTTATTTTCAAGACCATCTTATATGTTTCTTTGGGGTTCTCTCGATATCTTCCCTTCCTTCGGGATAAATAGAGTTCAGTGGCGACTTTGTGTTATTTTCGCGGCGCGACAACACCTATAAAAAATTCATCAGTGGAAGAAAAACACGAAAACATGAGGAATTCGACCCTCACACAACAATCTTGCAAAGAAAGACTAAATTATGCCTTAATCCAAACACTCATATTGAAACCATAAAATCAAGAATCACAAGGGCTTTTCAATATTGTAATGCGGCTTGGTTAACAAATAAGGGGAAAGATCCTAAAGCTAATTGAATTAAATATAATGTAATGTAGTTTGGATTTTCAAGGTTGTAATGTGACTTGACTTTTCAAGATTGTAATATGGCTTGTCTCAACATCCAATTTTAGAAACTTATGTACAATTGGAGATCAAAATAATTGTTCTAGATTAAATCTTCTTGGCATGAACAAATAATTGAGATATATCCAAAAGGAATCTTTCAGAATCAACTCAAATCTGTCAAGAATAATAACAACTTATACTGATGTTCTAGTACAACATGTCACAACATGTGTCAGAACATTTGTCTTCAATGTAGACTAACCAACATGTTAGGACATCTCACACAACATCTTGATCTGAACCATGTTTTAGCAAAATTGCTGCCAATCCTAAAACCATGGTACTCCCTTTTTTCATTCTAATGAGTTTTTGTATAAGTAAAGGTTGACATTGTTAAGCCGAGGTAAGATTGCAGCGGTCTGCTACAAGAAACAAACACTGAGAGTAGAAGATGGACTTAGAAAAATAGGGAAAATAAATATTGCAATTAGCTTGCTTCAAGGGAAAACGTAAAGGGCAGATGGAATTGGATGGAATCTTATCCGAATAAAAGAGAGAAAAATATTTGAATACAAAGGATAAGGTTTCTAGGTGCTAAAAGAAAAAAGAAGGTACATGAATTATCCGTGCGAATACATTTGCTGACACTTAAAATCCAACTATTAAGATATTAATTGGGCTTTATCTTGACCCAAACCAAGGCCCAATTGTCAAGACTATATATTGTTCTTGCCTCTCTATTTTTACAAGATTCCAATAATTTGCTAAATTTCACTCTCAAAGCTCTCATAACTCTCTCTACTCTTCTCTCAAACTCAAGAACACAAAAGAGTCAAGATTCAAAATTCCTCTTCCCTTAAAAATTTCAACTATGCTGGAATCTCCCTAGCACCAATGACCGCTAGCCTTCTCGCCATAAAAACTGGCCGGTCCTCCTACCTCACTGCGCACGACTCCGACTGCCACCTCCTCTGTCATAAGCCGTCACAACAACTCCTTCCTTTCTTTTGCACGATTTTCAAGCAGTTCTTCTCTGTGTGCTGTGATCGCGATTCTTTGATCCGACATCCTCCTCTTCTCCTCTTCGATTTCAATTTGATAATTTCTCATTCTCTTGATTTAAGTGCTTTTACATAAATGATTTTGTGATAAGTGTTTATTTGATAATTGTGGATCAAATTGATTCTTGAATTGTGAGTGTTGCAAAAATATGGAATTTGTTAATTTTTTGAGGATCCCATGAAGCTTTATGTGTTGGAAACGATAAATTACTTGTAATTCCAAATTAACATGTCAAAATTGGATTGCGATTCGGTGCCTTGTGCATAATTGTCTATTTTCATATCAGAATCAAATCTCGATACGTTAAATTGATGCCAACACGTAAAATGATTTTTGACTTGAGGAAAATTTAATTGGTACCGGTAGGGATTTATTTCATTATAAGTCATTTGAGAGTTTTAGGCAATGTTTCATGAGTCGAATAATTGTTTCCCATATGTCCGAATGAATTTCAAAATTTAATTTTTGATGTGCATCGACTCATGCGTAATGTTGCCCGGAATAATAAAATGCATTGTAATTGATGATTTAATTGCTGTTTAATACATAATCGATATTGTTTTGGTTGTTGTGTGATACCGATATGGAGTTTTAACGATTAAAATTCAATTTTCCTAGCTATTTCACAAATTAATGAGTTGCTTCCCAGAATAATGAAGTAGCTTGTGTTTTGCATTTCAAATTGTGTTCGGTACATGTTCATTTATAATTAATGATTTGTTGACTATTGACATTGAGTTTTACTGATTTTAATTCTAGTTTTCAAGCGATATTGTGAATTGTTGTGGCGTTGTTCTGTAAATAAAAGTTCACAAAAAATGCGGTTTAGCATGTACCGGAATGTGTTTTGTCATTACTCGTTGTTTGCTTGACATTTGTGTTGTTTCCGACGGATTTTAAATCAATATTTTTGAGCATCTAATGCGTGATAAACATGTTGTCCGTAATTTATGTTCATGCATACATGTCGTTTTAATTTTCATTAAGTACTTGCTTGCATATAATTGATCATTTCATGAGCATTAATAATGAGTTTTCTTGATTTTGATACAAGTTTCTGCTTAAATTCATATATGTATATAGTGTTGTCCCGTTTTCAATTCCACATGTACATGTCATTCTAATTGTCATTTTCTTTCATCCAATGGGTTTTCCGATCAATTTCAAGTTTGCATATGTTGCTACCCAGTTTTTCTATGTTGCACTCGATATGCATTTTATTGTTGGTTTAAGCAGCATTGCACTTGTATTGGTATTTGTCACACCTTTGTATTGATTTGTATTTTTTTTAAACCGAAACTTTGTGCGATTCATGTTATGATGCACATGCTGCCCCATATTTGATTTTGTGCTTCCATTACTTGTTTGATTTCGCATTATGCACGATAATATGCCATTTCGAGTTATGATGTGGATTGTTGATTTAAATTTGATATTCCTTGTTATTTTCTAACTCTTCTTGTGACATTGTGCAAGTTTTGGAAGGTGATTTATCGCGACACATTTGTCTGATTTTTACTATTTGCTTGTGTAGCAATGCTTGGTGTGGGACATTAGCTTGTAGCATGCATTACTTGAAATTTATTTTTGTATTGTATTGGATATTGTATCTAATTTGGTTTGTGTTGTACCCCAAAATTTTCCCTCTCATTTTCTTTCAAGATCTTCTCTTACATGAGTGGTTGCAAACATCTGCTTGAGGAAAGTAAAATTTGAAGATGAATGAAATGTCCTTCGATTGGAACATCAGGGCTTCCTTCGATTGGGACATTAGGGCTTCCTTCGATTGGAGCATCAGGGTGTCCTTCGATTAGAGCATCAGAGCTTCCTTCAATTGGAGAATCAAAGCTTCCTTCGATTGGAGCATCAGAGCTTCCTTCAATTGGAGCATCAGAGCTTCCTTCGATTGGAGCATCAGAGCTTCCTTCGATTGGAGCATCAGAGCTTCCTTAGATTGGAGCATCAGAGCTTCCTTTGATTGGAACATAAGAGCTTCCTTCGATTGGAGCATCAGAGCTTCCTTCGATTGGAACATCAGAGGGTCCTTTGATTGGCACATTAGAATTGCCCTCGATTGGCATGTTAGTGCAGAGATGTCTTAAGCTAAAATTTCTGATGAGGGAAGTTCTGAATACTTCGAATCATAACTCAAAACCATCGAAGGGAACAAGGGCTGATCGAAGAAGTTCTGATAAGGGAAGTTCTGAACAATTTGAATCAGGACTTAGAATCCTCACAAGAACAAGGGCTGATCGAAGAGGCTCTGAAGAGGGAAACTCTGAATATTTTCAAATTCAAACAAAGCGCCAAGTTGACATGTCCAAGTTCATTCAGAATCCCAAAATGGCATGAAGTATCTCAAAATGGAAATATTTTAATGTGTCTAATTATGTTTTTAAAGCCCTGTTAATAGCTGGTCTTTAATGCCATGTTTCTTTGTCTCCTCCACCATCCATAAATACAAGATGTTAAACACAAATCAAAAGAGGTACACACTGGAAAACTACACAGGAAGCACACATAACTAATACACACACATATTTCACCAAGGATGCTTTGTCTATCGAAGGATATCTACACAGCTTGCCTCCAAGAAAGCTCAGAAAGTTGCACCAGCCATCCCACGTTCAGGATTCTAAATCAAAGTATCTTCAGTGGGGAAAAGCTTTTAATCTTATTCAATCTATAGTATAAACTCATGTGGACTGCATTTTCATATTATTCTTGTTATTTGTAAATGGTTTAGCAAATCGAAAATCATGCCATAGACAATTTGCAAATCGAAGCAGCCCAGAGTTTCACTTTTCGTTTGGCCCTGAAACTAACAAAACTTACAGGATTCAAATGTTAGTTTTCCTTTATCCAGATGGAACAGTTAGAAGGCATGCGCTGGATGGAGGACCTGGGATTCGAATCCCAGGTCAGGCATTTTCATTTTCTTTCTAACATGTTCTATGAAGATCAGATATATACAATGGCTATGCGCTCATCATACACCATCAAATTATCACATTCAGATCATAGATAATATAAATCTAAGCGCTTCAATATGCAAATCCATGGTGCATCCTCTGGAGGTCAGCAGCGCTAAATCCCACACTGACTCTAGGCTTGCCATCTTCTGGGCCTAACATTTTCAAGATCATCAGCACCCCCTAATTGCTGATCAACACCAGGCCCTTTTTTTCATTTAATTTTATTATTTCATTTTGTTTTAATTATTTTATTAAATTCATTTATTTTATTAGTTTAATCATAAAATCAGTAAAAAATCACAAAAAATAGATTTAGTTTTTTTTTTCCAATTAAATTTAAATTTTTGTAAATTAATTAACTTAATTACTTTAACTTGATTATTTCAGTAAATAAAATTAATTAGAAATTAGGTTAAATGTTTCAAATCTTTTTTCAGATAAAATACCAAAAATATTTGTCTAAATCAATTAGATTTTTTAGGTTTCTTAACTTGTTCTGATCTTGATCTTCGCTGTGATACAGTGGCAGAACCGACTCTTTTTTGTTACTACTGGTTTTGTTTTTTTTGTTCGCAAATGTACAGTAAGCAAGAGTCGCCACTGTCTTTTATTTCATCCAACAAAGGAAAAGGGAAAAAGAACAGAAAAAACCTTTTTCGAGATGTTTCTGAGTACGTGGGGTAGATTATAGAAAGGGAGAGTGTTAGCACCCTTTCTATCCGCAGTTTTCCACAGGCTCTTAGGTACTTGCTCATTTTTGAATTATTTTTGTGTGTTTTGAAAAGTTTTGAAAATTGCCTTAGTGCGGCGTTTCACTTTATGATAACCCTTGTATCAGTCCTCAAGGGTGTGATAAAGTGTTTTTGAAAACTTTGTTTGAAAAGTTTGTTTGAAAGTGTATGGTGTAAAATATTATTTTGAGCAAGTACTTAAGAGTTTCTACCTACTCAAAAAAGACTGTTCGTTTTTCTTATTTCCTTTAGACAGCTCTATCCTACTATTAAGGAGTAGGTAGCTCCATCGTTGGATTTTAAGGGACAATCGCAAGGGACGATTACGGACACTTAAGGCAACAGGGCAAGATCTCTTAGTAATTATCCTACAACTCTAAGATCAATTTTTACCGAGGCAACACCGAAAGGGTCATCGATGGACTAGTGATCTTTCGAATTAGAGGACATCCACTAAAAATTCTCATGTTTAGAGAATAGTGATCATTTTTCGAAGGCAACCAAAGTGGGGAAAAACCTAGGAGTGAGCATGTGCAAGTGTTTGTTTTTCAGTTTATTTAATCTTTGCACATTTAGGGTTTTCTACTGTTTTAAATTATTGATTTATCTTTCGCATACAATCCTATTATCAATCATCTAACAGTTTATAATGACGGAAAGTAAAATGCGAGAAATTTAAACCTAACTATTACAAGGCTTTGGGGAGGGAGGGTTACATAATCAAAAACTTGGGGAAAACAATAAAAGCAAATGGTAATAAACCTAAGTTAAAAGCTATTACAAACTTGGAGCAATTACATTAATTAGAAAAATAAATAAATAAATGCGCGCAAGAACAAATTAAACGAGGAATTAAAATTAAATTCAAAGATATTTAACTAGTGAATAAAGAAAAAATATTTTTTGGATTTTTTTGAGAAAGTAATTAATTTTACAAATTAACCTAATTTCTAATTGATTTTAATTATGAGAAAAAGAATTTAAGTTATCCTAATTAAATTAATTAATGAAATTAAATATTTTATATAAAAAAGAACCAAATTCTAATTTTTTGTGATATTGTGATTTTAAGATTTAATTAAAACAAGATATATAAAACAATTAAAAATAAATAGAAACAAAAAAAGGTTAAAGAAATTAAAATTAAAAATAAAATGGGCCTGATGAAAAGTAATTATGGGGGGTGTGTGGCTGAAATTCTCCAGGCCCAAAATAGTTGGCACAAGGCTGTGTCTGATCCAATGGGAAGCTTGCCTAGAGACTCCACCATGCGCCTGCATGCTTGATGCATGGGATCTGGATACAGATTGATCCAATGATGAGATATTGAGGTGTATGGTGAGCGATTGGTTGTGTGATGCGCTAGATCTGTAAAGAGAAAAATCAGAAAATAGAAAATGTATGGACCTGGGATCGAACCCAGGTCCTTCACTTCACACGCCTTTCCCTTTGCCATCTGTGTTAGATTGTTAGTCGTGAATATAATTAAACAAAATGAATATAATGTAAACAAAACGATATTCCCAGAAAAAACGCACAAATTTCAAACGGGCCAGTGGTATGCTGCCACACCCTCATCTTTTTCCCCAGAATCGTCGTTTTTGGTAACGACCTTTACCTACGGTCCAAAGTCTGTAGCTGTAGACCTGCCAATTTCAAAAATGTAGCAGACGCACAATAAATTCAAATGGAGACCATGGATCAACTGGATTTGAGGCCCTGAACATCATGGTACCCATAATCAAACTTGATTTTGACTATATTAAAAAACCCTAAAACAAAGCTTGAGACCCTAAGAATGACATCTTTTGATTCCCGCGCTTAAACTCAAATCAAAGCATCCAAACATATTGCAAACATGATTACAAGCATGAATATATACTTAGAACATGTTGATAATGACAGAATCAATGAAAACAAATTTTAAAAACAAAGGAAACCGTGATTGTTCTTACACTTGGTTCTTGATGCTTTGAGGCTCAGGAATGATTGGGATAGCTTCAGTGAAGGTCCAAGAGTGTTGTTGTGTCCTTGGAATTGCTTGAAAATGCCTAGGGAGAGGAATCTGATCTGCACTTTTTTGACAAAAAGTTGAACTTTGTTCTTGCTCTTAGGGAGGAAAGTTGCGCATGAATTCTTGTTCTCTAGGGTTACGATGCATTGTGTATATGTACTGAATCAAATTAGGTCATTATAATTGGAAAGAATCAAAAGATTGATGGCATGATTTTAAGAAGAAATCAAATCTTGAAAAGTTTCCATGTATGAAGATTTTGTGTTTTATTTGGCCTTGCACGATTTCCTGGCTATTTGACAGCATATGAGATCTTCAATCAATGCAAAAATTATCCCTAAAACAAATTATGTTATTTGTTTGGATTTATTTGATTTTATTTAATTTTTAAATGAATAAAAATCAAAATAAATTAAATAAATAAGTGAATAAGGCATAAAGGGTCCCATAGGTCATGAACCATGCTAGGACTGAGATTCAATCTTGAAAAGATGGGCCTATGTCGGGAAAAAATGCAATTTTGAGCATTGTTGACTTTGGGCAAATTTCCAAAAATGGCCAACTTTGACAATGCATATATCTCTCTAAATTTTGACCCTAAGAGGATGTTCTTGAACTTTTTAGAAAGCTTAGGATTTCCTATAAACAACAATTTTGGTTTCATCTCAATTAGACCTTCCATGTTCATGTAAGGAGCTTTGAACCAAAAGGGGTTTTTGTTGACTTTTGAAAAGGACCTATAATGTCTGAATTTATATCTTTTCATGAGTGAATTTCTTGAACTTGAGGGATGAAGATGAATTGTAGGGAATTGGATTCTATTAAAAATGAGCCTTGGATGAGAAATTTCTAATAAAGTATGAGAAAGTTATGCATGGTCAAAGTTTGGTTGACTTTTCCTATAAAAACCCTAATTTAGCAACTTTTGGGTTTTGATGAATTAGGAGCATTCCTTGAGGAATAATGATCAACCCTTGATCAAATGATGGATAATAATTCAAAATGTTGATGTTGACCAAAAATCTTGAAGTTTGACTGTATGTGGGTCACAGTTGACTTTTGACCTAGTATAGTTGATTTTCAGGCATTTGAGCAGTTGACTGAGAAAACTTCTTGTCCAAGGCATGAAACTTGGAATGGATAATATTGAAGACATATTAGGGTAATGGAAACCATTTAGGAACCTTGGAACTCAAACATCTTGATGAGGAGTGAAACCCTAGTTTGAGGCTCATTGTCTTAGGAGGAGGATTTGTCTGGTCAATCCTTAGTCAACTTGAGCAATTATGGACCTCTAGGAGTATGTTTTTTTTTAGTAAAATGAGAGGAACAATTTTGGGGTACAACATCTGCCCCTGTTCAATCTTCTTAAACCAGAGGATTTAGATTGGCTGGTATGCCTTTCGTGATCTGAAGGTGGAAGATGATTGAACACTAGAATGCCCATAAATTTGCAGTCGTCTGAAATGATGCTTGATTCGTATAGGTAGTATCAGGAATGGGCTTACAGATGCCATTTAGAAGGTGATGGAGAATCGTTGGAGATGGGCTTAAAGATTCCATCCAGAAAAGAGATTGGTTGGATAAGAGATTCCTTTGCGAGAGTTCATGTACCTTCCATTGGGGAGGACTTCGTCGGGGACTGTTGATTTATGTCCTGGGAAATAGAGTCTAGGAGCTTCGGTTGTCCATTACTCTACTGGGGAATTAACTCTTGATTGAGGAGGCGGTATTTGATTTTGTGCTTCTGTTACTTGTTTTATTTCGCGTTATGCAAGATAATATTCCATTTCAAGTTTTGATATGGATTGTTGATTTACATTTGATATTCCTTGCTATTTTCTAACTCTTCTTGTGATATTGTGCAAGTTTTAAAAGGTGATTCATCGTGACGCATTTGTCCGGTTTTTACTATTTTCTTGTGTAGCATTTCTTGGTGTAGGACATTATCTTGGAGCGTGCATTGATTGGTGTTGCACCCCAAAATTTTCCCTCCCATTTTTACTCAAAAACATATTCCTAGAGGTCCTCAATGGCTCAAGTTGACTAAGGATTGACCAGACAAATCCTCCTCCTAAGACTATGAGCCTCAAACTAGGGTTTCCATTTTAATCAATATTTTTGGGTTCTAAGGGTTATAAATGATTTCCATTTCCCTAATATGTCTTCAAGATCATCCATGCCAATTTTCATGCCTTGCACTACAAGTTTGTTCAGTCAACTGCTCAGATGCTTGGAAATCAACTATGGTAGGTCAAAAGTCAACTGTGACCTACATATAGTAAAACTTCAAGATTTTTGGTCAACATCAACATTTTGAAGTAATATTCATCATTTGATCAAGGGTTGATCATGATTCCTAAAGAAATGCCCCAAATTCATCAAAACTCAAAAGTTGCTAAATTAGGGTTTCTATATGAAAAGTCAACCGAACTTTGACCAGACATAAATTTCTCATACTTTATCAGAAATTTCTCATCAAAAGATCATTTTGAAGAGGATTCAATCCCCTACAACTCATATTCATCCCTCAAGTTCAAACAATGCACTCATGAAAAGATATAAATTCAAACATTATAGGTCATTTCAAAAAGTCAACAAAAACACCTTTTGGGTCAAAGTTTCTTACATGAACATGGAAGATCTAATTTAGATGAAACCAGATAGGTTGTTTAGAAAATATTCTAAGCTTTCTAACAATTCCAAGAACACCTTCTTTGGGTTAAAATTGAGGTAGATATGTATTGTCAAAGTTGACAAATTTTTGGAAATGTGCATGAAGTCAACATTGATCAAAATGACTTTTTTCCAAATGGGCCCATGTTTTCTTGTTTGAAACTTGTTCCTAAGATGGCACACGACCGTTGAGCTCATACACCTATTATTTTATTATTTTTATTATTTATTTTGATTTTTTATCCATTTAAATCAAAATAAATCAATTTAAATAGTAGAATAATGAAATAAAATCTAAGATTTGATTTCATGAGCATATTATGAGTCAATAAACAGCTATAAAATCATCCAAATCATGCAAGATCTAATTGATTGGAAAAGATCTTAATTTGGCTTGTTTTAGAAACAAATTATACAAGGCAAAGAATGAAATCAAATCTCCATAATTTGCAAAGATATGATCAGTTTTTGTTGACCTAAATCATTATATCATATATACACAACATTCCCAAAGCATAAATACGAGGATTGATCGTGAAAATTACAAGAACAAGTTTCAAACTTTTGTCAAAAAGTGCAGGTCGGTTTTGATTCCATAGGTCGTTTCAAGCAATTCCAAGACCAGAAATTCGTTCCTGAACATTTTCTAAAGCTATTCCAATCATCCTCAAGCCTTAAAACCTTCAGAAATCGCGCCTCACAGTACCACGATTTGCATCTTTTTTCAAAATTCATTTTCAATGATTTATCCATCATAAACATGTTTTGATCATATATCCATGCTTGCTATCATATTTGCAATGTTTTTGATTGGTTTAATTGGAGTTTAAGTGCATGAAGGGCACGATGCCATTGTTAGGGTTTTGTGGTCCCAAATTGGGAATTCCACATAGAGGAAAATTTGGACAAAATTAGGGGTACTATCATGCTCAGGAAATGATTTACAATTGATCCATGTCTTTGGTTTGAATTTATTCTGCTGGTGCTGCATTTTTGAATTTTACAGGTATATGGCTACAAACAAAATCCGTCACTATAGCCTATAGTGACAGAAATAACTGTAGGTAAAAGCTTAATACCTAAAACGACAGTCCTGGGAAGAAGATGAGGGCGTGACAGCATCCCACTGGCCCGTTTGAATCCACACGCGTTTTTTTTGGACAAGGCACTTTGTTTACATTATATTTTATTTATTTCATTATATGTAAAAATTAGCTTTCTAGCGTAGTTGGTCGGGGAGCGTGTATATGATGCAAACGTCCTGGGTTCGATCCCAGGCGTGTGATTTTATATTTTTCTTGACAATTAATTGCAGATTCAGTGCATCTCCTAGCCAAGCGTCCACCGTGCGCTCACAGATCCCACCCTTTGGATCATCTCAAACAAATCTGACGTTCTAGAGTTGAAGACCCATGGTGAACTCCCAGAAGTTGGTCCACACTAGACCACACGCAAGGCAGATGGGCCTACCATTTTGGGCTTGGCAAGTTCCATTCCACACCCCCAAATTGCTTCTCCTAACAGGCCCAATTTTATTTTTCTTTCTTATTTTTTATTTTATTTCATTTTAATTTTAATTTCATTTGTTTCAAAAATCATTTTTTTATAAAATCATCAAACATTAGAATTAGGTTTTTTTTTCTTCTAAAAAATAACTAATTTCATTAATTAATTAGATTAATTTAATTAGGGCAATTTAAATTCTTTTTCCATAATTAAAATCAATTAGAAAATTAGGTTTAATTCACAAATATTTTATTTTTCTCAATAAAAAAAATCAACATATTTTTTTTTATTTAAATAGATTCTTTAGGATATTTACTTTATTCTCGCGCACATTTATTTATTTATTTTTCCAATTAATGTAACTGTTTCGAGGTTTGTAATAGTTATTAATTAGGGTTTATATTTACCGCTTATTATTTATTGTTTACTTCCCAGTTTTTTGGTTATGTAACCCCCTCCACGAAGCCTTGTAATAGCGTAGATTTTCTTTTCCGCTTTTAATTTTTTGCAACTATAAACTGTTAGATGATTGATAATAGGATTGTATGCAAAAGATCATAATTTTAAAACGGTAGAAAACCCTAACTGTGCAAAGATAATCAACTGAAATAAAGCACATGCACATGTCCACTCCTAGGGTTTATCCCACTTCGGTTGCCTTCGGTAAATGATCATGGAGTATAGGGCGTTTTAGTGGTTGCTCTCTACTCTCAAAAGATCAAAAATGACCCATTCGAATGTTGCCTCGGAAAGATCTTTAAGACTCTAGGGTAACTACTAAGGTTTCCTAACCATTGCTTTTGTGACCATAATTGTCCCTTTGAATGTCCCTTAAACTCCAACGATGGGGCTACCTACTCCTTAGTAGTAGGATAGCGTTGTCTAAAGGAAACGAGAAAACGAACAGTCTTTTTCGAGTATGTAGAAACTCTTAAGTACTTGCTCAAAATAACAAAAACTTTTTCACACAAACACTTTCAAAACAGTTTCCAAAAAAAACTTCGTCACACTCTTGAGGACATATACAAGAGTTACCACGAAGTTAAACAAAATTTTTTCAAAAACACGCACAAGCAATTTCAAAATGAGAAAGTACCTAAGAGCCCATTGAAAACCATGGATAGAAAGGGTGCTAACACCTTCCCTTTCTATAATCTACCACCCGTACTCAGAAACATCTCGAAAAAAGGTTTTTTCTGTTCTTTTTCCTTTTCCTTTGTTGGATGAAATAAAAGCCGGTGGCGACTCTTGCTTATTGTTACATTTGCGAATACAAAACCCAAACCAGTATTAACAGTCGGTTCTGCCACCGTATCACAGAACTGGAGAATCTGTCGGGGACATAATAAAGTGGGATTTACCTTAGGATCTAGATCATTCTTAATTGCTTCTTTGTCTTGTCTTGCTTGATTTACTTTTAAGAGTATCTGTTTGGGTTGTTTGGATCCTAAACCCGGATCGGGGGAATTCCTTTTAGGTAAGTAGAAATAAACTGTGAGGGAGCTGTGTGGGGTATACCGACAAGGTTGAAACAGTAGCTATGTTGATGCGATACATTGGTGTGTACCGGTAGCCCTTGAGTAATTAAGGAGAATACGGGGCCGCTGCATGGTATCATAAAGCGTCAACTGACTTTAGCACCTTAATTGACCAACTTGGCTTTTTAGGAGGTAGTGAGATAGCCATATTTGGTGTAAACCCAAAGTCGGTTGATACTCGATGCTACACTCATTGAGGTTTGACTCTTGAGTTTTGTTTGGTGGCAAGTCAATTGTCTATCAGAATGAAATT
This sequence comes from Vicia faba, assembly GCA_948472305.1. Lineage (NCBI taxonomy): Eukaryota > Viridiplantae > Streptophyta > Magnoliopsida > Fabales > Fabaceae > Vicia > Vicia faba. The sequence continues at coordinate 1,577,810,349 of OX451737.1, forward strand.
TGGGGGAAAGATCGGTGATATTAAGATCCCTTAGAACCCCGTTACTATATTTAGGACATGTTGAACCAAACCAATTTCAAGAGGGTATACCTTAAAACCCATGCAAGCCTAAACCTAAGACTGCTTGTGTGACTTGTTTTCTTTCAACTTCAACTACTTGCAGGGTTTTAATATCTAACAACATGATTTCCTTGCAGGATTTGTTCGTAGTCATTATCCAGTAACCTGGACTTCTTAGACTCATTTGTCTTCATCACCTTTCACTTTTAATTAACGCATAGAATACACATTGTTGTACCCCAAAATTTGCCCTCCCATATTTCTCAAGACATTGCAAGAAAGATCTCCAAATTGCTCAAGTTTGCTCAAGAGTTGGTCAGACAAGCTCTCTCCTAAGGCAGTCTACCCCAAATTAGGGTTTTGTGTTGCATCAATATCCTTGAGTACAAATGACCTCAGGTTCTCCCCAATGTCCTAATATGTTCTCAAGATAATCCATGACAAATTTCAAGCCTTGCAGAGGAAGTTTGCTCAGTCAATTGCTCAAAGGTCCAAAAATCGACTGTGCTAGGGCAAAAGTCAAATGTGACCCAAATACAGTCAAACTTCAATATTTTTTGTCAACATTCTCATTTTGAAGGATATTTCATCATTTGATCAAGGTTTGATCATGATTCATAAAGGATTGCTCAAAATTCATCAAGATTCAAAAGTTGCTAAATTAGGGTTTTGTAGGAAAAGTCAACTCAACTTTGACCAAGCATAACTTTCTCATACTTTATGAGAAAGGACCCATACAAATCTCATTTTGAATAGGATGCAATTTAATACAATTCATCTTCATACCCCAAGTTCAAAAAATGCACTCACAATAAGTTATGAATTTTTACATTATAGGTCATTTTTGAAAGTCAACAAAAACACCTTTTTTTGTCAAAGCTTCTAACTTGAGAATGTAATATCAAAATGAGATGAGACAAAAAGGGTTGATTAGAGTACATCTCAATATTTCTAGAAAGTCCAATAACATCTGTAAAAGTTCAAAATTGAAGAAGTTATGCATTGATGAAGTTGGACTTTTTTGCAAAATTGCCAAAAGTCAACTATCCCCAAAACATCAAATTTTGCCAAATGGGCCCATTCCTTCTCACTTGTTTTGAGTTTGAATTGTAGCCCATGTTCCCTAGCTCCAGACATGTGTCCATATCTCATTTTTACTATTTAATTTGATTTTTATTTGAATTAATTTATTTTAAATCAAATAAAATCATGTAAAATCTAAAGCATTGATAACACATGATTTTTTTGGCTATTTCAGGCTCCAAATACAGCTGTTATGTGAATCAAATTCGTATCAAAGTCATTGGTTGCAAGAATATATGATTTGGATCAAATTTGGAAAGGTTTTCATGGAGAATCAAATCAAATATTGAAACATCATTGTGGAGAGATTTGGACCAAGTTTATTTACCTAATGCAATGAGTAATACAAAAGGAAGGACATCACACAAAAATAAGGGTGGGAGAGCATTGGTGGAGGCAGAACCACTTTGCAAAAATTCACAAAAAAGTTGGAAATCAAAATCTAGGTTAGAGGCAGTTTCAGGATGCGAGAGTTGTCTCAATCAATTGCTGGCCATCTCCAAAAGCTATTACGATCCAAACCACGCATCCCCAGGCCTCCATACGCGCTGTAAGTCTCACGCAACTTACCCCTGTTCTTGAAATCGATTTGAATTATTCTGGCATCATTTGAGAAAACTAATGGCATATTTGTGATCACAAGAACATTTGCAAGCTTTTCATAATATTCAATTGCATTTATCTGGCTTATATGGAGAACCACCATAGTTAGGGTTCTTGGAGTTTTTTTTGGGCTTTCTGTTTCAGGTACAATTGGCCCATAAGAAGAATATGGTTGTGATCAGGAGGTCATGACGAATTGAACCATGTTCTTGGAATGTATTTATATGGCCTGGAGAGGATTTTAGAACAAGGTTGCGCTTTTAGCTGCGGATTTAAATCCGCAGTTAATGTTACAGTATTGGGAGGACAGGGACGAAGAGCTGTCACTCGCCCATTGGACCATTCAAACGAAACGCGCATTTTTTTTGTTTTTTCTGGCAATTGTTTTGTTTTCATATATATTATATTCTTTGTGTTATTATTAAACAAACAACAACACGCCCCAGCAGTTGCCATGTCAGCCTTAAAGTGTTCCAAGGCTGGAGGTTAGGGGTTAGATCCCTACCTCCAACAATTTGTGTTTTCTCATTGTTTTTCATATAATCACATGCGCGCTCAGTCTCGAACTATACCATACTCCCTCATCCATCCAAGCACCAGATGGCCAAGAGCCAGATCTGGTGGTTAGTGATTGGAGGTCCACCAAGGTGTCAGTCAAGGTGTGTGCACCAGATCCAAAAGGTCAAAAGGGCCAGCTTCTAATGGGCCTACAAATTGCTCCCTGCACCTCCTAATCAGACCCAACTCCTCTCTCTTTTATTTATTTTGTTTTATTTAATTTAATTGTTTTATTTCATTTAATTAATTTTTTAAACAATAACAAAATTCTATTTTTTAATAAAAATCACAAAAATACTTTTTTAATCCAGAATTTTATTTTTATAATAAATACTAATTAATTAAATTAGGTTTTTAATTCTAGAATAACCTTAACTTATTTTGTAAATAATTAAAATTAATTAGACTTAACTAGGCTTTAACTATTAATTTAATTAATTTTATATTCTTTCTTAAAATAACAAAAAAACCCAAAAATATGTCATAATTTATTTTTTCATTAATTAATTTATTAATTTAATTTAGTCATTTAATTTAGGTTTAATTTCTTTTCTTAAATAAAAACAACAAAAAAAGCAATTTTCTTTCAAAAGGGTCAAAACCCTAAATTTCGCACTCGATTTAATTTCCCGCGCGTTGTATTTATTTTTATCATATTAATGTATCTGCTTCCGAATTGTAATAGTTAAATAGGACATTTAATTATTTTTATCGCTTTATTTTATTATTCAAAGGGTTTGTCTTTGGCGATGTAAATACCCGACGCCTTGTAATTTAAATTTCCGCATTTTAATTCCGCAAATTATAACTGCTAGATGTTCGATAATAGGGTTTGCATGACAAGACTGAATGTTAATCTTAAAATCAAATTAGATCACCCTTAACATGTGCAAAGATAAAAATAAACTGAAAACGACACACTCACACTCTTAGGGTACACCCCACTTGGTTGCCTTCGTACAAGGTCATTGAGTATAGGTCACTTTAGAGGTCACCCTCTTGTCTAAAAGATCATAGTCGCCTCGAAATGGTTGCCTCGGATATTATTGCCTCAAACAAATGATCTAAGACATTAGGGTTACCGCTAAGGCGTCCTAATATTGCTTTGGTGACTGTATGTCCCTCATTCGAATTGACCCTCAAACTCCAACGACGGTGCTACCTACTCACTAATAGTGGGATGGCATTGTCTGAAGGAAAATAGCATAGAACGATTCATTTTTCGAGTAGGTAGATAGCTCTTAGATACTTGCTCTTTCAAAAAAACAAAACTCTTTCACACTTACACCTTTTCAAACAAAGTTTTTCAAAACACTTCATTACACTCTTGAGGACAGAAGAAAGAGTTAAATCGAAGTTTCAAAATAAAAACTTTTTCAAACCCACAAGCACAAAGAAAACAATTTTGAAAACAATTGAGCAATTATCTAAGAGCCCGTAGATAACTACGGATAGAAAGGATGCTAACACCTTCCCTTTCTATAATCTATCCCCCGAACCCGAGAAATATCTCGAAAAAAGGAATTTTTCTGTGCTTTTTTCCTTTCCTTGTTGGATAAAATAAAAGTCGGTGGTGACTCTTTCTTACCGCGACATTTTGTGAAAACAAACGCAAAACGCAAAACGCAAACCAGCATTCCAAAAACAGTCAGTTCTTCCCACCGTATCACAGAACTGGCGACTCTGTTGGGGAATGCTTAATAAGTGGGGTGTATCTTAGGAATAGTTCATATTGTTTTCAATTGCTTGATTTGTATGCTTTATCTTTGTGGGTCTTGAATCAGAGTTACTATAGATCCTAACCCGGATCTGGGGGACACCCTTTAGGTAAGTAGCAATAAACTGTGAGGCAATTGTACAACATAGACCGATATGGTTGAAGCAGTAGCTACGTTGGTGTGGCACTTTAGTATGTACCGATATCCCTTGTGGTTCAGCGAGAAGAATATGGGTCTTCTAAGGGGTCATTAAGCACCAACTGACCTTAGCACCTATAATTGACCAACTTGGCCATAGAACAGTAGCAATATGCTACACTCATTGAGACCAAACTCTCGCGATGATTCCGGCTGCAAGAAAAGGTTGCCAAACTAGAATTATGAACGATCGAGGATGGATAGTGATATTGAGATCCTCTAGAACCCGGTTACTATTTTTAGGACAGGTTTGAACCAACTAAACTGAAAGAGGGTAATACCTAAACTCCTTGCCAGCCTGAAATCTAAGGGCTATATGTGTGACTTGTGTGCCCTTACCATGTTTGCTATTTGTGGATACTTGTGGTGTTTTTTCTATCATGACATCATGCATCATGACATTGCATGCATCTTGCATTGGACTAACCCATTTCAAAGACATAGGGGATTCATCTTTGTTCTGTTTTGTAGGTCATGGCACCCATGTGTAGAAACACTATTCAGATCAACTTTGTCCAGGTTCCTACTCAGCTTAAGGAATTGGTTGCAAAGGTTCCAGATACTTCCTCCTTTATCAGAAGACATGGGAACCTCCTTGGTTTGGTCACCTCCAAGATGGATGAACAGATGATGAGTGTCTTAGTCCAGTTCTTTGATCCACTGTACCATTGCTTTACTTTTCCGGACTACCAGTTGGTCCCTACCTTGGAAGAGTTCTCTGATCTACTTGGTATCTCTATTCTGGAGCAGACCCCGTTCACAGGTTGGGAGAAAGTCCTTAGGCCGGAAGAGATTGCTTCAGCCCTCCATTTGACAAAGGCTGAGGTAATGTCTAATTGGGAAACTCGTAGTGGGACAAAAGGCTTCTTGACTAAGTTTTTGATTGGCAAGGCTAATCAGTTCTGGGACAGTCTAGACTTTCAGGAATTTGAAGACATTCTGGCTCTTCTCATATATGGTTTGGTGTTGTTTCCTAACTCAGGTTCTTTCGTCGACGTGAATGCAATGAAGATTTTCATGTCCGATAATCCTGTGCCACTCTCTTGGGTGACATTCTTCACTCTCTTTATGCTCGTACTGCTCGGAAACGGGGAACCATTATGTGTTGTGCACCATTGCTGGCGAGGTGGTTTATTTCTCACCTCCCCAAATCAGTTTTGAAGAACAAGGAAGGCATGGGTTGGGCCTACAGGATTATGTCTCTCTCTCATAATGACATCATTTGGACTATCAAAGGCATGGAAGACGTGGATATTATTGATTGCTGTGGGGAATACCCCAATGTTCCACTGTTAGGAATCAATGGAGGGACCACTTATAATCTGTGTTTGGCCTTACGTCAGTTTGGGCAAGCTACGAGGGAAGGACCTCATGAGTTGCTGATGCCAAGCATTGTCTTTGACTTCCAAGGGGATAGTGACGAGCAACGCCGCATGTTCATACGAGCCTGGGATAGGGTGCACAGGTCTGATCCGCACGAGTTAGGTGTGAAGACTTCTCTTCCAATGGAACCGTATCTTCGATGGGTTCGAATCCGTGCCCAAAAGCTGGGAATGCCGTACGAAGCCGTCTTTCCTATAATTGTTGAGGTTGCTGATGAAGAAGGGGTTCCTCCTACCATCCTCCATCCATACATGCCTACTGACATTGGGGCATTAAAGAGATCTTGGATGCAACTGAGAGAAGAGAGGGATACTTACAGAGAAAAGTATCACGAGCAAGAGCAGAAGATTCAAAAGTTGACAAGGTAATTAGAGAATGAGAAAATCCTCAACGACTATGTCCGTACCGATGGGAAACGACCATGGGAGCGCTGATTTTCTTTTGTTATTTATAGTTTTGATTTACTTTTCAGTTTTTCTTTCTTGTAACGCCTTAAAGGCATCTGTTGAACAATTGAATTTCAAGTTTATCTAATAAAAGTGTGTTTTATTTTGGTTTACGAATTTGAATCTCTAAAGTCTTTGAAACCATATCATGCGCATTTCATTCCCATGCATCTCATAACAGGTACCCTTACAGGTTTTTCTCATCTTCTTCGCTATTTATTTCAGCATCATGTCTTCTGAAACATCAACTGAACAAGCCATCAAGGCTCTGCAAGCTTAAAATGCCCAGTTCCAGGAATTGTTCATGAGTTTGGCTAAGGGTCAGCAAGATCTGAAGACCCTTATCCTGAAAGATAAGAAGAAGAAGAAGAAGAAGAAGAAGACGGTCCTACTGAATATGGGTCGCAGATTTGGAAACAATTTGCGAGAAGAGGTTGATTTGACTCACTCATCTAGAGGGGGAGATAATAAGGAAGAAAGGAGGGCTCCTTGCCCTGTGGTTTCAGACAACGAGACTGACTTTGACGAAGACCAGTATCCTCTGGCTGAGGATAGATATAAACAGCTTGAAGACCGGTTGAGCGCGATGGAAGTTCAGAAAGTCCCTGGTCTGGACTTTGGAGACTTGGGTTTGTCATCTGGGGTGGTGATTCCCCACAAGTTTAAAGCACCAATCTTTGCTAAATACGACGGGGTTTCTTGCCCAAAACTGCACCTCCGTTCGTATGTTAGGAAGATTCAGCCATACACCACTGACAAGAACCTCTGGATCCATTTCTTTCAAGACAGTTTTTCAGGGAATCAACTTGAATGGTTTTACCAGCTGGAAGGAGCTAGTATCCGTAATTGGGAGGATTTGGCTGCTGCTTTCTACAAGCAGTACCAATATAATGCCGACCTTGCTCCCATGCGTACCCAACTCTAGGGTATGTCTATGGGCGCAGGCGAAGGTTTCAAAGACTATGCTCAGAAGTGGAGGGACCTTGCTGGAAGAGTGCAACCTCCCTTGGCTGATAGGGAGCTAGTGGATATGTTTCTGGGGACCTTATCGGGTCCGTATTTCAACCATCTGATTGGAAGTTCATCCTCCGGGTTTACAGAGTTGATTATGACTGGGGAAAGGATTGAGGCCGGTATCAAATCCGGTAAGATACAAAAGGGTGCTTCATCAAGTACCGAAAAGAAGCCTTTTAAGAAGGAATCCAACGCTGTTTACAGTGCAAAGAGCCATAATAGACCTAAACGCCGCCAAGCAGTCAATGCGGTGGTTATATCAAGACGTGCTATTGCTCCTCAGCGCAACAGTCAGCCAAGGGCCGAGAGGCCTCAAAGACAATTCACTCAGCTCAACATGACTTTATCCCAAATTCTGCTGCAGTTATTGAAGACCAACTTGGTGATTCCGAAGGAGGCCCCGAAGAATCCCAACACAACATCACCGATGTACAATCCAAATGCCCACTGTGCTTTTCACTCCGATAGCCCGGGGCACGATACGAATGACTGTTGGGTTTTGAAGAATAAGGTACAGGACTTGATTGATGCTAAGGAGATTGAGTTTGAAGCACCTAAAAGACCTAATGTCGTGACTGCTCCTATGCCCAAGCATGGAGTAAATGCTGTAGATGAAGACTCGTTTGTGGTTTCTGTGAAAGACATTGTTACTCCATTGATGACTGTGAAGAAGAACCTTCTGTTAGTCGGTTTATTTCCAGGCTGTGATGAAGGTTGCCGTATGTGTTCCGTCCTACCTGTCGGTTGCCATCTTTTGAAGTCAGGTGTCCAATGCCTGATGGATAATAAATAAATTCTAATTGAGAAGACTTTTGTTCCTTTGGTTCCTATTAAAGAAGTTGCTATAATCACCATTTTTGACAATTCTTCCAAGGCTTCCTCGAGAAAGCCTGTTAGAATTACATCCGTTCTAAGAATTGCACCATTGATCATCACCATTCCTGGGCCTATCCCCTATACGTCAAATAGAGTTGTCCCATGGCACTACGGGGCTGACGTGTATTATCACGGAGTTAAACAAGACTTGAACGTTGATACTGGCGTCAGCAGTATTGTTGGATCTAGTAAAGTCACCCGCAACGGAAGGCTTTTCTCCCCTGAGATCTCTCCACCAGTTGTCCAGAAGCCTGTTGTTATTATACCTACCAGTACACCTGCTACTGTCCCTGTTCAAGTTACAATTCTTACCCCTGTTGCCGAGTCATCTGACACTCGGGGCAAAGGGATCACCGGTGAGCCTGCCCAGACGGAAGCACCAAAGAAGATTACTATTGAAGCCTCTAGACAAGAGATGGAGGAAATTTTGAAGATCATCAAAAAGAGAGACTACAATGTAGTTGAGAGACTGGCGAAAAACCCGTCCAAAATCTCTATGTTGTCTCTGTTGCTATGCTCAGAAGCCCATGCCAAGGCTCTGATTGCTTTCCTGAAAACTGCACACGTACCCCAGGAAACATGTGCTGACCAGTTCAAAGATTGTGTGGCGAGTTTAACTGCTGATAATGGATTGGGTTTCTCTGACGCCGACTTGACTACTAAGGGGAAGAATCACAATAACACCCTGCATGTCTCCATTGAATGCAGGGGCACTACTCTTGCTCACGTATTGGTGGATATTGGATCCTCGCTGAATTTTTTACCTAAGAAGGCACTAGACCGGTTAGACAATGAAGGTTTGGAGCTGAAGCCGAGTAACATTGTTGTTAGGGCCTTTGATGGGTCCAAGAGAATGGTACACAGAGAAGTGGATATTCCGATTAAGGTTGGTTCTCAGGTTTTCGCATCTACATTCTATGTGATGGATATTCGGCCATCTTATTCTTGTTTGCTGGGTCGCCCGTGGATCCACAAAGCTGAGGCAGTAACTTCTACGCTCCACCAGATGCTAAAGTACCCAGTGAAAGCGAAAATTGTGACAGTACAAGGAGAAAAGGAGTACATGGTGAGTCGCCCCAACTCTTTCCGATATGTGGAGATGGACGGAGGGGAGTTCATTGAGACCCCGTTTCAAAATTTTGAAGAGGTTCCCCAAACGCTGGTGTGATCGGTGGAAGATCACATAACTGACTGTTTAACGCTGGTTCGCGAAATGTCACGGTAAGCAAGAGTCGCCATCGTCTTTTATATTCTCCAACAAGGAAAGGACAAAAGCACAGAAAAATTCATTTTCGAGATATTTCTCGGTTCAGGGGGTAGATTTATAGAAAGGGAAGGTGTTAGCACCCTTTCTATCCATGGTTATTCATGGGCTCTTAGATACTTGCTCATTGTGTTTTCAAAAGTGTTTGCTTTTCAATTGTGAGTGAGTTTGAAAAAGTTTCGTTTTAAAGATTTCAGATCGACTCTTGTATCAGTCCTCAAGAGTGTTTGAAAAATTGTTTTGAAAGCTTTTTTGAAAGTGTCGGTGTGAAAAGAGTTTTGATTTATTTTTTAGAGCAAGTATCTATGAGTCATCTACCTACCCTAAGGAATTAGGCTGTGTAAATGTCCTTAAGGTAGTGCCATCCCACCATTGAGAGGTAGGTAGCACCACCGTTGGAGGTGTTCGGGTCAATTCGTTTGTGGGGACAATGTGGTCACCAGAGCAACAGTAGGACACTTTAGAAGCTACCCTTATGCCATTGATCTTTTTTAATTCCGAGGCAACCATTTCGAGGCAACTGAATCATGTGATGGACATAAGGACTTACTAAAACTTCCTATACTCGACGACCACGTTTCGAGGGCAAGGCAATAATGAGTCGTACCCTAAGAGTGGTGTGTGAATCTGTGTGTTGTTTTCATGTTAATATTTGTCTTTGATCATGCATTTGGTGAGCTACGCTTTGTTTTTAATTAGCTATTCATTCTTTCATGCAAAGTTTAGCAGTTTAAAAGTGTGGAAATTAAAGTGCGGAAAGATAAATCCTACGCTATTACAAGGCGCGGGTCTATACATCGCCAAATTAACAAAGACCCGTTTCGAATAAAAAATGCGGAAAGTAAATAAATTCCTAATTACTATTACAAGGCTTGAGCAATTACATAATATTCACAAAGGAAAATAAGAATAAATGTGCGAAAGAATTAAAGTTGAACGTTCGAGGGCGTTGGACCCTTTTGAAATTAAATTGAAATAAGAAAGTTAATTATTTATTTTATTAAAGAAAAGAAATGTTTTTTAGGTTTTTTGTATTTATGAAAATAAAGAAAAGAATTTAAAATTAGAAGGAAACCCTAGTTCTAAATATTTTTAATTATTAAAAAAAAGTTAAAGTTTAAAACCTAATTTACATAATATTTAATGTACATGTTTATTTACAAAATTAATGATAATTAATAATAATGATAAATAATGATGATTAATAATTTATTTAAGAAAAAGATGAAAATGTCAAAAAAACCTAATTCTAGATACTTTTTACTTATTAAGAAAAAGATTAAAGTTTAAAAACCTAAATTAAACTAAGTTAATTGTTAGAGTTTATTTACAAAAAATAGGTTAGTCATGAAATTAATAATAATTAAATATATTTGTATTTTTGATTTTTCTGTTTTTATTATAGAAAATTATTTTAAGGTGAAAAAAACAATTAAAACAATTAAAAAAGAATTAGAAAAGAAAATAAAATTAAAAAGGATGCAAACCAAGGGGAGTTTCAGGCCCAAGGGGAGGTTTTTTTGAAGTATTCTGGCCTATTAGACAAAAAGCCTTGTTTGACTTTCTGGCATCACGTGCGTGTTTATTGACTCGTACCGTGGTCTGCATTCTTTGGCCATTGGATTGGGTTTCATGGCCATTTGTGTTCTGGCTGTTGGTCATTTGTGTTCTGGCCTCAACGTTCCTTAATCTTCTCAGGATGTCTGTCTCGCCATATATTGGTGTCATGCATAAGTTGTTCTTTTGGCCTTTTGGCTTTTGGCTTTTGGCTTTTGGCCATTTGGCTTTTGACTTTTGGCCATTTGGCTTTTGGCCTCAACGTTCCTTAATGAAACTGCATGGGATCCTGTCTAAATCTGCAGTGTTGAATCTCATGAACACATTAAATAAAATCATAAAATGCAAATAAAGCCAATATATGAAGAAATTTAATGTTTAGGCACAATATGGCATGTATGAATGATTATACCCTTTTGATCATGGAGATCAAATCAATCTTACCCTTACTGGAAAAGTAGTGACATGAATGCTTTTATGCCCTTTTAATCATGGAGATCAAGCCAGCCTTACCCTTACTGAAGAAGTAGTGAAATGTTGGTTTGTAACTGTGATGGCTTGTTTGTAGTGAGAGAGGGATTTGTAATAAGGATTTCAAGGTTTTAGGATTCTTGAAAGAATTTGATATTCTGACAGTATTGTGGCAAGCTTTTCTTCTTCTCTTTTTTCCTCCTCTCTGGTTTGTGTGAAAAGAAGGTGATTATATAATGGAAATTAGGGTAAAGAAAATGGGCTTTGAATGTGCAATTGGGCCTCCAATGTTCACTTGAGTTCGTCACTTTCCAGGCTAAATCGCAGGGACTTAAGTGCAATTTTTGAAGTTGAAATGTGAAAACAAAATGTAGCTGACATCGATAACTAACTCCTGTCCGAAAATCGGCTAAATCGGATAAACGGTGAATTAGTTATGAATTTTTGAAGTTTCAGCTCAGACAAACTTATTTTGGGCTCCAGTGTCGACTCTGACACGTTCTTCAATAAAAAACTGGTATTGATCGGAGCATAATCCGGTCTCGACTTTTGAAGAAAACTTGTAGATCTATGAGTCAGTGACCTTGTGTAAAAATATGAGCCCAATCTGATAAAAATTGACCGAGTTATGAATTTTCGAAGTTTCGGCCCAGATGAAATAATATTCAGCATTCAGGATTTTCAGCGTGTCATGCACTCTGAGCAAAAAAAGAAGGCCTTTTGAATACCGTTTGAACTCAATACCTTCTGTGGAAATGTAGCCAACTCAATTTGAGAGATTTTGGCGCTGGAACCAGCTCGATACGATGAAAATCGACCAAGTTATGATTTTCTGAACATGACGCAAATAAACTTTTGTCACAAATTTTCTGTATGAAAATACTTGATAAATCCACATTTTTGAAGACCTTCTGATCGAAATTGGCTTCCAGCCGTGAGTGATGAAAACGTAGATAATGTCAAGACGGAATTTTGGCCACCGGAACGGGTTCAAAACGAGCCACGATCTTCAAGTTATGAATTTTTTAGCGCGTAAAAACTGCACTTTCAGCACACTTTTTCACCATATTTCTTCGAGAAAACTCACACATTCGGATACCTTCTTTAAAGAATTGACTCTTGAGTCAAACCTGAATTTGAGAATACGTTATCAGAGATATCTTTGCGAAATAATACCTGAATATGACGCGCCGGGTTGGACTTGTGAATTTTTCTTGAAATATTTTGAGAAATATGGGAGGGCAAATTTTGGGGTACAACAGTTGCCCCTGTTCAATCTTCTTAGACCTGAGGATGTAGATTGGCTGGCGTGCCTTTCGTAATCTGAAGGTAGAAGATGATTGAACACTAGAGCGCCCAGAAATTTGCACTCACATAGTAGAATGTCAGCAGTGTGATGCAAGGAATGGGCTTACAGATGCCATTTGGAGACTGTAGGTATGTGGAGATGGGCTTATAGATGCCATCTGGAAGTATGATAGTACCTTGTCGAGAATGGGCTTATAGACGCCACCTAGGTGTCGATCGCGTAAGAGATTCCTTAGCGAGAACTTGCGTACCTGAGAAAGAAAAATAATTACCTGGCCTGTTACAGGAGTTGATCTTCAAACTCTTTATGTAGATGTGCCCTGGCTGGATACAGGAATCGAATCTTCAAACTCTTTAGACGTGCCCTGGAAAGATACAGGAATCAAGTCTGGAGAATATAGTCGTCAACAGATACACCCTGGCAAGATACAGGAATCGGATCTTCGAACTCTTCAGACGTGCCCTGGCCGGATACAGGAATCGAGTCTGGTAATGTAGTCGTCAACAGATACACCCTGGCAAGATACAGGAATCGGATCTTCGAACTCTTCAGACGTGCCCTGGCAGGATACAGGAATCGAGTCTGGAATTCAGAAAGGTTGGTGAGTTGTCTCTACTGACAGGTTATTTCCATGGACGGGTGGTCTTTAACGACGAGTGTTTATAACGACGAGTGTTTATAACAACGAATGTCTATAACGACGAGTGTCTATAACGACGAGTGTCTATAACGACGGGTGTCTATAACGACGGGTGTCTATAACGACGAGTGTCTATAACGACGAGTGTCTATAACGACGAGTGTCTATAACGACGAGTGTCTATAACGACGAGTGTCTATAACGACGAGTGTCTATAACGACGAGTGTCTATAACGACGGGTGTCTATAACGATGAGTGTCTATAACGACGAGTGTCTATAACGACGAGTGTCTATGACGACGGGTGTCTATGACGACGAGTGTCTATAACGACGAGTTGTATCCGAGAAATCTTTAGGCATTGATTTAACTGGATTTGTATTCTTTGACTGGGTTGGTCTCTTTTGACTATATTCGTCTACATAGCTGATCTTTTAACTGTATCCTTCCTGAAAGGTAAAGGTCAGCCATATGCAGTGCATGATATGGATCAAGCAATAATATTTTTCGACACATGAGATTGTATGATATGATGCGTATATGCATGTATCATGATGTATAACAATGTGATGTTTATGAATGTATCTTCGTCTAGGAAAATAGATCCTTGACGGATGCCGGGAAGTCAAATCCTGGGCTGATGTTGAAGAGTGAGATTCTTCGTTTCCGTTGGGGATGATGATTGCAAGAATACCGGTCGGAGAAGATAACTCCGTTGGGGGATAAACTTTGGCGAATAGATTACTCTGCGGGGAGTGAACTTTGGCGAATAGATTACTCTGCGGGGAGTGAACTTTGTGGGGAAAGAGAAGTACTTTGCTGAGGTTGATGAAGATAACTCCGCTGGGAATACCGTTGATAAGTTATGTTGGGAGATTTGATGAACTCCGCTGGGGATAGGAAGACTTCGCCGAGGACGATCTTTCCGTGACAATTGGATGAGGATAACCCAGTTATATCTTGGTGGGGAAATAACCTTTGAATAAAACCTGGGGAGACGCGTTCTCTCTGCAGGGAGTGAAGGTATCTTGGTCGCATTCTTCAGCTGAACTTACCTTGGCACTTCGGTGGACAGCGCAACCGGATCATTTAGATAACTCATTATTGCCCCAGTTTCTGTTGGAGAAGAAGGTACCTGTGAAGGTGTTTGATGATTGCCGATTGACAAATCTTCTTCTGGTAGGCAAGTGACGAGATGACAGGACATAGTCGTACGCTTTGATCCCTAACTTTTGCCTGGACCGCCCTTTCGGGTTTTCAGTCCATCGGGATACCCTTTTTTGCCCAAGCCGCCTTTTTAGGTTTTCGACTTGCCGGGTGCACAGATTTTTTTCATTTCATCCCTTATTTTGCCCGAACCCTTTTGGTTCACCGGGAAGCCCTTATTTTTGCCTAGGTGTGTCAACCTAGAGGGTCTTTGATTATGCGCAGTATTTTTTTTCGACTATGTCCACGCTCTCAGGATGTAGGGAGGTGCCCCTGTTGTAGCGTTGTGTCGCCATACCAGAAGATCTTCGTTTGATCGTCCAATGCCCCAAGTGATCCAGATGGAGGTTTTCCCCTGGCTGTTTGGCCTTTTGAGAGATTCTCCGAATCTTGACTTAATTGCCCCAGATGATGGACAATAATCATGTCTGCCCCTTGATTGGAAGTGCTTTTGTTCACTAGGTATTCATCGTGCGAATTTACCTGTTGTTCAAACAAATAGTCATATGCAAACAATGTTATATCAAAAATGCAAAGCTTATGTCTGTCTTGAAGATTTTGAAAATGCATTCTTTTTCATAAAACAAGTGAATGTTTGTAAAACGTGATGTCAACTCCATATTTACCGTAGGCCTTAAGGAGTCAGGATACCTTTCGTAACAGTATGCTTTCGAACTAACCCATGCTTCAGCTAGGACTTTTAAGGGTTATAACGTGGCCTGGTTCATGGTTTAAGAAACAAAGGATAAAGGCTCAAATTATTTGTACCCACCCGCTCTTTGTGATGTTCTCCAATCCTAAACTCAGCTGATCGTGCGTTAGACCTTATTTGAGTTTTTGTCCTGATATTCCCGTGATGGTTCGGATGTTGATAGTTTATTTTGAATAGGCAGTCATTCCTTTTTGTTATTGAGGGTTTGTTTGACCTCTTTCCTTTTTTTTGATTTCGTTATCCCTGTTTTTTGCCTGAACTGTTTCTTTTGTGATTACAGTCAGCCAGATGCCCCAGTTTTGTAAGTCTCCTTCATAGGTTTTGACTTAATGGGCTTTTTGATTTTGGTAATGACTGCCTATTTTTTATGGTTATTTGGAACCATCACTGTCTTTTGTTTCAAAAGGACTTCTTTTGATGCCATTCGTTGTGCACCTGGATCAGCTGAGAGAACTACCCTGCCCCAGGTTATGATTAAGGGTTTTAATTTTCGAAAAGAAAAACTCCTACTTCTTTGGCTCAGAGGGGTTGACGAGGGATTATCTTCCTTATAACTCCAGTGTTTAGGGATTTGAAACAATGCCTGTACTTCATCAGCGGGGTCTGTTCAAAAGCATACTGTAAAGATCGTGGTATCGTTTTCCTCATCCTCCCTCAAGAGGCTTAGAATTATTAATCGAGCATTGAACATCACAAAAAATGAAAGCAATTTTAAATACAGCGAATGCGAATATATTGATTCAAAACAGACATATGCGATGCATTAATGAAATAACAACTTTGACATGAATAAAATGTTCGAACAATCAAAAGAAAATTACAACTTGAAAATTCTAATGGGCAAAAGGTCTTCTCATCTCAGGACTTGTTACTTCAAATGATGCATCCTGTAGGGATAGTAGAAGAACTCATCCTGACCCACTTGGGTGAAATCCACTGCTCCTTCATTAATCAGGTCCTGGACCTTGTTTTTCAGCGCCCAACAGTCGGCAGTGTCATGTCCGGGACTATCAGAGTGGCATGCACACCTTTTGTTGGGATGATAGTTAGGAGCAGAGATGTTGGGATTCCGGGGAGGAGATCTTAGTGTAATCAGATTCAACCTCAACAGGTGTTGTAAAGCTTGAAACAACGACATGTTAAGCTGGGTGAATTGCCTCTTGGACCTGCTTGGCTTACCCTGATCAATTTGTTGCTCTGGGCGAGGTTGCTTCATGTTGGATCTGTCTTGGTGGAGTTGACTGATCATGGTCCTCAACTCTTCTTGCTCTCGAGCTAAACCTTGGATGAGAGCCCTTTGCCGCAGCATCTGGGTTTTCATTGTGTCTACCTCAGCTTGCAGGAGTTTCAGCCGTTCGTCCTTGTCATCTTCGGGACTTTTCTTGGCCAAATTCCCCATGAGGAGTGTCCTCAACTCTTCTTGCCCCTTGGATAGGCTTAAGAAGATCTCCCTGAACTGAGTCTCTTGAGCATGAGGATCCTGGTTGTCTGGTTGGAAAGCCATTGCTGAAATAAACAACGAGGAAGGTAAGTTTCATGTAACAAGGGTACCTGTAATGCAATGATATGTATGATATGCATGTAATGTTTTCAAGGACCTCGCGGGGTAAACAAGAAAATTGTTAGAGTTGGAAAATGGTAACTTGATTGAAGGAACTTCATGTTGTTGAGAGTCCTTCTTCAAGAGTCAAGGATCACCATATCGAGTGGGTCATAGCCCCTGACAACCTTGGCTAGAGGAAAATAAATCCCCTTTTCCCCTTTCCAGACATGTTGGTTCATCATGACCTGCATCACAAGCCCTTGAGATCCTTGAAATGGGTTAGTCCTTATGTAGGATGCATGCAATGGTATGATGTTATGCTATGCATGGGGTAATGTAGGTAAACCCTGTTATGAGTCCCAATTAAGGACTATAAACAAAACCTGCAAGAAACTCAAGCGTCAGATAACAAGCATGCAAGTAGTCAAGTATGAAAGCACACAAGTCACACCACAGCCCTTAGAGTTTAGGCCAGCACGGGGTCTGGGTATTACCCTCTTGAAGTTGGTGGGCTCAAACCTGTCCTATCAAAGTAACCGGGTTCTAAGGGTCCCAATATCATTGGATTGCTTTCATTGTTCATCGTTTCAATTTAGCCACTGAACTGGCGACCGAAATATTCCAAGAAAACAACCCTCAATTGAGTGTAGTATCGAGTATCAACCAACGTCGGACTGCATCAAAGTCAGTTATCTCACTACCCTAAAGAGGCCAAGATGGTTCAATTAAGGTTCCTAAGGTCAGTTGATGATTCACGACAGCACGCGGCGGCCCCGTACTCTCCTTGACTGAACTCAAGAGTTACCGGTACACACCAAAGTGCCACATCAACATAGCAGACTGCTTCAACCATGTCGGTATACCCCGCACAGTTCCCTCACAGTCTTGTTGCTACTTTCTAAGAAGGTATCCCCCAGATCCGGGTTAGGATCTATAGAACTCCCAAGACAGTACCCACAATAATAAAGCAAACAATTCAGACAATTGAAAACACAAATGATCTTAGTCCTAAGGTACACCTCACTTTAAGTATCCCCAGCAGAGTCGCCAGTTCTGTGATCGGTGGAAATAGAACTGATTGTTTAACGCTGGTTCGCGAAATGTCGCGGTAAGCAAGAATCGCCACCGTCTTTTATGTTCTCCAACAAGGAAAGGACAAAAGCACAACAAAATTCCTTTTCGAGATATTTCTCGGTTCGGGAGGTAGATTTATAGAAAGGGAAGGTGTTAGTACCCTTTCTATCCATGGTTATCCATGGGCTCTTAGATACTTGCTCATTGTGTTTTCAAAAGTGTTTTCTTTTCAATTGTGAGTGAGTTTGAAAAAGTTTCGTTTTAAAGATTTCAGATCGACTCTTGTATCAGTCCTCAAGAGTGTTTGAAAAATTGTTTTGAAAGCTTTTTTGAAAGTGTCGGTGTGAAAAGAGTTTTGATTTGTTTTTTAGAGCAAGTATCTATGAGTCATCTACCTACCCTAAGGAATTAGGCTGTGTAAATGTCCTTAAGGTAGTGCCATCCCACCATTGAGAGGTAGGTAGCACCACCGTTGGAGGTGTTCGGGTCAATTCGTTTGTGGGGACAGTGTGGTCACCAGAGCAACAGTAGGACACCTTAGAAGCTACCCTTATGCCACTGATCTTTTTTAATTCCGAGGCAACCATTTCGAGGCAACTGGATCATGTCATGGACATAAGGACTTACTAAAACATCCTATACTCGACGACCACGTTTCGAGGGCAAGGCAACAGTGAGGCGTACCCTAAGAGTGGTGTGTGAATCTGTGTGTTGTTTTCATGTTAATATTTGTCTTTGATCATGCATTTGGTGAGCTACGTTTTGTTTTTAATTAGCCATTCATTCTTTCATGCAAAGTTTAGCAGTTTAAAAGTGCGGAAATTAAAGTGCGGAAAGATAAATCCTACGCTATTACAAGGCGCGGGTCTATACATCGCCAAATTAACAAAGACCCGTTTCGAATAAAAAATGCGGAAAGTAAATAAATTCCTAATTACTATTACAAGGCTTGAGCAATTACATAATATTCACAAAGGAAAATAAGAATAAATGCGCGAAAGAATTAAAGTTGAACGTTCGAGGGCGTTGGACCCTTTTGAAATTAAATTGAAATAAGAAAGTTAATTATTTATTTTATTAAAGAAAAGAAATGTTTTTTAGGTTTTTTGTATTTATGAAAATAAAGAAAAGAATTTAAAATTAGAAGGAAACCCTAGTTCTAAATATTTTTAATTATTAAAAAAAAGTTAAAGTTTAAAACCTAATTTACATAATATTTAATGTACATGTTTATTTACAAAATTAATGATAATTAATAATAATGATAAATAATGATGATTAATAATTTATTTAAGAAAAAGATGAAAATGTCAAAATAACCTAATTCTAGATACTTTTTACTTATTAAGAAAAAGATTAAAGTTTAAAAACCTAAATTAAACTAAGTTAATTGTTAGAGTTTATTTACAAAAAATAGGTTAGTGATGAAATTAATAATAATTAAATATATTTGTATTTTTGATTTTTCTGTTTTTATTATAGAAAATTATTTAATGGTGAAAAAAACAATTAAAACAATTAAAAAAGAATTAGAAAAAGAAAATAAAATTAAAAAGGATGCAAACCAAGGGGAGTTTCAGGCCCAAGGGGAGGTTTTTTTGAAGTATTCTGGCCCATTAGACAAAAAGTCTTGTTTGACTTTCTGGCATCACGTGCGTGTTCATTGACTCCTGAGTACCGTGGTCTGCATTCTTTGGCCATTGGATTGGGTTTCATGGCCATTTGTGTTCTGGCTCTTGGCCATTTGTGTTCTGGCCTCAACGTTACTTAATCTTCTCAGGATGTCTGTCTCGCCATGTATTGGTGTCATGCATAAGTTGTTCTTTTGGCCATTTGGCTTTTGGCTTTTGGCTTTTGGCTTTTGGCTTTTGGCTTTTGGCCATTTGGCTTTTGGCCTCAACGTTCCTTAATGAACCTGCATGGGATCCTGTCTAAATCTGCAGTTGAATCTCATGAACACATTAAATAAAATCATAAAATGCAAATCAAACCAATATATGAAGAAATTTAATGTTTAGGCACAATATGGCATGTATGAATGATTATACCCTTTTGATCATGGAGATCAAATCAATCTTACCCTTACTGGAAAAGTAGTGACATGAATGCTTTTATGCCCTTTTGATCATGGAGATCAAGCCAGCCTTACCCTTACTGAAGAAGTAGTGAGGTGTTGGTTTGTAACTGTGATGACTTGTTTGTAGTAAGAGAGGGATTTGTAATAATGATTTCAAGGTTTTAGGGTTCTTGAAAGAATTTGATATTCTGACAGTGTTGTGGCAAGTTTTTCTTCTTCTCTTTTTTCCTCCTCTCTGGTTTGTGTGAAAAGAAGGTGATTATATAATGGAAATTAGGGTAAAGAAAATGGGCTTTGAATGTGCAATTAGGCCTCTGATGTTCACTTGAGTTCGTCACTTTCCAGGCTAAATCGCAGGGACTTAAATGCAATTTTTGAAGTTGAAATGTGAAAAAAAAATGTAGCTGACATCGATAACTAACTCCTGTCCGAAAATCAGCTCAATCGGATAAACGGTGAATTAGTTATGAATTTTTGAAGTTTCAGCTCAGACAAACTTATTTTGGGCTCCAGTGTCGACTCTGACACGTTCTTCAATAAAAAACTGGTATTGAACGGAGCATAATCCGGTCTCGACTTTTGAAGAAAAGTTGTAGATCTATGAGTCAGTGACCTTGTGTAAAAATATGAGCCCAATCCGATAAAAATTGACCGAGTTATGAATTTTCGAAGTTTCGGCCCAGATGAAATAATATTCAACATTCAGGATTTTCAGCGTGTCACGCACTCTGAACAAAAAACGAAGGCCTTTTGAATACTGTTTGAACTCAATACCTTCTGTGAAAATGTAGCCAACTAATTTTGTGAGATTTTGGCGCCGGAACCAGCTCGATACGATGAAAATCGACCAAGTTATGATTTTCTGAACATGACGCAAATAAACTTCTGTCACAAATTTTCGGTAAGAAAATACTTGATAAATCCACATTTTTGAAGACCTTCTGATCGAAATTGGCTTCCAGCCGT
Organism: Vicia faba; assembly: GCA_948472305.1. Lineage (NCBI taxonomy): Eukaryota > Viridiplantae > Streptophyta > Magnoliopsida > Fabales > Fabaceae > Vicia > Vicia faba. The sequence continues at coordinate 1,577,831,107 of OX451737.1, forward strand.
GAGTGATGAAAACGTAGATAATGTCAAGACGGAATTTTGGCCACCGGAACGGGTTCAAAACGAGCCACGATCTTCAAGTTATGAATTTTTTAGCGCGTAAAAACTGCACTTTCAGCACACTTTTTCACCATATTTCTTCGAGAAAACTCACACATTCGGATACCTTCTTTAAAGAATTGACTCTTGAGTCAAACCTGAATTTGAGAATACGTTATCAGAGATATCTTGGCGAAATAATACCTGAATATGACGCGCCGGGTTGGACTTGTGAATTTTTCTTGAAATATTTTGAGAAATATGGGAGGGCAAATTTTGGGGTACAACAGCTGGCATAAACTGAAACTGTTATTGAAGATCCTCCAATGAAGATGGCTTCCTTCAAGGATGCCTGGGTTGTTATTGAGAAAGGTAGGTGTGCAAATTGGGGCCAACTCCCTGATTTTGCACATAAGACTAACAAGTTTGGTTTGGGTTTCACTGCAGAAGCTCAAAGGGCTGTTCGGAGTGCACGGATCGGAGGATATCCCCTGTTTATCAGCAATCCAGGAGTGAATGCCATTGAAGACGATGTTGAAGAGTCTGAGTTTGATAGTTGGATCTACCCGACTGCCGATGATGGATTAAGCAATTGGACGGCAAAGGACTTCGTGTCAATTTCTTTTATTACCCAGTAATGAGACTTTTGTTTTGAATTTGTAACAGACAATTTTTAAAACTTTACGGCCCGGTGCCTTACCCGAGACATCGTGGCTTTGTTTGTGAGGGCTTTATGTGTGTCATTTCCATATATCATTAATAAAAGCATTGAACGTTTCTTGTATTTCAAATTTTGCGCTCCTTGTTTTTTTTTATTATATATATTGCAAAACAGCTATTTTACACACACTCACATATACAGGTCTACATCTACTCTGGATCCTACTGGTAACGACTCTGCTACTGCCAGTTATGACTTCGAAATTCCGATCAACTTAGCTGAAGACGAAGGTGAAGAAGATTACGAAGTGCCTGGTGAACTTGCAAGACTGCTACTTCAGGAAGAGAAGGCCATACAGCCGCATGAGGAGCCCGTGGAAACAATAAATTTGGGTATAGAGGTAGACAAGAAAGGGGTCAAGATCGATGCAAATCTGGAGGCCAGTGTTAAGCAACGGTTGATTCAGATGCAGCGAGACTACGTTGAGATCTTTGCCTGGTCTTATGAAGATATGCCTGGGTTGGATACTGATATTGTGGTTCACTGGTTGCCTACCAAGGAAGACTGTCCTCCAGTGAAACAGAAGGTCCGTTGAATGCACCCGAAAATTTCTGAGAAAATCAAGGCCGAAGTTATGAAATAGTTTGATGTCGGTTTTCTAGAAGTTACTTCTTACCCACAGTGGGTTACCAACGTGGTTCCTGTGCCGAAGAAGGATGGTAAAGTTCGAATGTGTGTTGACTATAGGGATCTAAACAGGGCAAGCCCCAAGGATGATTTCCCTCTACCTCATATCGATGATCTGGTCGACAATACCACACAACATAAGGTCTTCTCCTTTATGGATGGTTTCTCCGGTTATAATCAGATTAAGATGGCTCCCGAAGACATGGAGAAGATGACCTTTGTTACTCAATGGGGTACCCTTTGCTACAAGGTCATGCCTTTCGGGTTAAAAAATGCTGGGGCAACGTATCAGCGCGCCATGGTCACTTTGTTCCATGACATGATCCATCATGAGATTGAGGTATACGTTTACGACATGATTGCAAGATCTCAGACTGAAGAAGAGCATCTTGACCACCTTCAGAAGCTATTTGACAGGTTGAAGTTGTATAAGCTGAGGTTAAACCTGAACAAGTGCACCTTCGGGGTGAGATCTGGTAAGCTGCTGGGTTTCATCGTAAGCGATAAAGGTATTCAAGTGGATCCTGCAAAGGTGAAGGCTATACAGGAAATTCCAGCTCCCCGAACATAAAAAGAAGTCAGAGGCTTTTTGGGACGATTGAACTATATTTCCCGATTCATCTCACACCTGACTGCTACTTGTGAGCCAATCTTCAAGCTACTGAAGAAAGATCAAGTGGTAAGATGGAATGATGAATGTCAAGCCGCTTTCGAAAGGATCAAAGAATATCTCCAAGAGCCACCCATTCTGATGCCCCCAGTTGAAGGGAGACCCTTGATCTTATACTTGACAATATTCGACAATTCAATGGGGTGTGTGTTGGGGAAGCATGACGAGTCTGGCCGAAAAGAGCATGCTATTTATTACCTTAGCAAAATGTTTACCGACTGCTAGACCCGATACTCGTTGCTCGAGAAAACTTGTTGCGCTTTGGCATGGACTGCTCGCCGGCTGGGATAGTATATGTTGACTCACACTACTCTATTGATATCAAAGATGGATCCAATCAAGTATATCTTCGAGAAGCCTGCCTTGTTCGGAAGAATAGCGAGATGGAAGATGATCTTGACTGAGTATGACATCCAGTATACGACCCAAAGGGAAATTAAGGGAAGTGTGTTGGCAGATCATTTGGCACGTAAGGCAGTAGACGATTACCAGTCTATGAACTTTGAATTCCCGAATGAGAACATCATGTTAGTGACTGACTGTGAGACACCTGGACTGGATGAAGGACCTGAGGAGGGATCCCGATGGTCTATGTACTTTGATGGAGCTTCAAACGCTTTGGGTAATGGCATTGGCGCCGTGATCGTATCTCCTGAAGGCTCTCATACTCCGTTCACCGCCCGATTATGTTTCAACTGCACCAACAATATGGCGGAGTATGAAGCGTGCATCATGGGCCTTCGAGCAGCTATTGACCTAAGGATTAATTTCTTGAGTGTATTCGGAGATTCCTCTCTCGTGATCAGTCAGATCAAAGGCGAGTGGGATACGAAACACCCTAATATTATTCCTGTGATCGGTGGAAATAGAACTGACTGTTTTTTTTAAGCTGGTTCGCGAAATGTCGCGGTAAGTAAGAGTCGCCACCGTATTTTATGTTCTCCAACATGGAAAGTACAAAAGCACAGCAAAATTCCTTATTCGAGATGTCTCTCGGTTCGGGAGGTAGATTTATAGAAAGGGAAGGTGTTAGCACCCTTTCTATCCGTGGTTATCCACGGGCTCTTAGGTACTTGCTCTTATGTTTTCAAAATTTGTTTGCTCTTCAAGTGTGTGTGGGTTTTGAAAAAAGTTTCGTTTGAAAAATTTCTAAGTAACTCTTGTATCTGTCCTTAAGAGTGTATGAAAAATTTGTTTGAAAACTTTTAGAAAATGTGAGGTGTGAAAAGTTGTTTTTTTGTTTGTTTGAAAAGAGCAAGTACCCATGAGATCTACCTACTCTAAGGAATTAAGCTGCGTAAGAGTCCTTTAGATAGTGCTATCCCACCATTGAGAGGTAGGTAGCACCGTCGTTGGAGGTGTTCGGGTCAATTCGATTAAGGGACATGTGGGGTCACCAAAGCAATAGTAGGACACCTTAGAAGTAACCCTAATGTCCTAGATCCTTTTTTATCCGAGGCAACCGTTTCGAGGCAACTGGATCATTTAGACAGAAGGGCGACCTCTAAGACACCCTATACTTGATGACCACTTTCGAGGCAACCAGTGAGGCGTACCCTAGGGGTGGCATGTGCATGTGTGTTATTTCATGTTAATGTTTATCTTGTACATGTTATTTGTGAGCTATGGATTGATTTTATTTGTCATACATTCTTTCATGCATATTAGCAGTTAGGAGTGCAGAAAATAAATTACGGGAAGATAAATCTAGCTATTACAAGGCGTGGGTCTATACATCGCCAAAAAAACAAAAAAAACCTGTTTTGGAAAATAAAGTGCGAGAATTTAAAAGAAAGCGATAAAGTTCTAATTAACTATTACATACCCTGTACAGATACAAAATAATGAATTAAAAAATAAATGCGCGCGAAAGATTGAATCGGGAACGTCTTAAGAGTTTTGACCCTTTTTTAAGAAAGAATTGAATTTTTGTCCTTTTTGTAATTAATGAAATTAAAACTAATAACTAATTAATTAATTAATTAAGAAAATGTTTTTTTTGTATTTTTGTGTTTTTAATGAAAATAAAGAGAAAATAAATAGAAATTAAAAGTTAGCAAAAACCTAATTCTAAATTCTTTTTATTTATTGTAAAAAAGTATAAAAGTTAATTAATTAAGCTAATTTAATTTAATTTACATTTATTTACAAAATAAGTTAATAAATAATAAAATGTTTTTTTTTTTTTGGTTTTCTGAATTTTATGGGAAAAATTAGTTTGTTAGGTTAATTAACAGTAATGATAATAATTAAAAAAAAGAAATTATAAGGGAAAGAAAAATAAAAAAAAGTAACAAAACCATGGGGGGTTTGGGCCTTTTTTGGAGGTGTTGATTGCAGTTTTTTGGCCCACTAAGCTCAGCCACGTTTGACTTTTGCAATTGCCTGCATGTGCTTTGACTGAAGAACATGGTACTCCTCCTCTCATGGCCTTTGGATGGCTGTTGAAGACACCTGGCACGCTGGATGAGTGAGGTTTATGGTGTTCACTTATTTGGAAGCCTGCATAGGAATTTGTTAGACAAAATAATATTGAGTTTTGGGGGACCTGGGAATCGAACCCAGGTCCCAGAGGTCATATGCATGCGCGCTCTCCACTCAGCCAATTGCTTCAATTCGTTATAATAAGAGATAAATAATATTATATGTAATAAAAATCAAATATCCTGGAAATAAAAAAAAAGCGCGTGTTGAGTTTGAACAGGCCAGTGAGGTGAAGACACATCATCGTCTTCTTCAACAATTTGCTGGTTATTTACCTGCGGATTTTTATCCGCAGGTATTTTCGTAGGTTGCTTCAAAAATCATCCCTAGGCCATGAAAATCCATTTTCAAGACCATAGTTGATCTCGTCTCCACCTCCTGAATCCATCCATGCTTATGATTTGTCTTGATTGTGCCTGGAAACAAAATGCCTAAAAACAAACAATACAAACCCTAGACGCGGGTATCACCATATGAGGCTTAAAAATGAAATCAAATATTACAATTATGTTGGAAATCAAGCAAGCAATATGATTATGCCCATATCTTTGAGAAAAAAAATGCAAGAATGGAGAGTATGGATTTCGTGTACAGGGGTGAGTTTGAGACAACTTACAGCACTTGGTAGTGGACCTTAGGACACGTTTGTGGTTGCTTTGGCTTCAGGGAGTGGCAATGAAGAAGACTACGTGCTTCTTTTGATCTCAAAGTGCCTGCAACCTTGTTCTAGAACTCTCACTTTTTGGACAATTTTGAGTTTTGGTTCTGGCCGTTTCTGCTCTCTCTAGGTCGTGAATACTGTATGGCTTGCTTGCATATGTATGTGTCAATGGAATTAAGTGACATTTAGGAGCCTTAAACTTGTGCCATTATGTTTTGGATTTTGTTTGACCACCATTGAAGAACATTCCTTTCTTGGTCCAACAACCATGATTTTGGTGTACAAAAATAGCTTGCACGAATTTGGCAGCTAGCAAATGCTTCATGAAGGCTATTCAAACCACAAGATACCATTTAATTAATTTTTTTGATTTTATTTAAATTATTATGGATTAAAGTGAATTAAATCCACAAAAATTAAATAAAAATGAAAAAATAAAGATATGGTCTTGAAATAAATCATGGGACACGTGTATGGCATGGCAAGGCTGAATCAAGTGGAAGAAAGTAGGCCCTTTTGTCAAAAATTGAAGTTTCAAGGATAGTTGACTTTTGCCATTTCACAAAAATTTCCCAACTTCTCCAATGCATATCTTGCTCAATTTTGATCATATGAACATGTTCTTGGACATTTTGGAAAGGTCTTGAAGTCCTCTAACCAATGCCTTTGGTCCCATGTCATTTTGATTTACCAATCTCAAGTTATGGTCTTTGACTTAAAATGCCTTTTTGTTGACTTTTGAAAATGACCTATAATGTTGAAATTGATAACTTTTTGTGAGAGAATTTCTTGGATTTGGAATGTGAATATGAGTTGTAGGAAATGTTATCCCCTTCAAAATTAGCATTGGATGGGATTTTTCTGATGAACCATGAAAAAGTTATGCCTTGGTCAAGTTACAATTGACTTTTTCAACTGTCCAAAAATGGAAACTTTTGCATCTTAATGATTTTTGACCCATGCTTGTAGAATCATGATCAAGACTTGATCAAATGATGATTGTGGCTTCAAAATAAGATGTTGACCAAAAATTTTGACTTTTGACTGCCAAATGACCATTTTGCCCCTGCAGTTGATTGTGAAGCAATTAGGGTTTTTGACTGTGCAACTTGACCTTGTGAGCCTTGAAACTTGGCATGTAGATGCTTGACAATGTTTATAGGCACATGGGACTTGATTGAGCCCTTGAAAACCTCAACTTCCTTGCAAGAACCAAAACCCTAATTTGACTGGCTTAAGAGGGTGGTTGACTGTGCAACCCTTGAGTAGACTTGAGCAAATTGAGATGATGCTTGTCAAAAACTTTGAAGAATATGGGAGGGAAAATTTTGGGGTACAACAGTTGCCCCTGTTCAATCTTCTTAGACCTGAGGATGTAGATTGGCATGCGTGCCTTTCGTGATCCGAAGGTGGAAGATGATTGAACACTAGAGTGCCCAGAAATTTGCACTCACATAGTGGAATATCAGCAGTGTGATGGCGGGAATGGGCTTATAGATGCCATTTGGAAAGATGGTGGATAGGAGGATGGGCTTATAGATGCCATCTGAAGATGTGACAGAATCTTGTCGGGAATGGGCTTATAGATGCCATTTGGAAATGTGATGGATAGTTGTGGAGATGCGCTTATAGATGCCATCGGAAGGTTGTCGATTGTGTAAGAGATTCCTTAGCGAGAACTTGCGTACCTAAGAAAGAAAGATGGTTTCCTGGCCTGTTACAGGTGTTGATCTTCAAACTCTTCATGCAGATATGCCCTGGCTAGATACAGGTATCGAATCCGCAATTAATCGCTCACAGATATGCCCTGGCTAGATACAGGAATCGAATCCGGAACTTCAAAAGGTTGCTTACAGACGTGCCCTGGCTGGATACAGGAATCGAATCTCTAAACTCTTCATGCAGACATGCCCTGGCTAGATACAGGTGTCGAATCCACAATCAGTCACTCACATATATGCCCTGGCTAGATACAGGAATCGAATCTGGAATTGGTCGTCTACAGATATGCCCTGGCTGGATACATGAATCGAATCTCTAAACTCTTCATGCAGACATACCCTGGCTGGATACAGGTATCGAATCTACAATCAGTTACTCACAGATATGCCCTGGCTAGATACAGGAATCAAATCTGGAATTAGTCGTCTTCAGATATGCCCTGGCTGGATACAGGTATCGAATCTTCAAACTCTTCAGATATGCCCTGGCTAGATACAGGAATCGAATCTGGAATTAGTCATCTACAGATATACCCTGGCTGGATACAGGTATCGAATCTTCAAACTCTTCAGATATGCCCTGGCTAGATACAGGAATCGAATCTAGAATTAGTCATCTACAGATATGCCCTGGCTGGATACAGGTATCGAATCTTCAAACTCTTCAGATATGCCCTGGCTAGATACAGGAATCGAATATGGAATTAGTCATCTACAGATATGCCCTGGCTGGATACAGGTATCGAATCTTCAAACTCTTCAGATATGCCCTGGCTAGATACAGGAATCGAATCTGGAATTAGTCATCTACAGATATGCCCTGGCTGGATACAGGTATCGAATCTTCAAACTCTTCAGATATGCCCTGGCTAGATACAGGAATCGAATCTGGAATTAGTCATCTACAGATATGCCCTGGCTGGATACAGGTATTGAATCTTCAAACTCTTCAGATATGCCCTGGCTAGATACAGGAATCGAATCTGGAATTAGTCATCTACAGATATGCCCTGGCTGGATACAGGTATCGAATCTTCAAACTCTTCAGATATGCCCTGGCTAGATACAGGAATCGAATCTGGAACTTCAAAAGGTTGATATTAATATCTTTTGATTGACCTTTTCCTGAAAAGTTAAAACATTAGTTGTATGCAAATGTCATGATGAATGAGATGCATGATGTTCTCAAAAATAAATGAGATTGTATGTGTGATCTGATGCATGTATGAAAATGTGATGTTTGTGAATGTATTTTCGTTTGGAAAAATAAATCCTTGACGAATGCCGGGAAGTTTGTTGAATCCTGGGCTGATGTTTGAAGAGGAGAGTTCTTCGTTTCCGCTGGGGATGATGGTTGCAAGAATAAACCGGTAAGAGAAGATGACTCCGTTGGGGAATAAACTTGTTGGAGGGATTACTCTGCGGGGAATACTCTGTGGGAAGAGATACTTCGCTGAGGATTTGATGAGAACTCCGCTGGGGATTCCGTTGATAAGTTATGTTGGGGAATTTGATGAACTCCGCTGGGGGATAGGAAGAACTTCGCCGAGGACGATCTTTCCGTGATAATTAGCTGAGGATAACCCAGTTATAAGCTCTGGTGGGGAATAACCTTTGAATAAATCCGGGGAGACGCGTTCGTACTCTGCAGGGGATAAGCTTCCAGAATCTACTGGGGACAGGCTTCCAGAATCTACTGGGGGAGATTGATTCAACTTTCCTGGGGAAAATTTTGAACTGTACTGGAGAATGGCTCCACTGGATGTCTGTATTCCGCCGGGGAACAATCTTATACTAAGACTGCCGGGGATGCTTGCTTAGGAACATCTGTATACTCCGCTGGGGAATGTTGAGGTCTTCTGGGGATACCCAACTTCCTTAAGGCTGACAGTGGGCTAACTCTGCTTGGGGAGAGTGTTGCTGACTTGATGGAGATATTGTGCCTTTTCGGGCTGATTGGAGACCAACTCTGCTCGGGGAGAGTATTGCTGATTGGTCTTACTCTGGGGGGAGTGAAGGTATCCTGGTTACATTCTTCAGCCGAACTTACCTTGGTACCTTGGTGGACAGAGCAACTAGATCGCTTAGATAACTCATTATTGCCCCTGTTTCTGATGTCACCTGTAATTAGTCCTTTGTTTTGCATGCAAATATTTATGAGTTAGCAATTAATGTCAAATGCATATATCAAAAAAGAACATTGGACGTTCTTTGCAAGACAAAACAGAAAAAGGAAAAACAATTGGCAATTTGTCTAGACAAATGAATTTGTATTGATTTTGAAATTTGCCTGTAAATAGGCGTTTATGTACAAGAGGCTGACGTCCTAGTAAGAGAACACCGCCGAACAACAGAGTTTATACAATTTTGTGAAAAGGAAAACAAAACAGCTATGTGAAAAGTTCCACTGGGTTTCAACTCTGCTATCGCCTTTATGTCTTCAAGCGTCTCATCACTTTGCTACTCAGTTGAAGATGAAGCTGATTGATCGATGTCGTCTGAGCCTGATAGTTAATACCGGATTCTGGATGCAAGGTGATCTAATGAGACATAGTATTACGCTTTAATCCCTAACTTTTGCCTGGACCGCCCTTTCGGGTTTTCAGTCCACCGGGATACCCATTTTTGCCCAAGCCGCCTTTTCAGTTTTTCGACTTGCCGGGTGTACAGATTTTTTTCATTTCATCCCTTATTTTTGCCCGAACCCTTTTGGTTCGCCGGGAAGCCCTTATTTTTTCCTAGGTGTGTCAACCTAGCGGGTCTTTAATTCATGCGTAGTATCTTTTTACTATGTCTGCATTGGCGGGGTGAGGAAGGTCGTCACCATCCATGGTGGTTAGAATCATAGCTCCTCCTGAGAAGATATGTTTAACCACAAATGGCCCTTCGTACGTAGGGGTCCATTTTCCCCTGGGATCACTTTGAGGAAGAATGATGCGCTTGATTACCAGGTCTCCGACTTGATACTCTTGTCGTCTGACTTTCTTGTTAAATACCCTGATCATCCGTTTTTGGTACGTCTGACCATGACAAATAGCAGTGAGTCTCTTTTCGTCAATTAGGTTTAATTGATCAAGCCGAGTCTGGATCCAGTCATCTTCTCTCAAATCTGCATCCTTCATTATCCAGAGAGAGGGTATCTAGACTTCAATAGGCAAGACTGCCTCCATGCCATAGACCAAGGAAAAGGGTGTTGCCCCTGTTAACGTCTGTGTTGAGGCGCGGTACCCATGAAGAGCGAACGGTAACATCTCGTGCCAATCTCTGTAGGTCACCGTCATCTTCTGCACAATCTTCTTGATATTCTTATTTGCCGCTTCTACAGCCCCATTCATCTTCGGCCTGTAGGGAGAAGAGTTATGGTGTTGTATCTTGAATTGCTCGCAGAGCTCAGTGATCATCTTGTTTTTAAGATTGGTACCATTGTCCGTAATGATCCTCTCAGGTACACCGTAGCGACAGATTAGGTTGTGCCGAATGAACCGTGCCAGGACGTTCTTGGTTACGGTAGCATAGGAAGCTGCTTCAACCCACTTTGTGAAGTAATCAATCGCTACCAGGATGAAGCGATGCCCGTTAGATGCCGTAGGTCTGATCTCGCCGATCATATCAATGCCCCACATTGCAAAAGGCCAAGGTGCTGTCAAGACGTTCAGAGGAACTGGAGGAACGTGCACCTTATCAGCATAGATCTGACATTTGTGACACGTCCGGGAATGTTGGTAACAGTCGGCTTCCATTGTGGACCAGAAATATCCTGGCCGAAGGATTTTCTTTGCCATGGTATGTCCACTGGAGTGTGTTCCGAAGGTACCTTCATGTAGCTCTGCCATGATCTTTTCTGCTTCAGTCTTATCCACACAACGCAGTAAGGTTGAATCATGGTTTCGCTTGTATAGAATGCCATTGCTGAGGAAGAACTTTGCAGCGAATCTTCTCAGGAACTTCTTGTCGTTGACAGATGCACCCTCGGGGTATTCTTGAGCTTCCAGGTACCTTTTCACTTCATGATACCAAGGTTTTTCAGTTACCTCTTCAGCCTCAAGATCACAGCAATGTGCATGTTCGTCCAATTTCCAGATAATGATCCGGGGAGCCTCGTTATCCCATTTGACTTTGAACATGGAAGACATCGTAGCTAGTGCGTCCGCCAACTGATTCTCCTCTCTTGGGAAGTGTTCAAAAGTTATCTCTTCGAAGTGGGGGATCAATGTCAACACATACTCTTTGTAAGGAATGAGATTTGGGTGTTTCGTATCCCACTCACCTTTGATCTAATTGATCACGAGAGCAGAATCTCCGAAGACACTCAGAAACTTGATCCTTAAGTCAATTGCAGCTTGAAGACCCATGATGCATGCCTCATACTCTTCCATGTTGTTGGTGCAGTTGAAACATAGTCGGGCGGTAAGTGGAGTATGAGTGCCTTTAGGGGATATGATCACAGCGCCAATATCGTTACCAAAAGCGTTTGAGGCTCCGTCAAAGTGCATAGACCATCGGGATCCTTCCTCAGGTCCTTCATCCGGTCCAGGTACTTCACAATCAGTCACTACCATGATATCCTCGTCTGGAAATTCAAAGTTCATAGATTGGTAGTCGTCCACTGCTTGGTGTGCCACATGGTCTGCCAATACACTTCCCTTGATTGCTTTCTGAATCGTGTACTGGATATCATATTCAGTCAAGATCATCTGCCATCTTGCTATTCTTCCAGACAGAGCAGGCTTTTCGAAGATGTACTTGATTGGATCCATCTTTGAAATCAACAGAGTAGTGTGAGTCAACATATACTATCTCAGCCGGCGAGCAGCCCATACCAAAGTGCAGCAAGTTTTCTTGAGCAGTGAGTAACGGGTCTCACAGTCGGTAAACTTTTTGCTAAAGTAATAAATGGCGTGCTCTTTTCGGCCAGACTCGTCATGCTGCCCCAGCACACACCCCATTGAATTGTCAAGTACTGTCAAGTATAAGATTAGAGGTCTCCCTTCAACAGGTGGCATAAGAATGGGTGGTTCTTGGAGATACTCTTTGATTTTGTCGAAAGCGGCCTGACATTCATCGTTCCAACATACTACTTGATCTTTCTTCAGCAGCTTGAAGATTGGTTCTCAGGTAGCAGTTAGATGTGAGATGAATCGGGCAATATAGTTCAGCCGTCCTAGAAAGCCTCTGACTTCTTTCTCTGTCTTGGGAACTGGCATCTCTTGTATGGCTTTCACTTTGGCAGGGTCCACTTGAATACCTTTGTCGCTCACGACGAAACCTAGTAGTTTTCCAGATCTCACCCCAAAGGTGCACTTGTTCGGGTTCAACCTCAGCTTGTACAACTTCAGACGGTCAAACAGCTTCTGTAGATGGTCAAGGTGTTCCTCCTTAGTCTGGGACCTTGCAATCATATCGTCGACATATACTTCTATCTCATGATGGATCATATCATGAAACAAAGCAACCATGTCACGTTGGTAGGTTGCCCCAGCATTTTTCAACCCAAAAGGCATGACCTTGTAGCAAAAGGTGCCCCACTGAGTAACAAAAGTGGTCTTCTCCATGTCTTCAGGAGCCATCTTGATTTGATTATAACCGGAGAACCCGTCCATGAAGGAGAATACCTTATGCTGAGCAGTGTTGTCAACCAGAACGTCGATGTGAGGCAGAGGGAAGTCATCCTTAGGGCTTGCCCTGTTCAAGTCCCTGTAATCAACACACATTCTGACCTTACCATCCTTCTTCGGCACTGGAACCACGTTGGCAACCCACTGAGGGTAAGAAGTCACTGCTAGAAACCCGGCATCAAATTGTTTCATAACCTCAACTTTGATTTTCTCGGACATCTCTGGACGCATACGGCGGACCTTCTGTTTAACCGGAGGGCAGTCTTCCTTGGTAGGCAGGTGATGAACCACAATGTCGGTGTCCAACCCAGGCATGTCTTCGTAAGACCATGCAAAGATTTCCATGTAGTCATGCAACATCTGAATCAACTGTTGTTTCACACTAGCCTCCAGATTGGCACCAATCTTGACTTCCTTTCTGTCTGTCTCAGTACCCAGATTTACCGTTTCCACTGGCTCTTCATGTGGCTGAATGGCCCTCTCTTCCTGGAGTAACAGTCTTGCAAGCTCACCAGGCACTTCGCAATCATCTTCACCTTCGTCTTCGGCTAAGTTGATCGGATTTTCGAAGTCATAACTGGCAGTAGCAGAGTCATTACCAGTGAGATCCAGAGTGGATTGGAACCTGTATAGGTGAGTGTGTGTAAATATAGCTGTTTTGCAATATATAAAGAAAGAAAGGGAGCGCAAGATTTGAAATGCGAAAAACGTCCAATGCTTTTATTCATGATATATGAAAGTGACACACAAGAGCCCTCACAAATGACGCCACGGTGCCCCGGGTAAGACACCGGGCCATAAAGTTTCAAATTATTGTTCATTACAAATTTAAAACAAAAGAGTTCATTACTGAGTGACAAAAGTAATAGGTATGAAATCTTTCGTCGTCCAGTTGCTTGGTCCACTATTGGTTGCCGGGTAGATCCAGCTGTCAAATTCAGATTCCTCCACTTCGTCATCATCCCCAATAGCATTTACTCCATGGTTGGGCATGGGAGCTGTCACCACATTAGGCCTTTCTGGCGCCTCGAACTGAACCTCTTTAGCATCAATAAGGTCCTGAACCTTATTCCTTAGAGCCCAATAATCATCAGTAGAATGCCCCAGGCCATCAGAGTGATAAGCGCAACGGGCGTTGGGGTTGTACTTTGGAGAGGTTGTGTTTACAACCTTCGGAGCTTCCTTGACAGTTACCAGATTGGTTGACAGCAGTTGCGGCAGAATCTGAGACAGGGTCATGCTGAGCCGAGTATACTGTCTTTTGGGCCTCTCAACTCTTGGCTGGTTGTATTGCTGAAGAACAGTAGCAGGCTTTGAAATTACCACCGCGTTGACAGCTTGGCGGCGTTCCGGTTTGTTCTGTCTCTTGGGACCATACACATCACTAGCTTCCTTCTTGAAGGGCTTCTTTTTAGTACTCGAGGAGGCACCTTTCTGTATCTTCCCCGACTTGATGCCAGCTTCTATCCTCTCACCGGTTAAGATCAAATCTGTGAACCCAGCAGAGGAATTACCAATCAGGTGATTAAAGAATGGACCAGACAGGGTCCCCAAGAACATGTCCACGAGTTCACGATCAGTCAATGGTGGCTGCACCCTGCCATCCAGGTCTCTCCACTTCTGCGCGTACTCCTTAAAACCTTCACCCGTTCCCAATGACATACCCTGGAGTTGGGTACGCGTGGGAGCAAGGTCGGAATTGTACTGATACTGCTTATAAAAAGCAGTAGCCAAGTCCTCCCAGTTGCGAATGTTGGTTCCATCCAGCTGATAGAACCATTCGAGATGAGTCCCTGAAAGACTCTCCTGGAAGAAATGGATCCATAAGTTCTTGTCTGCAGTGTAAGGCTGGATCTTCCTTACATAAGAGAGGAGGTGCAGTTTAGGACAGGAAGCCCCGTCGTACTTCACAAAGGCAGGCGCCTTGAACTTGTGTGGGATCACCACCCCAGAAGATAACCCTAAGTCTCCAAAATCCAACCCAGGCACACGTTGAATCTCCATAGCATTTAACCGGTCCTCCAGCTGTTTGTACCTGTCCTCAGTAGGAGGGTACTGTTCATCATTGAAGTCTGTCTCGGTGTCGGAGACCACGGGACTAGGAACTCTTCCCTCCTGGTGACTGCCTTCCCCAACAGATGGAGTAGTCAGCTCAGCTTCATTCTGCAGTGTATTCCCGAGTCTGCGTCCAGTGTTGAACAACACAGTCCTCTTCTTCTTCTTCTTCTTCAGGAGCAAAGCCTTCAACTCCTGTTGTCCTTGGGCTAAGCTCATGACCAGCTCTTGAAACTGGGCGTTCTGGGCCTAGAGGGCCTTGATAGCTTGCTCAGTAGTTGGTTCAGGATTCATGATGATTGAGTGAGTGCTGAAATAAACAGCGAAGAAGATTAAGCAACCTGTAGAAAAAGGGTACCTGTTATGCACATGATGCATGATATGCTATTTATGCAATGCATTCAAGGGTTCGAAATTTCAAGTCCGTTGTAGACAAAAAAGGAACACACATTGTATTAGGAAATAATTTATTCAGTACATCAGGGCCTCATGGGCAAAACATTACAAAATAATTAATCCCAAAAGACACTGCGCATCCTCTTTGGAGCAATGTAGGTGTTGAGAGTCTTTTCCTCGTGAAGTAGACGGGTGAGCTCCAGGACCTTCTTCTCACTGGCATGTAGACTGGTTTCAAGAGAATTCTGTTCTTCCTTGAGTTGGATCCAGCTCTTTTGCATTTCTTCCCAAGAAGTTGGCATGTCAGGATGTTGGATGGTGTAGGGCACCTCTCCCTCCAAAACTGGCTCTTTGATCACGGGGAGAACATGAGGATATGGCATCACCAGCTTCTGGGAACGGGCTCGTACCCACTTGAGATAAGGCTCCAGGGGGATGGAGTTCTTGTGCCCCAGTGTCTTGCTATCAACCTTGTTAGGCATCCTCCAAGCTCTGATGAATCTCTGGCGAAGTCCTTGTGCATCGTTGTCGAAGTCAAAAACTATGTCAGGAATTAACATGTCATGAGGGCCATCCCTCCGAGCATATCCAAACTGTCTCAAAGCCAGACATGGGTTGTAATTAATGCCCCCTCTAATTCCAAGTAAAGGAACATTAGGAAACTCTCCGCAACGATCAATGATAGTGACATTTTCTCTGGACCGAGAACACCAATGTATATCAACATGAGTAAGAGTCATTAACCGTTGTGACCATCTCAAACCCCGTTCGTTCTTCAAAACTGATTGTGGAAGGTGTGAAATAAACCACCTTGCCAGGAGAGGAGTGCCGCACATGAGAACACCTCTTTTTCTCATGGTTCGAGTGTAACATGAGTGGAGGATGTCCCCAAGCAACGTAGGTATGGGATTCCTGGACATGAAGATCTTAACAGCATTGATGTCTATAAGCTGATCTGGATTCGGGAACAACACCAACCCATAGACAAGGAGTGCCACAACTTCTTCAAAGGCTTGTAGGTCAAGGGAATTCCAACATTCTTGTGCCTTCTCAAATAGGAACTTTGCCAAGAATCCTTTGATACCACTTCTAACTTCCCAATGTCCCTTGATGTCAGATGGTTGTAAGCGTAATGCTTTAGCAACCTCTTCAAGTTTTGGTTCCTTTTCCATACCGTTGTAGGGTAGTTGACTGAGAATAGGAATCTTCAGAAGCTGAGAAAACTCTTCCAAAGTAGGCACCAATTGATAATCCGGGAAAGTAAAATAGTGGTGCAAAGGGTCAAAGAACTGGAACAACACTTTCACCATATCCTCTTCAATGTTGGTGTTAACCAAGCTGATGACTCTACCATGCCTTTCACTGAAGGAAGAGTTCTCAGGAATCCTGGATGTAAGCTCCTTAAGCTAAGGAGGGATCCTTACAAGGTTGATCTGAATTGTCTTTCTACAGAGAGATTCCATGTCCTACAAAACAAGAACAAAGATGAAGATTTGAACCCTTGAAGTTGTTAGTAAATGCATATGATGCTGGATGATGCTATGATGTTATGATAAAAACACACCACAAGTATTCATAAAAGGCAAACATGATAAGGCACACAAGTCACACCACAACCCTTAGAGCTTAGGCCAGCATGAAGTTTGGGGTACTACCCTCTTGAAGTTGGTGGGCTCAAAAACCTGTCCTATCAAAAGTAACCGGGTTATAAGGAGCTCAATATCATTGGGTTGTTTTCTATGTTCATTATTTTGATTTATCCACTGGACTGGCGATCAAAATATTCCAAGAAAACAACCCTCAATGAGTGTAGTATGGAGTATCAACCAACTTCGGACTGCACCAAAGTCGGTCATCTCACTACCCCTAAAGAGGCCAGGATGGTTCAAGTAAGGTTCCTAAGGTCAGTTGATACTTCACGACACCACGCGGTGGCCCCGTACTCTCCTTGACTTGACTCAAGGGTTACTGGTACTCACCAAAGTGCCACATCAACGTAGCAAACTGCTTCAACTGTGTCGGTATACCCCGCACAGTTCCCTCACAGTTTGTTGCTACTTTCTAAATGGTATCCCCCAGATCCGGGTTAGGATCTATGAAACTCCCAAAATAGGCCCACATTATTTAAAGCAGTCAAAGCAAGCAATTGAAAACATAAGAGTGGTCTAATCCTAAGGTACACCTCACTTTTATTTATCCCCAGCAGAGTCGCCAGTTCTGTGATCGGTGGAAATAGAACTGACTGTTTTTTTTAAGCTGGTTCGCGAAATGTCGCGGTAAGCAAGAGTCGCCACCGTCTTTTATGTTCTCCAACATGGAAAGGACAAAAGCACAGCAAAATTCCTTATTCGAGATGTCTCTCGGTTCGGGAGGTAGATTTATAGAAAGGGAAGGTGTTAGCACCCTTTCTATCCATGGTTATCCACGGGCTCTTAGGTACTTGCTCTTATGTTTTCAAAATTTGTTTGCTCTTCAAGTGTGTGTGGGTTTTGAAAAAAGTTTCGTTTGAAAAATTTCTAAGTAACTCTTGTATCTGTCCTCAAGAGTGTATGAAAAATTTGTTTGAAAACTTTTAGAAAGTGTGAGGTGTGAAAAGTTATTTTTTTGTTTGTTTGAAAAGAGCAAGTACCCATGAGATCTACCTACTCTAAGGAATTAAGCTGCGTAAGAGTCCTTTAGATAGTGCTATCCCACCATTGAGAGGTAGGTAGCACCGTCGTTGGAGGTGTTCGGGTCAATTCGATTAAGGGACATGTGGGGTCACCGAAACAATAGTAGGACACCTTAGAAGTAACCCTAATGTCCTAGATCCTTTTTTATCCGAGGCAACTGGATCTTTTAGACAGAAGGGCGACCTCTAAGACACCCTATACTTGATGACCACTTTCGAGGCAACCAGTGAGGCGTACCCTAGGGGTGGCATGTGCATGTGTGTGTGTTTCATGTTAATGTTTATCTTGTACATGTTATTTGTGAGCTACGGATTGATTTTATTTGTCATACATTCTTTCATGCATATTAGCAGTTAGGAGTGCGGAAAATAAATTGTGGGAAGATAAATCTAGCTATTACAAGGCGCGGGTCTATACATCGCCAAAAAAACAAAAAAAAAACCGTTTTGGAAAATAAAGTGCGAGAATTTAAATGAAAGCGATAAAGTTCTAATTAACTATTACATACCCTGTACAGATACAAAATAATGAATTAAAAAATAAATGCGCGCGAAAGATTGAATCGGGAACGTCTTAAGGGTTTTGACCCTTTTTTAAGAAAGAATTGAATTTTTGTCCTTTTTGTAATTAATGAAATTAAAACTAATAACTAATTAATTAATTAATTAAGAAAATGTTTTTTGTATTTTTGTGTTTTTAATGAAAATAAAGAGAAAATAAATAGAAATTAAAAGCTAGCAAAAACCTAATTCTAAATTGTTTTTATTTATTGTAAAAAAGTATTAAAGTTAATTAATTAAGCTAATTTAATTTAATTTACATTTATTTACAAAATAATTTAATAAATAATAAAATGTTTTTTTTTTGGTTTTCTGAATTTTATGGGAAAAATTAGTTTGTTAGGTTAATTAACAATAATGATAATAATTTAAAAAAAGAAATTATAAGGGAAAGAAAAATAAAAAAAAGTAACAAAACCATGGGGGGTTTGGGCCTTTTTTGGAGGTGTTGATTGCAGTTTTTTGGCCCACTAAGCTCAGCCACGTTTGACTTTTGCAATTGCCTGCATGTGCTTTGACTGAAGAACATGGTACTCCTCCTCTCATGGCCTTTGGATGGCTATTGAAGACACCTGGCACGCTGGATGAGTGAGGTTTATGGTGTTCACTTATTTGGAAGCCTGCATAGGAATTTGTTAGACAAAATAATATTGAGTTTTGGGGGACCTGGGAATCGAACCCAGGTCCCAGAGGTCATATGCATGCGCGCTCTCCACTCAGCCAATTGCTTCAATTCGTTATAATAAGAGATAAATAATATTATATGTAATAAAAATCAAATATCCTGGAAATAAAAAAAAGCGCGTGTTGAGTTTGAACAGGCCAGTGAGGTGAAGACACATCATCGTATTCTTCAACAATTTGCTGGTTATTTACCTGCGGATTTTTATCCGCAGGTAGTTTCGTAGGTTGCTTCGAAAATCATCCCTAGGCCATGAAAATCCATTTCAAGACCATAGTTGATCTCGTCTCCACCTCCTGAATCCATCCATGCTTATGATTTGTCCTGATTGTTCCTGGAAACAAAATGCCTAAAAACAAACAATACAAACCCTAGACGCGGGTATCACCATATGAGGCTTAAAAATGAAATCAAATATTACAGTTATGTTGGAAATCAAGCAAGCAATATAATTATGCCCATATCTTTGAGAGAAAAATGCAAGAATGGAGAGTATGGATTTCGTGTACAGGGGTGAGTTTGAGACAACTTACAGCGCTTGGTAGTGGACCTTAGGACGCGTTTGTGGTTGCTTTGGCTTCAGGGAGTGGTAATGAAGAAGACTACGTGCTTCTTTTGATCTCAAAGTGCCTGCAACCTTGTTCTAGAACTCTCACTTTTTAGACAATTTTGAGTTTTGGTTCTGGCCGTTTCTGCTCTCTCTAGGTCGTGAATATTGTATGGCTTGCTTGCATATGTATGTGTCAATGGAATTAAGTGACATTTAGGAGCCTTAAACTTGTTCCATTATGTTTTGGATTTTGTTTGACCACCATTGAAGAACATTCCTTTCTTGGTCCAACAACCATGATTTTGGTGTACAAAAATAGCTTGCACGAATTTGGCAGCTAGCCAATGCTTCATGAAGGCTATTCAAACCACAAGATACCATTTAATTATTTTTTTTGATTTTATTTAAATTATTATGGATTAAAATGAATTAAATCCACAAAAATTAAATAAAAATGAAAAAATAAAGATATGGTCTTGAAATAAATCATGGGACACGTGTAAGGCATGGAAAGGCTGAATCAAGTGGAAGAAAGTAGGCCCTTTTGTCAAAAATTGAAGTTTCAAGGATAGTTGACTTTTGCCATTTCACAAAACTTTCCCAACTTCTCCAATGCATATCTTGCTCAATTTTGATCATATGAACATGTTCTTGGACATTTTGGAAAGGTCTTAAAGTCCTCTAACCAATGCCTTTGGTCCCATGTCATTTTGATTTACCAATCTCAAATTATGGTCTTTAAATTAAAATGCCTTTTTGTTGACTTTTGAAAATGACCTATAATGTTGAAATTGATAACTTTTTGTGAGAGCATTTATTGGATTTGGAATGTGAGGATGAGTTGTAGGAAATGTTATCCCCTTCAAAATGAGCATTGGATGGGATTTTTCTGATGAACCATGAAAAAGTTATGCCTTGGTCAAGTTACAGTTGTTTTTTTCAACTATCCAAAAATGGAAACTTTTGCATCTTGATGATTTTTGAGCCATGCTTGTAGAATCATGATCAAGACTTGATCAAATGATGATTGTGGCTTCAAAATAAGATGTTGACCAAATAATTTGACTTTTGACTTCCAAATGACCATTTTGCCCCTGCAGTTGATTGTGAAGCAATTAGGGTTTTTGACTGTGCAACTTGACCTTGTGAGCCTTGAAACTTGGCATGTAGATGCTTGACAATGTTTATAGGCACATGGGACTTGATTGAGCCCTTTAAAACCTCAACTTCTTTGCAAGAACCAAAACCCTAATTTGACTGGCTTAGGAGGGTGGTTGACTGTGCAATCCTTGAGTAGACTTGAGCAAATTGAGATGATGCTTGTCAAAAACTTTGAAGAATATGGGAGGGAAAATTTTGGGGTACAACAATTCCTTACAAGGAGTATGTGTTGACGTTGCTTCCGCACTTTGAGGAGATAACCTTTGAACACTTCCCTAAAGAGGAGAATCTGTTGGCGGACGTGTTAGCTACGATGTTTTCTATGTTAAGGTCAGATGGGACAATGAAGCTCCCCAGCTTACCATTGAGAGGTTGGACGAACCTGCACATTGCTGTGACATTGAGACTGAAGAGGTAGCAGATAAACCCTGGTTTCATGAGGTGAAGAGGTATCTTGAAGCTCAAGATCACCCCGAGGGTGCATCTGTTAATGACAAGAAGTTTCTAAGAAGGTTCGCGGCAAAGTTCTTCATCAGCAATGGCATCCTTTACAAGCGTAACCATGATTCAACCTTACTGCGATGTGTGGATAATAACGAAGCAGAAAGGATTATGGCAGATTTACATGAAGGTACTTTCGGAACACATTCCAGTGGACACACCATGGAAAAGAAAATCCTACGGGCAGGATATTTTTGGTCCACAATGGAAGCTGACTGTTATCAGCACTCTCGGACCTGTCATAAGTGCCAAGTCTATGCTGATAAGGTGCACATACCTCCAGTACCTCTGAACGTCTTGACAGCTCTGTGGCCTTTTGCAATGTGGGGCATTGATATGATCGGCGAGATCAGACCTACGACATCTAACGGGCATCATTTCATCTTGGTAGCGATTGATTACTTAACGAAGAGGGTTGAAGAAGCTTCCTTTGCTACTGTAACCAAGAACATCGTGGCACGGTTCATTCGGCACAATCTGATTTGTCGATACGATGTACCAGAGAGTAACATTACGGACAACGGTACAAATCTCAACAACAAAATGATTACCGAGCTCTGCAAGCAGTTCAAGATACAACATCACAACTCTTCTCCCTATCGGCCGAAGATGAATGGGGATGTCGAAGCGGCTAATAAGAACATTAAGAATATTTTGCAGAAGATGACGGTGACATACAAAGACTAGCACGAGATGTCACCATTTGCTCTTCATGGGTACCGTACCTCAGCTCGGACATCAACAGGGGCAACACCCTATTCCTTGGTATATGGCATTGAGGCTGTATTACCCATTGAAGTTCAAATACCCTCTCTTCGGATTATGAAGGATGCAGGTTTGAGCGAAGATGACTGGATTCAGACCCGGCTTGATCAACTGAATTTAATCGACGAAAAGAGACTTACTGCTATTTGTCATGGTCAGACGTATCAAAAGCGGATGATCAAGGCATTTAACAAGAAAGTTAGACGACAAGAGTATCAAGTTGGGGACCTGGTCATCAAGCGCATCATACTGCCACAAGGTGATCTCAGAGGCAAATGGACCCCTACTTACGAAGGGCCATTTGTGGTTAAGAATGTTTTCTCAGGAGGAGCTATGATTCTAACCACCATGGATGGTGACGACCTTCCTCACCCCGTCAATGCAGACATAGTGAAAAAATACTACGCATAATCAAAGACCCGCTAGGTTGACTGGTCTAGGCAAAAATAAGGGCTTCCCGGCGAACCAAAAGGGTTCGGGCAAAAATAAGGGATGAAAATGAAAAAAATCTGTACACTCGACAAGTCGAAAACCTGAAAAGGCGGCTTGGGCAAAAAAGGGTATCCCGGTGGACTGAACACCCGAAAGGGCGGTCCAGGAAAAAATTAGGGATAAAAGCGTAACACTATGTCTCATTGGATCACCTTGCAACCAGACTTCGGCATCGACTATCAAGCTCGGACGACACTAATCAATCTGATCTATCTTCAACCAGTAGCAAAGTGATGAGATACTCGAGGACATAAAGGAAATAGCAGAGTTGGAACCCAGTGGGATTATTCACATAGCTGTTTTGTTTAGTTTTTCACAAATTGTGTAAATTTTATTATTCGGCGGCGTTCTCCTACTAAGATGTCAGCCTCTTGTACAAAAAACGCCTATTTATAGGCCAAACTTCAAAAGCAATACAATTCATTTTCATAGAAATTTCAAACTGTTTTTTCCTTTTTCTATTTTGTTTTGCAAAGAACGTCCAATGTTCATTTTTGATATATGCATTTGACATTAATTGCTTCTCATAAATATTTACATGCGAAACAAAAGACGATTACTCGTAATATCAGAAACAGGGGCAAATAAGTTTGTCCAAGCTCTACAGTTGCTCCATCCACCAGGTACGAAGGTAGATTTGGCTGAAGAATATGGCTGAAATACTTTCACTCCCCGCAGAGTAAGAAAAGACAAGTAATGGTAGCTCTCCCCAGCTGAGACGTGCAACTGTAAATGAATCGTTAATATTCTCCCCAAGCAGAGTTTATCTACCATCAGCACTGAAAGGTCTTAATATTCCCCAGTGGAGTATAAGAATATTCCTCGGCAGAATACAAAATATCCCCGATGGAGTTTGAAAATTTTTCCCAGCGCAGCCTGAAGAAGCTTCCCCAGCGGAGTTTGGAGAATCATCCCCAGTAGACTTTGGAAGATTGTCCCCAGTAGAGCTCAAAGGATTATCCCCATTAGAGTCTAAAAGGTATTCCCCAGTGAAGTCACAACTGAAAGATCATCCCCAGCGGAGTTCATTCCCTTCACAAATAAGAATTCAATCCCCAACAGGATTCGGTATCACCAGCAACGGTAATTCATCCCCAGCGGAATTTAGCAGTGGAATCCTCTATAGAGCATCTCTTCCACACAGAGTAATCTCCTCATCAGTTTATTCCCCATAGGTGTTATCCTCTCTTGCAGGTTTATTCTCACGATCATCTTCATTCGCTATCTCCAGCGAAAACGAAGAGTTCAACTCTTTTCTCCAGCAGCTATCCGGGATTTATTTCCCCAGCTAAAAACATTACATTGCCATACATCGTGACGCATGCATATACGCATCATACAATACAATCTCATTTATTTTGAGAACATCATTGCCTGATACATATCATGCATTACATACAACTAACATTTGCCTTTCAGGAAGGATGCGGTTAAATTCTCATAAAAATTCAAAGCTATGAAGCTTTTACAAGTCGAATTACTGATAAGTTCTTAAAACTCAACAAAGATGTTTTCTCAGTTGAAGTACAGACAAAGTCCTAAATCTCGACAAAGTTTCTCCGTTGAATTACAGACGAGTTCCTAAATCTCAGCAGAGTTTTCTTAGTTGAATTACGGGAGAGTTCTTAAATCTCGGTGAAGATGTTTCCTTCATTCGAATTACTGACAAGTTCTTAAAACTCGGCAGAGATGTTTTCTCAGTTGAAGTACATACAAAGTCCTAAATCTCGACAAAGTTCCTCCGTTGAATTACAGACGAGTTCCTAAATCTCAGCAGAGTTTTCTCAGTTGAATTACGGGCGAGTTCTTAAATCTCGATGAAGATGTTTCCCTCAGTCGAATTACTGACCAGTTCTTAAATCTCAACAGAATTATCCTCAGTTGAATTACAGATAAGGTTCTAAATCTTGACAAAGTTCCTCCGTCGAATTACAGACGAGTTCCTAAATCTCAGCAGAGTTTTCTCAGTTGAATTACGGGCGAGTTCTTAAATCTCGATGAGGATGTTTCCCCAAAGTCGAACTACTAACCAGTTCTTAAATCTCAACAGAATTATCCTCAATTGAATTACAGACAAGGTCCTAAATCTCGACAAGTTCCTCCGTCGAATTACAGACGAGTTCCTAAATCTCAGCAGAGTTTTCTCAGTTGAATTAAGGGCGAGTTCTTAAATCTCGATGAAGATGTTTCCCACTCAGTTGAATTAAGGGCAAGTTCTTAAAACTCATCAGAGATGTTCTCTCAGCTGAAGTACAGGCAAGTTCCTAAATCTCAACAAAATTAGACTTCCCCAGCGGAATCTTCAACAACAACAGGTATACAAGCTCTCGCTAAGGAATCTCTTATGCGATCGACACTCCTCCAGATGGAATATTTAAGCCCATCCTCCCATCAGCAATCTCCAAATGGTATCTGTAATCCCATTCTCGACATCACAAGGCTGATACCACTTCATGCGAGTGCAAATTTTTGGGCACTCTAGTGTTCAATCATCTTCCACCTTCGGATCACGAAAGGCATGATAGCCAATCTACATCCTCAGGTTTAAGAAGATTGAAAAGGGGCAGCTTTTGTACCCTAAAATTTGCCCTCCCTTATTTCTCAAGACATTGCAAGAAAGATCTCCAAATTGCTCAAGTTTGCTCAAGAGTTGGTCAGACAAGCTCTCTCTTAAGACAGTCTACCCCAAATTAGGGTTTTGTGTTGCATCAAGATACTTGAGTCCAAATGACCTAAGGTGCTCCCCAATGTCCTAATATGTTCTCAAGATCATCCATGACAAATTTCAAGCCTTGCAGAGGAAGTTTGCTCAGTCAATTCCTCAAAGGTCCAAAAATTGACTATGCTAGGGCAAAAGTCAACTGTGACCCAAATACAGTCAAACTTCAAGATTTTTTTGTCAACATTCTCATTTTGAAGGATATTTCATCATTTGATCAAGGGTTGATCATGATTCATCAAGGATTGCTCAAAATTCATCAAGATTCAAAAGTTGCTAAATTAAGGTTTTGTAGGAAAAGTCAACTCAACTTTGACCAAGCATAACTTTCTCATAATTTATGATAAATGATCCATCCAAATCTCATTTTGAAGAGGATGCAATTTACTACAATCCATATTCATACCCCAAGTTCAAAAAATGCACTCACAAGTAGTTGTGAATTTTGACATTATAGGTCATTTTTGAAAGTCAACAAAAACACCTTTTTTTCAAAGCTTATAACTTGAGCATGGAATATCAAAATGCGATGATACAAAAAGGGTTGATTATAAGACATCTCAAGCTTTCTAGAAAGTCCAAGAACATCTCCAAAAGTTCAAAATTGAAGAAGTTATGCATTGTTGAAGTTGGACTTTTTTGCAAAATTGCCAAAAGTCAACTATCCCCAAAACATCAAATTTTCCCAAATGGCCCCATTCTTTTTCACTTGTTTTGAGTTTTCATTTTAGCCCACGTGCCCTAGCTCCAGCCATGTGTCCATATCTCATTTTTACTATTTAATTTGATTTTTATTTGAATTAATTTATTTTAAATCAAATAAAATCATGTAAAATCTAAAGCATTGATAACACATGATTTTTTTGGCTATTTCAGGCTCCAAATACAGCAGTTATGTGAATCAAATTCGTATCAAAGGCATTGGTTGCAAGAATATAAGATTTGGATCAAATTTGGAAAGGTTTTCATGGAGAATCAAATCAAATATCCAAACATCAATGTGGGGAGATTTGGACCAAGTTTATTAACCTAATGCAATGAGTAATGCATAAGGAAGCAAAGCACACGAAAATAAGGGTGGGAGAGCATTGGTGGAGGCAGAACCACTTTGCAAAAATTCACAAAAAAGTTAGAAATCAAAATCCAGGTTAGAGGCATTTTCAGGACGCGAGAGTTGTCTCAATCAATTGCTGGCCATCTCCAGAAGCTATTACGATCCAAACCATGCATCCCCAGGCCTCCATACGCACTGTAAGTCTCACGCAACTTACCCCTGTTCTTGAAATCGATTTGAATTATTCTGGCATCATTTGAGAAAACTAATGGCATATTTGTGATCACAAGAACATTTGCAAGCTTTTCATAATATTCAATTGCATTTATCTGGCTTATATGGAGAACCACCATAGTTAGGGTTCTTGGAGTTTTTTTTTTGGGCTTTCTGTTTCAGGTACAATTGGCCCATAAGAAGAACATGGTTGTGATCAGGAGGTCATGATGAATTGAACCATGTTCTTGGAATGTATTTATATGGCCTGGAGAGGATTTTAGAACAAGGTTGTGCTTTTAGTTGCAGATTCAAATCCGCAGGTAATGTTACAGTATTGAGAGGACAGGGACGAAGAGCTGTCACTCGCCCATTGGACCATTCAAACGAAACGCGCGTTTTTTTTTGTTTTTTCTGGCAATTGTTTTGTTTTCATATATATTATATTCTTTGTGTTATTATTAAACAAACAACAACACGCCCCAGCAGTTGCCATGTCAGCCTTAAAGTGTTCCAAGGCTGGAGGTCAGGGGTTCGATCCCTGCCTCCAGCAATTTGTGTTTTCTCATTGTTTTTCAGATAATCACATGCGTGCTCAGGCTTGGACTATACCATACTCCCTCATCCATCCAAGCGCCAGATGGCCAAGAGCCAGATCTGGGGATCAGTGATTGGAGGTCCACCAAGGTGTCAGTCAAGGTGTATGCACCAGATCCAAAAGGTCAAAAGGGCCAGCTTCTAATGGGCCTACAAATTGCTCCTTGCACCTCCTAATCAGGCCCAACTCCTTTCTCTTTTATTTATTTTGTTTTATTTAATTTAATTGTTTTATTTCATTTAATTAATTTTTTAACCAATAACAAAATTCTATTTTTTTAATAAAAATCACAAAAATACTTTTTTAATCCAGAATTTTATTTTTATTAATAAATACTAATTAATTAAATTAGGTTTTTAATTCTAGAATAACCTTAACTTATTTTGTAAAATAAATAAAATTAATTAGACTTAACTAGGCTTTAACTATTAATTTAATTAATTTTATTTTCTTTCTTAAAATAACAAAAAAACCCAAAAATATGTCATAATTTATTTTTTCATTAATTAATTTATTAATTTAATTTAGTCATTTAATTTAGGTTTAATTTCTTTTCTTAAATAAAAATAACAAAAAAAGCAATTTTCTTTCAAAAGAGTCAAAACCCTAAATTTCGCACTCGATTTAATTTCCCGCGCGTTGTATTTATTTTTATCATATTAATGTATCTGCTTCTGGATTGTAATAGTTAAATAGGACATTTAATTATTTTTATCGCTTTATTTTATTTTTCAAAGGATTTGTCTTTGGCGATGTAAATACCCGACGCCTTGTAATTTAAATTTCCGCATTTTGATTCCGCAAATTATAACTGCTAGATGTTTGATAATAGGGTTTGCATGACAAGACTGAATGTTAATCTTAAAATCAAATTAGATCACCCTTAACATGTGCAAAGATAAAAATAAATTGAAAATGACACACTCGCACATGCGCACTCTTAGGGTACACCCCACTTGGTTGCCTTCGTACACGGTCATTAAGTATAGGTCACTTTAGAGGTCGCCCTCTTGTCTAAAAGATCATAGTCGCCTCGAAATGGTTGTCTCGGATATTGTTGCCTCAAACAAATGATCTAAGACATTAGGGTTACCTCTAAGGCGTCCTAATATTGCTTTGGTGACCGTATGTCCCTCATTCGAATTGACCCTCAAACTCCAACGACGGTGCTACCTACTCACTAATAGTGGGATAGCATTGTCTGAAGGAAAATAACATAGAACATTCCTCTTTCGAGTAGGTAGATAGCTCTTAGATACTTGCTCTTTCAAAAAAAAAACTCTTTCACACTTACACCTTTTCAAACAAAGTTTTTCAAAACACTTCATTACACTCTTGAGGACAGAAGCAAGAGTTAAATTGAAGTTTCAAAATAAAAACTTTTTCAAACCCACAAGCACAAAGAAAACAATTTTGAAAACAATTGAGCAAGTATCTAAGAGCCCGTAGATAACTACTGATAAAAAGGGTGCTAACACCTTCCCTTTCTATAATCTATCCCCCGAACCCGAGAAATATCTCAAAAAAAGGAATTTTTCTGTGCTTTTTTTCCTTTCCTTGTTGGATAAAATAAAAGTCGGTGGAGACTCTTGCTTACCGCGACATTTTGCAAAAACAAACGCAAAACGCAAACCAGCATTCCAAAAACAGTCAGTTCTTCCCACCGTATCACACACATCATAACATCCTACCATAGAATTTCCTTAACCATTTCAAGGATATCAAGGACCTGTGGTGCAGGTTATGATGAATCAAACGTCTAGCAAGGGGGAAGGGAATTTATTCTCCTTTAGCCAATGCCTTCGAAAGATCAAAGCTCAACAACTTGAGTCAGGGGCTATGACCCACTTGATATTGTGAACTTGACTCCCGTAGAAGGACACTCAATGATACAAAGTTCTTCAATCAAAGCTTAAAATTTCATTTTCTGACATTTTCTTGTTTACCCCGC
The DNA here is from genome assembly GCA_948472305.1 of Vicia faba. NCBI lineage: Eukaryota > Viridiplantae > Streptophyta > Magnoliopsida > Fabales > Fabaceae > Vicia > Vicia faba. Next base: position 1,577,860,011 of record OX451737.1, read on the forward strand.
AAGATCCTTGAAAACATTGCATGCATGCCATTTCATAACAGGTCTTCCAGTACCAGCTCTCATTTTCTCGCTGTTTATTTCAGCAAGGAAAATGGATTTCCAACAAGACAACAAAGATCTTCAAACTCAGGAGGCTCAGTTCAGGGAAATGTTCCTAAACCTATCCAAGGGGCAGGAAGAGTTGAAAACACTCCTCGCTGGGAACTTGGTCAAGAAAAGTCCTAAAGACAATAAGGACAGACAGCTGGAACAACTGCAAGCTGAGGTAGAGGCAATGAGAACCCATATGCTGGTGCAGATGGCTCTTATCCAAGGCCTAGCCCGGGGACAAGAAGAGCTGAGAGCCATCATCAACCAACTTCATCAAGATGGATACAACCGTATGAAGCAAACAATCGAGGTTGGGGACTAGGTCATTGATCAACTTCCGAGAAGACAAGAGGATGGTTTGGCGAAGAGTGGACTTTTCCAATTTTCTACCTGTGATACGGTGGGAGAATTGACTTGGTTAATTTGCGTTTGATTGCAAATGTTGCGGTTAGAAAGAGTCGCCACCGACTTTTCTTTTACCCAAAAGGAAAGGTGAAAAAGCACAGGAAAGACCTTTGAGATTATTTCTTGAGTTAGGGGGGTAGATTATGAAAAGGGAAGATATTAGAACCCCTTTCATCCATTGTTTTCCATGGGTTCTTAGTTACTTGCTAGATCACTTGCTTTTGTTTGAAATCGTGCTTTGTGTGGTTTTTGAAAGTATTTTGTAAAAAGGCCATTTGTTTAGGCAAACTTATATACAAAGATGTTAATCTTTTGAAAACATTTTCAAGTTTGTAAGATGTTTTGAAAGTGTAGGTGTTTGTTTTTGAAAATAGCAAGGATGTTTGTTTTGAAATGAAGCAAGTAACTAGGAACAATCTACCTACTAAAAAGTCTTTCTTGTTTATTTCTTTTTCCTTTGACGTTGTTATCTTACCATTGATTTGGTAAGTAACCCTATCTTTGTATGTAAATAGGACGGGCGTGGGTCATCGTATAACCATGATTATCAATGTTGCAAGGTATCTTAGCATTCTCTTTTAGGGACTAAGAACATTTGAAAGGCAACACAAATAGCGTCATCGAGGGACTATGATCTTTGTATTTTGCTTGTTTTTTCTAAGATACCTCACATGCGTAATATGGCCATTTTGTAAGGCAACCAAGTGGATTTTACCCTAAGGGTGCTTATGTGCAAGTGTATTGTTTTTCATGCTTGGTTTTGTCTTTGATTAGGGTTTTCAAATTGATTGGTTTTAGTCTTTCCATATAAACCCTAATTACTAGCATTTGTATATAAAGCAATAAATTACGGAATTTAAAATTACTATGCTATTACAATACTTGTGGGAGGGGGTGTACAAATTATAAATGGGGATTGCAAGAAAATAAACCTAATTATCTATTACAACCATATTGAATTTGTGCAAGAATTGAATAAATAATGTACAAAATAAAAAAATATACAAGAATGTAAATGTGAAGAAAATGGATATTTTTGTTTGGATTTTTTAGGGAAAAGGGGTTTTTATTTTAACTTAATTATTTAAAGGAAAAATAATTAATTAAAAGTAAAACCTAAATTTAACTAGAAAAAGAAATTAAATAAAACCCTAATCTATTAATTGATTAAAAAGAAATTAAGTTTATAAGAAGAATATTTTTGGTATTTTTGTCTTAAAAATAATTTATAGTATTATAAAACATTTTTGGTCTTTTTTGTTTTAAAATAATATATTTTAATGGTGTAAAAGAAAATAACTAAAACCCTAGTTTTTTTAATTAAATTTACAAACCAAATTAGTAAAATAAATAAAGTATGATTAAATAAAATAATTTTTTTGTGTAAAAAATAAATAAATTATATCAAAATGTAAATCTAATATTTTTTATATTTTTTTATGATTTTTAGTATTAAATAAAAATATTTAAGAAAATAAATAAATAAATAATGAGAAAAAGAAAATAAAATGGGCCATGGTGTGAAAAGCCAGCAAGGGGGTCAGAAATGAAAAAAAAAACATAAGGCCCAAGGAAAGAGGCCCAGCGCTGCCAAAAAAGAAAAGTCAGAATGTGAAAAATATGAAAAAAAACCAAAAGGGTACCACTGGGGCTCGAACCCAGGTCCCTATAGTCACAGGCGCGCGCTTCTACCACTAGGGTGACTATACATCCGTTTAAATAAATCAAACCATAAATATATATGGTAAACAAGTTCCTGAGGCCAACTTCATCTTCGACCTCACGCACAACCAGAACCTCTGTATTTTATTCAATTCTCAACAAAAATGAAAACTGTAAACAGGAAACTTGTAGAAAATTTCCTCACGATTTCAGAAATGCAAAGCAATAAAATTATAGATCAGAGACAAGCATGGATTTTAATGGCCCTAATATGAACCCTAAAAATTTCAGAAACTTCAATCTTAAAATTCTCTAAGCTCAAGCAATATAAATAAAAACTATGGACATGGTTAGCTTCAGGACAATGATATCTACATTTTTCATTCACAAATAAACCATTAATGATGCATGTATGAAGAGTTCAAAAGTCAGAAAACTTACCTTGCAAAAGGGTATCGTGTTTGGAGTTTGAGAAGCTTTCAGTGAGTTCCAATGATTGGATTAGCTTCCTCAAGTTCCCAGGAAGCTAATGGGATGCTTAACTTGAGTTGAAAGTGCCTGAGGAGTTCTGGAGAAGTCAAGGTGCAAGGTGCTGTTTTAGAAAATGGTGGATGATGATGGATGTGTTACAGTGGTGCTGCAGGTGTTGGGATTGTTTGTGTATGTTGTTTAGAAGCTTTTGAAAGTAAAAGGCCAAGAAACGCACGAGCAAATTTGGAGATTGGATTCAAAACTCAGAAATGACAAGTTTTGAAGTGTTTTTGGTGATTCTGTGTTCTTGGTGTTTTCAGGGCTTAAGCATGTGTGGGATTTGTGGCAAATGACTTGTGTATGTATAAACAAAAGGTCTTGAGTGCTTTTGAAAGTCAGAAGTACAAGTTACAAGCTAATGGCTATGTTACTTGATTTTCAAGAAAAGTGGGAAAACACGTTTCAAGAGGAAGTACAAGCATGGGATGAGTGCTTGTAAGTGTCTAACAAGTTTCTCTTGAGTTATAAGACATATATGATCAGAAGAGAACAAGTGTAAGGCTCAAGAACAAGTTTTATGCAAAAAGCTACTTTATCAAAATGGCATTGTGAACTTTCTTCCCAAAATGGATATAAAGCATGGCCTTGCATTGAATGCTTGAATTGAGACCTCTAACAGTTGTGCAAGAAATTAATTGTGGAGTGCCTAACAAGTTTGAGGCCTTCAAAGTAGAGGTTATGCAGCATAAGTTTGAATTTTGAATTTTGTTCATCACAAAATGACTTGTAATTCAAGTGTGAAAACTCTAACTTCATCTCTTCGATTCTCCCTACTCAAAAATGATCTCAAGGAGTTATTTGAAATTTTGGAAATCTTGTCATATTCTCTACAACCCCTCTTTGAATCACTTTTGAAAATTCCCCTTGGAACTATATGAAGAAGTGCCATGAAGTTACGTCAAAATCCTGACCAAATTAGGGCAAAATTTCACTAAGTGTTTTTGTTTCATGACCATGTATTCTTAAAATCATAACTTGAGATCCAAGCATTTTTGGAAGGAGTTGTGTAAAGAAATGTTGTATATTTCATGGATATCTACAACTTTCATGTTGGAAGTTTCTTTTGAATCAGCTTGCATCATGGTGAAAATGTTTCTCAAAGTTATGAAAAAATAAGAAATTTCCAACACTTAGAAAAATTTCTAAGTTTAGAAATTTTAACTTTTCAAAATGAAATTTTGAATTTGGATTTATTGATGAATAAGTTTCATATTTTGACATGCTTGGATGAATTGTGATCTTTGGCATTTGATTTTGACCAAAAAGTCAAAGTTTGACTTTTCAGTATACAGTTGACTTTTGATCAGTTGATTGAAAATTCACCTGTCAATCCTTTGGACTTGAGCAATGTTTTGAGCCATGTCATTAGGTCAAAATGATGAAATTGGACTCTTGAGATCATGCCTTGAACCAATTGATCATTTACTAGGTCAAAAAATCAGAAATTACCCTTTCCTAGTCAAAACCCTAATTTTGACCATTTTGCCCTTTTGGAGATTTGATCAAATTTCTTGAGGAATTATGGTCCAAACTTGATCAAATGATACATATGAGTTTAAAATGTTGATGTGGGTCAAAAATTATGAAGTTTGACTGTAAATTGGCCATAATTGACTTTTTCCCCAATACAACTGATTTTTAGGTCAACTGCTCAATTGATTGAGCAAAAGTGTGATCCAAAGCTTGAAACTTGTCATGAGTAATCTTGAGGGTCCATCATGGTCCATGAAAGTCATATGGGGCATTGGAAGTTCAAATATCCTTGTGCAATCTTAATCCCTAATTTTGGTCATCAGTGCTTAAGGAGTTGTTTTGAGCTGATCAACCTTAGTGCAGTCTTGAGCCAAAGGAGATCTTGTGAGCAAATTCTTGATAAATGAGAGAGAAAATTTTGGGGTACAACACTACCACATCACGGATCCAACAAAAACCTCGCCAAAAATAACGAGTTAATCAGAGTAAGTCGGATATACCCAAAAAGGCAGTTTACCAAACTCAACGTGTCGTTGTCTCAAGCTTTGCAACACCTATTGAGGATGAATCTGATTACATTGATAGGACCTCATCTGAATCCAAAGACTTCCTCTCCTAACTACAATTCAGATGCAAGGTGTGCTTATCATTCTGGAAGCCCAGGGCACGATACTAACGATTATTGGGCGCTGAAATACAATATTTAGAATATGATTGATGCTAAGGAGATTGAATTCAACCCTTCTGAGACTCCCAACGTGATCAATGCTCCCATGCAAAAACATGGTTAGGATTGAAAGCATTTTTGTTCATTTGAATTCTCAAGTTGTAGTTTCTTTGTTTATTCAGACAATTATCGTCATGTCAAAACTTTGTTATTTCATTAATGCATTGCACATGTTTTGTCTTGAATTAATCTGTTTTCACTATGCTTAAACTGCTTTATACTTCCTTTTCGTGATATTCAACACTTGATTAAAAGCTCTAAGCCTTAGAGGGAGGATGACGAAAATGATACCACAATCTTTACAGTATGTTTTGAACTGACCCCGCTGACGATGTACAGGCGTTGTTTCAAATCCCAAATAATGGAGTTATGAGGAAGATAATCCCTAGTCAACCCCTTTGAGCCAAAGAAGTGGGAGTTTTTATTTTACACAAATTAAAACCCTTAATCACAACCTGGGGCAGGGTAGTTTTCTCAGTTAATTCAGAGGCGCATTCAGTCACAATCTTCTGCTTCACGCACAATGAATGGCATCGAAGACGTCCTTCCAAATCAAAAGACGGTGATGGTTCCATATAATCGTCAAGACAGACAGTCATTACCTCTCGAAATAAAAGCCCGTTAAGTTAAAACCTATGAAGGAGACTTAAGAAAAAACTGGGGCATCCCGCTGACTGTAATCTCCAAAAGAAACAGTTCGGGCAAAAGAAGGGATAACAAAATCAAAAAGAAAAGAGGTCCTACAAATCCTCGACAACAAAGATGACTGCTTATTCAAAACAAACTTTCAGTATCTGAACCATCACCAAGGACAGTACTCCAGGACTCAACTGGGATTCTAAACGCGCAATTAACTGAGCATAGGATTGAAGGACATCACGAAGAACGGGTGGATATAAATAAATTTTGAGTCTTTATCCTTTGTTTCTTAAACCGTGAACCAGGCTACGTTATAACCCTTAAAAGTCCTAGCTGAAGCATGAGTTAGTTTGAGAGCATATTGTTACAAAGGTATCCTGACTCCTATAGGACTTATTATGAATCCTGAGTTGATATCACAGTCTTGACCTTAGAACCTATAAATTGACCAACTTGGCCATAGAACAGTAGCAGTATGCTACACTCATTGAGACTAAACTCTCGCGATGATTCCGGCCGCAAGAAAAGGTTGCTAAAGTGGAATTATGACCGATTGAGGGTAGTCAGTGATATTGAGATCCTCTAGAACTTGGTTACTATTTTTAGGACAGGTTTAAACCAACTGAACTGAAAGAGGGTAGTACCTAAGCTCCTTACCAGCCTGAAATCTAAGGGCTCTCTGCGTGACCTGTGTGCCTTTATCATGTTTGCTATTTGTGGATACTTGTGATGTGCCTTCTATCATGACATCATGACATCATAACATTGCATACATCTTGCATTGGACTAACCTATTTCAAAGACAGGAGGGATTCATCTTTGTTCTGTTTTGTAGGTCATCATGATGCCCATGCGTAGGAATACCATCTGGATCAACTTTGTCCAGGTTCCCACTATGCTTAAAGAATTAATTTCAAAGATGCGTGATACTACTTCCTTCCTCAGGAGACATGGTTATCTTCTCAGTTTGGTCACCTCCAAATTGGACGAGCAGATGATGAGTGTCCTGGTCGAATTCTATGATCCATTGTACCATTGCTTTACTTTTCAGGACTACCAGTTGGTTCCCACCCTAGAAGAGTTCTCTGATTTGCTCGGTATCTCTATTCTGGAGAAGACCCCATTTACTGGTTGGGAGAAGATTCTTAGACCGGAAGAGATTGTTGCAACCCTTCATATGAACAAAGATGAGGTAATGGCTAATTGGGAGACTAGAAGTGGAGCAAAGGGCTTTCTGACTAAGTTCTTGGCTGGTAAGGCTAATTATTTCTGGGATAGTCTAGACTTCAAGGCATTCGAAGATATTTCGGCTCTTCTGATATATGGCTTGGTATTGTTTCCGAACTCTGACTCCTTCGTTGATGTGAATGCGGTGAAAATCTTCATCTCTCGTAATCCTATACCCACTCTCTTGGGTGACATCCTTCATCAGCTTTATGCCCGTACTGCTCGGAAGCGGGGAACCTTGATGTGTTGTGCTCCATTATTGGCAAGGTGGTTTATTTCGCACCTTCCCAAGTCAGTGCTTAAGAACAAAGAAGGAATGGGCTGGGCCTATAGGGTTATGTCTCTCTCTCATAATGACATCATCTGGAATCTCAAGGGTATGGATGAGGTGGCTATTATTGATCGTTGTGGGGAGTATCCAAATGTTCCACTGATAGGAACCAATGGAGGAATTTCATACAATCCATGCTTGGCCTTACGTCAGTTTAGGCGTGCCAGAAGAGAAGGACCTCATGAACTGTTAATGCCTAGTATCATCTTTGATTTTAAAGGGGATAGCGACGAGCAACGCCGCTGATTCATAAGGGCTTGGGATAGAGTTCATAGATCTGATCCACACGAGCTGGGCCCAAAGACTTCACTTCCGATGGAGCCATATCTCAGATGGGTCCGTATCGGTGCCCAAAAGCTAGGTATGACATATGAAGCCATTCGGCCTATCATTGTTGAAGTTGCTAATGAAGAAGGGGTTCTTCCAACCATCCTCCATCCTCATATGCCCACTGACATTGGGGCACTGAAAAGGTCTTGGATGCAGCTGAGGGAGGAATGGGATTCTTACCGAGAAAAGTTCAACGAGCAAGAGCAGAAGATCCAGAAGTTGAATAGGCAGCTGGAGAACGAGTGGATTCTAAATGACTATGTCCGCACCGACAAGAAGCGACCATGGGAGCACTGATTGCCCTTTGATGATTTCCCTTCCAGTTTTATTTACTTTTCAGTATTTCCTTTCATGTAACGCCTTAATGGTATTAGTTGAACAATTTGAATTTCAAAGTTTATCTAATAAAGTGTGTTTCATTTCTTGTTTATAAATTTGAATCTCCCGATTGTCTTTGAAATCATGTCATACGCATTCCATCCCATGCACTTCATAAACAGGTACCCGTTACAGGTCTCTTATCTTCTTCGCTGTTTATTTCAGCACTCATCATGTCTGCTGAACCTTCAACTGAGCAAGCAATCAAGGCCCTCCAGGCCCAGAATGCCCAATTTCAAGAGTTGTTCATGAATCTAGCTAAGGGGAAGCAAGACCTGAAGACCCTGATTCTAAAGGAGAAGAAGAAGAAGAAGAAGAAGAAGAGGAATGTCCTGTTTAACACCGGTCACAGGTTTGGAAATAGGCTACGAGATGAAGTTGATTTGACCACCTCATCTGGAGGGAAAGATAGTCAGGAAGAAAGAAGGGCTCCTAGCCCTGTGGTCTCCGACAACGAGACGGACTTCGACGAAGACCAGTATCCTCCTGCCGAGGATAGATACAAACAGCTGGAAGACCGGTTGAGTGCGATGGAAGATCAGAAAGTGCCTGGTCTATACTTAGTGATCTGGGTCTATCATCTGAGGTGGTGATTCCCCACAAATTCAAAGCACCAGCCTTTGCTAAGTATGACGGAGTTTCTTGTCCGAAGCTGCACCTCCGGTCATATGTAAGGAAGATTCATCCGTACACCGCTGATAAGAACCTATGGATCCACTTCTTTCAAGACAGTCTCTCAGAGACTCAGCTTGAGTGGTTTTACTAGTTGGACGGAGCCAGTATCCGCAGTTGGGAGGATTTGGCTACTGCTTTCTACAGGAAGTACCAATACAATTCCGACCTCGCTCCCACGCGTACCCAACTACAGGGTATGTCAATGGGAACGAGTGAAAGTTTCAAAGATTATGCTCAGAAGTGAAGGGATCTCGCCGGAAGAGTGCAGCCACCCTTGGCTAATCGGGAGCTTGTGGATATGTTTCTGGGGACCTTGTCTGGTCCATTTTTCAACCATCTGATCGGAAGTTCTTCATCTGGGTTTACAGAGCTAATCATGACCGGTGAAAGGATTGAGGCTGGTATTAAGGCTGGTAAGATACAAAAGGGTGCTTCATCAAGCACCGAGAAGAAGCCTTTTAAGAAAGAATTCAGTGTTGTCTACAGTTCTAAAAGACAGAATAGACCTGAACACTGCCAAGCTGTTAATGCGGTTGTTATTTCAAGGCCTTCCAGTGCTCCTCAGCACAACAATCAACAAAAGGACGAAAAACCTCGAAGACAATTCACCCGTCTCAGCATGACTTTGTCTCAGATCCTGCCACAGTTACTGAAAACCAATCTGGTGATTCTAAGGGAAGCCCCAAAGAATCCAAATACAACATCACCAAAGTGCAACCCTAATGCCCACTGTGCTTTTCACTCCGATAGCCCGGGGAATGATACAAATGATTGTTGGGTCTTGAAGAACAAGGTACAAGACTTGATTGATGCTAAGGAGATCGAGTTCGGAGCACCAGAAAAGCCTAAACAAGACGCAGGGGTAAATGCTATCGGAGATGACGATGATGAAGAGTTTGATATTGAGAACTGGATCTACCCGACTGCCAACGGTGGATTAAGCAACTGGACAGCGAAGGATTCTATGCATGTTTCTTTTATCACCCAGTAATGAATCTCTTTGTTTTAAATTTGTAACAGACAATGTTTTAAACTTTATGATCCAGTGTCTTACCCGGGGCACTGTGGCTTCATTTGTGAGGGCTTTATGTGTGTCATTTTCATATATCATTAATAAAAGCATTGGACGTTTCTTGCATTTCAAATTTTGTGCTCCTTGTTTTTCTTTATTATATATTGCAAAACAGCTATTTTACAGACACTCACATATACAGGTTTACATCCACTCTGGATCTCACTGGTAACAACTCTGCTACTGCCAGTTATGACTTCGAAAATCCGATCAACTTAGCCGAAGACGAAGGTGAAGATGATTGCGAAGTGCCTGGTGAACTAGCAAGACTGTTACTCCAAGAAGAGAGGGCTATTCAGCCGCACGAAGAGCCAGTAGAAACATTGAATTTGGGTACAGAGACAGACAAGAAGGAGGTCAGGATCGGTGCAAATCTGGAACTTAGTGTGAAGCAACGGTTGATTCAGATGTTGCATGACTACGTTGAGATCTTTTCCTGGTCTTATGAAGATATGCCTGGGTTGGATACTGATATTGTGGTTCATCGCCTGCCTACCAAGGAAGATTGTCCTCCAGTGAAATAGAAGGTCCGCCGGATGCGTCCAGAGATGTCTGAGAAAATTAAGGCTGAGGTTATGAAACAGTTTGACGCTGGTTTTCTAGCAGTTACTTCTTACCCTCAGTGGGTGGCCAATGTGGTTCCTGTGTCGAAGAAGGATGGTAAGGTTCGAATGTGTGTTGACTACATGGATCTGAACAGGGCAAGCCCCAAGGATGACTTCCCTCTACCTCATATCGACGTTCTGGTTGACAACACCACTCAGCATAAGGTATTCTCCTTCATGGATGGTTTCTCTGGTTATAATCAGATTAAAATGGCTCCCGAAGACATGGAGAAGACAACCTTTGTTACTCAGTGGGGTGCCTTTTACTACAAGGTCATGCCCTTTGGACTGAAGAATGTTGGGGCAACGTATCAGTGTGCCATGGTTGCTTTGTTTCATGACATGATCCATCATGAGATTGAAGTATACGTCAACGATATGATTGCAAGGTCCCAAACTGAGGAGGAACACCTTGACCACCTTCAGAAGCTATTTGACAGGTTGAAGTTGTACAAGCTAAGGTTAAACCCGAACAAGTGCACCTTCATGGTGAGATCTGGTAAACTGTTGGGTTTCATCGTAAGCGATAAAGGTATTCAAGTGGATCCTGCAAAGGTGAAAGCTATACAAGAAATGCCAGCTCCCAGAACAGAGAAAGAAGTCAGAGGCTTTCTAAGACGACTGAATTACATTGCCCGATTCATCTCACACCTGACTGCTACTTGTGAGCCAATCTTCAAGCTGCTGAAGAAAGATCAAGTAGTACGTTGGAACGATGAATGCCAGGCCGCTTTCGAAAGGATCAAAGAGTATCTCCAAGAGCCACCTATTCTGATGCCGCCAGTTGAAGGGAGACCTTTGATCTTATACTTGACAGTACTCGACAACTCAATGGGGTGTGTGTTGGGTCAACATGACGAGTCTGGCCGAAAAGAGCATTCTATTTATTACCTTAGCAAAAAGTTTACCGACTGCGAGAACCGATACTCGTTGCTCGAGAAAACTTGCTGCACTTTGGCATGGGCTGCTCGCCGGCTGAGACAGTATATGTTGACTCACACTACTCAGATGATATCAAAGATGGATCCAATCAAGTATATCTTCGAGAAGCCTGCCTTGTCCGGAAGAATAGCAAGATGGCAGATGATCTTGACTGAGTATGACATCTGTGATCGGTGGAAATAGAACTGACTATTTTGAAATGTTGGTTCGCGAAATGTCGCGGTAAGCAAGAGTCGCCACCATCTTTTATTTTCTCCAACAAGGAAAGGACAAAAGCACAGCAAAATTCCTTTTTGAGATGTTTCTCGGTTCGGGAGGTAGATTATAGAAAGGGAAGGTGTTAGCACCCTTTTTATCCGTGGTTATCCACGGGCTCTTAGGTACTTGCTCACTATGTTTTCAAAAATTGTTTGCTTTTCTTGTGTATGTGGGTTTTGAAAAAGTTTGTTTTGAAAAACTTCTAGGTAACTCTTGTATCAGTCCTCAAGAGTGTATGAAGTATTTGTTTGAAAACTTTTCGAAAGTGTAGGTGTGAAAATATGTTTTTGTTTTTTTGAAAGAGCAAGTACCCAGGAGAAATCTACCTACTCTAAGGAATTAAGCTGTGTAAATGTCCTTTAGACAGTATTATCCCACTATTGAGAAGTAGGTAGCACCGTCGTTGGAGTTTGTTGAGTCAATTCGATTATAGGGACATGTGTGGTCACCAAAGCAATAGTAGGACACCTTAGCGGTAACCCTAATGTCCTAGATCCTTTTTATCCGAGGCAACCGTTTCGAGGCAACTGGATCTTTAGACAGGAGGGCGACCTCTAAAACACCCTATACTTAATGACCACCTCGAGGCAACCAAGTGAGGCGTACCTTAGGAGTGGCATATGCATGTGTGTCAGGTTTCATGTTTAAATTATCTTTGCACATTTCACTGGTGAGCTACGGGTTTGATTTTAATTTTCAAGCAAATCTTGTCATGCATAATTAACAGTTAATAGTGCGGAAAATAAATTGCGGAAAGTTAAATCTATGCTATTACAAGGCGTCGGGTATTTACATCGCCAAAAACATAACCCTTGAAAATAAATGCGAGAAATAAAAGAAAGCGATAAAAGCCCTAATTAACTATTACATTCTCGGAGCAAATACATAAATATAATCAAAATAAATATGCGTGAAAAGAAATTGAATCGGGACGTCCTTAGGGTTTTGACCCCTTTGTGAGAAAAGAAAGAAATTTGGTCCTTTTTTGCATTTAATTCAAATTAAACCTAATAACTAATTAATTAATTAATTAAAAGAAAAAGTTTTTTTAAAATATTTTTTAATGTTTTAATGAAAATAGAAATAAAAGAAATTAAAAGTCAAAAGAAAAACCCTAATTCTAATCTATTTTATTTATTATGAAAAAGATTAAAGTGAACCTAATTTAAAACAACTAAATTAATTAATTACATTTATTTACAAAATAATAATTAATAGTGAAAATAATAAATAATAAAATAAATAATATTTACATTTTTCTGAATTTAATATGAAAAATAATTAATTTATGAATTAATAATAATAATTAATAATAGTTAATAAAAGAAAATAAAAAGATAAAAAGGAAAGAACAAAGAAACTAGGGGGGTTGATGGCCCAATAAGGAGGTTTATTCTGGAAATTCCTGGCCCATTAACACAAGCCTGCTTTGAATTTCTGGATGGTCTAGTGCGTTGGTTGACCAGGAATATCATAGTCCTTCCATCTGGACCATTAGATTGATGCCGAAGGACACATGGCGCCTGATTGCTTGAGGTGTATGATGGACTCTTTCTGGAAGCCTGCACGTGAACACGTTAGAAAAAATAGAAACAAGCGTTTGGGGGACCTGGGAATCGAACCCAGGTCCCAATGATACACAGCCAGCACACCATCCACTGAGCCAACATGCACACTTTGATATTATGATAATCAATAAAAATAATATATCAAAACTAATCCTTATGCTGTAAACATAAAAATAAGCGTGCATTTTTTGAATTGTCCAATGGTGTACCAACGCGTCATCATCTTCCTCAATTGTTCCTGCAAAATACAAACAAATAGCGGGGGTTTTTAACCCCCACAACATGCATCCACGAATAATAGCGATTAGGCCTATGATAAATATAAATATGGCGCGATGGTTGGGTTCAATTCGTCTTGTCTCCACGAATTCAACCATGGGTCTCTCAAGGTCTGATTTTTCCTGTACAGCAAAGCCCTAATCCAAGAACTCAAGAACCCTAAAATCCTTCAATGGCAACTTGTTATTCTGTACACTATAATGCAATTAACCAATGCCATTAGCTTTGTAAAGGTTCAAGCAATGCAAAATGATGATTAGAACATGTTAATTATGCATGAATAATGAATTACGATTATGAAAGAAATATGCAAACCGTGGTTCTGAAACTAACGATTCTTGGGGCTATGAAGCTGGAAACTGATTGCAAATCATCCTGGGAACCTCCAGCAATGTATTTGGATCCACAAAAGTCCTTAATTTGCCCTTGAACACAGAAAACAGTTTTGAGTTTTCTTTGATTTTTTTCAATATTGGCTATGGCTTTCTGCAGCAATTCTCACGTGTCCTGCATTAGGGTTAGGTTCTGTATATATAATGGACTGAATTTAGGTTAAATCTTGCCAAGAAATCCATTGCATTGATGTTTCAATATTTGATTGAAAATCAAATATTTTTCAATCTTTTTGATTAAATAAAGTTGCTAAATTTGGAGTTTTTGACATCCTTGATTGGCACACGAGATCTCCAGCATATATTGGTCATCTTTGCTTCACCAAAAGATTGAGAAATCATATCTTTGAATTTCCTACATTTTAAATTAATTAAATGAATTAAAAATCAATTAAAAATCCAATTAATTAATAAAAAATAATAAAATAATTCAATTTAATCTCAATGGGTCGTGCATAAGCCTTGGGCAAAGTTTCAAGAAGGAATTTGAGGCCCATTAGCAAAAACAAAGTGTTTTGAGCAAAGTTGACTTTTGCAAATTCACAAAAATTTCTCAACTTCTCCAATGCATATCTTGCTCAATTTTGATCATATGAACATGTTCTTCGACATTTTGGAAAGGTATTGAAGTCCTCTAACCAATGCCTTTGATCCCATGTCATTTGGATTTACCAATATCAAGTTATGGTCTTTGACTTAAAGTGCATTTTTGTTGACTTTTGAAATTGACCTATAATGTAGAAATTGATAACTTTTTGTGAGAGAATTTCTTGGACTTGGAATGTGAAGATGAGTTGTAGGAAATGTCATCCTATTCAAAATGAGCATTGGATGGGATTTTTCTGATGAACCATGCAAAAGTTATGCCCTGGTCAAGATACAATTGACTTTTCAGTTATCCAAAAATAGTAACTTTTGCATCTTGATGATTTTTGAGCCATGCTTGAGGAATCATGATCAAGATTTGATAAAATGATGATTGTGAGCTCAAAATAAGATGTTGACCAAAAATTCTGACTTTTGACTGCCAAATGACCATTTTACCCCTGCAGTTGACTGTAGAGCAAATAGGGCTTTTGGCTGTGCAAATTGATGCTGTGAGTCTTGAGACTTGACATGTAGATGCTTGACAATGTGTATAGGCATATGGGACTTGATTGGACCATTGAAAACCTCAAATTCCTTGGAAGAAACAAAACCCTAATTTCAGCTGTCTTAGGAGGCATTTGGACTGTGCAATCCTTGAGAAGTCTTGAACCATTTGAGGATGATTCTTGATAAATATTGAAGAATATGGGAGGGAAAATTTTGGGGTACAACAGTTGCCCATGTTCAATCTTCTTAAACCTGAGGATGTATATTGGCTTGCGTGCCTTTCGTGATCCAAAGGTGGAAGATGATTGAACAATAGAGTGCCCAGAAATTTGCACTCGCATAGTGGAGTATCAGCAATGTGATGTCGGGAATGGGCTTACAGATGCCATTTGGAAAGATGATGGATAGAAGGATGGGCTTATAGATGCCATCTGGAAATGTAATGGATAGTTGTGGAGATGGGCTTAAAGATGCCATCCGGGGATTGTCTGTTGAATTGTAATTTTGTAAGTTGAACGAGGGAACCTGTGTAGGGTTGCCTGATGATGAGCTCGTGTAAAACTGCATTTCGGAAGGAAGGAAACCTGTGTAGGGTTGACTGATGACGAGTCCGTGTGAAACTGCATCTTGGAAGGAAACATGTGTAGGGTTGACTGATGACGAGTCCGTGTGAAACTACATCTTGGAAGGAAACCTGTGTAGGGTTACTTTGATGATGAGCCCGTGTAAAACTGCATCTGGAAAGAGAAAGGGAACCGGTGTAGGGTTTCTTGATGACGAGTCCGTGTAAAACTGCATCTTGGAAAGAAGGAAACTTGTGTAGGGTTTCTTGATGACGAGTCAGTGTAGAATTTCATCCTTGGAAGAGAGAACCTGTGTAGGGTCTCTTAATGACGAGTCCGTGTAAAACTACGTCTTTGGAAGGAGAGAACCTGTGTAGGGTTAACTGATGACGAGTCCGTGTAAAACTACGTCTTTGGAAGGAGAGAACATGTGTAGGGTTAACTGATGACGAGTCCGTGTAAAACTTCATCTTGGAAATGAGAGGGAACCGATGTAGGGTTTCCTAATGATGAGTCAGTGTAAAAATTTATCTTGGAATTGAGAAGGAACCGGTGTAGGGTTGCTTCATGATGATCGAGTAGATAATTGTCCTGTCTGGTTTCAGGTATTAACCCACGATCAATCGTCTATAGAATTTTCCTGGTTTGTTACAGGTGTTGATCTGGAACTGCAAAGGTAGATGGTAATCATCTTTTGATTGACCTTTTCCTGAAAGGCAAAACGTTAGTTGTATGCAATGTCATAATGTATGAAATGCATGATGCCATGATGTTCTCGAATGGGATCGTGTCGTATGCACTTTATCATGCATGTAAGTAGGAGGTATGAAATATGAAATGTTTGTGAATGCATTTTCGTCTGTGAAAATAAATCCTTGACGAATGCCGGGAATTTGAATCCTGGGCTGACGTTGAAGATTAGAGTTCTTCGTTTCCGCTGGGGATAATGATAGAAGATGATTGCAAGAATAAACCTGTAGGAGAAGATGACTCCGTTGGGAAATAAACCTGGTGAAGAGATTACTCTGCGGGGAATTACTCTGTGGAGAAGAGATGCTTCGCTGAGGTTTTAATGATAACTCCGCTGGGGATTCCGTTGATAAGCTTTGTTGGGGAATTTGATGAACTCCACTAGGGATAGGAAGAACTTCGCTGAGGACGATCTTTCCGTTGTAATTTGCTAAGGATAACCCAGTTATAGGCTCTGGTGGGGGATAACCTCTGAACATGGTTAGGGAGAGATATTTGTACTCTGCGGGAGACAAGCTTCCAGAGTCTACTGGGGATAAGCTTCCAGAATCTACTGGGGATAAGCTTCCAGAATCTACTAGGGAGATTGATTCAACTCTCCTGGGGGAAACTTTTGGATTGTACTGGGGAGATTGATTCCACTGGGGTGTCTGCTATTCCGCCGGGGAACAATCTTATATTTCCGTCGAGGAATATTAAGACTTCCGAGGATGCTTGCCGAGGAATATCTGTACTCCGCTGGAGAATATTGAGATTTTCTGGGGATACCCAACTTCCTTAAGGCTGACAGTAGACTAACTCTGCTTGGGGAGAGTATTGCTGACTTGCTCGGGACACTGTGCCTTTCGGGGCTGATGGGAGACCAACTCTGCTTGGGGAGTGAAGGTATCCTGGTCATATTCTTCAGCTGAACACACCTTGGTACCTGGAGGACAGAGCAACTTGCACAGTTCAGATAGTTCTTACTGCCCTAGCTTCTGTGGGAGAAGGTACCTGTGGAGGTATTTGATGACTGCCGATTGACAAGTCTTCTTCTGGTAGGAAAGTGACGAGATGCCGGGACATAGTCGTACGCTGTGATCCCTAACTTTTTCCTGGACCGCCCTTTCGGGTTTTCAGTCCATCGGGATACCCATTTTTGCCCAAGCCGCCTTTTCAGGTTTTCGACTTGCCGCGTGTACAAATTTTTCATTTTCATCCCTTATTTTTCCCAAACCCTTTTGGTTCGCCGGGAAGCCCTTATTTTTTCCTAGGCCAGTCGACATAGCGGGTCTTTGATTATGCATAGTATTTTTTCAACTATGTCCACGTTCTTAGAATATAGGGAGTTGTCACTATCAATAGTGTTGTGTTGTCATATTACCAGAAGATATTTGATCGTACCAGATTTGTCGCTGGAATTCATGCCCAATGCCCCAGTTGATGGAGATCTGCCCCTGACTATTTGGCATTTTTGAGAGATTCCCTGAATCTTGACTGGACTGCCCCAGATGATAGACCAGGGTCATGTCTGCCCCTGGATTGGAAGTGTTCTTTGTTCATTAGATATTCTTCGTGCGAATTTCTCTGTTGTTGAACAAATAGTCATATGCGAACAATATTATTTCAAGAATGCAAAGCTTATGTCTGTCTTGAAGTTTTTTTGAAAAATGCATTTTCCAGTAAAACAAGCAAATTTTGTAAAATGTGATGTCAACTCAGGATTTTACAGCAAGCCTTAAGGAGTCAGGATACCTTTTGTGACAGTATGCTTTCGAACTAACCCATGCTTCAGCTAGGACTTTTAAGGGTTATAACGTGGCCTGGTTCACGGTTTAAGCAACAAAGGATAAAGGCTCAAAGTATATTTGTACCCACCCGTTCTTCGTGATGTTCTTCAAACCTAAACTCAGCTAATCGTGCATTAGATCTTGTTTGAGTCTTTGCTCTGATATTCCGGTGGTGGTTCAGATATTGATAGTTTATTTTGAATAGGCAGTCATTTTTTTTGCCGAGGGATTGTAGGACCTCTTTCTTTTTTATTTCGTTATCCCTGTTTTTTTCCTGAACTGTTTCTTTTGGTATTTACAGTCAGCGGGATGCCCTAGTTTTTGTAAGTCTCCTTCATAAGTTTTGACTTATTGGACTTTTATTTTGGAAGATAACGACTGCCTGTCTTTATGATTATTCGGAACCATCACTGTCTTTTGCTTTGGAAGGACTCCTTTGATGCCATTCATTGTGCACTTGGATCAACTGAGAAAACTACCCTGCCCCAGGTTATGATTAAGGGTTTCAATTTTTTTGTGAAAAGAAAAAACTCCTACTTCTTTGGCTCGAAGGGGTTGACGAGGGATTATCTTCCTTATAACTCCAGTGTTTAGGATTTGAAACAATGCATGTACCTCATCAGCGGGGTCTGTTCAAAAGCATACTATAAAGATCGTGGTATCGTTTTCGTCATCCTCCCTCAAAAGGTTTAGAATTTTTAATCGAGAGTTGAACATCACAAAAATGAAAGCAATTTGAATATAGTGAATACGAATGGATTGATTCAAAACAGACATATGCGATGCATTAATGAAATAAAAAGGTTTGCTATGACAACAGTTGTTTGAACAATCAAAAGAAAATTACAAATTGAAAATTCTAATGAACAAAAAGTCTTCTCGTCTTAGGACTTGTTACTTCAACTGGTGAACCTTGGAGGGGTGGTAGAAGAACTCAGCCTGACCACCGTGGGTGAATTACACTGCTCCTTCATCAATCAGGTCCTGGATCTTGTTCTTCACAGTCCAACAGTCGTCGGTGTCATGTCCAGGACTGTCAGAATGGTAGGCACATCTCACACTCGGGTTATACCTGGAAGAGGAAGTGTTGGGATTCTTAGGAGGGCCCCTTAACATTACCAGATTCAGGCTCAACAGGCGTTGTAAAGCTTGAGACGGCGACACGTTGAGGTTGGTGAATTGCCTCTTAGGCTTGTCTGGTTTGCTCTGATCAACCCATTGTTCTTGGTGAGGTCGTTGTTGGACCTGTGAAGTAGCAGCATCTTGGAGAGGTCTATTCATCGAACCAAACCTTTGACTTCTTGGAGGATGATTACCGGTTTGGTCCCCAGCCTTGACTACTTGCTTCATACTGTCTTGCTGAAGCTGGTTGATCACAGTTCTCAACTCTTCTTGCTCCCGAGCTAAGCCTTGGATAAGGGCCATTTGCCCCAGCATCTGAGTCTTCATTGCATCTACCTCAGCTTGCAGATGTTTCAGTCGTTCGTCCTTATCGTCCTCAGGATTGTTCCTGACCAAAGTCCCCATGAGGAGTGTTCTCAACTCTTCCTGCCCCTTGGATAGGCTTAGGAAGATCTCCCTGAACTGAGTCTCTTGAGTACGGAGATCCTGGTTGTCTGGTTGGAAAGCCATTGCTGAAATAAATAGCGAAGGAGGTAAGTGACCTGTAACAAGGGTATCTATTATGCAATGATGTGTATGTATGTATGCAATTTTTTCAAGGATCTCACGGGGTAAACAAGAAAATTGTTAGAAGTTGAATACGGTAGCTTGATTGAAGGAACTACATGTTGTTGAGAGTCCTTCTTCAAGAGTCAAAGTTCACCATATCGAGTGGGTCATAGCCCCTGACTCAAGTTATCAACCTTGGCTAGAGGAAAATAAATCCCCTTTGCCCCTTGCTAGACAGTTGGTTCATCATGACCTGCATCACAGACCCTTGAGATCCTTGAAATGGGTTAGTCCTTATGCAAGATGTATGCAGGTTAGTCCTTATGCAGGATGCATGCCATGGTATGATGGTATGATGTTATGCTATGCGTGGAGTGATGTAAGTAAACCCTGTTATAAGCCCGGATTAAGGACTATAAACAAAACCTGCAAGAAACTCATGTGTCAGGTAACAAGAATGTGCAAGTAGTTCAAGTTTGAAGGCACACAAGTCACACAAAAGAGCCCTTAAATTTCAGGCCAGCATGAAGTTTAGGTACTACCCTCTTTCAGTTTCGTTGGTTAAGACTTGTCCTAGAAAATAGTAACTGGGTTCTAGAGGATCTCAATATCACTGACTACCCTCAATCTGTCATAACTCCAGCGTCGTAATCTTTTCTTGCGGCCAGAACCATCGCGAGAGTTTAGCCTCAATGAGTGTAGCATACTGCTACTGTTCTATGGCTAAGTTGGGTCAATTTAGGGTTCTAAGGTCGGTTGGTACTTAATGACTCCTCAGAAGACTCATATTCTCCTCGTTCCAACACAAGGGATATCGATACAGACCAAGGTGTCACACCAATGTAGCTACTGCTTCACCCGTGTCGGTCTACGCCGGACAGGTCCCTCACAGCTTATTGCTACCTAAAGGGTATTCCCCAGATCCAGGTTAGGATCTATGAAACTCCGATGCAAGCCCAAAAATATAAAAGCAATCAAGGCATATAATTGAAAACATAAGAGTGGTCTAATCCTAAGGTACACCTCACTTATTATTATCCCCAGCAGAGTCGCCAGTTCTGTGATCGGTGGAAATAGAACTGACTGTTTTGAAATGTTGGTTCACGAAATTTCGCAGTAAGCAAGAGTCGCCACCGTCTTTTATTTACTCCAACAAGGAAAGGACAAAAGCACAGCAAAATTCCTTTTCGAAATGTTTCTCGGTTCGGGAGGTAGATTATAGAAAGGGAATGTGTTAGCACCCTTTCTATCCATGGTTATCCACGGGCTCTTAGGTACTTGCTCACTATGTTTTCAAAAATGTTTGCTTTTCTTGTGTTTGTGGGTTTTGAAAAAGTTTGTTTGAAAACTTCGATTTAACTCTTGTATCTGTCCTCAAGAGTGTCTGAAGTGTTGTTTGAAAACTTTTGTTTGAAAAGTGCAAGTGCGAAAAGTTGTTTTTGTTTTGAAAGAGCAAGTACCTGAGAACCTCTACCTACTCAAAAGAAATTAAGCTGTGTAAATTTCCTTTAGACAGTACCATCCCACTATTGAGAAGTAGGTAGCACCGTCGTTGGAGTTTTCGGGTCAATTCGATTTTAGGGACATGTGTGGTCACTAAAGCAATAGTAGGACGCCTTAGCGGTAACCCTAATGTCTTAGATCGTTTTTTATCGAGGCAACTTTGATCTTTAGACAGGAGGGCGACCTCTAAAACACCCTATACTCAATGACCACGTCGAGGTAACCAAGTGAGACGTACCCTAAGAGTGGCATGTGCGAGTGTATTGTTTTTTAGTTAATTTTATCTTTGTACATGTCATGGGTTATCTATGTTAATTTTAAGTTCATACATTGGATCTTGTCATGCATTCCCTATTATCAAACATCTAACAGTTAATATTGTACGGAAATTAAATTGCGGGAAATTAAATCTAAACTATTATAAGGCGTCGGGTATTTACATCGCCAAAAACAAACCCTTTAATTTAAATTGCGGAAAGTAAAAATAAAGCAATAAATAAATAAAGTCCTAATTAAAGTTATTACATTCCGGAAGCAAGTATAATAATATGATAAAATGGATCGCGTGCGGGAAATTAAATCGGATGCGAGTTTTTTGGGGTTTTGACCCTTTTTTGAAAGAAAGTGATTTTTTTGGTTATTTTTGAATTAAATGGAATTAAATTAAATGAATAATTAAATTAAATGAATAATTAAATTAAATTAAATAATGAAAATATTTTTGGATTTTTGAGTTTTTTAAAGAAATAAAATAAATTGAATTAATGCTAATAAAAACCTAATATTCTAAATTGATTTTAAATATTGCAAAAAATATTAAAAGTTAAATCTAATTAAAGCTAAATTGATTAAATTAATTTATTTACAAAAATAAAAGTGATGAAGTTAATTTTAATAAATAAAATATTTTTTGTGTTTTTGATTTTATTAGGAAAAAATTTTAATTGGTTAGTGATTAATAAAAAGAATAACGATTAATTAATTAAAGGAAAATAATAAAAATAGAGAGAGAGTTTAGGAGTATACGAGCCTGATTGGAGGGGTGAAACAATTATTGGCGTCATGTGTAAACTGTTTTGTTTTGGCCATTTGTGTTTTGCCTTTTGGCCATTTATGTTCTGGCTTTTGGCCATTTGTGTTCTGACCTCAACGTTTCTTAACCTTCTCAGGATGTCTGTCTCGCCATGTATTGGTGTCATGTGTAAGCTGTTCTATTTTGGCCATTTGTGTTTTGGCCTTAATGTTCCTTAATGAACCTGCATGAGATCCTGTCTAAATCTGCAGTGTTGAATCTCATGAACACATTAAATAAATTACTATATATCATAAAATACAAATAAAGCCAATATATGAAGAAATTTAATGTTTAGGCCAATATGACATGTATGAATGATTATACCCTTTTGATCATGGAGATCAAATCAACCCTACCCTTACTGGAAAAGTAGTGACATGAATGCTTTTATGCCCTTTTAATCATGGAGATCAAGTCAGTCTTACCCTTACTGAAGAAGTAGTGAGATGTTGGTTTGTAACTGGGATGACTTGTTTGTAATGAGATGTTGGTTTGTAACCGGGATGACTTGTTTGTAGTGAGAGAGGGATTCGTAATAAGGATTTCAAGGTTTTAGGGTTCTTGAAAGAATTTGATATTCTGACAGTGTTGTGGCAAGGTTTTTTTCTCTCTTCTGGTTTGTGTGAAAAGAATGTGATTATATAATGGAAATTAGGGTAAAGAAAATGGGCTTTGAATGTGCAATTGGGCCTCCAATGTTCACTTGAGTTCGTCACTTTCCAGGCTAAATCGCAGGGACTTAAGTGCAATTTTTGAAGTTGAAATGTGAAAACAAAATGTAGCCTATATCGAGAACTAACTCCTGTCCGAAAATCGGCTCAATCGAATAAACGGTGAATTAGTTATGAATTTTTGAAGTTTCAGCTCAGACAAACTTATTTTGGACTCCAGTGTCGACTCTGACACGTTCTTCAATAAAAAAATAGTATTGATCGGAGCATAATATGTTCTCGACTTTTGAAGCAAAGTTGTATATCTATGACTCAGTGACCTTGTGTAAAAATATGAGCCCAATCCGATAAAAATTGACCGAGTTATGAATTTTCGAAGTTTCGGCCCAGATGAAATAATATTCAGCATTCAGGATTTTCAGCGTGTCACGCACTCTGAGCAAAAAACTAAGGCCTTTTGAATACCGTTTGAACTTAATACCTTATGTGAAAATGTAGCCAACTCAATTTGTGAAATTTTGGCGCCGGAACCAGCTCGATACGATGAAAATCGACCAAGTTATGATTTTCTGAACATGACGCAAATAAACTTCTGTCACAAATTTTCTGTATGAAAATACTTGATAAATCCACATTTTTGAAGACCTTCTGATCGAAATTGGCTTCCAGCCGTGAGATATGAAAATGTAGATAATGACAAGACGGAATTTTGGCCACTAGAACGGGTTCAAAACGAGTCACTATCTTCAAGTTATGAATTTTTTAGCGCGTAAAAACTACACTTTCAACACACTTTTTCACCATATTTCTTCTAGAAAACTCACACATTCGGATACCTTCTTTAAAGAATTGACTCTTGAGCCGAACCTGAATTTGAGAATATGTTATCAGAGATATTTTGGTGAAAGAACACCTGAATATGACGCGCCGGGTTGGACTTGTGAATTTTTCTTGAAATGTTTTGAGAAATATGGGAGAGAAAATTTTGGGGTACAACAACATCCAATACACAACTCAAAAGGCGATCAAAGAAAGTGTGTTGGCAGACCATTTAGCACATCAGGCAGTGCATGATTACCAGTCTATGAACTTTGAATTCTCGGACGAGAATATCGTGTTAGTGACTGATTGTGAGACACCTGGACCGGATGAAGGACATGAGGAAGGATCCCGATGGTCTATGTACTTTGATGGAGCTTCAAACGCTTTGGGTAATGGCATTGGCGCCGTGATCATATCTCCTAAAGGCTCTCATACTCCGTTTACCGCCCGACTATGTTTCAACTGCACCAACAACATGGCGGAGTATGAAGCGTGCATCATGGGTCTTCAAGCAGCAATTGACCTAAGGATTAAGTTTCTAAGTGTTTTCGGAGATTCCGCTCTCGTGATGAGTCAGATCAAAGGCGAGTGGGATACGAAACACCCAAATCTTAGCCCTTACAAGGAGTATGTGTTTACATTGCTTCCCCATTTCGAGGAGATAACCTTTGAACACTTCCCGAGAGAGGAGAATCAGTTAGCGGACGCGCTAGCTACGATGTCTTCTATGTTCAAGGTCAATTGGGACAACGAAGCTCCCCGGGTTATCATTGAAAGACTGGACGAACCAGCACATTGTTGTGATATTGGGACTGAAGAGGTAACATAAAAACCCTGGTTTCATAAGGTAAAGAGGTATCTTGAAACTCAGGAGTACCCCAAGGGTGCATCTGTTAATGACAAAAAGTTTCTGAGGAGGTTCGCGGCAAAGTTCTTCATCAGCAATGACATTCTTTACAAGCGTAACCATGATTCAACCTTACTGCGTTGTGTGGATAAAAATGAAGCAGAAAGGATCATGGAGGAGTTACACGAAGGTAATTTCGAAACTCATTCCAGTGGACACACCATGGCAAAGAAGATCCTACGAGCAGGATATTATTGGTCCACAATGGAAGCCGACTATTTTCAGCATTCTCAGACGTGTCACAAGTGCCAAGTCTATGCTAATAAAGTGCACATACCTCCAGTTCCTCTGAACGTCTTGACGGCACCTTAGCCTTTTGCAATGTGGGGCATTGATATGAACGGCGAGATCAGACCTACAACATCCAACGGGCATCATTTCATCCTGGTAGCGATTGATTACTTTACGAAGTGAGTTGAAGCAGCTTCCTTTGCTACAGTAACCAAGAACGTCGTGGCACGGTTCATTCGGCACAATCTGATCTGTCGATACGGTGTACCAGAGAGGATTATCACGGACAATGGTACCAATCTCAACAACAAGATGATCACTGAGCTCTGCGAGCAATTCAAGATACAATATCACAACTCTTCTCCCTACCGGCCGAAGATGAATGGGGCTGTCGAAGCAGCTAATAAGAACATTAAGAAGATTGTGCAGAAGATGACAGTGACATACAAAGATTGGCACGAGATGTTACCATTTTCTCTTCATGGGTACCGTACCTCAGCACGGACGTCAACAGGGGCAACACCCTACTCCTTGGTATATGGCATGGAGGCAGTCTTGCCCATTGAAGTTCATATACCCTCTCTTCAGATCATGAAGGATGCAGGTTTGAGCGAAAATGACTGGATTCAGACCCGACTTGATTAGCTGAACCTAATCGACAAAAAGAGACTTACTGCTATTTGTCATGGTCAGACGTACCAAAAACGGATGATCAAGGCATTTAACAAGAAAGTCAGACGACAAGAGTATCAAGTTGGGGATCTGGTAATCAAGCGCATTATTCTACCTCAAGGTGATCCCAGGGGCAAATGGACCCCCTACTTACGAAGGGGCATTTATGGTTAAGAACATTTTCTCAGGAGGAGCTATGATTCTAACCACCATGGATGATGACGATCTTCCTCACCCTGTCAATGCAGACATAGTGAAAAGATAGTACGCATAATCAACGACCCGCTAGGTTGACTGGCCTAGGCAAAAATAAGGGCTTCCCGGAGAACCAAAAGGGTTCGGGCAAAAATAAGGGATGAAATGAAAAAAAATTGTACACCCGGCAAGTTGAAAACCTGAAAAAGCGACTTGGGAAAAAAAGGGTATCCCGGTGGATTGAAAACCCGAAAGGGCGGTCCAGGAAAAAGTTAGGGATCAAAGCGTAACACTATGTCTCATTAGATCACCTTGCATCCAGACTTCGGTATCGGCTATCAAACTCGGACGACACCAATCAATCTGATCTACCTTCAACCAAGTAGAAAAGTGATGAGATGCTCGATGACATAAAGGCAATAGCAGAATTGGAACCCAGTGGGATTATTCACATAGCTGTTTTGTTTAATTTTTCACAAATTGTGTAAATTCTATTATTCGGCGGCGTTCTCTTACTAGGACGTCAACCTCTTGTACAAAAACGCCTATTTACAGGCTAAACTTCAAAATCAATACAATTCATTTTCAATGAAATTTCAAACTGTTTTTTTTCTTTATCTGTTTTGATTTGCAAAGAACGTCCAATGTTCATTTTAGATATATGCATTTGACATTAATTATTGCTCATAAATATTTACATGCGAAACAAAAAACGATTACGGGTAACATCAGAAACAGGGGCAATAGAATTGTCCAAGCTGTATAGTTGCTCTGTTCACCAGGTACAAAGGTAGGTTCAGCTGAAGAATATAGCTAAGGTACTTTCACTCCCTGCAAAGTAAGACCGTAATGGTAGCTCTCCCCTAGCTGAGACTCGCAACCGTGAACAAATTAGCAATGCTCTCCCCAAGCAGAGTTTATCTACCATCAGCACTAGAAATGGCTTGATATCCCCGGTAGTCTTAATATTCCCTAGCGAAGTGTAAGAATGTTCCCCGGCAGAATACAAGATACCCCCAGTGGAGTCAATATTTCCCCAGCACGGCCTGAAAAAGCTTCCCCAACGGAGTTGAGGCATCATCCCCAGTAGACTCTGGAAGTTTACCCCCAGCAGAGTACGAAAATAAATCTCCCCAGCCGAGTTCAAAGGATCATTCCCAGCAAAATTCAGAGGATTATCCCCCACAAGAATCTAACAGGGTTATCCCTAACAAGTTGCAACTGAAATATCATCCCCAGTAGAGTTTATCAGTGGAATCCTCAGCAGAGTATCTCTTACACACAGAGTAATCTCCTCATCAGTTTATTCCCCAATGGAGTTATCTTCTCCTGCAGGCTTATTCTCGCAATCACCTTCGTTCACTATCCCCAGCGGAAACGAAGAATTCAACTCTATTCTCCAGCAGCTATCCGGGATTTATTTTCCCCAGCTAAAACATTACATTTCCATACATCATAATACATGCATATACGCATCATACAATACAATCTCATTTATTTTGAGAACATCATCGCTTGATCCATATCATGCATTGCATATGACTGACCTTTACCTTTCAAGAAAGATGCAGTTAAATTCTCAGCTATGTCAAAGACTTCCTCTGGTTCGGTCAGATCGCCGATAAGATCTCCCTGATTCATATTCCAGTTGAAGTTATTCCAAGACCTTGTCTGGTCCAGTTAAATCGATTCCTAAAGATTTTTCTGATGCCAATCCAGTCAAAGTTAATCCAAGACCTTGTCTGGTCCAGTTAAATCGATTCCTAAAGATTTTTATGATGTCGATCCAGTCAAATTTAATCTAAGACCTTGTGTGGTCCAATTAAATCGATTCGTGAAGATTTTTCTGCTGTCAATCCAGTCAAAGTAAATCCAAGACCTCCTCTGGTTCAGTCAGATCGCCGATAAGATCTCCCTGATTCGTATTCCAGTTGAAGTTATTCCAAGACCTTGTCTGGTCCAGTTAAATCGATTCCTAAAGATTTTTCTGATGCTGATCCAGTCAAAGTTACTCCAAGACCTTGTCTGGTCCAGTTAAATCGATTCCTAAAGATTTTTCTGATGCCGATCCAGTCAAAGTTAATCTAAGACCTTGTCTGGTCCAGTTAAATCGATTCCTAAAGATTTTTCTGATGCCGATCCAGTCAAAGTTAATCCAAGACCTCCTCTGGTTCATTCAGATCGCCGATAAGATCTCTCTGATTCGTATTCCAGTTGAAGTTATTCCAAGACCTTGTCTGGTCCAGTTAAATCGATTCCTAAAGATTTTTCTGATGCCAATCCAGTCAAAGTTACTCCAAGACCTTGTCATGTCCAGTTAAATCGATTCCTAAAGATTTTTTTGATGCCGATCCAGTCAAAGTTAATCCAAGACCTTGTCTGGTCCAGTTAAATCGATTCCTAAAGATTTTTCAGATGCCGATCCAGTCAAAGTTAATCCAAGACCTCCTCTGGTTCAGTCAGATCGCCGATAAGATCTCCCTGATTCGTATTCCAGTTGAAGTTATTCCAAGACCTTGTCTGGTCCAGTTAAATCGATTCCTAAAGATTTTTCTGATGTCGATCCAGTCAAATTTAAACCCAAGACCTTGTCTGGTCTAGTTAAATCGATTCCTAAAGATTTTTCTAATGCCGATCTAGTCAAAGTTAATCCAAGACCTTCTCTGGTTCAGTTAGATCAGCGATAAGATCTCCATGATTCATATTGCAGTCGAAGTTTAGACCACCTACCAACAATCTCCAAATGGCATCTGTAAGCTTATTCCTGACATCACCAGGCTGATACCACTTTATGCGAGTGCAAATTTCTGGACACTCTAGTGTTCAATCATCTTCCACCTTCGGATCATGAAAGGCCCGAAAGCCAATCTATATCCTCAGGTTTAAGAAAATTGAACAGGGGCAGCTGTTGTACCCCAAAATTTTCCCTCTCATATTCCTCAAGACATTGCAAGAAGAATCTCCAAGTGGCTCAAGATTGCTCAAGAGTTGGACAGTCAAGTTATCTCCTAAGGCAGTCAACCTCAAATTAGGGTTTTGTGTTGCATCAAGGTCCTTGCATACAAATGACCCTAAGTGCTCCCCAATGTCCTCATATGTTCTCAAGATAATCCATGTAAAAATTCAAGCCTTGCAGAGGAAGTTTGGTCAGTCAATTGCTCAAAGGGTCCAAAAAATCGACTGTGCTAGGGCAAAAGTCAACTGTGACCTATATACAGTCAAACTTCAAGATTTTTTGTCAACATTATCATTTTGAAGGATATTTCATCATTTGATCAAGGGTTGATCATGATTCATCAAGGATTGCTCAAAATTCATCAAGACTCAAAAGTTGCTAAATTAGGGTTTTGTAGGAAACGTCAACTCAACTTTGACCAAGCATAACTTTCTCACACTTTATGAGAAATGACCCATACAAAGCTCATTTTGTAGAGGATGAGATTTCCTACAATCCATCTTCACACCCCAAGATCAAGAAATGCACTCATAAAAAGTTACAAATTTGGACATTATAGGTCATTTTTGAAAGTCAACAAAAACACCTTTTTTCCCAAAGCTTATAACTTGAGAATGGAATATAAATATGAGATGAGACAAAAAGGGTTGGTTAGAGGACATCTCAAGATTTCTAAAAAGTCCAATAACACTTACAAAAGTTCAAAATTGAAGAAGTTATGCATTGTTGAAGTTGAGCATTTTTGTAAAATTGCCAAAAGTCAACTATCCCCAAAACTTCAAATTTTGTCAAATGGGCCAATTCTTTTCCACTTGATTTGATCTTGTCACACTCCACACGTGTCCTAGCTTTTTCCTTGTGACCTTTTGTCAATTTTATTATTTAATTTGATTTTTTAATGAATTATTTCATTTTTAATCAATTTAAATCAAATAAAATCCAAGTATTAATTATTTGATCTCTTTTTGGCTATTTCAGGACCTAATAATCATCATCAATGGGATCAAATTCGAATCAGCCATTCCATGTGCAAAGAGATTGTTTTTTGGACAAAATAAGCAAGTTATCAATAATGAATCAAATCATATCTCCAAGCATTGATTTACAAAGATTCAAGTCCAAATTCTTGACCTAATCCAATGCTGCATACTTATACAATGCAAAGGAACGAGTTTTAGAGGTTGGAGGCTGCAAAATCACAAGAACCAAACTTGAGAAAACTTGGAAAAAGCTTGAAACTGAAATCCTTCATAGAGGCCAATTCTGAA
This sequence comes from Vicia faba, assembly GCA_948472305.1. Classification (NCBI taxonomy): domain Eukaryota; kingdom Viridiplantae; phylum Streptophyta; class Magnoliopsida; order Fabales; family Fabaceae; genus Vicia; species Vicia faba. The sequence goes on from OX451737.1 coordinate 1,577,889,743, forward strand.
CCAAATCTCAATGTGAATCAATTGTTGGACCATCCTTGAAGCAAAACCAAACCCTAACAAGCTCTCATACCCTCTCAATCACACTGTAAGCTTTGCGTTTTACAACCCTATAGTCAAAATTGTATCCTCGCATTCTTGCATTTTCTTGGCAAATTGTTGACATATTCATGATCCCTGTGCAATTTCTAAACTTTCTGCATTAACCAATTGTGTTTATATGACCTGTAGCGCCATACCCGAATCTAGGGTTCTTGGTTTGTATTTTTGGGCTTTTCTTTTCCAGGTAAAATCAATGCCATTGATGGGCATAGATGTGATTAGTAGAAGGAGACGAGTACAACCATGTGTTTGGAAATGATTTTCGTGGCCTAGAATGGTTTTTAGGGTTGACCTAGGGATTCAGCTGCGGCTATGAATCTGCAGGAAATATTACAGGGATGAACGAGGAAGACGATGACGCGTCTTCCCCTGGTTGGCCGGTTTAAAACTTCGCGCGTGTTTTTGTATTTCTGGAATATTATTTGTTTTTCCCATATAACATTCATTGTCTATTATACTAACAATTAAAAGGCGTTGGCTCAGTGGCGAAGGCGTTAGTGCAAGATCCAACAGGACCTGGGTTCGAATCCCAGGTCCCCATATTATTTGTTATTATTTTCTTTCAGGTTATCCAATGCCTTTCCAAGCGCGCAGTGCATGATACTCCCTCATTCCAATGCTTGCCAGATGGCCCCAGGCCAGATCTGGTGGTCCATATTGGAGGTCCATCATAAGACCAAGTCAAAGGCGTACAGGGAACCAGGAAAGTTAACCAGGCCAGTGGACAAATGGGCCTTGGAATTGCTGAATGAACCCCCTATACAGGCCCAAACCTTCACTCTCTCTATCTTTATTATTTTCTTTTAATTAATTAATTGTTATTATTTTTATTATTTTACTAACTAATTAAAAAAAATTTCTTAATAAAATTAAAAACCAAAAAAACATTTTCATCATTAAAATTAATTTCAGTATTTTATTTTTATTAATAAATTTAATTTAATTAATTTAGTTTTAACTTAGGAATAACTTTAATATTTTTGCCATAATTAAAATTAATTTAGATAATTAGGTTTTACTAACTTTGATTAATTTCTTTTTATTTCTTTAAATACTTAAAAACCCAAAAATATTTTTATTAATTAATTAATTAATTAATTTAATGTTAACTTAATTTAATTTCTTCCATAAATTCAAAAATAAACAAAAATCTTTTCTTTAATAAACCAAAGGGTCAAAACCCTAGAATGCGCCCAATTTAATTTTCCGCACGCGATCCATATTTATTCAATATTGTATCTGTTTCCTGGAATGTAATAGTTTAAATAGGACTTTAATGATTTTATCGCTTTATTTGTTTTCCGCATTGTAATAGTTAGTTTTAATTTCCGCAATTTAATTTCTGCAACTTATAAACTGTTAGATGTTTGATAATAGGGAATACATGACAAGATCAAATGGTTAAACCTAAAATCAACATAGATAATCATTGACATGTACAAAGATAAAATTAACCGAAATAACACACTCGCACATGAGCACTCTTAGGGTACACCTCACTTGGTTGCCTTCGAACGTGTTCATTGAGTATAGGAAGTTTTAGAGGTCGTCCTCTTGTCCAAAGATCATAGTTGCCTCGAAACGGTTGCCTCAGAAAAATGATCTAAGACATTAGGGTTACCGCTAAGGCATCCTAACATTGCTTTAGTGACCACACATCCCTTAATCGAATTGACCCTTAAACTCCAACGACGACGCTACCTACTCATCAATAGTGGGATAGCATTGTCTAAAGGACATTAGCACATATTGATTCCTTTTTCGAGTAGGTAGATGGTTCTTAAGTACTTGCTCCTTTCTAAAACAAAACAAAACTTTTCGCACTTACACCTTTCAAACAAAAACTCTTTTCAAACCCACAAACACAAAGAAAAGCAAATTTTGAAAACACTTTGAGCAAGTACCTAAGAGCCCATGGATAACCACAGATAGAAAGGGTGCTAACACCTTCCCTTTCTATAATCTACCCCCCGGACCCGAGAAACATCTCGAAAAAAGGAATTTTTCTGTGCTTTTTTCCTTTCCTTGTTGGATAAAATAAAATACGGTGCCGACTCTTGCTTACCGTGACATTTTGCAAAAACAAACGCAAAACGCGAACCAGCATTCTAAAAAACAGTCAGTTCTCTCCCACCGTATCACACATATGAAGATGAAATAAAAACCCTTACAAATGGACCATTGTGCCTCGGGTGGCGACACAAGGTTTTTAAAGTGCGAATTGTTCGTGAATATTACAAGTCCAACAGAAATGTAAAAGATAAATTACTGAGAGATGAAAGTTATTGGGACAAAGTCTCTGGCTTCCCAGTTGCGAAGTCCTTCACTGACAGTAGGAAATATCCAATCTTTCAAGCTTCCATCCTCTTCATTGTCTTCTACTGCATTGACCCCTTGGTTGCTAATCTTCACAGGTGGCCCTCCAGCATGGGCACGACACACAGCCTTCTGAGCAGTTGAAGTAAAACCCAAGCCAAACTTATCTTATTTGTACGGAATGTATGGAAGCTGTCCCCAGATGGTGCATCCACCCTCCTCTATTACTTCCTTTGCATCCTTTAGAGATGACATCCGAAGTGGAGGTCTTGTGATCTTGGGAATCGAGGATACTGCCTTGGTTACCTCTACTTCTTGAGAGACCTCTTCAAAATGTTGAAAAAGAGTTTCAATGAACTCGCCATCCAACTCCACATATCGGAAAGAATTCAGATGACTAATCATGTACTCCTCCTCCCTGTGGAAAGTTATGATCTTTCCTTGGACTGGATACTTCAACATCTGATGTAATGTGGAGGTGACAACACCTACATTATGGATCCAAGGTCGTCCTAACAGACAGGAATAAGAGGGACGAATGTCCATCACATAGAAGGTTTAATTGAAAGTCTGAGTTCCCACCTTTATCGGGATGTCCACCTCCCCATGGACCATCCTCTTCGAGCCATCAAATGCTCTCACAATCATGTTACTGGGTTTCAACGTCAGCCCTTCATAATCCAATATGTCAAGAGCTTTCTTTGGTAAGACGTTCAAAGATGAACTAGTGTCTACCAAGACATGGGCTAGGGTTGTCCCTCTACACTCCACAGAGACATGCAATGCCTCGTTGTGCTTTCTCCCTTTGGGTGTCAAATCAGCATCAGAGAAGCCCAGGCCGTTATCGGCTGTCAAACTGGCCACACATTCTTGGAATTGGTCAGCAGACGTCTCTTGCGGCACATGAGATGTCTTCAAAAAATTTACCAGAGCTTTCGCATGTGCCTCAGAGTACAACAACAATGCTAGCATGGAGATCTTGGAAGGTGTTTGCCCCAACTGTTCAACCACATCATACTCACTCTTCTTTATTATCCTCAGGATTTCTTCCATTTCCTTCTTGGATGTTTCGAGGATAGCTAGTGATTGAGCCTTCGTCTGGACAAGCTCTTCTTGAATGATTTTTCCTTTATTCTTAGTGGTGGAAGTATTGGTAGGGACATGAATTGTGTCGTCTTTGTCGGTAAGTACGCTTGCAGGTATAATCACTGGTGCAAAGGTAATATTCAGAACGGCCACGGGTCCAAAGACTGCCTTTGGAGGGGAAATCTCTGGAGAGAAGATTCTACCACTGCGGGTAATCTTGCTAGTTCCGGCAATATTGCTAATGTCGGTATTCTCTTCTTCGAAGCTCTCTTCTTCGGAAGTCGGTTCATCTTGTTTGATACCATGGTAGTAGATTTCTCCACCATAATTCCACGGTACTGTTTTATCTGACCTATACGGGACCGGCCCAGACATTATGATCTTAAGTGGAGTAGTTTTTGGAGCAGGTGTAATCCTAACGGGTCTTTTAGGGACCCTGGAAGGATTGGCGTAGATGGTTATGATTGAAACTTCTTTAACTAGAACGGGTGAAACAGGAGCATTCTCAAACAGAATTTCTTGGTTATCAATCAGTTGTTGGATACCTTTTTTTAACAGAGGGAAATCAAATGATGAGGATAGGAAAATATGGCAGTCTTTGTCACAACCTGGGAATATACCAGCTTTCAACAAATTCAACTTAATGATCGGGAGCGGAGTCAACAGTTCATCCATGGTGGCAACAAATAAATCTTCCTCGACAGCATTAACATTGTGACCATGCCCAGGCATTGGAGCGGGATTAACATTTGGTTTCTCAGGCGCTTCAAACTCAACTTCCTTCGTATCTATTAGGTCTTGAATTTTGTTCTTCAGAGCCCAACAGTTGTTAGTGTCGTGCCCTGGACTTTCAGAATGGTATGCGTATCTGGCATTTGGATGATAATGAGGGGACGTAGTATTGGGATTCTTTGGGGCCTTTTTTAAAGTTGCTAGATTCAATTTCAGAAGATGTGGTAGAACCTGGGCTGGAGTCATGTTAATCCTGGTGAATTGCTGGACTGGCCTTTCCACCCTTGGCTGGTTATTTCTTGGCTGGTCAGATGCGGGCTTCGGGATCATAACGGCCCCCACCACTGGTTGGTGTTAAGTTCTTCCTTGATTCCTGTGTGAATAAACAACAGATACTTCCTTCCTCCCAATGAAGGGTTTTTTCACAGTTGTAGAGGCAGACGCATCCTTCTGAATCTTCCCACTTCTTATACCAGCTTCCACCCTCTCGCCGGTTAAAATCAATTCAGTAAACCCTGCCGAGGAAATCTCAATTAGATGATTGAAGAAAGGGCCCGATATAGTTCCCAAGAACATGTCCACCAACTCCCTTTCAGACAGAGGGGGTTGTACCCTTCCGGCTAAATCTCTCCACTTTTGCGCGTAATCTTTGAAGCCCTCATTTGAAACCATAGCCATACTCTGAAGTTGAGTACGGGTAGGCGCCAAATCGGCGTTGTACTGGTATTGTTTATAGAAAGCTGCGACCAGGTCTTCCCAATTGTGGATGTCGGCTCTTTCCAATTGGTAAAACCAATCGAGTTACGTTCCTGATAAATTTTCTTGGAAAAAGTGGACCCATAAGTCTTTATCAGTAGAATATGGCTGAATCTTCCTGACATATGATTGGAGGTGCATTTTAGGACAAGACACCCATCATACTTGGCAAATAATGGCACTTTAAACTTTTGCTGGATCACAATTCCTGACACCAGCCCCAATTCTTCAAAATCTAGACCCGGTACCCTCTGTATTTCAATAGCGGTTAAACGATCTTCCAGGTGTTTGTATTTATCATTAGCCAGAGGGTATTGTTGTTCAGAGTAGTCCTCCTCTTCCTCCTCTTCTTCAGAGTCTAATGGTACTACCGTTTATTTTCCCTTCCTTTCCCCTTCATCAGATGTTGCTGGAAATTCTAAGGTCATTCTGGATTGTCCCTGAAACCTTCTGTCCATGATTACCACATCAGCTGGCTTCTTCTCTTTCTTCTTTTTCTCTTTTTCTAGCAGAGTCTTCAACTCCTCTTGCCCCTTGGCTAAGGTCATGAGTAACTGTTGAAACTGTGAGTTTTGAGCTTGAAGTTCTTTGACCGTCTGTTCGAGATCTATCTTACTAAAATAAATAGTAGAGAGATGAGGAAACTTGTTGCAAAGACCTGTTTATGTTTATGATGAATGATATGTATTAATGCAATGCTTTCAAGGATTTAAAAAAAATTCAAATTTGTTTTAATAAAAAAGAAACACATGTTATATTAATAATATAGAATTTGAGTACATCAATGCCCCTTGGGCAAAATAATACAACATTCTAAGATAAAAAGACATTGTGCATCCTCTTTGGTGCAATGTAGGTATTTAGAGTCTGCTCCTCATGAAGTAGCCGAGTGAGTTCCAAAACCTTCTTCTCGCTTGCGTAGAATTGGGCTTCGAAAGTATCGTGCTCTCCTTTGAGCTGTATCTAATCCCTTTGTAGGTCTTCGAGTGATGTAGGCATGTCAGGATGTAGGATAGTGTATGGAACTTCTCCCTCCTTAACAGGCTCAATAATCACTGGGAGAATGGAAGGATAAGGCATCATAAGACTTTGAGCGTGGGTTCGTACCCACTTGAGGTAAGGCTCAAGATGGATGGAATTCTTGTGTCCCAAAGTCTTGCTATCTACCTTGTTTAGCATCCTCCAAGCTTGGATGAATCTCTGGCAAAGTCCTTGATCGTCGTTGTCGTAGTCGAAAACCAAGCCTTGAAACAGCATATCATGTGGGCCATCCCTTCGGGCATAACCAAACTGTCTTAGAGCTAAACATGGGTTGTAGGTGATGCCTCCCTTAATGCCAAGTAGAGGGACATTAGGGAATTCCCCACAACGGTCAACAATGATAACATTCTCTTTGGATCGAGAGCACCAATGAATATATGAATGTTTAAGCGTCATTAACCTTTGTGACCACCTCAAACCTTGTTCATTCTTTAAGACTGATTGGGGAAGATGAGAAATAAACCATCTTGCCAGGATAGGAGTGCAACACATAAGAACACCTCTTTTCCTCATTGTGCGAGTGTGAAAAGAGTGTAAGATATCCCCAAGAAATGTAGGCACCGGATTGCGTGACATGAAGATTTTGACAGTGCTCGTATCTATGAGTTGGTCAGGATTGGGGAACAAGACCATCCCATAGATGAGAAGAGCTACAATCTCCTCAAAAGCTTGAAAGTCTAGGGAATTCCAACAGCTTTGGGCTTTCTCAAACAGAAATTTTGCCAAGAAGCCTTTGACACCACTTCTAGTTTCCCAATGAGTTGTTACATCAGATGAGTGCAAGTGCAAGGCTTGAGAAATCTCTTCTGGCTTTGGATCTCTTTCTGTACCGTTGAAAGGTAATTTATTGAGAATAGGAATCCTCAAGTGTTGAGAAAATTCCTCCAAAGTAGGCACAAGTTGATAGTCAGGAAATGTGAAGCAATGATGCAAAGGGTCAAAGAACTGGAAGAGAACTTTCATCATATCCTTCTCTGTGTTGGAGGTGACCAGGTTGAGTAGACGACCGTGTCTCTCGGTGAATGGAGAGTTCTCAGGGATCCTTGAATCTAGCTCCTTGAGTTGTGGAGGAATTCTTACAAGGTTGATTTGGATAGTTTTCCTGTGAAGTGAATCCATATCCTACAAAACAAGAACAAAGATGAATTTCCAAAATCCTTGAAATGGTTAGTGAATGCATATGATGTTCATGATGTCCATGATGTTATGTACAAGTATGCATATACAGACAAATCAAGAAAGTTCTTAGTTTAGGCTTGCATGGGGTTTCATAGGTAAATACCCTCTTGAAGTTTAGTTGGCTCAACCTGTCCTAAAAAATAGTAACCGGGTTCTAAGGAGCCCAATATCACTGGATTGTTTCCTTGTTCATTGTTTCAGCTCAAGCCTCTTTAATGGCGACCGAAATATCCCAAGAAACCAAACCTCAATGAGTGTAGTATCGAGTATCTACCAACTTCGGACTGCACCAAAGCCGGTCATCTCACTACATCCTAAAGGCCAAGTTGGTCAAGTAAAGGGTTCTAGAAGTTCATTAGTGCTTCGTGACATCACTCAGCGGCCCCGTATTCTCTTTGACTAACTCAAAGGCTACCGGTACCCACAAATATGTCACACTAACATAGCTATTTCTTAGACCATGTCGGTATACCCCGCACAGTTTCCACAACGTATTACTATTTACCTATAATGTTTTCCAAATTCGGGTGGAGGATTTAAACCCAAACAAAGAACCATAATTGTAAAGCAAACAATTCAAACAAAGTAAGCAAATAAACATGATCTAAACCCTAAGGTAAACCCACTTTTATAAATAATTCCCCAGCAGAGTCGCCAGTTCTGTGATACGGTGGGAGAACTGACTTGAGGTTTTGCATTTTATCGTAAATGTTGCAGTTTAGCAAGAGTCGCCACCGACTTTTCTTTTATCCAAAAGGAAAGGTGAAAAAGCATAGGAAAGACCTTTAGAGATGTTTTCTTGAGTTCAGGGGTAGATTATGAAAAGGTAAGGTATTAGCACCCTTTTCATCCATGGATTTCCATGGGCTCTTAGTTACTTGCTAGATCACTTGCTTTTGTTTGAATGTGTGCTTGTGGTGGTGATTTTTGAAAGTATTTTGAAAATGGAACTTCGTAATGGTTCTCGTTTCTATGAGAACGCCTACAAAGTATTTGTTTCGAAAATAGTTCAAAAGTGTGTTTGTGAGATGTGTTTTTGAAAGTATTTTGAAAATGGAACTTCATAATGGTTCTTGTTTCTATAAGAACGCCTACAAAGTGTTTGTTTCGAAAATAGTTCAAAGATGAGAGTGTGGGTGTATAAAATTTGTGTTGTTGTGAGCAAGCGAGTAACTAAGAGCGAATCTACCTACTCGAAAGGTCTTAAATGTGCTTTTCCTCCTCCTTTAGATGTGGCTATCTTACCATTGATTTGGTAAGAAGCCCCATCATTGGATGTGAAGGGACGAGCGTTGGAACATTTGTATAGTCATAGAAGGCAACATATGGGACGTTTTAGCAATGTCGTTTTAGGGACTAGATCGTTTACCAAAGGCAACATCGAGGGTCATCGAGGGACTACGATCTTTTTATCGAGGGTCTTTTCTAAAACGCCCATGCTCGAGGGACATTACTATTTTCCGATAGGCAATAAGTGGATTACCCTAAGGGTGCATGTGTGAATAATGTGTTAGTTTGCATGCATTTTGTCTTTGATTAGGGTGGCATATTTTGTTGTTTTTATCTTGCCATACACACTTATTTACTAGCAATATATGAGAAGCAAGTAAAAAGCAGAAAATAAAATCTAAGCTATTACATCACTTTAGGGGGATGGGGATACAATTTAACAATGGGGATGAAGTAGGAACTAAAATATTACAACCACATCGAATAATGATGAAAAGAATGTGAAAAAAGTGTAGAATAAAGGAAAAATGCATTTTTGAACTGCTATGTGTCGACCCATGCTGCTATGCATCGACACATAGCATCTCCTGCTCCTGTAAAACAAAATTAGTTCAGTATGGGTCGACACATATTAGGATGTGTAGACTCATGCACCTTGTATCGACGCGAAACGCGTATGTATCGACTCATAGGCTTTTCCAGCTTCTGTTTAATGAAATCTGTTCAGTATGAGTCGACACATAATGGGATGTATCGAATTATACACCTTTTTGCATCGATGCGAAATGCGTATGTGTCGACTCATAGTCCTTTCCAGCTTCTGTTTTGTGACCTGAACTCAGTATGGGTCGATGCATGAGGGTCATGTGTCGACTCATACCCTGTATTTTCACTAAGATGGGTCGATACATGTGGATATGTGTCGATACATACTACATTTTTTCTGCCTTAAACACCATTCTTTGCATATGTCAGTTAGTATTTAGCGAATAAATGAATAATATGAACAACAAACAAATGATTAACTTCAAAAATAGTGATTGCTACATCCTATAAACAGAAAAGTTGATGTATGGAAAAGGCAAGGTAAAGATGACTTACCTTAAAGTTGCACTTTAGGTTTTGAATCCAAATACCCTTCAAGATGTTGTATGAACCTTAAGGAAGCTCCAACAGGCTGCTAGACTTTCCTTTTTGTTGAAGGTTACTAAATAACCTCTGTGTGGTGTGAAATGTTTGGATGGTTTTTAGATGGAATATGCAAAGTGTGAGAGGTTTAAAGGTTTAGACTTCAAAACTCAAGAGTGGAGGTTTTATGGACTGTTATGGCTTTTTGTGAATATGAGATTTTAAGAGCTTATCAATATAAGTTCTGAATTTTCTCTCTATTTTTTCTAACCTCTTTGTCTTGCAAATGCTTCTTCTATTTATAGGCAAAGGACTTATGAACAAAGGCTGACTATGTTTACAACACAACATGTTATGGTTTGGTTGGGATGCAAGTATCAAACTATGTCACGTACTCTATGGTTCCAAGATGAAGTACCAAAGTTGCTGGTTTAGAGGGGTTGATTTCCATGTTTTATGGTAGAGTAAAGTCAAAAAATAAACAAAGTATGGGCTCAAGACAAACTTTTTACAAAAAGTTTTCTTTTCAAGAATAGAAATGATGCCTTTATGCCATACATGGAAAGATCCTTTGGACAATGGCTTAAACACTTGGGTAATAACTCAAAAGTGGGTGTAAGCATTAAATTATGTTAAGATTTGCAAGTCACAAGACCTTCAAAGTGAGATTATGCAGCACATCATGTCAATTGGATTATGTGTTCTTCAACAAAAATGGCTTGTAATTCAAGAATGGATGCTCAACTTCAGATCCTTGTATCTTCTAGCTCAAATATGATAAATTCATGCTCTTGGATGTTTTGAAAAGCTTGAAACACCCTCTATAACTTTCATGTTGGCCATTTTGACAAAATATTCTTGGAACTATGTGAAAAAACGCCACGAAGTTGGGATAAAATCCTGAACAAAATATGTTGAACATTTCTCTAAGTGTTAAATGAAAATGTCATGACTTCATGAATTTATAACTTGAGATCCAAGCATATTTAGGAGAAGTTGTATAAATAAATGTTGTAGATATCATGGAGATCTACAACTTTCATGTTGAAAGTTTCCCTTGAACCGTCTTGCATCTTGGTGAAAGAATGGCATGAAGTGATGAAATTATCATGTATAAAAACACCTAGAAAATTTCTAAGTCTTGGAAATCTTGACTTTTCAAGTTGACTTTTGACTTTCTTGACTTCTTAATGATTAAGCTTGATATTCTTGAATGTCTTGATGAAATTTGATCTTTGAAATGTAATGTTGACCAAAAAAATAAAAGTTTGACTTTTTAGTATGCAATTGACCATTTTTCCCTTGTGCCAATTTCAAGCCTAAATTGATGCATCAGTGCTGCAAACTTGACGTCGTAAAACATCTTGTGAGAAAATACTTGACAAATGAGAGGGCAAATTTTGGGGTACAACAAAATGATTGAAAAATGGACCAGATAGCATCCCCAGAAACATATCAACTAACTCCCTATCAGACAACGGGGGTTGAAATCTCCCAGCCAAGTCTCTCCGTTTTTGTGCATAATCTTTAAAGCCTTCACTTGGACCCATGGACATACTCTGGAGTTGAGTATGAGTAGGAGCAAGGTCGGCGTTATATTGATACTGCTTGTAGAAAGCAGCAGCCAGATCTTCCCAATTTCGAACATTGGCTCTCTCCAGTTGGTAGAACCATTCAAGTTGAGTCCCTGACAGACTATCTTGAAAGAAATGAACCCACAAATTTCTATCAGCGGTGTAGGGCTGGATCTTTCTGACATAAGAGAGGAGATGGAGTTTTGGGAAGGACACCCCATCATACTTAGAAAAAATTGGAGCCTTGAACTTCTGCAGGATGACCACTCCCGAGCCAATCCCAATTCTTCAAAGTCCAGTCCAGGTATTCTGAACTTCCATGGAACTCAGTCGATTTTCCAACTTCTTGTATCTATCCTCAGCAGGAGGATATTTCTCATCGTTGTAGTCAGTATCATTGTCAGAAACTGCAGGACTGAGATCCTTCTCTTCTTCTTGATTCTCCCTTTCCTTGGATGAAGAGGTCAGATCGACTTGTCGCTTCAACCGCTCTCCAAACCTTCTGCCAATATTCAGAATACCAGTAACCTTCTTCTTTTTCTTCTTCTCTTTAAGATAAGGGCTTTCAGATCCTCCTTCCCTTTTGCCAGACTTATGAATATTTGTTGGAACTGGGCGTTTTGTGCTTGAAGGTCCTTGATGGTTTGCTCGAAAGACATTTCTGCTGAAATAAACAGCGAAGAAGATGAGAAACCTGTAATGGTACCTGTACATGCAATGCTATAAATGGGATGCGCATGCAATGATTTCAAAGACTTCGGGAGATTTAAATTTGCAAACCAAAATAAACAAAGATTTTATTAGCTGAATTTGAAGATTCAAAATGCCTTTTAGGCGTTACAAAAAACAAATCTAAAACTAGAAAAAAATCAAAATTCCCATGGATGCTTCCTCTTTGTGCCGAGATAATCATTGAGTCCTCTTTCTTCATGGAGTTGCTTTGTGATCTCTAAAACCTTCCTCTCTTGAGCATGGAACTGATCCCTGTAAGTATCCCGCTCCTCTTTCAACTGAAACCAAGACCTCTGTAATTCCCCAAGATCAGTGGGCATATAAGGATGGAGAACCATGTAAGGAATACCCCCTTCAGTAGTAGGTTCCACAATCACTGGTAAAACGGCCACATAGGGCATCATAAGTTTCTGGGCACGAGCTCGTACCCACTGGAGGCAAGGTTCCATAGGAATGGAAGTATTTGGCCCCAAAGCCCTGGAGCCAGATCGGTTTACCATGCCCCAAGCTTGTATGAACCTCTGGCGATACTCGTGAGTGTCATCCTCATAGTTTAATACAATGCCCTCGATAATTAACTCATGGGGACCATCCCTTCGAGCGTAACCAAATTATCGCAGAGTTAAACAAGGATTGTAGGTTATACCCCCTCTGATACCAAGTAATGGGACATTAGGGTACTCCCCGCAGCGGTCAATAATAGTAGTGTTTTCCATAGCTCGAGAACACCAAAGAATATCCATGTGAGCGAGTGACATTATCCTTTGCGACCAACCCAAGCCTTCTTCATTCTTCAGTATGGACTTAGGGAGGTGAGAAATAAACCACCTCGACAACAATGGCATACATCACATAAGAATCCCTCTTCTCTTCATGGTACGAGTATGGAGGGTATGCAAAATATCTCTGAGCAAGGTAGGCACAGGATTGCGAGAGAAGAAGATCTTGATAGCATTCACATCTATGAATGAGTCTGGATTAGGGAATAGGACTAACCCATAGATTAGAAGGGCCAAAACCTCCTCAAAATCCTGAAAATCCATATCATCCCAAAACAGTTAGGCCTTGTCTATCAGAAACTTAGCTAGAAAACCCTTGACTCCGCTTCTTGTTTCCCAATTGGATACCACGTCGGCCCGTTTCAGGTGCAAAGCTGAGGCAATTACTTATGGCTTAGGAACTTCTTTTATACCTGTGAAGGGTAATTGTTCAAGAATGGGTATATCCAACAATTGAGAGAATTCTTCCAAGGTAGGCACCAACTGATAGTCTAGAAAGGTGAAGTAGTGGTGCTTGGGATTAAAGAACTAAAAGAGTACACTCATCATCTTTTCATTAAAGTTTGAAGTAACCAGGTTGAGAAGTGGACCATGTCTCTTAGTGAACGCAAAAGTTTCAGAAACCCTTGATGCTAGCTCTTTGAGTTGGGAAGGTATCTTCACAAAGCTGATTCGGATAGTGTTTCTATGAACGGAAGTCATAATCTGCAAAACAGAACAAAGATAAATTCCCTTGGTCTTTGAAATGGTTAGTGCAATAAGAATGGATTATATTTTATGATGCATGATGTCATGAGAAACCACTGGTATAGCAAACACAGATATAGCAAACATACTCAAATCACACAAAGTCCTTAGGTTTAAGGCCTGCATGAGGTTAAAGGTTATACCTTCATGAAGTGTAGTTGGTTTCAAACCTGTCTTAAAAAGTAACCGGGTTCTAAGGGATCTCAATATCACTGACCATCCTTTATCGGGCATTGTCTCAACTCAAGCAATCTTTTCTTGCAGCCGAAATATCCCGAAAGTCTGATCTCAATGAGTGTAGCATCGAGTATCAACCAATCCTCAGCTCTACACCGAGGCCGGCTATCTCACTACTTTCTAATGGCCATGTTTGTTTAACTAAGGTTCTAAGGTTCGTTAGTGCTTCACGACACCACGCGGCGGCCCCGTATTCTCCTCGTTTCCCCATGAAGGATACCGGTACCAACCAAAGTGTCACACCAACACAACCATCGCTTAAACCATATTGGTCTACGCCATACAGTCTCCATGATCTATTGTTGTTTACCTAATAAGTGCCCCCAGATCCGGGTGTAGGATCTATAGTAACCCAAGCAAGACCCTTTAAGAATAAAGCAAACAAACAAGAAAGCAATTTGAAATGACCTAGATCCTAAGGTAAACACCACCTTATACATTATTCCCCAGCAGAGTCGTCAGTTCTGTGATACGGTGGCAGAACCGACTGTTATACTGGTTTGCGTTTTGCGTTTTTTGTTAGCAAAATGTCGCGGTAAGTAAGAAGTGCCACTGACTTTTATTTCATCCAATCATGGAAAAGGAAAAAGAACAGAAAAAACCTTTTTTCGAGATATTCTGAGTACGGGGGGTAGATTATAGAAAGGGAAGATGTTAGCACCCTTTCTATCCATGGTTTTCCATGGGCTCTTAGGTACTTGCTCATTTTTCAAATTGCTTGTGTGTGTGCTTGTTTGTTCTTGAAAATGTTTTACTTCGTGATAACCCTTGTATCAGTCCTCAAGGATGTGACAAAGTTTGTTTTGAAAATTTGTTTTGAAAGGTGTTTGTGTGAAAAGTTTTTATTGAGCAAGTACTTAAAATTCTACCTACTGAAAAAAAGATGGTTCATTCTCGCTTCCTTTAGACAGCTCTATCCTACAATTAAGGAGTAGGTAGCCCCGTTGTTGGAGTTTGTAAGGGAAGTTCGAAAGGGACAAGTACAATCACTAAAGCAACAGTTAGAAAACTTTAGTAGTAACTCTAGAGCCTGAAGATCTTTCTGAGGCAACATCCGAATGGGACATTTTGATCTTTTAGACTGGAGGGCATCCACTAAAATCTCCTATGCTTAATTATTGTTTACCGAAGGCAACCGAAGTGGGGTAAACCCTAGGAGTGAATATGTGCACGTGAATTTTTCAGTTATTTAGTCTTTGCATATTAGGTGACCTACCGTTTTAATTTCAAGATACTCTTGCCATACAATCCTATTAGCATGCATCTAACAGTTAAATATTTGCAGGAATTTAAAGTGCGAAAAAATAAACCTAGCTATTACAAGGCTTTGACAGTTACATAGTTATCTTGAAGGAAAATAAAAATGCGGAAGTTTAAAACCCTAGTTACTATTACATCCTTGAAACAGTTACAATAATAATAAAAAGAACTAAAATGCGTGTGGCAAATCATGTGCGAGAAAAGTTGAGAACCCTAAAATCTAATTAAAAAATATTTAAACTATTTTTGGGAAAAGACTTAATTAGGTGTTGTACAACTAAAACCCTAATTCTACCTATTTTTAATTATAAAAGAAATTGAAATTAATCTAATCTAAACTAAATTAAATAATTCAAGAAAATAAAATATTTTATAAAAAAAGATTTTATGTTATTTTTTTGTGGTTTTTATTTGAGAAAAACAATTTAATTATAAAATTTAAAACCTAGTTTCTAATTATTTTTAATTACAAAAAAAAAAGAATTAAATTATCCTAGTTTCTAATTAAATTAATTAAAGAAATAAGTATTTTATGAGAAGAATAATTTTTGTGTTCTTGTGATTTTTGATTAAAAAAAAAGATATGTTGTTGTTAATAAAAATAATTAAGGAAAATAATAAAAGAATTAAAAAATAAGAAAAATAGAAAAAGGAAGAAATGGGTCTGTGTTATGCTGAATGTGGGGGTGTATTTTTGGATTTTCAGGCCCAATACCCCTTCAAGCCCAATCAGCGCTTGATTTCCTGTGGTGTTGACTAGAGGGTGTACCGTAGATCCCTCATTGCTATGCGTTAGATTTGGAGAGGTTGTGTTCCATTGGTGATGATTTTAGGAGTATGGAAGGCGCATGCAAGGTTGATGCACATGATCCTGCACAGTGAAAGCAAAATAAACAAAATTGTTGGGACCTGGGATCGAACCTAGGTACTCATACTCCCCACCAAGTGCTCTTACCACCAGGCCAATCTTCTTTGTTGTACATAGAATAAAAACAAAATCTAATATAACAAAATAACTGAGTTAGTGGGAAACGCGCGTGAGATTCAAACGGCCCAACGGAATCACGCCACATATCTTCTTCTTCCTGGAACCGTCGTGTTAGGTATATACCTTTTACCTACGGTTGAGCGTTTGTAGCTATAGACCCTGCAGATTTCCAAAATGCACAAGACACATTATAAATTACTTCCAACTATGTGGATCAATTTGTCTTGATCTCGTGAACATCATGGTGTTCTTCTTTTGGCCCAATTTAACCTGTGTGACAAACCCCTAAAACGCACACGAAAACCCTAATAATGGAAAAGGCGCGTATATGCATCAAAAACACAATTAAATCATCCAGTCAGGTTGCAAACATATCAATGATCACAAATATATCACTTAAATATGCTAATGATGCAGGAAATTCACTAATCGATTTAGAAAAAATAAGCAAACTGTGGGAGTGATTGCGTGCGTTTCTGGGCGAGATAAGACTTGTAAATGATCCAGTTGGCTTCATGGATGCTCCAGGATATAATTGTTGGCTTTGAATTACTCTGAAAGGCCCTGTGGAGTGAAAATCGAGTCACACTTTTTGTCCACTTTTTTGAGTTTGTTCTTTCTCTTCTACGACTGCAAAACCTTGTCTCATGCCTTGTACATGTCCAATATATATCTAAGAATGAATTAGGGTTATAAAATTGGCTTGAATCTTTGCAATTATGAGAGATTTGATTTGATTTCCATGCTACATGTAAACTTTCTATTTTGAGTCAAATCATCCCTTTCTTGTACCAATTATGCTTGATTCGTTTTGGTCTTGATATCTCAGCATATTTTGATTGCCAACCTGTCCAAAAACCAAATCAAAACATATCTTTGCTATTATTCACCAATTATTTGATTTAATTCAATTTTTAATTAATAAAAAATCAAAATAAATTGAAAAATGAAGAAAATAATGTGTGGGTGAATATTTGGGCCGTGGACCATGTTATAAGTGAGGTGCAAGCATAACAAGTTAGGCCCATATGGAAAAAAAATGCATTTTTGAGCACATTTGACTTTTGGCAATTTTGCAAAAAAGGTCAACTTTGACAAGGAATGTATCCTCCAATTTTAACCCTAGAGAGGTGTTCTTAGAATTTTTATAAATATTAGGATGTACCCTAAGCAACCTTTTTGGTCTCATCTCAATTGAGTCTTCCATGTTCATGTAAGAAGCTTTGACCCAAAAGGTGTTTTTGTTGACTTTTCAAAAGGACCCATAATGTAGAAATTCATATCTTTTTGTGGGTGCATATTTTGAACTTGTGGGATGAAGATGAGTTGTATGGAATTGCATCCTCTTAAAAATGAGCTTTCAATGGAAAATTTCTGATAAAGCATGTGGAAGTTATGCTTGGTCAAAGTTTGGTTGACTTTTCTTGAGAAACCCTAATTTAGCAACTTTTGGGTTTTGATGAATTTGGAGCATTCCTTGAGGAATTATGATCGACCCTTGATCAAATTATGAATTTCATTTCAAAATGTTGATGTTGACCAAAAATCTTGAAGTTTGACTGTATGTGGGCCACGGTTGACTTTTGACCTAATATAGTCGATTCTCAAGCATGTGAGCAGTTGACTGAGCAAACTTCTTTTGCAAGGCATGAAACTTGACATGGAGGGTCTTTAGATCATATTAGGACCATGGAGAGCATATGATACCTTTAGATTCCACCTATCTTGATAAAAATGGAAACCCTAATTTGAGACACACTGCTTTAGGAGAGAGTTTGTATGGTCAACTCTTGGGCAAACTTGAGCAAATTGAGGATCTCTAGGAGTATGTGTTGACTAAAATGAAAGGGAAAATTTTGGGGTACAAAAGTTACACTGATATAGCATACCCCCAAGGGTTGGCTAGATAAGTTTACACTGATATAACATACCCTTAAGAGTTGTGAAGAGAATAGGCAAAGATGATGATGTATCACTTTACCAGGATGTGACGACGAGGAAAATGGTTTTGAGCTTGAGAGAATAATGTTGTATGTCTTGGTTTATTTTTTGATTATTCATCCATTTGGAGGATGAATACAACAATAAGTGATGACACATGGATGCTTGAAGACTGAGGCCATGGGTTATGTTCGCGAATTGCTGCATGACGTCTGAGGTGATGGGCTAGAGTTTTGTTTTCTTTCAAGCATCACTGCATGAAGTCGTAGGCGATGTTCGGTGTTATGGAATTAAGTATTACTGCATGAAGTCAGATGCGATAGGTTAAAGTGTTTTTATTCTGAGCATCACAACATGAAGCCTTAGGCGATGATCGGTGTTTATGGAATAAAGGAATATATTGTTGCCTGAAGTCTGATGCAATGGGTTAGATCTGCAAATTATTGTGCGAAGTCTTAGAAGATAAGCTAGATTTGGTTTTCGAACATCGCTACATGAAGTCTGAGGCGATGGTTTGTGTTACGGAATAAAGGAATGTACATTACTGCATGAAGACTACGACAATGGGTCAGGTTCGCAAATCACTGCGTGAAGTCTGATGTGATAAACTAAATTTGTTGTTTTGAACATCATTGCATGAAGTCTGAGGCAATGATCTGTGTCGTAGAATAAGAAACACATTACTGCATGAAGTCTGAGGCAATGGGTTAGGTTTGCAAATCGCAGCATGAAGTCTAAGGCGATAAGCTAAATTTGTTGTTTCGGACATCGCTGCGTGAAGCCTGAGGCGATGATCTGTGTTGCAGAATAAGAAATACATTGTTGCATGAAGTCTGAGGAAATGGGTTAGGTTTGAAAATCACTGTGTGAAGTCTGATGTGATAAGCTAAATTTGTTGTTTTAAATATCGCTGCATGAAGTCTGAGATGATGGCCTGTATCACATAATAAGAAATACATCACTGCATGAAGTCTGAGGCAATGGGTTAGGTTTGCAAATCACTGCGTGAAGTTTGATGTAATAAGCTAAATTTGTTTTTTCGAACATCGGTGCATGAAGTATGAGACGATGGTCTGGAGTTTGGAACACATTGCTGCATGAAGTCTGAGGCAATTGGTTAAGTTCGCAAATCACTGCGTGAAGTCTGATGTGATAAGCTAAATTTAATGCTTTGAACATCGTTGCATGAAGTCTGAGACGATGATATGCAACTTGGCATAACGAAGCACATTGCTGCATAAAGTCTGAGGAAATGGATTAGGTTCACAAATCACTGTGTGAAGTCTGAGGTGATAAGCTAAGTTTTGCAGAAACATTGCGGCTTAGAGGCAATGTAATAAGTTGTGAGAATACATTGCGGCTTAGAGGAAATATACTGAGTTTTGAGAACACATTGCGGCTTAGAGGAAATGCACCGAGTTTTGGGAATTCATTGTGGCTTAGAGGAAATGTGTTAAGTTTGGGTAATACATTGCGGCTTAGAGGAAATGTGTTGACTTTTGAGGATACATTGCAGCTTAGAGGCAATGTGTGGAGTTTGAGGATACATTGCGGCTTAGAGGCAATGTTCTGAATTTTTCAAATACATTACGGCTTAGAGGAAATGTTCTGAATTTTGCAAATACATTGTGGCTAAGAGGCAATGTACTGGGTTTGTAAGGAACTTATCACTGCAGGAAGCCTTAGGTGATGGGTTGAATGTGTCACGACATGAAGACTGAGGTGACAGGTTGAATCGTATGAGAAGTATTGTGTTGGTCGATCCTTAGATAGTCGAATCGAGGGTGAGATTATTTGTCTGTTTGCTATGTGATACATGTGTGTGCATGCGTATTGAATGTTGTATGTATGCGAAATGTATAATATTTGACATTGATATGGAACCCTGAGTGTATTGAATATTGAAATGTATAGGGTATATATGCTTTGGATATGCAAAATGTATGTGTGAAATGTGTGTAAGATACGTATATGCCTTGAAATGTTTTGAAGACCATTTTTGGCATTCTCTCCTTTAAACCATTGGCTTATAGTTACCAATTCCTGGCGTGGTCTGTTATGTCGTCGTAGAATTGTTAAACTCGAACGCAGTGGATAATGTTAGCAAAATTTGACATTGGTTTTGTATAGTGAGCGTGGGCATAGATGTAGACGTAGTTAATGGCCTATGCGTAGATTTGTATGTTGTAAGCATAGGCGCAAACGTATATATCGGCATATGTGTGGCCTTTGTGTTATAAGCACAGGCGTAAGCATAGACGTGTGTGGATTCATATGTTGTGAGCGCATGCGTAAGCGTAGCCGTATGTAGATTCGTATGTCGTAGGCGCAGGCGTAAGCGGAGACGTATGTAGAATTGGCAGGAGTATATATGTGTGTGGACGCATGTGCGGATGTAGACCTTGTGTTGCAAGTTAGGCATATGTGCTGACATGGATGTAGACTTTGCGTAGGGATGTGTAGATATATGTATAAACTTTGTGTCGTTGAGTACAAGCATAGGCGCAGACATGTGTATGGACGTAGACTTCGTGTACGGACGCGTATATATGCATAGATACAGGCGTAGACATGTGTATAGATTTTTGTGTTGCAATACGTAGGAGTAGCCATGTGCGTGGACGTAGACGCGGTTTTCTTTTGATATTTTTCTAACCAAAACGTTTTTTCGATGTTTTGTCAAATTATTTTATTTTGTTAATTCCCTGAGATGATTTCAAGACAATATTCACAAGTAATGATTGTAGTATTTTGTAAACAAGTTTGAAAAAGAGAAAAACTCAATTTGAAAAATACAAAGAAAGCCAGTGTTTTACTAATATGCCTCTGAATAGGCGAGAGTACAAGATGCAATTTCTAGAAAGAGGTAATTATAGAAAGCTTTACAACTGTAAATGGCAACGAAAATGATAATTTCTACTATTGTTCCCCAATATCCTTTTAATGATCTTATCTCCTTTGCTTATGATTTGAATGATTCAGATCTACCTCTCCCTTCGTGGTTCGTAGTCGCAGTTCTTAGATCGCTGTCTTTTTGTTCTTTATTTCTTTGTATGAAATCCATAACTTTTGCCTGGATTGCCCTTTCGGGTTTTCAATCCACCGGGATAATTTTTGTTTGTGCCCCTAATTTTTGCCTGGATCTCCCTTTAGGGTTTTTGATCCACCGGGATGCTCCTTTTTTCCCAAGTCTCCCGTTTAGGGTTCGAGCTTAGCGAGCTTCTTATACATAGTGTTTTTGACTGTGTCTGAATTTTCTGGGTGTGGTAGTTCTTCCCCATCCATTGTTGTGGAGACAAGATTACCACCAGAGGATGATGTTTTGACTATGTACGGACTTTCGTAGTTGGGGGTCCCTTTACCACATGAGTCAAGGTGAGGTAGAAGAATCTTCTTGAGTACTAGACCATGTTTTGGTTTGTCTTGTGCAGTATATTGTTACTCAGAAAGAATTCCGAGGCTAATTTTCGTAGAGTTTGTCGGTTGATGCTAGAGGCATTTTTCGGATGTCATGAAACCAAGGCTTGTTATGTTGCCATTTTTTGATTGCAAGACAAAGTGTGGGCTCTTGATAGTGTCTGTTTGTGATGCATAATTCGTGGTTTGACCAAGTTACTTTGAATATAGACGATATAGTTGCCAAGGCATATGTCATTTGATTTCCTTTTCGTGGGACGTGACTGCAAATGATTTTTGCGAATTCCACAGTTAGTTTTCAAAACATGATCCTGATATGGAATCAGTTTTGGATGCTTAGCATCCTGTTCACTATTGACTTGGTCTATGGCTTGTGAGTCTTCTTTGGAGAAGTTAATATTGCCCCTATATCGTGTCCCGGTGAATTTGAAGCCTCTTCGAACGTGGATACCCATCGTGCCCCTGGCTCGGGTTCTTCGTCAGATCTTGGTATTTCGTAGTCGCTTATTTTTAGCACCACCCGTATTTGACCTTAGCCTATTTCCATAGATATGCGCAATAACTTGATCAGCTTCTGTGTGGCTCTGCTCTAACATTGCCCCCTAGCTTGGTTTCTTCCGGGTCTTCCCCTGTGCTCAGATTGACGGTCTTAATAGCCTCTTGGTATGGTTGTGTTTTTTTAGCTTTTCTTTTTATTTTCCTCGCTATTTTCTCAGAGAGTTCAAGATCTTTATCATCTTCCTCTTTAGCTTGGTTGATAGGAGCATCAAAATTATATCGGATCGCAGCAATAGCATTATCGATGGTTTTGGGCATGAATTTTCACCTTTATCATGTTTTGGTGCCGATTTAGTATATGATTATTTGAAAATGCATATGCAGAGAAGGTATTGCCATTTTTAAATTTAGGATATAAATGCAAGAGAAAGACATGGATCTTGGTTGAAAACAAAACATTACTTTTATTAATCGTGAATATTGTCTGAAACAAAATAGGTAAACCCTTACAAGCAACCCCTATGCCTCGGGCTTGACATAGGTTCTTTCAAAAACAAGAAAAATTAATTAATAAAGAAAAAGATCTCAGGAATCTCCACGGTCGTCCATCTTTTGGGTTTTTCCTCCTGGGGAGCATTCTTGGATGAATTCAGTTGCCCCTTTGGTGTTGGCTTTGTTGGATATTTTTGCCCCATGTTTGCCATGCGCTACTCCATTGTTGACAAAAGTCTCTTGGATCGGAGGAAAATGTGCTTCTCCCTTCAGAGTAGCTTTATCTTTTTCTTCAGGGTCTTGTCCGAACTGGACTATCCCTTGGTCCCTTAGCCTTTGTAGAGCTCTTTCAAAAGCTTCATTGTGTCCTAGCGGGAGTCCACATCCCAACAGACATTCTTTCAGCGAGTTCGTCGGGGTTTTTGCTTGTCTTCTTGCCCCAGAGTCAGTGACTACTTCGATCACACTTATTGCCAGCCCATTGTGCAACGGCGTAGGGTCTAATGTGATGTTGGGCTTCTCGAAAGTGATGTCTTGAGAATCCAACAAATCTTGTACCTTGTGCTTGAAAGGCCAACACTGTTCTATGGTATGTCCAGAAGAATTAGCATGATACTCGCATCTGGCGCTTGCATCGTATCTTCATGGGAGTGTCCTGAATGGAGGAGCTAGAGGCTTGAGTTCCACTAAGGGTGCCTTAACTAGCTGTTGCAATAACTGGCTAGGTGGCATAGGGAGTGGATCAAATTTCTTGGGTGGCCTTGTGCCTTGCTGCTGCCCTAGTGGGATCACTAATGGTTGTTGTACCCTGGTGTGATACGGTGGGAGAACTGACTTGAGGTTTTGCGTTTTGTCACAAATATCGCGGTTAGCAAGAGTCGCCACCGACTTTTCTTTTATCCAAAAGGAAAGGTAAAAAAGCATAGGAAAGACCTTTGAGATGTTTTCTTGAGTTCGGGGGGTAGATTATGAAAAGGGAAGGTGCTAGCACCCTTTTCATCCATGGTTTTCCATGGGCTCTTAGTTACTTGCTTAGATCACTTGCTTTGCTTTGCTTTGTTTGAAATGGTGTTTGGTGTGGTTTTGAAAGTATTTTGTAAAAGAGGTCATCGTTTAGGAAATCTTTGTAATGATTCTCGTTCATAAGAATGTATACAAAGATGTTTGTCTTTTGAAAATGTTTTCAATGTTTTGTAAGATGTTTTTGGAATGTGTGTGTGTTTATTTTTGAAAATAGCAAGGATTGTTCGAAAATGGAGCAAGTAACTTAGAAGCTATCTACCTACTCAAATGTCTTTCTTGTGCATTTTTATTCCTTTGACATAGTTGACTTACCATTGATTTGGTAAGCAACCCTATCTTTGGATGTAAACGGGACGGACGTGGGTCATCGTATGACCATGATAGCAATGTTGCCAAGTATCTTAGCATTTTTGTGGGACCAAGATCATTTTGTTTAGGCAACCTTTGAATAGAGTCATCAAGGGACTATGATCTTATTTTTGTTTTGTTTTGCCAAGATACTTCGCATGCGTAACATGACCATTTTATTTTAGGCAACCAAGTGGGAGAAACCCTAAGGGTGCTTGTGTGCAAAGTGTGTCATTTTTCATGCTTTTGTCTTTGCATTAGGTTTTTTCTATTTGTTTGATTTTTTGTTCTTGTCATGCAAACCCTAATTACTAAGCATAGTATATAAAGCAATAAATTGCGTAAAATAAACTAAGCTATTATAACAATTATTATGGGAGGGGGGATACAAGTTTTGAATGGGGATTTTTCATAAATATAAACCTAAATATATTATTACAACCAAATCGAATATTGTGCGAATTAAATAAATATTAGAAAAATATTTAAAATGCAATGCAAAATGTGTATGTTAAAAAAATGTTTTTTTTGTGTTTTTGTATGAGAAAATAATTTGAATTAAACCCTAAATAAAAATAAGGAAAAAATAAATAATATTTTTTTTTTGGAAAGGGGGTGAAACCCTAATTTTTAATTAAAAGAAAATAATGCTTCCTATTACTATTTTGCACATTTTTTATATAAGAAAATAATAAATAATATTATGTTTAAATATTAAAAATTAAGTATGTATAAAAATGATTATTTATGATTATAAATAATATAAAAAAATGTTAAGTATTTTTAATTGTATTTACAAATTATTTAAGAAAATAAAATCTATTTATCATAATAAACTATTTGTTATGCAAAAAAATAATATAAAAAATAAAATAAAATTTCAAAAAATAAAGAAATTATTTTTAGGATTTTTATTATTAAGAAAAAATAAATAAAAGTTATAAATATGAAAATATGAAAAAAAATATGAAAAATATAACAAATAAGCCAGGGGGTGCAAATAACAAGTCAGGGGGTGCGAATATCAGAAACAAAAAGGCCCAAGGCGCCAAAAGCCCAAAACACGCTTCATCCCTGTCCTTGGTCATCCCTGCGCGCGCGTCCATAGTTCAAACCTGTAACTCTCATATGCTTGCACAAAAACAAAAACTCATAACATGAAACATGTGGCATTTGAGCTCACGATTCCAACCATATAAATTATGTAACCTAACTCTAAAAGATCAGAGAGAATTTTGGCAGCCCTAATTCATGACCTAACTTTTTCAACATTTTCAATCTTCAAATTCTCTCAGCATAGTTAATATAAATGGAAAGTATGCATATGTACATCTTTGTTATGATAAGGACTACATTTTTTTCTTCACAAATCGTGGCTTGAGGACGCCTATTCAGAGAGATAGATTTTAAGAAATATACCTCCTTCAGCTGGATTCGAGTAGAGCAATGCAGAGACTTTAATGGAGGCCTGAGGATTGTTTGAGCTTCCTTGAACTTCCCTGAAGCTATTCCAATGCTTACTTTGCTTTGAGGATAGCTGGAAATCCCTGCATAAGTCAAGCTGCAAGCTTCAAGGTTGAAAATGGAAAAGGCTGAAACAGGGGTTACAGAACCAGGGTGATGGCTTGGATTGCTTTGGTATGATGTGTATGAGGTGTTTCAAGTGTTAAAACACAAAACGCACGAGCCAAAACTTAGTTGGCAGTGATTTTGCAGAAATACTGTGTTTTGACAGAATTTTAGTGTTTATGAGTTTTGGAGAGTTTCAAGTGTCAAGCAATCGTGTTATGCCTTGCCATAAGTTTGTGTATTTGTATAGAAATGATACAAAGGTCAGCCTTTACTAGCTGTACAAGTTCTAGCACCTTTTGCAACTTTTCTTGCATTTTAAGTAAAGTGAAGTGACCAATGCTACATGCTTGTACTTGCTAGCTTGAGGGTTGATAAGAGTTGGTATACATTGCTTGAGACCTGTAGAAATTTCTTACACCAAAGGGACAGGTCCAAGGCTCAAGATTGACAAAGTTGCAAAAGTTTCTCTTTATGAAAATGGCAATGTGAACTTTATGCCTAAAATGGAATTATCTCTTGTACAAAGCTTCAAAAGCAAAGATAATGCCTTTGTCAACTGAGTTTGCATTTAATTATGGAGTGTAAAGTGAGTTTAGGACCTGTAAAGCAAGATACAAACAGCATGGATTGGATTTGCAACTTGATGCTATGTGAAATTGGCTTGATCAAAAGTGAGAAAATGCCAATTTCCCTTCTTCGATTCTCCCTACTCAAAAATGATCTTGGAGAGTTCTTGGACATTTTGGAAAGCTTGCAATGTGATATATAATCCATCTTTGAAATCAAATTTGAGATACCTCTTGGAACTAGGTGAAAAATGTCCATGAAGTTGGGTCCAAAACCTGCCTAAATTAGGGCAAAATTTCACTAAGTTAAGAAGTTCATGGATCTATATTCACAAATTCATAACTTGAGATCCAAGCATCTTTTGGGAAACGTTTGTGAAGAAAAGTTGTAGATTTAATGGAGGACTACAACTTTCGTGTTGGGAACTTTTCTTGAATCAAAATGCATCATGGTGAAAAAGTGGTGAAAAGTTGGGAAAAAATAAGAAAATTTTTATACTTAGAAAAATTCTAAGTGATGAAAATTTTCAAATTAAAACCCTAATTTTCAAATTTGAGTTTCTTGTTGAACAAGTTTCAAGTTTCATATTTTGACATATCTTGATGAATTATGACCCTTGGTACTTGATTTTGACCAAAAAGTCAAAGTTTGACTTTTCAGTGTACAGTTGTTAGTTGACTACAAAATTCATTTGTCAATCCAATGAACTTGAGATCTTTTGAACCATGCAATTAGGTCAAGATGATTCCATTGAATCCTTGAAATCATGCTTGAACCCAATTGGTCATTGGCTAGGTTAAAAATCAGAAATTGCCCTTTCTCAATCAAAACCCTAATTTTGACCATTTTGCCCTTTTGGTGATTTGATCAAATTTCTTGAGGAGTTATGATACAAACTTGATCAAATGATACATATGAGTCTAAAATGTTGATGTGGATAAAAAATTATGAAGTTTGACTGTAAATTGGCCATGGTTGACTTTTTCCCCAATACAGCTGATTTTTAGGTCAACTGTCCAATTGACTGATCAAAAATGTGATTCAAGGCTTGAAACTTAACATGAGCAATCTTAGGGGTCCAAGATGGTGTATGAAATTCACATGAAGCATTAATGGTCCAAAAATCCTTGTGCAAACTCAAACCCTAATTTTGGGTAATCAGTGCAAGATGAGATGTCTTGAGCTGACCAAACCCTAAATTTGTCTTGAGTCCAAGAAGTCTTGTGAGAAAAATCTTCATAAATGAGAGGGAAAATTTTGGGGTAAAACACCTTGGTTGTGACGCTACAGCATTAATTTCTCCTTCTTTTACTTTGGGGAGGTTTGAAGCATGCCTCTTTGAATTGTAGGGAGAATTTGATGGCCCCCCTGATATCTTCCCATTTTTCATCCCAATCTCGATTATTTCTCCGATGGTTACTAGGTATGAGAACCCCGAAGAGATACTTCCAACCATCATCTCATAATACATCCTGTGCAAAGTTCCCATGAGCGTGTCTACTAACTCCTTCTCTAACAGTGGTGGTTGCACACGGGATGCAAACTCCCTCCACCTTTGAGCATACTCCTTGAAGGACTCTTCTTTCTTCTGGGACAGGTTCTAGAGTTGCATGCGGGCAGGCGCCATGTCCAGGTTATATTTGTAATGCTTCAGAAAAGCATTAGCGAGATCTGCCCAGCTTTGAATATGCATTCTCTCCAGTTGCATATACCAGACTGAAGATGCCCCACTCAGGCTATCTTGAAAATAGTGAATCATCAACTTCTGATCATGGGCATGGGCACGCATCTTCCTGCAATACATACAAAGATGATTTCTTGGACAAGTGATCCCCTTGTATTTTTCAAAGTCAGGAACTTTGAACTTCGGTGGGATCACCACATCAAGAACTAGACCCATTTCTAGAGCATCTACTTCGAAAGCGTCAAAACCTTCCACATCTTTTAGTCTTTCCTCCAGAGCTGTGTATTGGTTCATCACTAGTGGACTATCAACAACATAAGTACCAGTCTTCTTTAAGGGAGCTTGGTTGGCATCCTCTGGGTCGTGGTCTCTATATTGCATGTCCCAGTAGTTGTCTGCATTGTTGGTTGAGTTTTGTAGGGTATGTGATGCCCCTACTTTTAATGGTGGTGGGATGAACCCTTCAGTTTCAACTTCTTGTTGAACCATGACGGACTTTTGGGGTCCTGCTTCTGGCTCTTTCCTTGGTTGGTGACCGCTTGATGCACCAATAGTTTGGGCTACTTCTTCGAAAGCTACCCTAGGAATCTGATCTTGTCTGTCAATAATGTTCTTCAAAGCTAGGAGAACTTGACTCATATCTCCTTTCATTGAAGTGACGTCACCCTTTACTTGGTCGAGATCCTCTTTGAATGCAACCTGAGTTTCCTCGATTTTCTCCATTGCTTTTTGTCGATAAGCCCTGGTTTAATGTGGAGGCCAAGGAAGTGGCGATTTCCTTTTGCCAGTGGTTCAACTGGAGAGTTTTTTTTTTGAAAAAAATGAGTTTGGATATGATATACAGGTGTTCGTGAATGCATGCATGAAAATGAATGTGTATGAATACGAATGGGGTTAACTGTCTTATTCACTTCGATATGTATCCGTCTTTTGCTTATTATTTTACCTAGCGACTATCTTTAAAATAGATATGCAAACGGGATGTGGAAACAAGATGCCTTTACTGAAGGTAACATAATTCAGATATTGAAAAATATTAAAATCTTAAACAAAAACTTTATTTGCATGAAATCAAGCAAAAAGGAAATAAGTCTTCTAGGTGCGCCTGCGGATATCTGATCTGGAAATCATCCACCTTGACCTGACAAAGCTTGAGAAAATATTCAACACGTTATTTCCCTTTCGTGGCTTTGATTTCAGACATGTTTGGCGCACTGAAGCGGACAAGTTGTTTCCTTCGGTATTGTTGTACCCCAATTTTTGACCTAAGATCCCATTTTTATTTTTTGCATTTTTAAAGATAAGTCAAGGTCACGAAATACGGTCGGTTTTAACGTCTCACCTTCGAGCTTTGACTATACGAAGATTGTCAAGTGTTTTGAACATTTTTAGCATATGTATCACTAATTTCTAATCGCATACAAAGGTGTATGTTCATGTTTTCTTTTGTGTCATGTGCAGAGACAGGTCTGGATCAAGAGCATCAGATGTCGCGCCTCAATTAAGGTTTTGATTCTCCCAAGCCAGAAGTACGGTTGATTGTGGATTCTCGAAGACTGATTCATCAAGGCACACCGTTGCACCCTTAATTTCGCCCCTAATTTTTTCAGTCGCACATTCATACCATATTTTGTCATTTGGTCACAATCATTAGTAAATATCTTCATTCATCATATTTTGCATCGTTAGTCATATTTAAGTTGACCAGAAAAGTCAGTTTAAATCAAAGTTTGCATCGTCTTTTAGTTAAAAAATACCTGACATTTCACTTCATGCATTTTTGTCTCTTTACTCGTTTCTTGCATTGCTCCAAGTTGTTTATATGTCGATAATAAAAATATTTTGGTTTTATAGACAAACTGTTAAAAGCGATTCGACACTATGCGGGAAAGTAGCGAGAAAATATTTCAAGTTTTCACCTTTTACCGATCATTTTATGAATCTGCGCTTCGCGTAGATTATGACGGTATGCTCGCTTTATTTTTCGGTACAGTTCGAAGTCTCGTTTTAACCTTAAACGTCTGTTTAGTCTGATATTTCTATTATTATTTTATTTTTGATTTTTGACTTCTTGAATATTTTTTCTTTAATCTTTGTGACATGTAGATCATTTTAATGTGTTCATTTTAGTTTTTCGGATAAATTTTCGTCCGTTTTTTTTAATCATTTTCGGTCCTTTTGGGTCTTTATTTTTATTCATAAAATATTCAAAAAAAATTATTTTAAATTGATTTAATTTTTATACTTTCAGTTTTTTGATTGTTTTTATCATTAAAGGACATTTTGGTCACAAAAATATATTAATTAGACTTTGCTTAATTCTTATTGGTCGATAGCATGGTTTGCGGATTGATAGAGATTGAATTTATATTGAACGGCTTGGATTCATTTTGAAATCATAATTTTCTCTATTTAAAGTTTCATTATTTTCATTGTCCAAAGGGGGGGAACAACACAAAAAGCAATACAATAATCTTCTCTCCCTCCATCTCTTTCTCTACTCCATAAAACAAAAACAATTTCTAAACCTTTTTTTTTTCATAAACTTTGTAAATAGTTTGATTCAGGAAAAACCACAACAACAACCTACAACTTCTAGGAGCCAACATTCAAAGAAGTCAAATTCTGAGAACACCATTATCACTGTTTTGTTTGCTTTTTTTTGTTTGTGGTGTTTTATTTTATAGGAAAAGTAGAAATCAGAGAAAGAAGAACATTGATGGTGATCTCTCTGTGCATCCAACCCTCTACCCTCCATGCATCACTTCCTATCACCATTTTCGGTCCAACCTTGTTCCGCTTCTTTCTGTCAAAACTGGAATATCAGATCCACGCGGAACAACCCACGCTGCACCATACTTCCTTCTGTTAGTGACACAACACACCCACTCATCCTCGCCAACCAAACACAAACCTCTATGCAATCCACACAAACACATTCTTTTCATCACCGAAACCACCATCTTCCTCTGTCTCACACGTCAACCTAACATCCAAAATCAAACCCATTTCCCTCCGCGTGCGTTACACCTTCCATATCCACAACTCAGTTTCCCTTTCGTACCCAGAACACAGAAACTACAAGACCTCCATCCGCTACCTGCTCTGTTCGACAGCCACCCACAAACAACTTTTCAGACAACAACTTTCACTTTACACACTAGTTTCCGCACAACTCAGGCTCTTTGAAACTCAACCCCAAACTCAGTTACTCTTCGACATGATGTCAGAGGATCAGAACCTCAACGCAAAGCTCTCCGACGAAAAGCGCCGGAAAATGCAAGATCGGATCAAGAAGCTGCTGGAAGAAGCTTCGTTCAGCGGCGGTGATGTGAAGCAGACGGTGGTTGGGAAGGAAGGGTTGAAGGTTTCGATGGAGGTCCAGAAGAGCGTTTTGGATGATAAGAGTAGATTCTTCGCGGAGAAGCTTCGCTCTGACGCTGGGAATGGGAATCGGAAGCTGCCGTTTTGAGGCATTGTGTAGATCTTAACCAGAGGTTGAGGTTAATTGGTGAAGGCGGTGTTTCCAAAGTTTTGAACTTGCTTAAGGTATCAGCAACCATCATAAACCCACACGGTCCAATACTCTCTCTGTCCAGCTTCATTTCGATACCCGTATGGGTTTTATTTTGTTGAAGCCAAATGATTGTTTATTATGTATTATTTAAATTATGTTCACTATGTGTTATTTATTTTGGTAAATATGTTTCATGATTGTGTTTAATTTTATATTGAATTTTGGATAGTGATTAGTTGTGTTAAATTCTTTAAAGAACATGTTGTTGTTTGAAGTGTTGTTTGTCTATATTAATTTTAATGTCGATGACATATAGTTTAATTTGAATAAAGTTTCTAATATCGATACCTTTTCTTTTTGTTTAAAAATTGAATGGTGGTGTTTTACTTATTGTTGAAATATCATGAACTTTGGCATTAGACAACATGTTTATTGTTTGATTTAATTTGATTGAGACTTTTTGATAATACCATTTGATTTGAGTGGGGTTACTATTGATAATTATGGTGTTGTTTGTAAAGTCGATGTTGACACCGCATTGATAGAATTAGTTTCGAATAAAGTTTGTTGGATGTGTCGGGTTATCAAGCATGTTAAGATGGAATTATTGAGCCTCCTTGGATAGGTGTTGGTTTCTTCCCAGAGTTTATAAAGAGTTTAAAAAGCTTTGACTCAATTCTTGTTTTGCTCTTTTTGAGTTTAAATTGTATATACCTTGAGTTTAGTTCTTTGTGAATTTTAATTTTGTTTTTTTTAAAATGAGAAATTGTATTCATAATGTGGTTTAAATGTGTGTCATGAACTCTTGGTCGCCAATTATTTCACTACTTCTTTGTTAATCTAAGTTGATTTCAATTTTTGATTTGATTCATCTTTTTGTTTGGTTATGTTTGTTTGGTGATTTTAATTGTGAAAGACCACTAACACATGTTAATTGTTGCAATTTCATTCATTTCATTTTTATACCACTTATGCTACTAACAAGTTTGTTTACTGTGAAGGTTTCCAAGAACTGTTTCAAGCGTTCGTTCTCGCATAATGCATTTATAATTTTTCTTTATTCCCTTTTCACCTTACTATTTTTGATTTAATATTTGGTATTGTAAATATATACTGGTACATAATATTTTTTACTCATTTCATTGGTAAATAAATTCCGTCTATGTAGATATTATTTTCATTACATTGTGATCTTATTTTTAATTCCAACTAACTTCTGAAAATTGTGCGGACGCACATAAGTTTCCAATGCTGTTAGATTTTGTCGGTATATCTCTTGTGATGCAGGGATTCTTATTTGACACCGTGAGCTTTATCCACCGCCTTTGCGCTTTATCTGATGTTTGGAGTATTATCTCACATTAGGTTTTTTTGATGATGTTGTCGGCTTGTGAATTAATTTCACCTAAGGTTTGATATACTCTTAGCTTATTTATCCGTCTGTGGTTTTAACTCCAAGGGAAATAATTAAATTTGTTGACTTCATGTCATCGAACATATCTCATACGATTGCGCGAACCCCTTCATTCATTTTTTTGCTTGTTTACTATTTTGTTAAACCTAAGATAATTTTCCCAAAAGATTCAATTTTTAAACTCACACCTTTTAAGTCAAAACTTCGACACTAGGTCGTCGCATCTTCAAAATCTCGTCCATACCCATCTTTTAGCCAAACGAATCATTTTAATCAAACAAATAATTTTAAGCCAAAAACAGATATTTCAAAAGGTTCCTGCGGAGTACCGCAGATGCATTGGGTGCTAATACCTTCCCATTGTATAACCAACCCCCGAACTCTCGATCTCTTTCAAAAACGCATTGTATTTTTATTACTTTTAAGTATTATTTTACATTGCATATTTTAGGGTTTTATTTCGCTCTTTTCCCTTTTCCCTTGGAAATAATATAGCGCGGTGGCGACTCTTGCTTTTTGTGAGTCAAGTTAATTAATAGCTTGATCTCCGATTTTCACCGCTACAGAATTGGCGACTCTGCTGGGGAAAGATTGACCTCTTGTTGGTCCATCCCTAAGTGGGTTAAGCCTAATTTGTTTTATCTGTTTTATCATTATTTGATTGTTTGATTATATGTATATATTGTGATTATTTGGGTGTTGATAATATTTACAAAGGACAAGTCCTATACCCGGACTAAGTTACACTTAGGAATAGGACGGGCGGTATAGTCATGTTAACTTTGAGGGAGTAATCCCGAAGAAGGAGGCATGAGATCCCCCACTCAGTGGAAGGCCCTTTTGAACGTAATATTTGTTTACCGAGTAATCGGGAAGACATTATTATTTTCGACCTGGGAGCCAGAGAAGCTGGGAACCGTAGAACCCTAACCCATCTTGGCCTTTTAGGTGTAGCGCGGAGATTATAACGGAGTAATCCGGAAGTAATTGTTACGCGATGCTACGCTCGGATGAGTTTCTCTTGAGAATATTGCTGATTATTGAGTAATCAAGACGTTGGTAATATCCGAAGGAGGAATGTAGACTCCGGGAACTCTTAGAACCTTGTTCTACAGGTGTGATTAAACCGTTAGTACATACCTTGGGGGTATTCCTTACCTTGACTCCATGCTCGTGACGTTGAACCTTTCGACTTTATTTGTGACCTTGCTTGTGGTTGTTGCATAGCCATGTATTCATGCATCCATAAGACCCTTTTCACTTGACTTTGAAGGAATTTGGAGGTCTTTCTTTGTAAACATCACAAGTTTCGTCAAGCTCAATGGATCTTGGGTGTTGATAGGGCGAAAACCCTAATCCACCAAAATGGATGATTGATCTTGATGATAACTTGATCAATGTTTGGAGCCAATTTAAAATTCATCTTCTATCTTCATACTTTGATGTTTACAACTTAATATTTTGAGTTCCCTGAAAATCAAATAAAAACTCTCTTTTGCATATCATACATCATTCTACATTTTTTTTGTTTCACTTTCAAAGGTCTTTTTTCGAGTCTTATTTTTCCTTTGGTCTCACCAGTACAACACTCGCGCTAAGAGAACAATGGAGAATATCAAGTAAGAGGTTTCTGAACTCCGTAGAGAGATGACTAATTTGAAAGCTAGTGTGGAGCGCTTAACTGGTTTGGTTGAAATTCTGGTTGCCGCCCAAGTCAATCCTTCTAGGATGGAGGAAGCGATGATAAAAGTCTTCACTGAAACTCTAAAATCATTCTAATGAGAAGGTGATGGTTAATGCACCTAATGACTTTCCTGACGAGGTGAATGTGGGAGTGCGTCTGGAAGAAGATGTTGGGAAAGGATGTTTATATGAAGATGGTAGCTCAGCTAATGGTGTGAAGAAGTTTGGTAATAACTTTTCCAAGAAGAGAACCATAGGAAGAAATATTCATCGTCAGAATCATCATGTTTCTCCTATTCATCAACAGAATCAGCAAGTTCCTAATCAGAGGAAAACCCAGTTTGATCCAGTTCCAATTACCTATACAGAGTTGTTCCCTATCCTGATGCAGAGGAGTTTGGTTCAGACCCGACCTCCACCGAAGGTTCCTGAGAAGATACATTGGTACTACAAAGCTGATTTGGCTTGTACTTTTCATCAAGGCGCTCCTGGGCATGACTTGGAGGGTTGCTTTGATTTGAAGATTAAGGTTCAGAAGTTGGTCAGAAGTGGTATCTTGTCATTCAAGGACGTTAGTTTTGAAGTTCAAATCAAACATGTGCCGAAGAGTAAACACGATTGATAGTGACTTTGATTTTTGAAGGATGTTTTCGGTAATTCAAGTCCAGATGGAAAGCCTTCCCAGATTATTAACTTATTTATGCTTTTTGTAATTTTTCTTGTTTATCAAAACATTGTTTGCATGTAAGAACTTGTTTGCATCTGAATGATTATCTTAATACAATGAGTATGTTTGTCTTGAAGAAATTCATTCGTTTCACTCATATTTGTTTTCAAATTTTAAATTGCTTTTGCACTATGATACCAAATTGTTGCTCATTCTCTTGCCTAGGCAGAGATTAAAGGGAGGATGATGATCTAAAGAACACAAAATCTCTGGTTGTTTGCTTTTGGATAAAATCTTGCTGATGATGTACAGGCATTGTTTCAAATCCCTAAACACCGGAGATATAAGGAAGATAATCCCTTGCTAACCCCTTTTGAGCCTTTGAAGCAGAAGTTTCTTTTCTATACGAAAAAACCTTGAATTTTAACCTGGGGCAGGGTAGTTTTTAGTTAATCTGACTGAGTGTTCAAAATTCATAAGGAAGATGTTTTTTTTGAAGAGAAACTACGAGGGCTATCCTTCATGTATAATGAATCTAGAGGATGTGGAACCACAATGTTATCCCTCATTCATCAAGAAACGAGGCAATCACAATCCTCTCAACAAGCAAAGACAAGCTAATGTCACACATTTTGTTCAAAAAGTCAAAAATCGAGAAAAAGAAAAAGCCTGCTAAGTCAAAAAACATGAAAACGTGTGACTTAGACAAAATTAAGGCATCCCGCTGGACTATCAATTCAAAAGAATTAGTTCAGGCAAAAGTTAGGGAAAATAAAAATTGCAAAGAAAAGGACTGCAAAGAAAAGTCCTCAGCAAAGAACAAATTGGTGACTACAAACACGAAGACATGAGGTTGGTTTCTACTCCGAAAACCTCGTCGTTTCCTTAATCGTCACAAAATCCTTTTGAGAGATGAGCACCCATGTTGAATTAACTGAACATAGGATTGGAGAACATCATGAAGGGGGTGGGCACCAAATATTTTGAGCCCTAAAATATTTTTTCTAAAAACCATGAACCAGACCACGTTACAACCTTCAAAAGTCCTAATTGAAGCAAGGTTATTTTGAAAGCATACTTCAATGAGATAGTGTTCCTGACTCCCATGAATGTTCTAAATAGTTATGTTGGTATCATATGTTTTTCCTATACAAAAATAAATGGTGCTTTAACTCGCAAAATTTGTGCGATATCTTTCAAAATCTCCAAGACTTACATAACTGTTGCATTAGAATTTTCATTCTCATAATAAAATTTTCTAACTGCAAAACATTTGTTTGATATCAAGGAAGCTCACATAAGCACCAGTGATGAGTTTATTCTTTTAAGGCCTGGAACTATGTTGAGTAATTGGCGGATCACGTCAAGAAAAAATCATATGCAGGGGCATGTCACCTGAAGACCTTAAGCACGGACGTGTTGCTTCTCCTAATTAATGCTTTCCCAACTTGTTTACTCTTTTGGGGCAAAATTCGAAGACTTTGTTGTGCCAAGTACAGTCAGTCCGTGGCAATCACGTCGAGATTTGATGAATCTCTCTAAGAGTTTGAAGACACCAGAGCATGGTGAATGCCAGGTCTTTTGTAAAATCCTCTTGAGACGATTTCTCCTCATCAACCATATAGCTTGGGGCATTTTAGAAGTGAAGTTATTCGCAAGAATTATCGTGCAACATGCAGCTTATCAGCAGTAAACTTGGGGCATCCAAAATTAGTTCCAGGGGCAATCCAGATTTGTTAAGATATGTGATATGTTTTGCACACATTATCAGAGGGTGGTGTTCCCAGTATCTCCAGCTAAGCAAGACTTCTTTCCAGCTGAAACTTTGTTTGTGTTGTTATCCTTTCAAGGGATTGTTAGTGATAGAAGACTGAACTTTGGGTTTTCTACCTGAAAATATCTTCCTCTCCAAAGAGATTTAAGCCTTGTAAAAGGACTATGCTCCAATGATGGCTTTTGTTTTCTATCTCCAGTAATGCTACCATCCTGTTGAGATTAGCCGAGTGTTGAGTTGTACTGTGATGTCTTATCATTTTCTGTCTATCTCCCTTGTCTGTTTTGTCAGCATATACATGACATTCATTTATTCATTCACACTTGCATCATGCACGCACAGTTGTATTTGTTGATGTCATTGAGTTCGTATACCTTGGTTATGTCTATTCAAATAACATATTTGATCTTTCCAAATAGAGTGTCAACTTAAGCAGAAAGTGCGCCTCTTTTTCTAATTCCCCACTGAGTTAACTCTTGTGGAAGAATCTTGCTTTAGCTTTCCTTTTCCATCTCTGGATAGGATAAATCCCCATTTGAGTTTGTTTCCTCATTGGGTGGGGTCTTGTTTGACTATTTTCTCTCCAGTTTATTCCTGGATTGAGCTTTGTCTCTTGTGAACGATACCCTGTGGATCTCTCTAGGCTGTGAAACCTAGATGGAGAGTGCATTTATTTTGCAACGTAAATACTTGGTCTCCTCAGGAAGGATTTATTCATGGTTCCCCATTGAAGATGAACTTTATTCCCCAGTAGTGTTATCACAACCTTCTTCTGGAATATCGACATGACAACAAGCGACTGACTCTTTATTTGAGCAGTTTGTTTATTTCTGATTTCTCTATGACAAATGGCGGTCTCTTCATGAGCAATTTGTCCATCCCCGATGAAATTATTGGTTCTCACCTCCAGCAATATCTTCACGATATTTTATGGGTATCTTTTTGGGAAACAGCAAGTGGCAGTTTCTTCATGAGCAACTTGTGTGTTACTGTTACCTTTGAAAAACAGCAAGCGGGAGGGTCTCTTCATGAGCAACTTGTGGGTTACTGTTACCTTTGAAAAACATCAAGCGGCGGTCTCTTCATGAGCAACTTGTATGTTATTGATACCTTGAAAGAAACAGCAAGCGGCAGTCTCTTCATGAGCAACTTGTGTGTTATTGGTAATTTTGAAAAGAAACAGCAAGCGGTAGTCTCTTCATGGACAACTTGTATGTTATCAACACTTTTAAGAAACAGCAAGCGGCAGTCTCTTCATGGACAACTTGTATGTTATCAACACTTTTTGAAAAACGGCAAGTGGCGGTCTCTTCATGAGCAGCTTGTACGGAAAACGACAAGTGGAAGCTTCTTCATGAGCAGCTTGTACGTTAGTATTTTTGGAAGACAACAAGTGGAAGACTCTTCATGAGTAGCTTGTGTGCTTTAACATTTTTTTGAAGACAACAAGTGGTAGCTCTTCATGAGCAGCTTGTGGGTTATAAGCAACAAGTGGCAGACTCTTCATGAGTAGCTTGTGTGCTTTAATATTTTTTTGAAGACAGCAAGTGGCAGGTTCTTTATGAGCAGCTTGTGGGTTTTTGGCAACAAGTGGAGGACTCTTCATGAGCAGCTTGCGTGCTTTAATATTCTTTGAAGACAGCAAGTGGCGTCTTCTTTATTTAAGCAACTGGTATGTCATAGCACTTTTTTTGAAGACAGCAAGTGGCAGCTCCTTTATTTGAGCAGCTTGTGTATCCCCAACAATAATGTCTACTCATCAAATGGCATCCCTTCGGAAAAGTCCCGTGGGGAAGTTTGTTATTTTATCCTTTTCAAGCGATATCTTGGTTAGAGCAGAAATGTGTTACCGTTCTTGGTAAAATTCAGAAATCAGAGATGTTTATCTCCAGCCACAGTGCTGATGTCAATCATTTTATTTTTCAGTCTCAGTACTGATGTCCATCATTTCTTTTTCCAGTCATAATGCTGATGTCAATCATTTTATTTTTCAGTCTCAGTACTGATGTCCATCATTTCTATTTCCAGTCACAGTGCTGATGTCAATCATTTTATTTTTCAGTCTCAGTACTGATGTCCATCATTTCCTTTTCCAGTCACAGTACTGATGTCAATCATTTTATTTTTCAGTCTCAGTACTGATGTCCATCATTTCCTTTTCCAGTCACAGTGCTGATGTAAATCATTTCCTTTTCCAGTCACAGTGCTGATGTAAATCATTTCTTTTTCCAGTCTTAGTACTGATGTAAATCATTCCTTTTTCCAGTCTTAGTACTGATGTAAATCATTCCTTTTTCCAGTCTTAATACTGATGTAAATCATTTCTTTTCCAGTCTCAACACTGATGTAAATCTTTCAAGAGTCTCTCATTTGAAGTCTATGACTTTGTTTCCCCAGTGGAGTTACAACCTCTTCCTCTGTGGGATTACTGTATAATATGCTTGGTTTCTCCAACATGGTTTGTCTCATATGGCGTCATTCCCCATAAAATTCAAAACATCACATTCATATCATATCGTAAACATAATCGCGGTATCTTAAGGCCAAAAATTGTGTATTCAATATTTAAGTCCCTTCAATCTCGTCGAAATGAAGATCCCAATCTTCATATCTCCAGATAGAAGAAACTTAAATAGGGGCAGCTGTTGTATCCCAATTTTTGACCTAAGATCCCATTTTTATTTTTTTCATTTTTAAAGATAAGTCAAGGTCACGAAATACGGTCGGTTTTAACGTCTCACCTTCGAGCTTTGACTATGCGAAGATTGTCAAGTGTTTTGAACATTTTTAGCATATGTATCACTAATTTCTAATCGCATACAAGGTGTATGTTCATGTTTTCTTTTGTGTCATGTGCAGAGACAGGTCTGGATCAAGAGCATCAGATGTCGCGCCTCAATTAAGGTTTTGATTCTCCCAAGCCAGAAGTACGGTTGATTGTGGATTCTCGAAGACTGATTCATCAAGGCACACCGTTGCACCCTTAATTTCGCCCCTAATTTTTTCAGTCGCACATTCATACCATATTTTGTCATTTGGTCACAATCATTAGTAAATATCTTCATTCATCATATTTTGCATCGTTAGTCATATTTAAGTTGACCAGAAAAGTCAGTTTAAATCAAAGTTTGCATCGTCTTTTAGTTAAAAAATACCTGACATTTCACTTCATGCATTTTTGTCTCTTTACTCGTTTCTTGCATTGCTCCAAGTTGTTTATATGTCGATAATAAAAATATTTTGGTTTTATAGACAAACTGTTAAAAGCGATTCGACACTATGCGGGAAAGTAGCGAGAAAATATTTCAAGTTTTCACCTTTTACCGATCATTTTATGAATCTGCGCTTCGCGTAGATTATGACGGTATGCTCGCTTTATTTTCCGGTACAGTTCGAAGTCTCGTTTTAACCTTAAACGTCTGTTTAGTCTGATATTTCTATTATTATTTTATTTTTGATTTTTGACTTCTTGAATATTTTTTCTTTAATCTTTGTGACATGTAGATCATTTTAATGTGTTCATTTTAGTTTTTCGGATAAATTTTCGTCCGTTTTTTTTAATCATTTTCGGTCCTTTTGGGTCTTTATTTTTATTCATAAAATATTCAAAAAAAATTATTTTAAATTGATTTAATTTTTATACTTTCAGTTTTTTGATTGTTTTTATCATTAAAGGACATTTTGGTCACAAAAATATATTAATTAGACTTTGCTTAATTCTTATTGGTCGATAGCATGGTTTGCGGATTGATAGAGATTGAATTTATATTGAACGGCTTGGATTCATTTTGAAATCATAATTTTCTCTATTTAAAGTTTCATTATTTTCATTGTCCAAAGGGGGGGAACAACACAAAAAGCAATACAATAATCTTCTCTCCCTCCATCTCTTTCTCTACTCCATAAAACAAAAACAATTTCTAAACCTTTTTTTTTCATAAACTTTGTAAATAGTTTGATTCAGGAAAAACCACAACAACAACCTACAACTTCTAGGAGCCAACATTCAAAGAAGTCAAATTCTGAGAACACCATTATCACTGTTTTGTTTGCATTTTTTTGTTTGTGGTGTTTTATTTTATAGGAAAAGTAGAAATCAGAGAAAGAAGAACATTGATGGTGATCTCTCTGTGCATCCAACCCTCTACCCTCCATGCATCACTTCCTATCACCATTTTCGGTCCAACCTTGTTCCGCTTCTTTCTGTCAAAACTGGAATATCAGATCCACGCGGAACAACCCACGCTGCACCATACTTCCTTCTGTTAGTGACACAACACACCCACTCATCCTCGCCAACCAAACACAAACCTCTATGCAATCCACACAAACACATTCTTTTCATCACCGAAACCACCATCTTCCTCTGTCTCACACGTCAACCCAACATCCAAAATCAAACCCATTTCCCTCCGCGTGCGTTACACCTTCCATATCCACAACTCAGTTTCCCTTTCGTACCCAGAACACAACAACTACAAGACCTCCATCCGCTACCTGCTCTGTTCGACAGCCACCCACAAACAACTTTTCAGACAACAACTTTCACTTTACACACTAGTTTCCGCACAACTTAGGCTCTTTGAAACTCAACCCCAAACTCAGTTACTCTTCGACATGATGTCAGAGGATCAGAACCTCAACGCAAAGCTCTCCGACGAAAAGCGCCGGAAAATGCAAGATCGGATCAAGAAGCTGCTGGAAGAAGCTTCGTTCAGCGGCGGTGATGTGAAGCTGACGGTGGTTGGGAAGGAAGGGTTGAAGGTTTCGATGGAGGTCCAGAAGAGCGTTTTGGCTGATAAGAGTAGATTCTTCGCGGAGAAGCTTCGCTCTGACGCTGGGAATGGGAATCGGAAGCTGTCGTTTTGAGGCATTGTGTGGATCTTAACCAGAGGTTGAGGTTAATTGGTGAAGGCGGTGTTTCCAAAGTTTTGAACTTGCTTAAGGTATCAGCAACCATCATAAACCCACACGGTCCAATACTCTCTCTGTCCAGCTTCATTTCGATACCGGTATGGGTTTTATTTTGTTGAAGCCAAATGATTGTTTATTCTGTATTATTTAAATTATGTTCACTATGTGTTATTTATTTTGGTAAATATGTTTCATGATTGTGTTTAATTTTATATTGAATTTTGGATAGTGATTAGTTGTGTTAAATTCTTTAAAGAACATGTTGTTGTTTGAAGTGTTGTTTGTCTATATTAATTTTAATGTCGATGCCATATAGTTTAATTTGAATAAAGTTTCTAATATCGATACCTTTTCTTTTTGTTTAAAAATTGAATGGTGGTGTTTTACTTATTGTTAAAATATCATGAACTTTGGCATTATACAACATGTTTATTGTTTGATTTAATTTGATTGAGACTTTTTGATAATACCATTTGATTTGAGTGGGGTTACTATTGATAATTATGGTGTTGTTTGTAAAGTCGATGTCGACACCGCATTGATAGAATTAGTTTCGAATAAAGTTTGTTGGATGTGTCGGGTTATCAAGCATGTTAAGATGGAATTATTGAGCCTCCTTGGATAGGTGTTGGTTTCTTCCCAGAGTTTATAAAGAGTTTAAAAAGCTTTGACTCAATTCTTGTTTTGCTCTTTTTGAGTTTAAATTGTATATACCTTGAGTTTAATTCTTTGTGAATTTTAATTTTGTTTTTTTTAAAATGAGAAATTGTATTCATAATGTGGTTTAAATGTGTGTCATGAACTCTTGGTCGCCAATTATTTCACTACTTCTTTGTTAATCTAAGTTGATTTCAATTTTTGATTTGATTCATCTTTTTGTTTGGTTATGTTTGTTTGGTGATTTTAATTGTGAAAGACCACTAACACATGTTAATTGTTGCAATTTCATTCATTTCATTTTTATACCACTTATGCTACTAACAAGTTTGTTTACTGTGAAGGTTTCCAAGAACTGTTTCAAGCGTTCGTTCTCGCATAACGCATTTATAATTTTTCTTTATTCCCTTTTCACCTTACTATTTTTGATTTAATATTTGGTATTGTAAATATATACTGGTACATAATATTTTTTACTCATTTCATTGGTAAATAAATTCCGTCTATGTAGATATTATTTTCATTACATTGTGATCTTATTTTTAATTCCAACTAACTTCTGAAAATTGTGCGGACGCACATAAGTTTCCAATGCTGTTAGATTTTGTCGGTATATCTCTTTTGATGCAGGGATTCTTATTTGACACCGTGAGCTTTATCCACCGCCTTTGCGCTTTATCTGATGTTTGGAGTATTATCTCACATTAGGTTTTTTTGATGATGCTGTCGGCTTGTGAATTAATTTCACCTAAGGTTTGATATACTCTTAGCTTATTTATCCGTCTGTGGTTTTAACTCCAAGGGAAATAATTAAATTTGTTGACTTCATGTCATCGAACATATCTCATACGATTGCGCGAACCCCTTCATTCATTTTTTTGCTTGTTTACTATTTTGTTAAACCTAAGATAATTTTCCCAAAAGATTCAATTTTTAAACTCACACCTTTTAAGTCAAAACTTCGACACTAGGTCGTCGCATCTTCAAAATCTCGTCCATACCCATCTTTTAGCCAAACGAATCATTTTAATCAAACAAATAATTTTAAGCCAAAAATAGATATTTCAAAAGGTTCCTGCGGAGTACCGCAGATGCATTGGGTGCTAATACCTTCCCATTGTATAACCAACCCCCGAACTCTCGATCTCTTTCAAAAACGCATTGTATTTTTATTACTTTTAAGTATTATTTTACATTGCATATTTTAGGGTTTTATTTCGCTCTTTTCCCTTTTCCCTTGGAAATAATAAAGCGCGGTGGCAACTCTTGCTTTTTGTGAGTCAAGTTAATTAATAGCTTGATCTCCGATTTTCATCGCTACAGGTATCCATTTTTAAAGACAGTTACCGAGATCTTGAGTTTATTATTATTTTTGTACCCTATGAATAAGACAAACAAACAGGTGACGAATATATGAAATGTATGAATGCATAGATCTAGGGTTAAGTGACGGGATTTTTTGTAATAAGTACCCCTATAAAGTAGGGATAAGTACCCTTGGATGGTAGGCTCCTTAATTTTGACCTACGGTTAGTATACCCTCCCAAAAGGTGGTTTCCTTAAAGGTGTCATGAATAACACCAGAGGGAAAA
Organism: Vicia faba; assembly: GCA_948472305.1. Lineage (NCBI taxonomy): Eukaryota > Viridiplantae > Streptophyta > Magnoliopsida > Fabales > Fabaceae > Vicia > Vicia faba. The sequence continues at coordinate 1,577,933,387 of OX451737.1, forward strand.
GGTATAAGGGCCTCCCTTAGGTGGAGCCTCTTTACGGACTGAAACTTTCGTCTCAAAGTCGCGAAAGGTCTCGTCATGAGATTTTAGGTTAAAATCGTTACAAAGAGTCATGGGTGACCTTCCAATGTCCTACTCGTCAAGAGGATATCTCTCGATAAGTATTCCTTTTTCGGAAGTTCACCGACTCTAGGCGAAGTCGTCACATAAACTCATAGGGATGATGTACCCCCTAAGCTAATAGACGAACCTTCTTTCTAAGGGTTATATTGGAAATATTTTTGAGATAGAAAATCCCGCCACGCAGTAAATATATGATGATAAGATAAATTGACAATAAGTAAATAAATGCGATAAAGTAGATAAATGCAATAAATAAATAAAGCAAATAAAAATAGAAACCCAAAAATACCTAAACCTAGGGTTAATGAGAGTCCCCAGCAGTGTCGCCAGCTGTAGAAATTGGTTTTTTAATCAAGAGTCGCCATTATTAGTTTTTATCCCAGGGAAGGGAATCTAACAGAAAACCCTAATTCAAAAACATAGATTCTAGGTTTCGGACTCAATTTGACGAAAGGAAGGTGTTAGGCACCTTTCATCCATCTTGTTCACAAGGAAATTAGACTCTAGGTTTAGGTTTGGGGTAAACTGAATTTTAAGTTTTAATAAGAAAGACTCGCCATGATTTTAGATCGTATGCCTACGTATCCTCTTATAAGGAATCAGAGTCCCAATTCGTAGTTCGTATGGGTTGATGTTTTTTAGGGGTTTGCAAACATATTTTGAATCACTTTACACTAGGTCGGGAGTGGTGATTGTGCAGATTTTGACTGAGAATGCACTCAGTCAAAACCAGTTTGAAATTCTTTTGCAAAAAGACAGTTGATTAGTTTAGTTTATTGCTAAAATAGTTTGAAGATTTGTTTGTGTTTTGTAATCGTATTATTTGTGAAGCTCTTGATTAATGCATGATTGAAAATAATTTAATACAAATGATATATAAATTAATATATGCAATTTTAATATAAAAATAAATTATTTGATAATATAATAATATTTAAATAATAAAAGATAAGAATAAACATAATTCTAAAAAAGAATTACAATAAAATTGATAATTATAATAGTAAAAATTAAGTAATTATAGCACTATATAATAATAATAATTAATATAAAAATAAATAATAATAATAATAATAATAATAATAATAATAATAATAATAATAATAATAATAATAATAATAATAATAATAATAATAATAATAATAATAATTCATTATTTGATCATAATAATAATTACTATAATTAAATTTTATATATATATATATATATATATATATATATATATATATATATATATATATATATATATATATATATATATATATATATATATATATTTATAAAATAGAAATGATTTTTAAATTATAAAAATATAAAATCAACTAGACTCAGGGGGGTGCAGTATTAGTTATGCAAGTAAAATAGAGGGTGTCTTAAAAGAAAGCCAGGCTGGCCCAAATGTTTATTCAGACATGGGGATGTACAATTGTTCTTGTTTTAAAAATATGGGCAAAGGGGGGTTGTAGAAAGTACTGGGCTCGGTCCATTAAGTTAATTGGAGGGGGTCGGTTGGATTGTGTGCGTGAAGGTGCAGAGAGTTACTGTGAGACTTGGCCTATGGCCGTCTGATGGAGATCACACGGTACAAAATTGAAGGAGCATGATATCACTATGTATGTGCGCGTATTGTATCCTAACAAAATATAACTTGTTTTGTTTCTTTTCATTTTTACAAATTCTGTTTTACAGCATGTTCACCCTTCCCTCTCTCTTTCACGCTACCCTTGTATCTCTTCCCCTTTCAAACCCTAAATCTTTTCGGCGGTGCCTCGTGTCTCTCTAACCCTTACCACAATTTTACCCCACAAATCCCCAAACAAAGACATGAACAATCAATTGAAGAGCTAAGTGTTACCCCTTCCGTAATCGAATTCTGAAAAGAAAGCCAGGCTGGCCCAAATGTTTATTCAGACATGGGGATGTACAATTGTTCTTGTTTTAAAAATATGGGCAAAGGGGGGTTGTAGAAAGTACTGGGCTCGGTCCATTAAGTTAATTGGAGGGGGTCGGTTGGATTGTGTGCGTGCAGGTGCAGGGAGTTACTGTGAGACTTGGCCTATGGCCGTCTGATGGAGATCACACGGTACAAAATTGAAGGAGCATGATATCACTATGTATGTGCGCGTATTGTATCCTAACAAAATATAACTTGTTTTGTTTCTTTTCATTTTTACAAATTCTGTTTTACAGCATGTTCACCCTTCCCTCTCTCTTTCACGCTACCCTTGTATCTCTTCCCCTTTCAAACCCTAAATCTTTTCGGCGGTGCCTCGTGTCTCTCTAACCCTTACCACAATTTTACCCCACAAATCCCCAAACAAAGACATGAACAATCAATTGAAGAGCTAAGTGTTACCCCTTCCGTAATCGAATTCTGAACTCAAGCTTTGGTTTGGTTTCAAGCTAATCTTCTCTTCTTCTTTGTTTTCCTTGCAGGTAATCGTGGTGTCCGATGATGATGGTGATAGCGATGGAAGATAGCGGTTCACGGTTAGGGTTTTAGAAATTGAAACCCTAACCGTCCTTGTACTCAATTCTCCGGTTTCTCTTCCTCTTTCTCTACTGTCTCAGCCCCTTGTTTTTGTATCCAAAAATCCGCCCTCCTCTCTTTTGATTTCTGTTATTTATAGAGTTACGTTTATTTAGGGTTTTGGATTGCTAGGATTAGATTTAGGATAACTTAGAGAAATTAGGGATTAGGTTTTAGAGATTTCTGTAATTGAAGATTCTGTAAGATTTGCGATATATTTGGATTGTCTGTAATCATTGATTTTGCGGTTTTGAGAATGTTAAAGATTTAATTCAATGGATTCTGTAGGTTTTTTCTGTAAAATTTGCAATGTAACTCCGCAATTCTGGGCTTTGATTTACTGTTAGATGTAAATTTGATTTGTTTTAGTTTTATTTGATTTAGGTTTAATCTGAACAATAACTGTTACTGCAAAAAAACATGCGCAAATCTCTTCCTTGATTTACGCAGTAACAGTTAAGGATTTGGGCTTCCTCGACTTAGCGAATTTAGGCATGCGTCTTAGCTCAATTATTTATCACACGTTTTTTCATTACAAATTGGGCCTAACTTTGGTCCAACAAATCTTTTTTTTCAACACCGCAATTTAAAAAAAACAGAAGTTAATGATTTATGAAAACATTATGAAAAAGTCTAACAGTAATAAAAATGTGTCACGTTTTCTTAAAGAAATATATAATTTATTATATATTTCTTTTTTTAAAATAAAAAAAATAATGACAAACAATTTTATTAATAATGTTTATTTTCTTTTCTAAACAAATAGCAACACAACATGTAATGGGCTTAAAAATATAATGGGCCTACAGTTCATATTCGTACCTCCCTCCTTACTTTTTAATGACCAAAAAATGGAAATGATCCCAACGAATTGAATTGTAACGGGCTTTTAATTGATATTCTACACCCTCTTTACTAAAAAATAATAAGACTTAAATAGGCTTTAGTTTGAGAACTTAATAATTATTAATTTTGAAACGAATTTCCATTTTCGAATCTCATGGGCCATAGGCCAACATGCTTCGCAAATAAATTTATGGGTCTTTTCTGATTCAAAAAGCCCCACCTTCCCGAATTAAAATACACCCCCTGGTTGACTTACATTTTAAGAATGGGCCATCAGATATTGCTGTACCATCCTTAATTAAATTTTTCTTTATTATTTTAATCTAGAAAATACGATCGTCGAGGTTAGGACAAATTTGGGGTATGACACATATTGAAGCCTTTTGCAAGTAATTGACATACAATTATCAAGTTACTTGTCATAGAAGGTACATATAATACTTCAGTGATAGTAGCTTTTGGACCATCCTTCCTGACAATCGAAATATCTCCTTTACCATCTGATTTGATGTGCCTGTCATCTGCAAACTTTATCACATTTTCGATTGACTCATCTAACTTGGTAAACCAAATTTTATTGCCAGTCATGTGGTTGCTGCATCCTGAATCTAGATACCATATATTTTTTTCTCAGTGTTCGACTGAGTGTTCACCATCAGCAACATATCATTTGAATCACTATCTTTAACTCGTGCATATTTAGATACATCACTATCTTTCACCCTTGCAGCTTTCTTTCTTCGACAGTCTCTAGCATAGTGACCAAAACCTTGACAATTGTAACATTTCACCTCTTTCGTGTCAACTTTCTTCCCAGAATACTTTTTGTCCACACCTTTCTTGATCGAATCAGTATTCTTGCCCGACTTATCATCAATAGCAAGATTCTTTCGCTGCTTCGACTTCTCTTTTCCAGCTTTCTTGTTGAATCTTGATTGCAATGCATGTCCAGTCACCTTCTCTCTTTTTGAGTTTTTCTGCTTCAACCTCATTTCATGAGCCTCCAATGAAGCTTGAAGTTCTTCCAACTTCATCTCAGATAGATTCTCGGACTCTTCAATTGTCACAACAATATATTCAAAATCTGCTATTAAAGATCTTAACACCTTTTATATCTTCTGTAGATCCATAACTGATTCACCATATGCCTTCATCTGGTTTGTTAGGTCACAACTCTTGAGAAATTTGCAGAGATTGATTCATCTTCTTTCATCTGAAGCATCTCGTATTGCTTCCTTAGTGTCTGCAACTTCACCTTCTTCAATTTCTCATCTCCACCATACATGTTTTTTACCTTTTCTCAAGCTCCTTTTGCTGTTTCTTCTTCAATTATTTTCTCAAATACATCAAAATCTACACACTGGTGAATCAAGAACATTGTTTTACCATCTTTCTTCCTCTGATCTTTGTGTGCATTTTTCTGGGCTTCCGTCGCATTTGCTTCTAGTTCTGATACTCCATCATTCAAGATTTCAACAACATCTTGAAATCTCAAAAATAACCTTCATCTGCACAATCCACCGCTGATAGTTTTCACCTTTAAAAGTTGGTAGATTCGCTGGAAACTGTGTTGATGTTGTTCTTCCGTTTTCCATTAGATTCTCTCTGAATCACAACCGAGCTCTGTTATACCAACTTGTTGGAACAAAGGGTTTTCAAGAAAGATGATTTATAGAGGAGGAGAAGAAGAAGAAGAAGAAGAAGAGAGAAGAAAGAGAATTGAGAGTTCGTTATTTTGATTTCGTTCTCACTTTTTTTTTAATTACAAACTCAACAGTCCTTTATATAAACAAACAATGTCCAGGCCCAATTAGACAAAAATGTTAAAACCCAAAATATGATTTCGACAGACTGTAATATCTGTTATATTCGACTCTGTCGAATACAGCTTATAACCTATACAAAAGTTATTCGACATACACCATACAAATATTTTGACAGAACAAAAATTATATATCTAACACTTGGGATGCTGAATTCGTCAAGGTTGATCAAGACACAATCTTTGAACTCATATTGGCTGCAAACTATTTAGACATCAAGAGTCTCTTGGATCTTATAAGCCAGGCTATTACGGAGACAATGACTGGTAAGACTATTGAGGAGATTCGCAAAATGTTCAACATTGTGAATGACTTCGCAAAAGAGGAAGAGGAAGACTTTCGTCGCGAAAATAAATGGGCTTGAGTGATTATATTAGAGTGATAATGATAAGTTTAGAGACTAAACTCATGTTTTATTCATAATTTTGTTTTAACATCTTACAATTTCTATTAAAGGATCAATCTTGTGGATTAATGTTATGTTTAAATTTATTCATCAAATAGCTGTGATATGTAGATTTATATATGCTTAGTACTTGTTTTTCTTTCAGAATTATATTTATATATTTCAGTCTGATTTAATGTTTCTATGATATTTATATCGATGCTGTGTTGATTGTTAAGTGCATTGGTTCTGTTTGAAATTAATATTTAGTCGTTTGTGTATATTGTTAGATTGTATAACTTTTCTCTTTCACATACGTGGATGTACAAATGCAGTTATAGTCTGTGCGTATTTTCATAGCTCTTAAAGGCAAATAGGCCGACCCAAGATTGACACATCCAAGGAACATCTCTACGCGGACATAGCTCTTACAGGCTTATTAATAGCCATAATTGGCCGATCCCGAAAGAAATGGTAAAGGAATTGATCCATATTGAATGACCTTAGAAAGTGAGACATAGATGTTTATGGCCTCATCAATTGGCCAAACGAAGATTGAAAGTTCAATATCTTTTTCCATGCAACTCATATCAAAAAGTCAAACAAGGAATTTATCCATATTGAATGACCTTAGGAAGTGAGACATAGATGTTTATGGCTCATCAATTGGCCAAACGAAGATTGAAAGTTAAATATCTTTTTCCAAACAACTCATATCAAAAATGACATTGCGATCTTAATTAGGAATGTGAATGGATATTGTTCTGGAATGGGTCCGCCTTGATCCAAAGTGCAGGTAAAGGCCCAGATCCAAGCAGCTCCTCGGGAAATGCTCACGAACGGACCATCACCGAACGTGCCTGACCAAAGACCACAGCTGATATGCCCGCCACTGCCCGCGACGAGCAACATCCCCGACCAAGAGAACTCCAGCTCGAGTCCAGCTCGAGCACCCTCCCCGTAGGGCAGATTCTGTCCATTCTAACCGTTATGGAATCATCAAAGCTCCGGAAAGACCACATTTTCGTCCTTCCTCATTCTTCGCAGAGCACCACCAGGAAGGGGACTACGTGCGGGTCCCCACTACACACGTAGAACTTGGTAGTCCCTTTATTGGGCCAGTTCTGGTCAGCCCAATGAGGGGATCTTGGCCCAACGCTGGGGGCTATAAATACCCTATGTTCCAAGAGGGTCAGGTATTCATCTATCACACTCTTATATACTTTTTGCCTGCCTATTCCGTCTCTCATTTTAGCATCGGAGTGTCTTGCAGGTATCCCCCCCCCATCTCTCTCAAAATCAGTTCGAACCAGCTGTGACGGTCCAAGTCTGATCCAGTAAGATCAGTGGCGCCGTCTGTGGGAAACTAGCTTCTCCATCTTACAAACTCTCAAAGACCAAAGCTAAAGACCATCTCCTACCGTCATGGCTGACCAGACTCAAGAAGACCAGAGCGTCCGCGTCGTCAATGCCAACAACAACCTCGCGGACAAAGACGGAATCCCCGACAACGCCGACAACCATGACCATAACACACTCCCCGAGGGTGTCATCCCCGGTCCCTCAGGCCACCGCAACGGAACCACGACCTCATCTTCTTCAGTCCCCCCTCCACTCGAAGAAGACAATACAACTCCCCCAAACTATCTAGCTGCCCAATTCCATGAGGTCCCTGTCCCCGTTGGGGCAGATGCCACGACCATAGCATTGTTCGCGGAAATCAATCAAACCAACTACCTCATCTTTTCCCAGGGGGAAAGATTGAGGGCGCTGGAAGACGACAGAAGACCCGCAAGGAGACACAGGAGGCCCCAGACCCCACCTCCTCGAAGGACAGAGGTACGTCTCCCATCTCCCGCGCGGAGACAATACAGAGACGCCTCCCGAAGCCCTTCACCCCAACAACCGGGGAGACGACCCCCCTTGGAGAGGGAACCGGTCATTGAAACCAGAGGGCGCAACCACGGCCCCTTACGACAAGAAAGAAGACATCCTGGAGACAGGCACAGAAGGACGGACCAATGAACGCACCGCTCGAGGGACACCCAACACGACCAGGATCGTCGTGCCCGATAATACCTCAGATCCCCGTCCCTTTCCCCAGAACGAAGTGATGAGGACGACCCCCGCGGTCCCCTATCACAAGCCATCATGGAGGCTCCAATCCCCCCGGGCATGGAGAAGCCCCCTCACCTGAAGGAATATGACGGAGTTGCCGACCCAGTCGACCACATAGACGGGTTCGAAGATATACTGCACTACCATAATGTTGGGGGACCCATCAAATTCCGGTTGTTCCCCACAACTCTCAGGAAAGCAGCAATGGATTGGTATAAGGGTCTTGCTCCAGGGTCAATCACCTCGTGGAGGAACTTGAAAAACCAATTCATAAGCTCATTCACCGCGTCGCAGCGACATCCAAAGACCGAAGCAGCACTCGAGGCTATCATCCAGAGGCAGGATGAAACCTTGAGAGAGTTCATCAACCGCTTCAATCGTGAAGCCATCCAGGTCCCCTACGCGGACCACATGAAAAGATACTTACTGGAGAGGGGACTCCTCCCCAGCACCGAGTTCAGAAAAGAAGAGGGCATCGAACCTTCCCGAACGTTCGACGCTCTCCTCGAGAAGGCTAGGGCCTATATGGATTATGAGGAAAGGGAAGCGGCCAACAGAGCCCGCGATCCCAGAACTCGTGGATCCAGCAGCAACCCGCGCCAGGAGGCCGCTCCTCCTCGACGAGCCGGGGAGAAAAGAAAGGATGACAAACCCCGAGAAGTCTGAGAACAGAGAGGACCCTCGGGGTGTTTCACAGAATACACTTCGTTCACGGCTTCCCGCGAGCACATCTTGGTAGAGTGTGCTAGCACGGATTTCAAAGATGGCAGCGTTAAGCGCCCTCGACCAGCTCCTGCCAAGCCCGAGGTCGACAAAAGAAAATGCTGTCAGTACCATAGGAGCCATGGTCATCTAACGGAGGATTGCGTCCACCTCAAGGACGCCATCGAGACCCTCATAAAGGGAGAAGACTCGCCCAATACCGGAAAAACGACGCTCCTCGTCGCGACACCCGGGTGACAAGAGAGCCGGAAGAGGATGCCCGACCATCTGACGAGTCGATCCTCATCCAGACCGCCTTCTCCGTCACAAGACCTGAGGACTTCTACTTCCCCGAGAACTTGCAAGAACCGTTGTCAACACACAACAGGTGGGAGAAATTTCCCTCCGCCATGGTCATCAATGGTGGAGGATTCAACGACCTAACCATAAATTCGGCCAAGAGGAAGCTGGATGAACTGGTCGACTCTGCACCTCCTCAGACGGTGACTTTTGAAAGAGTGAAAGGTAAATCGGAGCCTATCACCTTTTACCTCGAAGAGCTCCCTGGGGGAGCCCCCAACGCGGTCATTCCTCTGCTAATAAGAGCGAGAATAGCTAATTTTGACATACACTGCATTCTCGTCGACGAAGGAACTTCCGTCGACGTAATGTACAGTCAACTATTCCGGACCCTGCAGCTCGATGACTCACACCTCTCACCTTATGTGGGGTCGGACCTACAGGGCTTCAACGGCTCGACCTCCAAACCTTGGGGATACATCGAGCTCATGGTTACCTTTGGCGAGGACACAACGACGAGGCAGGTCAAGGTGCGCTTCCTCGTTATGGACTGCCCGTCCCTCTATAATTGCATCCTGGGAAGACCAACACTGGCGGAACTGACCGCGGTACCCTCTACCGTCCACTTGAAGATGAAGTTTTACACCAAGAGGGCACGGGTCGCCACCATCCAAGGGGACCTGGCCGCCGCTCGAAGGTGTTTCATCACGGCATCCAAGGGATGCGACACGGTCGACACTGGGACAAGGCCCGCCAAGAGACCAGTCACGGCACGACCAGAGCCCGAGAAGACAAAGCCCATCAAGGCAGAAGAACAGAGAGCTCCCCCAAAGGTCGAATCCATAGCCTTGGACACCCGCTTCGACCAGGATGAGCCTCCCAACAGCGAGCAAGTCCCCCTCCGACCAATTCCGGACGGGGACTTCGAGCTCGTCCCCCTCGGCGAGGACGCGAGCAAAGGAGTGAAGATCAGTACTGACCTCCCCGACCTGGCAAGGAAGCAAATCAAAGCCTGCTTCTGCGAGAATGCTGACTTGTTCGCGTGGAGCGCCGCAGAGATGCCAGGACTCGACCCCGAGGTCACCTGTCACCGTCTTGCCATAGATCCAGACGCTAGGGCGGTAGTACAACATAGACGTAGGCAGTCTCCGGAGAAAATGGAGGCTGCTGAAAAAGCTGTAAAAGACCTCTTAAAGGCAAATTTTATTTCTGAATCCCGGTATTCAACCTGGCTGTCAAATGTTGTACTAGTCAAAAAGAATAATGGAAAATGGAGAATGTGTGTTGATTATACTGATCTCAATCAGGCATGCCCGAAAGACGCTTTCCCTTTACCGAACATAGACATGTTGGTCGACAACTCGGCCGGTTATAAAATACTATCGTTCATGGATGCCTATTCAGGCTATAAGCAAATCCCAATGGCCGTGAGCGACAAGCATTGCACTGCCTTCATGACCAACTCAGGCAACTATTACTACAACGTAATGCCCTTTGGTCTTAAAAACGCAGGGGCAACATACCAACGTATGATGAACAGAGTGTTCCACAACCAAATCAGGGACATGCTCGAGGTTTACATGGACGACATGATCGTCAAATCCCGAGAAGACACCGACCATGCAGCCCACCTCAAAGTGGTCTTTGCCCAAGCAAGACAATGTAAGATGAGGTTCAACCCCGAGAAGTGCACGTTCGGGGTCAAGGCAGGGAAATTCCTCGGTTTTTACCTGACAGAACGAGGAATTGAAGCCAATCCTGCCAAGTGTCGAGCCTTCTCCGACCTCCCGACACCCACGTCAAAAAAGTCAATACAAGTAATGAACGACAGGCTTACCTCGCTGTCCTGCTTCTTCGCGAGATCCGCTCAACACGCCCTCCCCTTCTTCAAACTCCTTCGTAAAGAGGCAACCTTCGAATGGAACGAAGAATGTGAACAGGCGTTGCGCCACCTAAAACCAAGCCTATCCCAACCACCCGTACTGTCTCGACCAGTCGACGGAGAACCTTTATTATTATACCTGGTCGTCTCGAACGAAGCCATCAGCACGGCTCTCATCCGCGAGACTACTGACGGGTAGAAACCCGTTTATTTCACGAGCAAAGCCCTACAAGGGCCCGAGAGCATATACCAACAGATAGAAAATGTAGCTTTAGCCCTCGTCAATGCAGCGAGGAGACTCAGACACTATTTCCTGGCTCACACGATCATAGTACGAACCAACCAACCAGTAAAATAACTCTTAGGTCGACCTGACATGGCGGGTCGAATGTTGAAGTGGTCCTTGGAACTCTCCGAGTTCGACATTCAATACGAGAGCAGAAAAGCCCTAAATGCACAAGCCCTGGCCGACTTTGTCGCATAAATGACCGCTCACAACCTGCCCACAGGGAAAGAGCACAAGTGGACCATCTTCGTCGATGGAGCTTCCAGATCATCCGGAAGCGACGCGGGGATCCTCCTAGAAAATGAGGAGGGCGTAGTGATCGAGCACTCGTTAACCCTCTCCTTCCCAACTTCGAAAAACCAAGCCGAGTATGAGGCCCTGCTCACAGGACTGAGGCTAGCCGAGGACCTAGGAGCACGCGAAGTACAAATTTTCACGGACTCCCAACTCGTTGCTTCCCAAGTCCAAGGGAGTTACCAGGCTAAAAACGACAGCCTCATTGAATACCTAAACTTAGTCAGAGAACGCATGAGGAAGTTCGACCGATCAGAAATATTACACGTCCCGCGCGAGCAAAACACAAGGGCTGACATACTTTCGAAGATCGCAAGCACAAGAAAGAAGGGCAGGAACAAATCCGTCATACAAGAATCCATGTCGCGCCCGAGCATCGAAAGGACCTCGACCCTCATCGAGGTACATGCCATCGAAGACGCTTCGTGTTGGATGACCCAGGTGTACAATTTTCTGACAAAGGGCGAGCTCCCTTTGGACCGGACATAAGCGACCATAACGAAATGAAGAGCGTGCTCCTACGTGGTACTCGAGCATAAGCTGTACCGCAGGGGATTTTCCATTCCCCTCATGAAGTGCATCGACGGATCCATAATCCCCGAGGTTTTACGAGAAATACACGAAGGGATCAACGCCAAGCACATGGGCGGTAAGTCCCTGGCGAGGAAAGCTCTACGAGTTGGGTACTATTGGCCGACAATGCAGCAGGACACCAAAGATCATGTTAAGAAGTGCGACAAATGCCAGAAGCACGCCGACATGCATCTTGCCCCCCCTCACGAGCTGAGCATACTGTCATCCCCGTGGCCATTTTCCTGGTGGGGGATGGATATCCTCGGACCATTTGTACAAGGGACTCACCAAAACAAGTTCCTTATTGTGGTCGTGGATTACTTCACGAAATGGATAGAGGCCAAGGCCCTTGCGAAGATCACCTCGCACAACATCCTCCATTTCTACAAACGAAAAATCCTCGCCAGATTTGGAATCCCGAAAGCGTTGATCACAGACAACGGCACCCAATTCATCGACCACGTGTTCCGAAACTTCGTCACCAAACTAGGAACCAAATGTCATTTTACCTCGGTCGAGCACCCCCAAACCAACGGGCAAGCCGAGGCCGCCAACAGGGTCATCCTGCGAGAACTCAAATGTCGGCTCAACGAAGCAAAAAGAGGGTGGGTCGAGGAGCTGCACAGTGTCTTATGGGCTTATCGCACCATGCCCCATTCGAAGACGGGCAAAACCCCTTTTCGACTAACATACGGCACCGAGACCGTCATTCCCGTAGAGATCAGAGAACCCTCCAGGCGGACAGAAATGCCTCTCGATGAGGAAATGAACGACGAAGCACTTAGAGACGAACTCGACCTGGTCGAGGAAATTCGATCAGGGGAAGCCCTGCGCGAGGCCGCTCTAAAACAACGAGTAGCTCTGTGTCATGACGACAAGGTCATCAGATGCGAGTTCCGGATTGACAGCCTGGTATTGCAAAGAAACTAGAAAGACTCCCGCGAAGGGAAATTGGCCGCGAACTGGGAAGGACCCTATCGCGTCCATGGCACCACAGGCACCGGGGCATATTACCTCGAGCAGCTAAACAGAGAACCGTTACCACGACCCTGGAACGCTGCTAAGCTAAAACAGTACTATAGCTAAAGCCCTTAAACACTGAGGACTTTCGCCTTCGAACACCCACCTTTAGTCAACAGAGGGAAATGTCTCGACCATGTAGACAGGCCGAGGTACGGGCTCGATCTACACCCAAACGTCATAACGTCGTTCAACCAATGAGGTCGAACGACAATGCCCGACAGGGACACCTCGATCGAGCTCCACTGTTGAAGTACCCACATGGAAGAACACCCAGCTCGCGATGGGCAGTTCACACCGCGGGCGTACGGCCCTGATCTAGGTCATATGCTCGACATGCGGGCTCCACTCCGCACAACCGAAATATTTTGAAGTACGTCGAACCATAAAAGGGGTCGAAAGGATATCTCCGCTCGAGGACATAACTTAAACAAAATATTCATCACAAAAGTAACAGTCGAACATTAGCCTAGATACGAGCAAGTTAAGGCGAAATAAACATCCATCAAAAAAGTTTATGCACAAGACAAGTTAATAGTGAACCGACCAAGAAGGCCGACGATGTTCGGGGTTACAAGCCATGGCACAATGGCCAAAACAAATAAAAACCAATACGCGGACACGCACGCCCAAAAAAAAACTTGACGCTAAATGTCCCTAGGACTACCGGCATCTACCCCAGGAGACTCGGGAGGAGGCACGACCTGACCATCAATGATCTGAGACATGAACCCGAATCCATCGGTGTTCAAGCCCAGATTCAGGAAGGAGAGCTGGATGACCGCGGCCTCGAACCCATCGGCTAGGGCACCGACACAGTCTGACTTGAGGAGGTGGATACGTGCGACCAAATATGAATGGGTTCGCAAAGAGGTTGTCTCCTCCGACTCGTCATCAACAGGAAGCATAACAACTTTTAGCTCCTCGACTTCCTTGGACAAACGTTCGTTGTCCCTCTCCAACCGTTCCTTTTCCAATTGGAGGCAATCCCTCTCCTCAGCAACCTTCGCAAACTTCTCCTTCTCCACCGACAGCAGGTCGGCTTGCTCGCGAAACATTTCCTCGGAACACTCGAGGGCCGCCTTTAACTTACGAGATTTGGCAGCAAAAGCAGCTTTCTCTGATTCCAACTCCCTAACACGGTCCGAGGAGTCCGACCCTTCCTCAGCAAGAACCACGGCCATCTCAGCCATCTTCACCATCCCGACCATATTGGCGGAAAGGTGTTTCCTCCGGACTTCTTTGTCAAGCCGTTTAATAGTTTCGGCCTCGTTATCACTCACCATCAGAGGGAACCCCTCGAAGAAATCCTTCTCTGCAAAACAGGGCGGTAAGCCAAAGGCTCGCGCAGCTACGGACTCGTCGCCAATCTCCGACCTGTTCTCAACCCGACTTCTCTTCCTGGTAACCAGCTCGGTGGGTTGCTCAGCAGCAGGAGAGCCCGAGGACCCACTGGACACATATCCCCCCGAAATGGTTGGCGGGCCCATCCTTGTGGCCTACGGCGCCCTTACCAGCCTCTTGTTTATCTTCTTGTCTTGGGTTAGCTTCAATAACCTTTCTCGTCGTTCAGCCATATGACCTGCAAAGAGGAGAAAACCCGGGTTAGCTACAAGCGAGCAAAAATAATAAAATGGAATGAAACAATGAGAGTAGAAGCAAGAAACCTAGCAAATCTATAGCTTGTCCGTAAGACTGGCACTCAGCGAGTGCCTTGGTGTTGATGGGGCGTGCCTTAAATGTCGGGTACCCATCCTCATCAAGAATATCATCCCCTTCCCTCGTAACCCACCGGGAAGTGAAGAAGCTATAAACAAACTTGCAAAGGACGACATAGGCCTCCTCGTCCTCGGCGCTCATACTCCCTGCGGGTGTATGATAGTGCCCGGTGCCATGATCGTAATGACCCTAGCACCAATGGATTGGGAACTTGGAAATGTGCCAGACTGCGGAACTACCCTCAGCATCCATGAGGGGCTCCCCGTCCGCGTCGACCACCACAGTTTCCGATTCGAACAAGGAGTCCAGGGCAGTTTGGGTGACCGGTTGCAGCACATACCATTTATCCTTGAAGTCCCTTACCGAGTCCATATACATCCTGAACAGCCTCTTCGGCTGTTTTAGGGATACCCAGTTATGCCTTCCTCCTCGAGACTGACGTTGTAGGTGAAAAACCCTGAAGAAAAGGGGAATCGTCGCCCCAATTCTCAAGAAACTACACGTCAACTCGAATACCCGAAGGAAGGCGATCGCGTTGGGGTGAAGCTCCGAAGGGGCCAGATTCAGATGGATAAACACCCCGACCTGAAATTCACTAAAGGGTAGCTTAAGACCGAGATCCCTGAACACGATCTCGTACAGAGGGAATGCGTACTCAATAAACTCCAAGCAGATGCGGGCATCAATCGTCGGCCTCATTACTACAAAATTCTTTTGAAAACCTGGCTGACTACCGCCATGCTCGATGACAGTATAAGCACGCCGACTACACCGACAATACGCCGAAGCAATCCCCCGGGGCTCAGCGCCCACCCAGTCCAACGTAGGTGTTTACCCTGGTTATTGGTAAACAACCGCTGATCCTCCAAATGGTTACTTATTTGGTTACTCGCAGGATCGATCAGATTGATCCTAGGACATAGGTTGATTTTGAAGTTTTGATTAAATTGGATATTGGTTAAGTGACAATAAAATAAGAGGCTTTAAGTAAATTGCATGAAGAAAGGACTTGGTAAAGGAAATGAAGGCTTAAAGTAAAGGATTTCGACAGGAAAGTAAAGAAGAAAGCAAGTAAATTTCTGGAAAAGTAAATGACTTTGATTAATAAAGTTGGTGTTTCACACATACATTTCTCAACAATTCTTTCTCACACGCTGGGTACTCGAATCTATATGAGTGACTTTGTATAGAATTGTGAACACACACGAGAAACTGCGTGACTACTACTATTTATACTAAAAACATCCCAAGTAACCGTCGGGCAGTTATACTGCTTCGAGATGATTCCACTTGGCACGTTCTCAACGTTCGACGCTCCAGATCTTTGCACGTTGCACTTGGTAACCGCTGGAAACCGTTTTCCCTCCAAACACTTGAATTTCAAACCGTTCCACTCTGAACCATCGAACACCTTCGTCGAGAAGCATCTTCGACGAGAAACACCTTCGACATCGAAGGAAACCAACTTCTCCCTTGGAAGAAATCTTCTAAGTACCTTGCCATCTTTCGATGGACATTTCGACGGACCTAGCTGGTCGAAAACATCCTTCAGCTTTAATGGCTGATATCAATGAAACAAGGGTGTCGAATTTAGGAGCTAACAAATTGCCCCCAAAGAATGCCTTATTTCGACTCTGAAAGAAAAAGGCATTCTTTGAAACGCCATTCGACACCTGTCTTTTCATGCTTAGTCACAAATTAAATTGTGCACTTTTTGCTGTCTTCTACCAACCACTGACAATCCCAAGAAAAACCATCATTTATCCGTACCTAAGACGTCACCTCAGTACGGCGTGCAGTGCCAAACGTCATTTCAGAATTTGTCATTATGACAATTCCCAAAAACGAGGGCGCACGCTGCACCCCTCCATTTCTGCAGAACGGCTAAAACAACAGGGAGACGCCACGTGTCCCACTACTTCTGCAACATTAAATGGCATTTAATGTCCTCGGTTTTGGGGATTTTCCCCCACTACTATAAATAGCAGTAAGTACCCATTATGGGACTTTTTACGCTATCTAGCTTTCAGACTTCTCCATTTGCATACAAACTTGTTATCTTTGCAAAAACCCTTTTTCCTTCACTTCGTCTTCAAACTCACCGTTAACAATGGCATCCTCCAATGCTCCTAGCGCCACCGTACCATCTGGAAACGTCAAACCTAAGGTTTTCGTCACCGCTCCAGTAGTAACTTCCACGGGCCAACGAAGGGTCCCTGAACCCTTGGACATCGCTGTACGTGATGCCTACTCACACCACCTTATGATCCCGGTTGGATATTCCAACCAGATTTTTGCTATGTCTGGCCCCTTGTATCCAAGTATTGCTGAGGCCATGAAGATCAAGAGTTATTTTCCGGTAGTTGAGAGACTCAAACCGGTTGCATGCGCCAAGAAAGATGCAGAGGATAACGAAGACCATGCTAAAGAGAAAATCGACCTCCGTTTCTTCAACAAAGGTATTAGGGCTTTCAGGTCTGGCCCTAGCCTTACGCCTGATTACGTTGCTTGGCTGGAAAAAATGGAGAAACGCCAAGCTTCGACTTGGAAAGATATGGGAATTTTCGACCTGGTTATGCTGTCGAAGACAGGTCTGAACTATTCTCCGGAGATGTTGATAGCTTCTCTACTCTTCTGGGACTACTCCCACTTCACTTTCCATCTTCCCTGTGGGATGCTGACTCCTACACTCTTTGATGTGGCCGCTATCACTGGCCTTCGACCCACCGGGGACTACTTCGACCCGGAGGAGATGTCGGAGGATCAAATTGGATTCTCTGCCACCAAACCAACCTATACCACCTTCATCAATCACTACCACGACAGGTCGACAGATGCTGTGTCGGATGTCGAACACATTGCGTTTCTAGCCTTATGGCTGACACGCTTTGTATTCTGCTCGAAGTCCTTACAGGTGACCAAGAAGATGGTCACTCTCGCCACTCAACTCCATCATGGCCAAAATATCTGTTTGGCAGAATTGATTTTGGCTAGCCTGTATGATTCGATTAGTAATGGGGCGACTCTTCTGAAGATTATCGAGAACAGGGCCAGCTTGCTGCTTGCTGGACCTTTTTGGCTGCTCCAACTGTGGCTCAATGCCACCTTCGAATCTTTCTTGCCTAAGAAGGTTCAAATAAATGAGCAGGCTCCAGAGATAGCGAATAGACGTGTCGAAGGAACCAGACTGGCTCTGTTGACTCCGATGGAAGATGGACTGGAGCTTTAGCAAACTTTCACAAACTTCGTTCTGATGTTTGCTCGAAGGAAAGAGTTTGCTTCGACTATGGCTCCGTTCGCTCGACGGAAGGTAGGCCCAGCATGGTTCACAAGGCCACATCCTAGGACGTCGAGTGGTCCTCAAGTTGACGAACATACAGCAATGTGGGAGGCGTTCCTCACACCAAGGATCATGCCTCTTCGATTTAGGAGCTCTAAGACTCACCTGAGTCTGATTGCATATCAACCAAACCTGGTGTCTCGCCAGTTTGGTATTATTCAAACCCTACCTTCTCCAATTTTTCCAAGAGAGAAGTCTATGTTGTATTTCTGCAATGACTACACCGAAGAAGCTGCCACTAAACATATCGGAAGATATGCTGGTCGAACAGTTCTCTCGTTGTTTGACTACCAGCTCAACTTTCTTTGCTCACCATCCTTCGAGGAGTGGTGGAAAAGTTATTACGCTGAGGAGTTTTTCGACGAGAAGGACTTCGTGGATGAGCTTCAGAAATCTTTTGTCCTTGTCTTGGACAAAATAAAGAAATGTAAGTTCGTCCTTTCATATTACTTTGTCTTTCTCTTTCGACTGCTAGCCTGTTAACTATTTTATTTGCTTTCAGTTGTTCGAAAGCCTGCAGCCAAGAAGGCTGCAGAAGGCCAACAAGGAGGAGGCCCCTCAACAAAACCTCCACCGCCGGTGAAGACTGTAGCGCCGGCGAAGACCACAACAAACCAACAGGGGGAAGGCCCTTCGAAAAAGCCTTCTGTATCGGTAACCAGACTTTCATTATTTTCTTCTGGCTTTCAATTTTTTGACTTTCGATGCAATTGCTAAATCAAATTCCCATTGGTTTTTTAGGCACCTTCGCCCAAGAAACGGCCAGCACTGGTGGTCGAATCTGGGAGCGACGAAGAAGATGATTCTCCCCCTGCTCCTCTAAAAAGGTGAAAGCTGACGAAGGACGCTCCTGCTCCTGCTCCTGAGGGTCGAACAATTAGAATAAAGGTTGCTGGGAGAAAGCCCAGGCCACCTCCAGTGATCATTGAGGAGCCAACGGAGGAGGAATTAAACGTTCTTCTCAATAAGCCTGTCGAAAGCGACAATTCCAGCCCTGGGGCTGAAGCTAATTTACAGGTAATCTCTCAGACCTCTTTGTAACTTAGGTGTAGATACATGCATTCGATTATGTCTCTTTCGATTTCTGAAGATTCTTCTTCTTTTCTTTTCAGGACACCACTGAAAGCTCACCGCCAAGGACTTCTGAAACATTGGAGTCTGCTGAACTCAGCAGGCCACAAGAAAAAGGCTTGGAGAATGACGAAGCCCATACTGAAATAAATGAGGCCAATGCTGAGACGGCAGAAAAACCAGCAGAAGATCCTCAAACAGAAGAGCCACAGCCAAAAGAGATTCAGGTGGTGGATCTGTCGGAAGAGAATTGTGACGAAGGGGGCCACGGCAATGCTGGCGAAGGGGATCAAGATGTCGCTGGCGAAGAAAACCAAGGTGACGCCGGCGAAAGACAACAAGATGACGCTGGCGCTGCCACAGTCCAAGTCGAAGGGAATCCAGTCGAGGCAACTGTCACTCCACAGCCTCAAACCCAAGACAATGCTGTTGCAAGGGCTGTTACCTCAACAAAGCACAGGTCGAAAGAGGACTTAGAACTCTTGAAGCAAACTGACCCTGTTAGCTATCTCAACGCCATCATCGAGAGCAAGAGTTCGTCTGATGCTAGTCAGGAGGTTCCTACCCTGTCAGGGAAGTCCACTGAAACTTCTCCTCTCGATGAAGCTTTGGCGAAGGTTAAGGCTCAGTTTTTCAAGAAGGACTTGATGAAAGCTTTGGAGGGGGACCCTACTGCTCCATCATACTTGAGGGATGTTTTGAATGTTGTCGACTTGTTAGCTGTAGCTCCAGAAGTTTCAGGCTTGATCATGGAGTTACACTCCATTATTGATCAAGTCTCAGCAGATTATAGGCGACAAAGGGGCTTTAATAGTCAGCTTGAGGTGTTATATGGCAAAAGCTCTTCTGCATGGACTGCTGTTTCGGAGACAACTTCTCGAATTGCGGAGTTTTCGAAGAAAAAAGCATCTACACAGGAAGAAGTTGATGCTATCGATCGAGAGAATGCTTCCTTCAGGGCACAAATCGAAGAAATAGAGGCTAAGATAAATTCCAACACTAAGCGCAAGGAGGAACTTCTCTCGACCGTCCCAGACACCGAAAGTCAAACTGAAATCAAACAAGGCCTAGAATTTGCTGAGAAAGCCCAAGGCTTCGACGATCAGATTGCCAAACTTGTGCAGGCGAATGCCTGGTGCAAGAAAAGATTGGAGCTGCAGCAAATCAAATACCTTCGACTCAAGGACTCCATTCCCTTTTGATTAATTATTCTTCTTAACCATATTTTGTAATCTGTATTCGACAACATTGCCATCTTGGCTAAAATTATAAAAATTTTCCATTTTGGCTTTATTTTTATGGTTAATTTAGTCTTGTTATTTTATTTTTATCTCTTGGAGTGTAGGTTTGTATTTTTTCAAATATTTACCATTTACTCTCAAGAGCCTTTTATCTTCACCTAGTTCTTCGACTTCATAGGCTCCACCAGAAAAAGTCTGGATAACTCTGAATGGTCCTTCCCATTTGGGTGACCATTTTCCCATGCTTCGATCCCTTCGATCCATGGGAAGAATCACCTTCCAAACTAACTCTTCAGGCGAAAATACCTTAGGTTTCACCTTTTTATTATAAGAGTCTTCTACTCTTTTCTTCTGAAGCCTGAGTAGGTCAAGAGCGCGCAATCTTTCTTCGTCTAAATCCACTAGTTCGTCTAACATCATATTCCAATAAATTTCAGAGGGAATATCATAATGTCTCTGAACCCTTGCAGACTGAAGACAAATTTCTGCTGGCAACACTGCATCATGGCCAAAAGTTAGCCTATATGGTGTTGTACCTGTGGCTTCTTTTGGAGACGTTCGACAAGCCCACAAAATCTGGTCTAACGTTTTATGCCAGTTTTTTGGTTTTTTCCCAACATGCTTTTTTATCAAGCCAATCACTACTTTGTTTGCCGCTTCGACTTGACCATTTGCCTGTGCATAATAAGGCGTTGATGTCAGGAGTTTGAAACCTGTTTCCTGAGCAAATTCCTGCATCTTTCGACCAGTGAAAACTGATCCTTGATCAGTTGTTATAGTCTCAGGGATTCCATACCTAAAGATAATGTTCTTTTGAATAAATTCAATGACATTTTCTTGGTCTACATTGACTAAAGGGATAGCTTCGATCCACTTAGTAAAATAATCAATGCCTACCAGTATGTATTTCTGACTCTTTGATGATGCTGGTCGAATCTCTCCAATGAGGTCCAACGCCCATCCTCTAAAGGGCCAAGGTTTCACTATCGAGTGAAGTTCGCTTGCTGGTACATGTTGGATGCCTGTATGGACCTGACATTCTTGGAAACCTTTGGCGAACTCAACACAATCTTTCAGCATAGTGGGCCAGTATAGTCCTTGTCGAAACAACAACCATTTCATCTTATGGCCTGCTTGGTGAGCCCCACATGCTCTAGCATGCGTAGTCGAAAGGGCTATGTATGCTTCAGTTTCACTTAAGCATTTTAGCAATACCCCTTCAGGCGTCTTCTTGAATAACTCATTACCCATGAGTACATAACTCAACGCCCTGTACTTTGTTTTTCGTTCTGTCGAAGCTCCTGGATTTTGAAGATAATCCACAATGGGTTTCCTCCAATCTTGTTCTGACAAATTATCTATGAACGAAATTTCGAAGTTACTTTGATCAGCATATCCTAGTATCGTCGATTCCAAGTCTGTTGGTGATAGACAAGTTGCTTTTATCTTTTCTCGAACTTCGATTGCTCTTTGTAATCTCGTTTTTGAAATCTTATACCCAAATGCAATTTGTGCCAAGTCGTTGGCTATTTGATTTTCCACTCTGGGAATGTGTCGAATATTGACCATTTCAAATTTTTTCAACAAACGATTTGCTATCACAAAGTACATAATGAGATTTTCTCTTATGCATTTATATTCCTTTGTGACTTGCTTAATGACTAACTCTGAGTCTCCTATTATTTCGACTCGAGTTGCCCCCAATTCCAACAATATCTCAAGGCCAGTAATTAGAGCTTCATACTCAGCCTCATTGTTCGAAAAAGAACCTGATATCTTGTACTTGAATGTTGTTGGAATTTTTTCTGGAGAAATGATCAAGACTCCTACCCTTGTTCCATCTTTATGGCTGGAACCATCGAAGTAGAATTTCCAAGGCTCTATCTCCACATAATTAATATCCTCAATTTGAATTGAGTGGTCGACTATAAAGTATGCAACCACTTGTCCTTTCACTGCCTTAAGAGGCATAAAGGTCAAGGAGTATTTAGTTAATGCTAATGCCCACTTGCCAATTCGACTGTGCAAGATAGGTTTCGACAACATATACTTGAAAACATCAAAATGAGACAAAACATACACATCAACTGGTTTTATATATTGCTTGAGTTTTGTACAAGAGAAATACAGACATAGACACAATTTTTCAACTTCACTATATCTAGTTTCTGCATCGTTCAAAACTCTACTAAGATAGTAAATGGGTCTTTCGACTCCATTCTCATCTTCTTGGGCTAACATGCTTCCCAAAGTTTTGTCGGATGCAGCTATGTACAATCTCATACTCCTATTGCTACAAGGAGGCACCAAAATAGGTGGCTTAGTGAGGTACCCTTTGATTTTGTCGAAGGCTTCTTGTTTCTCTTGCCCCCATTCGAACCCCTCTTTATTCAGTCGAAGTAACGGTGAAAAGGCCTGAGCTTTCCCACTTAGGTTAGATATAAATCTCCTCAAGAAATTTATCTTGCCTAACAGAGATTGCAGTTCCTTCTTATTTGATGGCGCTTTCGCTTCCAGAATTGCCTTCGTCTTGTTCTGGTTGATTTTGATTCCTTTCTTGTGGACAACGAAGCCCAAGAAATCTCCAGCTTTCACACAGAACGCACACTTCAAAGGGTTCATCTTCAGACCATGTTCTCTCATTCTTTCGAATGATTGTCGAAGGTGGTCAATATGATTCTTCCTGGAAACAGATTTTATAACAATGTCATCAATATATACTTGCATAAAAGTGTTAATAAAATCATGGAAGATAGTATTCATTGCTCGCTGGTATGTTGCCCCAGCGTTCTTTAGGCCAAGAGGCATCACTACCCATTCGTAAGTGCCTAGGGCCCCAGGGCATCGAAAAGCTGTTTTCGACACATCCTCTTCAGCAATAAATATTTGATTATATCCTGAATAACCATCGAGCATACTCAGGTATTCATAGCCAGCGGCAGAATCGACTAGCATCTCCGCCACAGGCATAGGATATTCATCTTTGGGTGTAGCAGCATTCAAATCTCTGAAATCTATGCACACCCTTAATGTACCATTTTTCTTAATTACTGGCAGAATGTTTGCAATCCATTCGACATACCTTGTAACGCGTATGAATTTGCATTTCAGCAGTCTTTCGACTTCCGTTTTGATCTTCGACAGTATTTCTGGAGCGAAGCGTCTTGGATTTTGCTTGATTGGCTTCTTCCCAGGTTTGATTGGCAACTGAAGTTCTACCAATCCTCTGTCGAGACCAGGCATTTCGTCGTAATCCCATGCAAAACAGTCCTTTAACTCTTTCAACAATTGGATTACTTCCAACCTAAGTTCTGGGTCAATTTTGGCACTGATGTAAGTTGGCCTTTTCTCTGACCCTTCGCCTAAGTTGATTTCTTCTAAAGGATCTTGCGCTAACATTTTAATGTTGTTCGCCAAGGGGTCCTTTTCGAAGCCCAAAGGCTCATCGTCATAGATGGCGTCGAGCCTCTGTTCCTGCATTTCTTCTTGCATGATATCAGGGGGTTCTGGATCGAAATCCTTTCCTGGACCTGCAGCAGATAACTGTTGATCATTGGCCTGTGTGGCCATGTACTTCACTTCGGCTTCGAGAGCCGTTATCATCTTAGTTTCGGCTACATAAGCCGAGATTCGCTTCAAAGATTGTGACTCAGTCATTATCACTGAATTCACTTCCCCAACCAGTTGGTTGGATATCAGTTAACCCACTGAAGTCTATGTGGGACAAGTCTTCTCTGTCCCATTGGAAACCATGCTCAGGATGCAGGTATAGGGAACAAAAAGTGTTTGGCGCTGGCGCCATGTCGAAGTCAGGTGTTGGACATGGCCCTATGTGAGCCAAGTTCTTGTCGAAATCTGCCAACCCCAGGTGATTCACTTCGCCCAGGTAGTAGCTTTGATCTGCCTCTATGTTTTCGACCATCCCATCTGGACGCCATAGGAGCAGCCTCTGATGCATTGATGATGGCACAACTCCAACACCATGAATCCATTCACGGCCCAACAAAAGATTGTAGTTAGGTTTGGCCGATATGACCATAAACATTGTTGGTCGAAGGATAGACCCTACTTTGATATCTAATTGGATCACTCCCATAGTGGTCCCTATGCCGCCCTCATAGTTAGACAAGACCATATTGTGAGGCTTAATGTCCTCATCCCTTTTGCCAATTTTCCTTAGCATAGAGTGAGGAATAATGTTGATGGTTGCCCCACAATCCACCAATATTTTGTTCACAGTAGTTTCTTCGAGTTTAGCCCTTATAAATAAAGGCTTGAGGTGATTTTTCATCGCCTCTGTGGGTGGTTCGAAGAATCCATTTTGTTCCTCAGTGGTGCCATTGTCCATGACAAAATAGCACACTGGCCTGTGTTTGGCCATTTCTTGCTCCACTTCCCAGTCACTTGCTTCGACCTCCACTTGTCGGTTGAATTCTCTGGGCAGCACTGAGACTATATTCACCATTATGTTCAAAGTATCATCAGACTCAGAACCGTCTTCGTCCTCGACTTCACCTTGGTTAGGCCAAACTAGCCTGTTGGTTACTGGCTCTCTTTCTAGAGGTTTCCTTTGCTTCCTTTGAGGAACATTCGAACTGGTTTCTGCCTTTGGTTCGTTGGCAGCCTCCCTTTCAGCTTTTCGTCTCCTTTGGTATCTCCTCCATTGAGATCGAGACATGGGATTTTTCCCTTTGTAGTTGCTTGACACTTGTGCAACTTTAGGTGCAGCAACTTGAGGCTCTTTCTTTTGAGTCAAAGAGGAACCCCTTGGCACGTCGAAAGAGTGCCATCTCTCCTCACTTAGCCTTTTTCGACCAGAGGTTTTGTACCAGGTATCTACTGGCACATTTGTTGGAGGCCTGAAAGTCAAAGGCCTCTTTTCTTGGTTTGAACCCTTTTGGGAGGCTCTTCTGGGGTCATGTCGAAGATCAACATTTTCCCTTCTCTTATTTGCTGCTCTTACGCCTTGAATGTGTTCAGCATCTTTTTTATCAAAGATCGAACTGCATCTTGGACACAGCATCACCTCTGATTTCTTTTTCTGGCATCTTTGTAGAAAATCTGCCAGATTTTCATTTTCCCGAGGGAAAGCAGTCTTATTATCTTGTTCTTGCCTCATGGCCTCTTCTGATGCCTTTGGGTCAGAGAGTTCGACCATGTTGATATTCATTGTATTTTTGTTGGCAAGGGTCAGCTGCTTCATTTGGGTCTCCAAATTCTCCGTCTGGCCTTGAACTGTGGCCAAGTGAGAACTGGGTTTTGGTCCAGTTTTTTGTGCTTCAACGGTCTCCAGCTTTGGGCTTTCGACCGCTTTCTGAACTGCTTCTATTGTCTTTCTGGATAAATTTCCAGAAAAACTGCCAAAGATTGGCATGTTGATATGGTCCTTTGAGACTTCGACCATTGTGATTCCTGGCTTCTTCGACTGGTTCCTGGTTGCCTCTATCACGTTCACCTCAGAAGGCTCAACATAGTGGGCTTCAGCTTGCAACGGATTTGAGTCGACAGCCATGGGGGTCTTGTCAGCAAACTTCAACCTCCCTTCTTCGATAGCGTCTTGCACAAGATTCCTGAAAAGAAAACATTGAGAAGTTTTATGGCCCAAAAAATTATGATATTTGCAAAAACCTCTCTTCTTTCTTTGATCAAGAGGAGGCACTTTTACCCCTGGGGGTACTATCATTTGGCCATCTTTTACAAGCAAGTCAAAGATCTCATCACATTTTGTGATGTCAAAACTATAAGTCTTTTTGGGGAACCTATCGTTGGTCCTTTCTGGACCAATGGGATTTTTTCCACTTGAGGGGACTAACAGTTTACAAGAGTATGGTGGCCCTTGTTTTAGTTCCGCTAAATCGACTTCTCCTTCTTCGACAGTTATAGTATCGTCTAAGGATTCTGGATCTTCGTCATCCATATCAACATATGCTATCCTCTCTCTCTTGTGAGTTTTCGTTGCCTTTGCTTTTTCACCTTTGAGGCGTTCTACCTGTCGAACTCTATCGGCCAGTTGGGCCATGTCTCTCAGGTATTGGGTGTCTAGCTTCTTCCTAATGGAATAATCTAAACCGCCTGCGGCTATTTCGACCAACTCATGTTCTGGCACTTGTGTAAAACATCTCGCCTTGAGCAACCTAAACCTATTTAGATATTCGTCTATAGGTTCAGTGAAATGTCTCTTTACACTGGCCAATTCCTTCAGGCTTATCTTGGTCTGCCCCATATAGAATTGTTCATGGAACAATCTTTCCAACTGGGTCCAATGATGGATCGAATTGGGGGGGAGAGTTGTAAACCAAGTAAAAGCGTTCTTTGTTAAAGAACTTGGGAAGTACTTGATCCTCAGGTTTTCGTTATTCGAAATGTCACCTGCTTCGATCAAGTATCTTGCCACATGCTCGACAGTAGATTCTGTCGTGTCCCCAGAGAACTTAGTGAATTTGGGGACTTTACATCTAGGAGGTAAGTCCGTTTGTAACACGTATTCTGACAATGGGGATGTAAAGTTGGGCCTTCGAAAGCCCATATTCATCCCATTTTGAGTCATGATCCTTTCGATCATGGTTGCCAGATTATTTTCCAAACCCATGTTTTGGTATTGGACATGCTGAACTACTTCGTCAGCATTTTGGTTTCTGTTAACTAACCTTACCTCTGGAGTTATTACCCTAGGTTCCTCGACAGGTTGCTCCAATCGTGCCCTAAGGTTTTCTTCGACAGGCTGCTGAGCCTGATTGATGGTGGTTTCTTCCTCTAAGAATATCCCCTGGTTTCCCCTTATTTGAGCCCTTTGGGGCTGTCGAATAGGTTGGGGTACTCCAAAGAAATCAACCAAACGCGTCATTTGCGCCGTCACTTGCTGATTCGATTGAGTAGTGTTTTGTATTAGAGGGTTTAGCACTGTACTCAAAGTTTGTGCCAACATTTGCACCATATCATGGTTGCTTTCGTCCATTTGTTGCCTCAAGACTGCTGTCGAGGCATTTGTAAGGCCATGGGCTACTTGGGACGTTCCTCCTAAGAGTTGGGTCCTATTTCTATTCGCCATGCCTACTCCAGAACCTTGGAGTGGCAAAGAAGCACTCACTAAAGGGTCTGAAAAAGTGGACGCAGCATTCGTCAGGCTAGCCAAGTCAGAAGTTGGCATGCCATAGAGTGGTATAAATCCTGGGGGAACAAAAGGCCTTGTGCCTAAATTTCCCCTTGGTGGGGGAGTTCCCAAAGGCGCTCTGGGGCCTGTGAACGGAGGTAATGGCCCCGTTGCTGTGACCGTTACTGCTGGTGTCGAACCAACAGTTGTCGCTTCACTTACGGCCGTGCTAACCGTCGCTCCCACATTCGTTTGTGGGATTTCGTTATTGTTTGGCGGATTCGCCATCTCTTCCCTTCTTCTGGCAGTATTGTTATCGTTAGTGTATATTCTACCACTTCTCAATAACATACAACGCTCCTCGAAAAGATGAGATTATTTTCAACAATCAACATACAGTCCCACCGGGTGTGCCAATTTGTTTACCCTGGTTATTGGTAAACAACCGCTGATCCTCTAAATGGTTACTTATTTGGTTACTCGCAGGATCGATCAGATTGATCCTAGGACATAGGTTGATTTTGAAGTTTTGATTAAATTGGATATTGGTTAAGTGACAATAAAATAAGAGGCTTTAAGTAAATTGCATGAAGAAAGGACTTGGTAAAGGAAATGAAGGCTTAAAGTAAAGGATTTCGACAGGAAATTAAAGAAGAAAGAAAGTAAATTTCTGGAAAAGTAAATGACTTTGATTAATAAAGTTGGTGTTTCACACATACATTTCTCAACAATTCTTTCTCACACGCTGGGTACTCGAATCTATATGAGTGACTTTGTATAGAATTGTGAACACACACGAGAAACTGCGTGACTACTACTATTTATACTAAAAACATCCCAAGTAACCGTCGGGCAGTTATACTGCTTCGAGATGATTCCACTTGGCACGTTCTCAACGTTCGACGCTCCAGATCTTTGCACGTTGCACTTGGTAACCGCTGGAAACCGTTTTCCCTCCAAACACTTGAATTTCAAACCGTTCCACTCTGAACCATCGAACACCTTCGTCGAGAAGCATCTTCGACGAGAAACACCTTCGACGTCGAAGGCAACCAACTTCTCCCTTGGAAGAAATCTTCTAAGTACCTTGCCATCTTTCGATGGACATTTCGACGGACCTAGCTGGTCGAAAACATCCTTCAGCTTTAATGGCTGATATCAATGAAACAAGGGTGTCGAATTTAGGAGCTAACATTAGGGTTATCAATGGTGTCAACTAATGTGACGTTCTCTTCCGTACTTGTTTCCTCGGCGTCATTTTGCCTCAAAGATTCCGGATTATCAGCCATTTACCTGCAAAGCACAGGAAATCGATGAAATTGAGAGCAAATCTGGATGCTCGCCACAGAGGCGACAAGAAGTACACAACAAGCCGAACACGGACACCCCAGCTCCGACCACGCATCGGGGACAGCACGGGTGTAGCAAGAGTGCCCCGGGCAAATCATGAATCACTCGAGCAAGGTCCTGACTTCGCCTACCCGACACTAGGATACCTCGAGGAGACTACCCTACATACTTCCTAAAAAGATGAACATCCCGACCAAACGCATGAAGATCACGAGCAGTATCATAAGTTGTACGCCCAAAACTATGAATCTCACGGGCAATATCAATAATTATGTGCCTAAACTACGAATACCACGGGCAATCTCATAAAGTAGGCCCCTAAACTATGAGCATCGCGGGCACAATCATGAATCTACCGGGCACTACTTCTAAATATGGGTTTCTAGCATCAAAAACAGCATCAAAACTACCTACAACGAAGAAAAACAGGAGGAAGGGACACTTACTTGGAGGAAGAGAGGTACGAATGACAGCGGTGGAAGTAATCAACGGCGAATGGTGCGGTGATCTCACAGTGTTACGGGAAACGACGGCAGCGGAATCAGAGAAAGAGGGAGGAGTGTTAAGAGGAAAAACAAATTATGGGCCCAAGGGTCCTATTTATAAGGATGACGTGGAATTTGAAATGTCACACCGGGGAGACACAAACTTCTCCCGTCCTCGACACCTACTCCTCTAGGCAATGATGACCCTAGTTGCTAGGGTGGCGTTACAATTCCCAAGGACTGCACCACCTACCAGACGGACGCAGCCCATGTATCCCCGCGAGTAATACCTCGAGCATGCTTCGGAAGACAAAGCCTTGGTTCGCGCATCAGGTCCCCGCGGTAAAAACAAGCTGAGGTCAAGTCATAACTCCTGCGCCAGGAGCAACGACTTGGGGGGCTCCTGTTCTGGACTGGGCCCGCCTTGGCCCAAAGTGTAGTTAAAAGCCCAGCTCCAAGCAGCTCCTCGGGGAATTCTCACGAACGGACCATCACCGAACATGCCCGACCACAAACCACAACTGCTATGCCCGCCACTGCCCGCGACGAGCAGCATCCCCGACCAAGGGAACTCCAGCTCGAGTCCAGCTAGAGCACCCTCCCCGTAGGGCAGATTCTGTCCATTCTAACCGTTATGGAATCATCAAAGCTCCGGAAAGACCGCGTCTTCGTCCTTCCTCATTCTTCACAGAGCACCACCAGGAAGGGGACTACGTGTGGGTCCCCACTACACACGTAGAACCTGGCAGTCCCTTTATTGGGCCAGTTCTGGTCAGCCCAATGAGGGGACCTTGGCCCAGCGCTGGAGGCTATAAATACCCTTTGTTCCAAGAGGGTCAGGTATTCATCTATGACACGCTTATACACTTTTTTCCTGCCCATTCTGTCTCTCATTTTAGCATTGGAGTGTCTTGCAGGTACCCCCCCCCCCCCCTATTTCTCTCAAAATCAGTTCGAGCCAGCTGTGACAGTCCAAGTCTGATCCGGTAAGATCAGATATCTATAGGGATGAATATTATGATATTTATGTTTATCGCTTTGGATAAATATTATATTCATATCTGCCGTATATTCGTGTGAATATCCCCTAAATGGATAATTTATGAATTTTTAGATATTCGCGGATATTCACAGATATTCATGGATAATATTTTTTTCTAATTTAAAAAAAATATATATTCAACTTCTTTTAAAGACACAATAAGTTATTATCACATAACATACATATAAATATCTCTTTAACAAAAAAAAATTATCACATTAATTTTCTTCATTTTCACCAAAATATAATATCCATACATTTTATTTTAAAAAATGAAAGATAATGTGATTGTGAGTTATGATGAAACAACGAACAATAAAGGAGTAGAAAGGAAGGCATCGGATGGACAGAGAAAGTGGTTGGTTGGAAAGTGGAATTGTTGACGTGAGGTATGGAGTAAAGAAAAAAGTTACATATGTAATAACCAATATGATTTGTATGGAATGTTAAAGATTTTCTTCAAAGAAAACTTAAAAAAAAAACTAGTTTTTTAGAAGATGAGAAAACATAGTTGTTGTACCCCAAAATTTTCCCTCTCATTTTATCAAGATTTCCCCTTACAAGACTCTTTGGACTCCAGACAAGATTAGGGTTTGCTCTGCTCAAGACATCTCCTTGCACTGTTGACCTGAATTAGGGTTTGAGTTTGCGCAAGGATTTTTGGACTTCCAATGCTCAAAGTTACTTTCATACTTCATGTTGGACTTATAAGATTTCCCATACCAAGTTTCAAGCCTTGAATCAAATTTTTGCCTAGTCAATTGGACAGTTGACCTAGAAATCAGTTGTATTGGGGAAAAAGTCAACTGTGGCCAATTTACAGTCAAACCTCATAATTTTTGATCCACCTCAACATTATAGGCTCATATGAACCATTAGATCAAGTTTGGACCACAACTCATCAAGAAATTTGATCAGATCTTCAAAAGGGCAAAATGGTCATTTTTAGGGTTTTGACTGCAAAAGGGCAATTTCTGATTTTTAACCTAGCCAATGGAAAATTGGGTTAAATCATGGATTCAAGGACTCAATGGCATCATCTTGACCTAATCAAAAGGTTCAAAAGTTCTCAAAAGCATTGGATTGACAAATGAATTTTCCAGTCAACTGATCAAAAATCAACTATACACTGAAAAGTCAAACTTTGACTTTTTGGTCAAAATCAAGTGCCAAGGGTAATTTTTAATCAAGATGTGTTAAAACATGAAAGTTGTTCACCAAGAAACCTAATTTTGAAAATTAGGGTTTAAAATGGAAATTTTTCATAACTTAGAAATTTTCTAAGTTATGAAAATTTCTTATTTTTCCCCAACTTTTCCCAACTTTTTCACCATGATGCAATTGGATTCAAAGAAAACTTCCAATATGAAAGTTGTAGTCCTACACAAAATCTACAACTTTTATTCACAAAGTTTTCCCAAAATATGCTTGGGTCTCAAGTTATGATTTTATGAACAAGGGTCCATGAAACTTTTAACTTAGTGAAATTTTGCCCTAGTTTAGGCAGGATTTTGACCTATCTTCATGGCAATTTTTCAAATAGTTCCAATTGGAATCTCAAAATTAATTTCAAAGGTGGATTGTAGAGCATGTTACAACCTTTCCAAAATGTCTAAGAACTCTTCAAAATCATTTATGGCTAGGGAGAATCGTAGAAAAGAAAATGGTTATTTATCACTTTTGTCCATGGCATTTTTCATGTTGATATAAGTTGCAAATTCTGTCCAACATGCTTGTACTTGGTTTACAGGTCCTTAAACCATTCCACACTCAAAAATTGAATGCAAACACAATGTATTAAGGCTTTGTTCTGAGCTTTAGAAGATTATACAAAGGATTAATCTATTTTTGGCAAAAAGGCAACAATGCCATTTACATAAAGCACAACTTTTGCAATTTTGTTTGTCTTGAGCATTGGACTTAATCTTTTGCAGCAAACCACATCCACAAATATCTGGAAAAGTACACCAACTATGTACATGCTTGGAGCTAGCCTGTACAGGCCTGGCCTTTGTCACTTCCCACTTTTACTTCACAAACAAGTCAACTTGCAAAATCACCACAACTTTGCAATCTGATATAACCAAGCTTGGTAAACATTTCAAACAAGTTTAACATAATACACTAAGCCAGAAACACGAGCCTTAAGCCTCTCAAACACCCTCAAACACCAAAACCCAAGTTCTTGCAAAAAACAGGGCAAGTTCTGCAGTTTCACTTCCATCTTCACATTGCCTCGTGCGTTTTGCTTGCAACCAATTCCAACACACTCCATACAACATACCTAAACTATCCCAATCATTCCCAAGCCACTATGACTCCATTTACACACTTCACCATTTTTGCTTTGAAGCTTTGCAGGTTGAGTTCTATAGAGACATCCAGGCCATTTCAAAGCAAACTAAGCATTGGGAAAGCTCAAAGGAACTTCAAGCAAGCTCACAAGTATCTCAGGCCTCACTCACAACCCCTACATTGCCATACTCGAGCTTGACTGAAACAGGTATTTCTCAAACTTCTATCTCCTTATTTAGGAATTATTAGGCTTAGGTTTGTGAATAAAAATGTAGTCCTCATTGCCCTTGAACTGTACATATGCATATAATTCATTTATGTTAACTAAGCTAGGAGTATTTGATAGTTGAACTTTCTAAAAAAACTAGGTCAAGATTTGGGGCCAGAGAAATTCTCTCTGGTCTTTGAGAGTTAGATTTAGTTTTTTACATGGTTAGAATCGTGTGATCAAGAGTTATAACTTTCATGTTGCAAGTTTTTGTTTTTAAGCACAAATGCAGGAGATAGAGATTTGAACTATGGCGCGCGTGTTTCAGTCTCAAGGACATGGATGAAGCAAGACTTTGGGCTGGGCCTGGCTGTTCCTTGCTATTTGCACCCCTTAGCTTGTTGTTTACACCCCCTTGGCCCATTTTCATTATTTTGCATATTTTTGTATTTCTTTTTTATTTTCTGACTTTTATTTATTTTTCTAAACATTAAAAATTACCAAAAATATTTTCTTAAATTTTCACATTTTATGTTATTATTTTTATTATTTTTTGGACATAGAAATAGTTTATTAAATAATATACTTCTATTTTCTTAAAATAAAAACTTGTAAATATTATAAAAAAATTATATATTATATATTTTTATTATTTATACACTTAAATAATATTTTTTCTCACACATTTAATTTTTTAACACTCTTGTATATATTTTTATTTTATTTTCTTGTACATAAATAAATAATATAATATATATATATATATATATATATATATATATATATATATATATATATATATATATATATATATATATATATATATATATATATATATATATATATATATATATATATATATATATATATATATATATATATATATATATATATATATATATATATATATATATATATATATATATATATATATATATATATATATATATATATATATATATATATATATATATATATATATATATATATATATATATATATATATATATATATATATATATATATATATATATATATATATATATATATATTTCTTAAAACAAAATTAGGGTTTCTTCACCCTTTCCAAAAATAATCATATTATATTCCTCTTTTTTGAGACATTAAATAATTTATTTTACATACATAAAATAAATACAAAAAACATTTTTGCATATTTATGTTTAATTGCACATTTAAATATTTGTCAATTTATCATTTGTACAATGAGTTCAATTTGGTTGTAATAGTTGATTTAGGGTTTTATTTTCTTGCAAATACCCCCCTATTCAAACTTGTATCCCCCTCCCCATATCATATTGTAATAGTTGTAGATTTACTTTTATGCACTTTATTGCTTTCAAATATGCATGATAGAAAGATTAGGGTTTGTATGATAACCAAAAATCAAAACAAATAGCTTGACTAATACAAGACAAAAAAGCATGGAAAATGACAACACAATGCACACAAGCACCCCTAGGGTTTCATCCACTTGTTGCCTTAAAAATGGCCATGGTATGCATGCTAGGTGTCTTGGAAAAACAAAAACAAAACAAAATATCATAGTCCCTCGATGACGCTATCTTGGTTGCCTATACAAAATAATCTAGTCCCTCAAAAAACTTGCTAAAGATACTTAGCACCATTGCTATTATGGTCATGCGATGACCTGCGTCTGTCCAGTTTAACATCCAAACACAAGGTTGTTTACTAAATATAATGGTAAAACAACAATGTCAAAGGGTTAAAAATGTGTAGGAAAGATCTTTGAGTAGGTAGGTAGATGCTCCTAGTTACTTGATCAAACTTGCAAACATCCTTGCTATTTTCAAAAATACATCACAACACAATTTCAAAACATTTTCCCAAAATAAACTTTCAAACATTGAAACATTTTTCAAAAGACAAACACCTTTGTATACATTCAAACAAGAATCGTTACAAAGGTTGCCACAACGATGGCCTCTTTTCAAAATACTTTCAAAACCACACACAAAAGCACCATATCAAACAATTGAACAGGCAAAAGCAAGTGATCTAAAATAAGTAACTAAGAGCCCATGGAAAACCATGGATGAAAAGGGTGCTAGCACCTTCCCTTTTCATAATCTACCCCCCGAACCCAAAAAACAATCTCAAAGGTCTTTCCTGTGCTTTTTGACCTTTCCTTTGGATAAAATAAAAAGTCGGTGGCGACTCTTGCTAAACCGAAACATTTGCAAACACAAACGCAAAACCTCAAGTCAGTTCTCCCACCGCATCACAGAACTGGCGACTCTGCTGGGGATTTTGAAATAAAAGTGGGGTTACCTTAGGGTTTTAGATCACCTTTACATGCTTACCTTGTTTGCTTGATTGCTTTACATTTGGTTATATTGTTTGGGTTTGAATCCTCTACCCGGATTTGGCAAACATTCATAGGTAAATAGAAATACGTTATGGAAACTGTGCGGGGTATACCGACATGGTTGGATTAATAGCTATATTAGTGCGACATATTTGTGGGTACCGGTAACCTTTCTGTTAATCAAAGAGAATACGGGGCCGCTGAGTGATGTCATGAAGCACTAATGGACTTTTAGAACCTTTACTTGACCAACTTGGCCTTTTTAGGGGTAGTGAGATGACCGGCTTTGGTGCAGTCCGAAGTTGGTAGATACTCGATACTACACTCATTGAGGGTTGTTTTCTTGGAATATTTCGGTCGCCAGTAAAGTGGCTAAACTGAAACAATGAACACAAAAAATAATCCAGTGATATTGAGCTCCTTAGAACCCGATTACTATTTATAGGAAGGTTGAGCCAACTAAACTTCAAGAGGGTACTTACCTATGAAACCCCATGCAAGCCTGAAACTAGGAACTTGTGTGATTTGTTTGTACATATATACTTGTTGTGATACGGTGGGAGAACTGACTTGAGGTTTTGCGTTCGTATTCGCAAATGTTTCGGTTGAGCAAGAGTCGCCACCGACTTTTTATTTTATCCTGAGGAAAGGTTAAAAAAGCACAGCAAAAACCTTTTGAGATGTTTTCTTGGGTTCGGGGAGTAGATTATAGAAAGGGAAGGTATTAGCACCCTTTCTATCCATGGTTATCCATGGGCTCTTAGTTACTTGCTTAGATCACTTGCCTTTTGTTTTCAATTGTTTTGAATGGTGATTGAGTGTGAGTGGGTTTGAAAATATTTTGAAAAGAGGCCAATGTGGTGGCAACCTTTGTAATGATCCATGTGGGGATGTATACAAAGATGTATGTCTTTTGAAAAAGGTTTTCATTTGTTTTGAAAATTGTTTTTGAAAGTGTAGTGATGTGTGGTTTTTGAAATAGGCAAGTGTTTTATTTTGCAAGATTGGTTCAAGTAACTAAGAGATTATCTACTCCTAAATTTCTCAAAAGATTATTGCTATGTTTTAACCCTTTTAGCAAGTTTGCTCCACCATTGTATTTGGTGGACAACCTTGTGTTAGGATGTGAAAGGGACGGGCGCGGGTCATCGTTTAGACCATAATTGCTACGGCGTTAAATGTCTTTGGGCAATTTTCTTTAAGGGACTTGATCATTTATTTTTGTTTGTTTTGAAAAGTTTTATCGAGGGACTATGATCATTCAAATTGTTTGTTTTGCCCAAAGAAGTTCAACATACAATATGGCCCAATTTTGAAAGGCAACAAGTGGAATACCCTAGGGGGTGCAAGTGTGATTTGTGTGTTCATTTTCATGCTTGTTTATCTTGAGATTAGGTCATAACTATTTTTTTATCGTTTTTCGCATGCAAACCCTAATTCTAACATGTTATTATTAGAAAGCAATAAAGTGCGAAAATAAATTTACTAAGCTATTACAAAACCAAATATGGGAAGGGGGGTACAAATGTCCAAATGGGGATATTGACAAGTAATTTAAACCTAAATTATTACATCACTTTGAATATTTGCAATTTAATCAATGTACAAAATTTAAATAAGAATGCAAGATGCAAAAGAAATGTTTTGTATATGTATAAAAAAAAATATTATTTATGTAAAAGAGAAAAGAAAAGAAAAATATATTATTTTTTGGAGTATTTTGAATTTAGGGCAAAAACCCTAATTTTATTAAGAAAAATGTATTATTGTTTAATTTAATACAAACATTTATTTATTATGTTCAAAAGATAAAAATAATGAAGTATATTATGAAAAAGTATTTTTTGTATCAAATATTTAAAAAATGAAAAAAATTCAAGTATTTTTATACTTTAACTTAAATATATTAATAAACATATATATATATATATATATATATATATATATATATATATATATATATATATATATATATATATATATATATATATATATATATATATATATATATATATATATATATATATATATATATATATATAAAAGAGTATTTTTATGTGAAATATTTTCAGAAGGTAAGTAAAAATAAAAATGTATTTACACTATTTTTTAATATTTATTCTAAATAATAGCATGTATATTTATGTATAAACAAAGGAAATAAACAAATAAATATGCAATAAATACAAAAATGATGGAAAAAATATTTTCAAAATTTTAATGTGCTGGAAAAAAATAAACAAGTCAAACAAAAAAGGAAAAAGTCAAAAATGTTAAAAAAATGAAACAAATGGGCTCAGGGGGTGTGAATCAAAAAAGGTGGTGTGAAGAGAAATAACACAAAAGCCCAGCCCAAGAAGACACTGTCTTCAACCTTTGGCCAAGACTGAGTTCAAAAACGCGCGCCTCTTGCTTCAACATCAAGGTCCTGATTCTTTGATCCTTCGAACAAACTTCCAACACAAAACATGTAAAGCATAATCTCACGATTTTATACATATAAGGAACATGATCTAACTCTCAGAAATGAGAGAGAATTTCTTCTCTCCCAAATTTTAACCTAATTTTTGTTCAAAGTTCAGGCATCAAATTCTTGCAACACACATAATATAAATAAAATCTACTTATATGGGCATGTTCAGGGCAATGATTATGACATGTTCTCTTCACAAACCTAAAGCTAACAATGCCTTATAAGAGAGATACGAATTCAAAAACTTACCTGTTCAGTTGAAGTTCAAACTGGAAATGTAGGAACCTTCAGTGCAAGGTGATGATTGGAAAAGCTTCCTTGAGGTCCAGGGATGCTGTTTCAATGCTTACTTTGTCTTGAGAGCTTCTGAATCAAGCTATAGAACTTCAACTGCAAAAGGAAAAAATGAAAATGGTGGAAACTGTTAGAGGGATTACAGATCAGGTTTTAGGTCATGGTTAGCTTGCATAGGTTGTAAGGAAGGTAGAGGAACAGGTTTGGATCAAAATGCTCGAAGGGATTGAGAGATAGCACTCAATCTGCAGGGGTTGCTCTGTTT
The DNA here is from genome assembly GCA_948472305.1 of Vicia faba. Classification (NCBI taxonomy): domain Eukaryota; kingdom Viridiplantae; phylum Streptophyta; class Magnoliopsida; order Fabales; family Fabaceae; genus Vicia; species Vicia faba. Next base: position 1,577,971,489 of record OX451737.1, read on the forward strand.
GAGCAGTTTCAAGGTGATTATGGCAATGGGAGTGTTTGAGAGGGCAAGGGCTCGTGTGTTAGCTTGGATATGTTCTTTCTGATGTGTTTGATAACTTCTTTCTTCTGTTTTTGAGCTGAGATGAGAGTTGTGATAAGTTATGCATTTTTTCTTCTATGTTAAGCAACAAAATGCCACTTGATGTTTTAGGTCAGTAGGGGACCTCTAATCTTGCAGCAAAGCCTCTCTTGATCAGAGCAATTTGTCCATAATCTTGTGCTAAAAGGATTTTGCTTGTACCTGCTTGGATTTCAATTTGACATAAAGCTAGCTTTTTACAAAAATGGATAAAGCACTTTATCTAGTTTAGGATTAATCTTGCATACTATGCTTGCACTCAAAGAACAACACTTTAACACATTGAATATGCATTAAATTATTGAGTATGGAATGGTTCAAGGACCTGTAATCAAGCATAAAGTAAGCTGAGTTCAAATTTGCAAAATTATGAACATGTTTTGATGAAGAACAAAAGTGAATTTTTGCCAACTTGTGAAATTTGAATCTCTCAAGTTATGAGGTTGTTTGAGAAGTTCTTGGACATTTTGGAAAGCTTGGAATGTGTACTACAATCCATCTTTGAAATGCAAATTGAAATTCCAAGTGGAAGGGTATGAAAAATGGCCTTGAAGTGGGGTAGAAAACCTTGTCAAAATAGGTTAAAATTTCACTAAGTTAAAAATGGTTTAGTGCCCTTATTCAAAAAATTATAACTTGAGATACAAGCTTCAAATGAGAAAACTTTGTGAATCAAAGTTGTAGATTGTGCAACAAGCTACAACTTTTATGTTTTGACTTTTGTTTGAATCCAAATGGATCTTGGTGAAAAGGTGGGGCAAATTTGGGGAAAAATTAGGGTTTTTCATAACTTAGAAAAATTCTAAGTTATGAAAAATTCCATTTTAAAACCCTAATTTGCATTTTGTGATTTCTTGGTGAACAAGTTTCATGATTTGGCATGTTTTGATGAAAAATGAATCTTGACTCTTGATTTTGACCAAAAAGTCAAAGTTTGACTTTTCAGTGTACAGTCAAAATTGATCAATTGACTGGGAAATTCAACTGTCAACCTTGTGTACTTGGGATCTTTTGAGCTTGATGAATGTGTCAAGACCATTTCATTGAGTCCTTGAGTCCATATGTGAGCTTGATTTTCCATTGGCTAGGTCAAACAGTCAAAAATTGCCTTTGTGCAGTCAAAACCCTAAAAATGACCATTTTGCCCTTTTGGTGATCTGATCAAATTTCTTGTGGAATTGTGATCCAAACTTGATCAAATGGTCCATATGAGTTCAATATGTTGATGTGGGTCAATTTTCATGAGGTTTGACTGTCAATTGGCCACAGTTGACTTTTTCCCCAATACAGCTGATTTCTAGGTCAACTGTCCAATTGACTGGGCAAAACTTGGAATCAAGACTTGAAACTTGGTATAGGTAAACTTGGGAGTCCAATATGAAGCATGAAAGTCATCTCAGGCATTTTAGATCAAAACATCCTTAGGCAAACACAAACCCTAATTTTGAGTCCACAGTGCAAGGAGAAGTCTTGAGCAGAGGAAACCCTAACTGGATCTTGATCTTCAAAGGTCTTGTGATGAGAAAATGTTGAGGAAATGGGAGGGAAAATTTTGGGGTACAACAGTTGCCCCTGTTCAATCTTCTTGAACCTGAAGAGTTAGATTGGCAAGTTTGCCTTTCGCGACTCGAGGGTAAAAGGAGATTGGACACTAGAGTGCCCGGAAATTTGCACTCGCATGTTGAAGTGTCAGCAATGTGATGTCGGGAAGGGGCTTATAGATGCCATTTGGAGAGATGGTGGATAGGGAGATGGGCTTATAGATGCCATCTGGAGATTGTGACAGAGCCTTGTCGGGAATGGGCTTATAGATGCCATTTGGAAGTGTCGATCGCATAAGAGATTCCTTAGCGAGAACTTGTATATTTGAGAAAGACGGATGTTTTCCTGGCTTGTTACAGGTGTTTGATCTTCAGTCTCCTTATGCAGATATGCCCTGGCTAGATACAGGTATCGAATCTACAATTGGTTGTTCACAAATGTGCCCTGGCTGGATACAGGAGTCGAATCTGGAAATAGTCTTTAATAGATGTGCCCTGGCTGGATACAGGAATCGAATCTTCGAACTCTTCAGACGTGCCCTGGCTAGATACAGGAATCGAGTCTGGAAACGTGGTCAACAGATATGCCCTGACTGGATACAGGAATCGAATCTGGAGATGTTGTAGTTGATAGATGTGCCTTGGCTGGATACATGAATCGAATCTTCAAACTCTTCAGACGTGCCCTGGCTAGATACAGGAATCGAATCTAGAAACGTGGTCAACAGATATGCCCTGGCTGGATACAGGAATCGAATCTTCGAACTTTTCAGACGTGCCCTTGCTAGATACAGGAATCGAGTCTGGAAACTGATCACTCTCAAATGTGCCCTGGCTAGATACAGGTATCGAATCTGGAATTGTGACAGTTGAAGGTAGTTGTTTTCGGGATTGTCTTTTTCCTGAAAAGGAAAAAACATAAGTTATATGCAATGTCATGATGTATGATATGCACGATGTCATGATGTTCAACATGAGATAGTGTTGTATGCACTTTATCATATATGTGAACAAGATGTATGAAAATGTGAAATGTTTATGAATGTAATTTCGTCTTAGGAAAATAAATCCTCGACGAACGGCCGGGGAGTTGCTCTGTGGAAGAGATACTTGGCCGAAGTTTTGATAAGAGGCCTGCTGAGGACTTTAATGATGGATTCCGCTGAGGATAATGATGATAAACTCCGCTGGGGATTTGAAGGAACTTTGCCGAGGGCGGGCTTCCGTGGTTTTTAGCTGAGGATAACCCAGTTATAAGCCCTTGTGAGGAAATAACTCTAAATAAAACTCGGGAGAGACGTCCGTACTCTGTAGGGGATAAGCTTCCAGAATCTACTGGGGAATGAGCTTTAAGACCTACCGGGGAATGTTGTGCCTTTTCAGGATTGTCGGAGAGTCAACTCCGCTTGGGGAAAGTATTGCTGAATCTTGTTTTACTCTGTGGGGAGTTGAGATGATTTGGCCACATTCTTCAGCTGAATCTACCTTGGTACCTTGGCGGACAAAACAACCAGACTGCATTAGACAACTTCACATTGCCCCTGTCTCTGATGTCACCTGTAATCAATCTCTTGTTTTATGTGTAAACATTTACGAATCAGCAATTTAATGTCAAATGCATATATCAAAAATGAACATTGGACGTTCTTCGCAAGACAAAACAGAAAAAAGAAAACAATGGTAATTTGTATGGACAAGTGAATTTGTATTGATTTAAACTTTGCCTGTGAATAGGCGTTTTTGTACAAGAGGCTGACATCCTAGTAAGAGGACGCCGTCAAATAACATAGAGTTTACAATTTGAAAAAGGAAACAAAACAGCTATGTGAACAATCCCACTGGGTTCCAACTCTGCTATCGCCTTTATGTCTTCAAGCGTCTCATCGCTTTGCCGCCTGGTCGAAGATGAAGCTGATTGGTCGATGCCGAATTCTGAGCCAGATAGTTGATGCCGACTTCCGGATGCGAAGTGATCCAATGAGACATAGTGTTACGCTTTTATCCCTAACTTTTGCCTGGGCCGCCCTTTCGGGTTTTCAGTCCACCGGGATACCCATTTTTGCCCAAGCCGCCTTTTCAGGTTTTCGACTTGCCGGGTGTACAGATTTTTATTCATTTCATCCCTTATTTTTGCCCGAACCCTTTTGGTTCGCCGGGGAGCCCTTATTTTTTCCTAGGTATGTCAACCTAGCGGGTCTTTTATTTATGCGTAGTATTTTTTCACTATGTCTGCATTGGCGGGGTGAGGAAGGTCGTCACCATCCATGGTGGTTAGGATCATGGCTCCTCCTGAGAACACACGTTTAACCACAAATGGCCCTTCGTATGTAGGGGTCCATTTGCCCCGGGGATCACTTTGAGGAAGGATGATGCGTTTGATTACCAGGTCCCCAACTTGATACTCTTGTGGTTTGACTCTCTTGTTAAATGCTCTGATCATCCGTTTTTGATACGTTTGACCATGACAGATAGCAGTGAGCCTCTTTTCGTCAATCAGATTTAATTGATCAAGTCGAGTCTGGATCCAATCATCTTCATTCAAGTCTGCATCCTTCATTATCCGGAGAGAGGGTATCTGGACTTCAATTGGCAAGACTGCCTCCATGCCATAGACCAAGGAGAAAGGAGTTGCCCCGGTTGACGTCCTTGTTGAGGTACGGTATCCATGAAGAGCGAGCGGTAACATCTCGTGCCAATCTTTATAGGTCACTGTCATCTTTTGCACAATTTTCTTGATATTCTTATTGGCTGCCTCTACAGCCCCATTCATCTTTGGCCGGTAGGGAGAAGAATTGTGGTGCTGTATCTTGAATTGTTCACAGAGTTCAGTGATCATTTTGTTATTGAGATTGGTACCATTGTCCGTAATGATTCTTTCCGGGACGCCGTACCGACAGATCAGATTATGCCGGATGAAACGTGCCACGACGCTCTTGGTTACCGTGGCGTAGGAAGCTGCCTCGACCCATTTTGTGAAATAATCGATCGCCACCAAGATGAAGCGATGCCCATTGGATGCCGTTGGTCGGATCTCACCGATCATATCGATGCCCCACATTGCGAAAGGCCAAGGTGCCGTCAGGACATTCAAAGGAACCGGAGGGACATGCACCTTGTCAGCATAGATCTGGCATTTATGACAAGTTCGGGAGTGTTGGTAACAATCGGCTTCCATTGTGGACCAGAAATATCCCGCCCGAAGGATTTTCTTAGCCATGGTGTGTCCACTGGAATGTGTTCCAAATGTACCTTCATGCAGTTCTATCATAATTTTCTCTGCTTCAGCCTTATCCACACAACGTAGCAGAGTTGAATCATGATTCCGTTTGTAGAGAACGCCGTTGCTGAGGAAGAATTTTGCAGCAAACCTCCTCATGAACTTCTTATCATTGACAGACGCACCTTCAGGGTATTCCTGAGCTTCCAAGTACCTCTTCACCTCATGATACCAGGGTTTTTCAATAACCTTCTCAGCCTCGAGCTCGCAGCAGTATGCCGGTTCATCCAACTTCCAGATAATGATTTGAGGAGCCTCATTGTCCCATTTAACTTTGAACATTGAAGACATCGTAGCCAGGGCGTCTGCTAGCTGATTCTCCTCTCTAGGGAAGTGTTCGAAAGTTATTTCTTCAAAGTGGGGAAGCAAGGTCGACACATACTCCTTGTAAGGAATAAGATTCGGGTGTTTCGTATCCCACTCGCCTTTGATCTGATTGATCACAAGAGCGGAATCTCCGAAGACACTTAGAAACTTGATCCTCAGGTCGATTGCAGCTTGTAAACCCATGATACATGCCTCGTATTCTGCCATGTTGTTGGTGCAGCTGAAACATAATCGGGCGGTGAGGGGAGTATGAGTTCCTTTGGGAGATATGATTACATCGCCGATGCCGTTACCCAAAGCATTGGAGGCTCCATCAAAATGCATAGACCATCGGGATCCTTCCTCAGGTCCTTCATCCGGTCCAGGTACTTCACAGTCAGTTACCACCATGATGTCTTCGTCCGGAAAATCAAAGTTCAATGATTGATAATCGTCCACAGGTTGGTGTGCCAAATGATCGGCCAGTACACTTCCCTTAATTGCTTTCTGAGTTGTATACTGGATATCATATTCTGTTAAGATCATTTGCCATCTCGCTATTCTTCCGGACAGAGTGGGCTTTTCAAATATGTACTTGATGGGATCCATCTTTGAAATCAATAAAGTAGTGTGAGTCAGCATATACTGTCTCAGCCGGCGAGCAGCCCATACAAGAGCGCAGCAAGTTTTCTCAAGCAGTGAGTAACGAGACTCACAGTCGGTAAACTTTTTGCTCAAGTAATAAATAGCGTGCTCTTTTCGGCCAGACTCGTCATGCTGCCCCAGCACACACCCCATTGAATTGTCAAGTACTGTTAAGTATAGTATCAGAGGTCTTCCTTCCACCGGTGGCATAAGAATGGGTGGCTCTTGGAGATATTCCTTTATCTTTTCAAAGGCGGCCTGACATTCATCATTCCAGCGTACTACTTGATCTTTCTTCAGCAATTTGAAGATTGGCTCACAAGTAGCAGTCAGGTGTGAGATGAATCGGGCAATGTAATTCAGTCGTCCCAGGAAGCCTCTGACTTCCTTCTCTGTTTTTGGAGTCGGCATCTCTTGTATGGCTTTTACCTTGGCAGGGTCCACCTGAATACCTTTATCACTTACAATGAAACCTAACAATTTTCCGGATCTTACCCCAAAGGTGCATTTGTTGGGATTCAATCTCAGCTTGTACAACTTGAGTCGGTCAAATAACTTCCTCAGATGGTCAAGGTGCCCCTCCTCAGTTTGAGACCTTGCAATCATGTCATCCACGTATACCTCAATCTCATGATGGATCATATCATGAAATAAAGCAACCATAGCACGTTGATAGGTTGCCCCAGCATTTTTCAATCCGAACGGCATGACCTTATAACAGAAGGTGCCCCACTGAGTCACAAATGTAGTCTTCTCCATATCTTCTGGAGCCATCTTGATCTGATTATACCCTGAAAAACCATCCATGAAGGAGAACACCTTGTGTTGAGCTGTATTGTCAACAAGGACATCAATGTGAGGTAGGGGGAAGTCATCCTTGGGGCTAGCCCTGTTCAGATCTCTGTAGTCAACACACATTCTGACTTTACCGTCCTTCTTCGGTACTGGCACCACATTGGCAACCCACTGAGGGTAAGAAGTCACTGCAAGGAACCCGGCATCAAACTGTTTCATAACCTCGGCCTTGATCTTTTCAGACATCTCTGGACGCATCCGTCGGACTTTTTGCTTTACCGGAGGGCAATCTTCCTTGGTTGGTAGGTGGTGAACTACAATGTCGGCATCCAAACCTGGCATATCTTCATAGGACCAAGCAAAAATCTCCATGTAGTCTTGTAGCATCTGGATCAATCGTTGCTTCACGCCGAGATCTAGATTGGCACCAATCTTGACCTCTTTCCTATCTGTCTCAGTACCCAAGTTAACTGTCTCCACCGGCTCTTCATGTGGCTGAATAGCTCGCTCTTCCTGGAGTAGCAGTCTTGCGAGTTCACCAGGCACTTCGCAATCATCTTCACCTTCGTCTTCGGCCAAGTTGATCGGATTTTCGAAGTCATAACTGGCGGTAGCAGAGCTGTTACCAGTGAGATCCAGAGTGGATTGAAACCTGTATAAGTGAGTGTGTGTAAATATAGCTGTTTTGCAATATATATAACACAGAAAGGAAAAGAGCACAAGATTTGAAATGCAGCAAACGTCCAATGTTTTGATTGATGATATATGAAAATGTCATACAAAAAGCCCTCACAAATGGAGCTACGATGCCCCGGGTAGGACACCGAGCCAACAAAGTTTTAACATATTGTTTGTTACAAATTGGAAATCAAAAGAAATTAATTACTGCGTGACAAATGTGATAGGGGTAAAATCTTTTGCCGTCCAGTTGCTTGGTCCGTCGCTGGTAGTCGGATAGATCCAACTGTCAAATTCTGCTTCCTCCGCATCCTCCTCGATAGCATTCACCCTCGAGCTGGAGATAAACACCAGAGCCTCTCTGATCTTCTCCTTGCGCACAGCCCTCTGAGCCTCTGCAGTAAAGCCCAGCCCAAACTTGTCGTTCTTCTGAGTGAAGTCAGGAAGCTGACCCCAGTTTGCACAATTTCCTTTCTGAACCACAGCCCGGGCATCCCTTAGGGAAGTCATCTTCAAGGAAACATTCTCTTTGACCGTTGTTTCTGCTGCCGCTGAAATTGGATGTACCTCCTCGAAATGTTGAAAGGGGGTTTCAATAAACTCACCATCCATCTCAATGTATCTGAAAGAATTCAAATGGCTCACCATATACTCCTCTTCCCCTTGCACAATGACGATCTTACCTCTGACAGGGTACTTCAGCTTCTGGTGCAAAGTAGAGGTCACTGCCCCAGCTTTATGGATCCAAGGTCGACCCAGTAGACAAGAGTACGATGGACGTATATCCATCACATAAAAGGTAGAGTCAAACACTTGAGAGCCCACAGGAATAGGGATGTTAACCTCTCCATGAACCATTCTTTTGGAACCGTCAAAGGCCCTGACGATGATATTGCTGGGTTTCAATTCCAGGCCTTCATAATCCAGACGATCTAAAGCCTTTTTTGGTAGAACATTCAAGGAGGAACCAGTATCCACCAATACATGCGCCAGAGTAGTGCCCCTGCATTCGATAGAGACATGCAGGGCATCATTGTGGTCTCTTCCCTTCGTAGTCAGGTCAGCGTCTGAAAAACCCAAGCCATTGTCTGCTGTCAGATTTGCTACGCAATCAGTGAACTGGACTGTAGATGTCTCCTGTGGTACATGGGCCGTCTTGAGAAATGAGATCAAGGCCTTAGCATGGGCCTCAGAGCATAGTAATAAGGAGAGCATGGAGATCTTGGAGGGCGTATGCCCCAGCTGCTCGACAACATTGAAATCACTTTTCTTTATTATTTTCAAGATCTCCTCCATTTCTTGTTGGGAGGCCTCAGCATTTATGGGTATTGGTGCCTCCATCCGGGCAGGCTCTTCTTCAATCCCTTTGCCCCGAGCATTAGATGACTCGGCGGCAGGGGAAACAACTTGATCAGCAACAGTAACAGGTACACTTGTAGGTGTTATAAGGAGGGGTCTTCGAATAGCGGGCGGTGCAATGTCAGGCGAGAAGAGCCTGCCACTGCGGGTGACCTTGGCTGGACCAGTGATATCGCAGATACTGGCGCCAGTGTCGAATTCTTGTTTGATTCCATTTACATATACGTCTGCCCCATAATGCCAGGGGACAGCTTTATCAGATACGTAGGGGAGAGGCCCCGGAACAGTAATAATCACAGGTGCAACAGTCATGATTTGAACAGGCTTCTTCGGGGGAGCCTTGATCGGATTATTGAAGATGGTAACCACATAAACTTCTTTTACCGGAACCAACTGAACAGCAGACTTCTTGAATAGAATCTCCTTGCTATCCATTAGGCTTTGGACGCCTAACCTCAGCAAGGGGCAACCAGACAGGGAAACAGCACAGAACAGGCAACCTTCACTGCAACCCGGAAATAAACTGGCCCGCAGTAGGTTCTTCTTAACGGTCTTCAGAGGGGTAACAACTTCATTTACCGAAACAGCATACATTTCTTCCTCAATGGCATTTACTCTATGCTGGGGCATAGGAGCAGTTACAACATTTGGTCTTTCCGGTGCTTCAAACTGAATTTCCTTTGCGTCGATCAAATCTTGCACTTTGTTTCTCAAGGCCCAGCAATCATCAGTAGTGTGCCCGGGACTATCAGAATGATAAGCACACCGGGCATTTGGGTTATACTTAGGAGACGCAGTGTTGACGACCTTAGGAGCTTCTTTGAGGGTCACCAGGTTGGTGGATAACAGTTGGGGTAAAATTTGAGATAAGGTCATACTCAGTCGAGTATACTGCCTCTTGGGCCTTTCGCTTCTTGGTTGATTGTACTGCTGAGGAGCAGCAACAGGTTTTGAGATGACCAAAGCATTGACGGCTTGGCGACTTTCGGGCTTGACTTGTCTTCTAGGACCATAGACGGCACTTGCTTCTTTCTTAAACGGCCTCTTCTCAGCACTTGTGGAGGCAGCCTTTTGTATCTTGCCTGACCTGATGCCAGCTTCAATCCTTTCTCCCGTCAATATCAAATCTGTAAACCCAGCGGAGGAGTTACCAACCAAATGATTGAAAAACGGACCAGACAACGTCCCTAGAAACATATCAACCAGCTCTCGATCAGTCAATGGAGGCTGCACCCTGCCAGCCAAATCTCTCTATTTTTGAGCGTACTCTTTGAACCCTTCACCCGTTCCTAGAGACATACCCTGAAGTTGGGTACGCGTAGGAGCGAGATCAGAATTGTATTGGTATTGTCTGTAGAATGCGGTTGCCAAATCTTCCCAGTGTCGGATGCTAGTTCCATCTAATTGGTAGAACCATTCAAGCTGTGACCCCAAGAGGCTATCTTGGAAGAAGTGAATCCAGAGGTTCTTATCCGCCGTGTAAGGTTGGATCTTCCTTACGTACGACCTCAGATGTAGCTTTGGGCAGGAGACCCCATCATACTTGGCGAAGGCAGGCGCCTTAAACTTGTGTGGAATTACTACCCCAGAAGATAACCCCAAATCTCCGAAATCCAGTCCCGGCACATTCTGAATTTCCATGGCGCTTAAGCGGTCCTCCAATTGCTTGTATCTGTCAGCAGCAGGTGGGTATTGTTCGTCGTTATAGTCCGTCTCATTGTCGGAGACTGCGGGACTAGGAGCTCCTCCCCCTTGGGGACTGTTTTTCTCAGCAGAAGAAGTAGTTGGATCAGCTTCATTATGGAGTGTGTTCCCAAATCTGCGTCCGGTGTTGAACAATGCAGTCCTCTTTTTCTTCTTCTTCTTCAGGAGTAGAGTCTTCAACTCTTGCTGACCTTGGGCTAGGCTTAGGACCATCTCTTGAAACTGTGCATTTTGGGCCTGAAGGGCCTTGATTGCTTGCTCACTGGAGAAGTCTGGATTCATGATGACTGTTCAAACAAACAGCGAAGAAGATTAAGCAACCTGTGAAATAGGGTATCTGCTATGCATATGGTGCAATGGAATGCGTATGTATGCAATGCATTCAAGGATTTAGAACATTCAAAATTTGTTGTAGACAAAAAAGGAACGCACATCATATTAATAAGGAGAAATTCGTTAGTACATAAATGCCCCATGGGCCAAATATTACAAAATGACTCCTTAAGGCAAAAAAAACATTGCGCATCCTCTTTGGTGTGATGTAGGTGTTGAGATTCCTCTCCTCGTGCAGCAGGCGGGTGAGTTCCAGGACCTTCTTTTCACTAGCATGTAGACTGGTCTCAAGAGAATTCCGTTCTTCCTTAAGCTGGACCCAGCTCTTCTGCATTTCTTCCCAGGAGGTGGGCATGTCGGGATGTTGAATGGTGTAGGACACCTCTCCTTCCAAGACTGGTTCTTTGATCACAGGGAGCATATGAGGATAAGGCATTACTAACTTCTGGGAGCGGGCTCGTACCCACTTGAGATAAGGTTCCAACGGGATGGAGTTCCTGTGCCCCAGTGTCTTGCTGTCGATCCTACTTGGCATCCTCCAAGCTCTGATAAATCTCTGACGAAGCCCTTGAGTATCGTTGTCGAATTCAAAAACTATGTTAGGAATTAACATGTCATGAGGGCCATCCCTCCGAGCATAACCAAACTGTCTCCAAGCCAAGCATGGGTTGTAAGTAATACCTCCTTTGATTCCAAATAAAGGAACATTAGGGTACTCCCCACAACGATCAATGATAGTGACGTCTTCCCTGGACCTAGGGCACCAATGTATGTCTGCATGCGTGAGAGTCATTAACCGTTGTGACCATCTCAAACCCCGCTCGTTCTTCAAAACTGATTGTGGAAGGTGCGAAATAAACCACCTTCCCAGGAGAGGAGTGCAACACATAAGGACACCCCTTCTTCTCATGGTTCGAGTGTAACATGAGTGAAGGATGTCCCCCAGCAGCGTAGGTATAGGATTCCTGGTCATGAAGATCTGGACAGCACTGATATCAATAAGCTGATCTGGGTTAGGGAATAATACCAAACCATAGACAAGGAGGGCCATAACTTCTTCAAATGCTTGTAGGTCAAGGGAGTTCCAACATTCTTGGGCCTTCTCGAGCAGAAACCTGGCTAAGAACCCCTTGATACCACTTCTAACTTCCCAATGTCCCTTGAGGTCAGACGGTTGTAGGTGCAAGGCTTTAGCAATCTCTTCAAGCTTGGGTTCCTCTTCCGTACTGTTGTAGGGTAGTTGATCAAGGATAGGGACCTTCAGAAGTCAGGAGAACTCTTCCAATGTAGGCACCAATTGATAATCCGGAAAAGTGAAACAGTGATGCAGAGGGTCAAAGAACTGGAACAGGACCTTTACCATATCGTCCTCAATGTTGGTGTTAACCAAGCTGATGAGTCTTCCATGTCTCTCACTGAATGAAGAACCCTCGGGAATCCTGGACATAAGTTCCTTAAGCTGAGGAGGGATCTTTACAAGGCTAATCTGAATTGTCTTTCTGCGAGCAGTTTCCATGTCCTATAAAACAAGAACAAAGATAAAGATTCGAAACCCTTGAAATGGTTAGTTAATGCTCATGATGTTGTATGATGTCATGATGTTATGATTAAATACACCACAAATATTCACAAAGGCAAACATGGTAAGGCACACAAGTCACACAAGACAAACCCCTAGAGTTAAGGCCTGCATGAGGTCCGGGTATTACCCTCTTGAAGTTTGGTGGGCTCAACCTGTCCTATTAGAAGTAACCGGGTTCTAAGGGTCCCAATATCACTGGATTACTTTCATTGTTCATCGTTTCAATTTAGCCACTGAACTGGCGACCGAAATATCCCAGGAAAGCAACCCTCAATTGAGTGTAGTATCGAGTATCAACCAACCTCGGACTGCACCAAAGTCAGTTATCTCACTACCCTAAAAAGGCCAAGATGGTTCAATTAAGGTTCCTAAGGTCAGTTGATGCTTCACGACACCACGCGGCGGCCCCGTACTCTCCTTGACTGAACTCAAGGGTTACCGGTACACACCAAAGTGCCACATCAACGTAGCAGACTGCTTCAACCATGTCGATATACCCTGCACAGTTCCCTCACAGCCTTGTTGCTACTTTCTAAGAAGGTATCCCCAGATCCGGGTTAGGATCTATAAAACTCCGATACAAGGCCCACAAATGTAAAAGCAAACAAGACAATCAATTGAAAACAAAGGTGATCTAAGCCCTAAGGTTACTCCACTTTTAAAATACTCCCCAGCAGAGTCGCCAGTTCTGTGATACGGTGGGAGAACTGACTTGAGGTTTTGCGTTCGTATTCGCAAATGTTTCGGTTGAGCAAGAGTCACCACCGACTTTTTATTTTATCCTGAGGAAAGGTTAAAAAATCACAGCAAAAACCTTTTGAGATGTTTTCTTGGGTTCGGGGAGTAGATTATAGAAAGGGAAGGTATTAGCACCCTTTCTATCCATGGTTATCCATGGGCTCTTAGTTACTTGCTTAGATCACTTGCCTTTTGTTTTCAATTGTTTTGAATGGTGCTTGAGTGTGAGTGGGTTTGAAAATATTTTGAAAAGAGGCCAATGTGGTGGCAACCTTTGTAATGATCCATGTGGGGATGTATACAAAGATGTATGTCTTTTGAAAAAGGTTTTCATTTGTTTTGAAAATTGTTTTTGAAAGTGTAGTGATGTGTGGTTTTTTAAATAGGCAAGTGTTTTATTTTGCAAGATTGGTTCAAGTAACTAAGAGATTATCTACTCCTAAATTTCTCAATAGATTATTGCTATGTTTTAACCCTTTTAGCAAGTTTGCTCCACCATTGTATTTGGTGGACAACCTTGTGTTAGGATGTGAAAGGGACGGGCGCGGGTCATCGTTTAGACCATAATTGCTACGGCGTTAAATGTCTTTGGGCAATTTTCTTTAAGGGACTTGATCATTTATTTTTGTTTGTTTTGAAAAGTTTTATCGAGGGACTATGATCATTCAAATTGTTTGTTTTGCCCAAAGAAGTTCAACATACAATATGGTCCAATTTTGAAAGGCAACAAGTGGAATACCCTAGGGGGTGCAAGTGTGATTTGTGTGTTCATTTTCATGCTTGTTTATCTTGAGATTAGGTCATAACTATTTTTTTATCGTTTTTCGCATGCAAACCCTAATTCTAACATGTTATTATTAGAAAGCAATAAAGTGCGAAAATAAATTTACTAAGCTATTACAAAACCAAATATGGGAAGGGGGGTACAAATGTCCAAATGGGGATATTGACAAGTAATTTAAACCTAAATTGTTACATCATTTTGAATATTTGCAATTTAATCAATGTACAAAATTTAAATAAGAATGCAAGATGCAAAAGAAATGTTTTGTATATGTATAAAAAAAAAATATTATTTATGTAAAAGAGAAAAGAAAATAAAAATATATTATTTTTTGGAGTATTTTGAATTTAGGGCAAAAACCCTAATTTTATTAAGAAAAATGTATTATTGTTTAATTTAACACAAACATTTATTTATTATGTTCAAAAGATAAAAATAATGAAGTATATTATGAAAAAGTATTTTTTGTATCAAATATTTAAAAAATGAAAAAAATTCAAGTATTTTTATACTTTAACTTAAATATATTAATAAACATATATATATATATATATATATATATATATATATATATATATATATATATATATATATATATATATATATATATATATATATATATATATATATATATATATATATATATATATATATATATTAAGTCTTAAATATGCATTATACACAAAATAATATATATTTAATATTTTAACAAAATAAATAAATAAAAAAAAAAAGAGTATTTTTATGTGAAATATTTTCAGAAGGTAAGTAAAAATAAAAATGTATTTACACTATTTTTTAATATTTATTCTAAATAATAGCATGTATATTTATGTATAAACAAAGGAAATAAACAAATAAATATGCAATAAATACAAAAATGATGGAAAAAATATTTTCAAAATTTTAATGTGCTGGAAAAAAATAAACAAGTCAAACAAAAAAGGAAAAAGTCAAAAAAGTTAAAAAATGAAACAAATGGGCTCAGGGGGTGTGAATCAAAAAAGGTGGTGTGAAGAGAAATAACACAAAAGCCCAGCCCAAGAAGACACTGTCTTCAACCTTTGGCCAAGACTGAGTTCAAAAACGCGCGCCTCTTGCTTCAACATCAAGGTCCTGATTCTTTGATCCTTCGAACAAACTTCCAACACAAAACATGTAAAGCATAATCTCACGATTTTATACATATAAGGAACATGATCTAACTCTCAGAAATGAGAGAGAATTTCTTCTCTCCCAAATTTTAACCTAATTTTTGTTCAAAGTTCAGGCATCAAATTCTTGCAACACACATAATATAAATAAAATCTACTTATATGGGCATGTTCAGGGCAATGATTATGACATGTTCTCTTCACAAACCTAAAGCTAACAATGCCTTATAAGAGAGATACGAATTCAAAAACTTACCTGTTCAGTTGAAGTTCAAACTGGAAATGTAGGAACCTTCAGTGCAAGGTGATGATTGGAAAAGCTTCCTTGAGGTCCAGGGATGCTGTTTCAATGCTTACTTTGTCTTGAGAGCTTCTGAATCAAGCTATAGAACTTCAACTGCAAAAGGAAAAAATGAAAATGGTGGAAACTGTTAGAGGGATTACAGATCAGGTTTTAGGTCATGGTTAGCTTGCATAGGTTGTAAGGAAGGTAGAGGAACAGGTTTGGATCAAAATGCTCGAAGGGATTGAGAGATAGCACTCAATCTGCAGGGGTTGCTCTGTTTGAGCAGTTTCAAGGTGATTATGGCAATGGGAGTGTTTGAGAGGGCAAGGGCTCGTGTGTTAGCTTGGATATGTTCTTTCTGATGTGTTTGATAACTTCTTTCTTCTGTTTTTGAGCTGAGATGAGAGTTGTGATAAGTTATGCATTTTTTCTTCTATGTTAAGCAACAAAATGCCACTTGATGTTTTAGGTCAGTAGGGGACCTCTAATCTTGCAGCAAAGCCTCTCTTGATCAGAGCAATTTGTCCATAATCTTGTGCTAAAAGGATTTTGCTTGTACCTGCTTGGATTTCAATTTGACATAAAGCTAGCTTTTTACAAAAATGGATAAAGCACTTTATCTAGTTTAGGATTAATCTTGCATACTATGCTTGCACTCAAAGAACAACACTTTAACACATTGAATATGCATTAAATTATTGAGTATGGAATGGTTCAAGGACCTGTAATCAAGCATAAAGTAAGCTGAGTTCAAATTTGCAAAATTATGAACATGTTTTGATGAAGAACAAAAGTGAATTTTTGCCAACTTGTGAAATTCGAATCTCTCAAGTTATGAGGTTGTTTGAGAAGTTCTTGGACATTTTGGAAAGCTTGGAATGTGTACTACAATCCATATTTGAAATGCAAATTGAAATTCAAAGTGGAAGGGTATGAAAAATGGCCTTGAAGTGGGGTAGAAAACCTTGTCAAAATAGGTTAAAATTTCACTAAGTTAAAAATGGTTTAGTGCCCTTATTCAAAAAATTATAACTTGAGATACAAGCTTCAAATGAGCAAACTTTGTGAATCAAAGTTGTAGATTATGCAACAAGCTACAACTTTCATGTTTTGACTTTTGTTTGAATCCAAATGGATCTTGGTGAAAAGGTGGGGCAAAGTTGGGAAAAAATTAGGGTTTTTCATAACTTAGAAAAATTCTAAGTTATGAAAAATTCCATTTTAAAACCCTAATTTGCATTTTGTGATTTCTTGGTGAACAAGTTTCATGATTTGGCATGTTTTGATGAAAAATGAATCTTGACTCTTGATTTTGACCAAAAAGTCAAAGTTTGACTTTTCAGTGTACAGTCAAAATTGATCAATTGACTGGGAAATTCAACTGTCAACCTTGTGTACTTGGGATCTTTTGAGCTTGATGAATGTGTCAAGACCATTTCATTGAGTCCTTGAGTCCATATGTGAGCTTGATTTGCCATTGGCTAGGTCAAACAGTCAAAAATTGCCTTTGTGCAGTCAAAACCCTAAAAATGACCATTTTGCCCTTTTGGTGATCTGATCAAATTTCTTGTGGAATTGTGATCCAAACTTGATCAAATGGTCCATATGAGTTCAATATGTTGATGTGGGTCAATTTTCATGAGGTTTGACTGTCAATTGGCCACAGTTGACTTTTTCCCCAATACAGCTGATTTCTAGGTCAACTGTCCAATTGATTGGGCAAAACTTGGAATCAAGACTTGAAACTTGGTATAGGTAAAATTTGGAGTCCAATATGAAGCATGAAAGTCATCTCAGGAATTTTAGATCAAAACATCCTTAGGCAAACACAAACCCTAATTTTGAGTCCACAGTGCAAGGAGAAGTCTTGAGCAGAGGAAACCCTAACTGGATCTTGATCTTCAAAGGTCTTGTGATGAGAAAATGTTGAGGAAATGGGAGGGCAAATTTTGGGGTACAACACTTGTGCATAAACATCATAACATCATGAAGCATCATATGCATCCACTAACCATTTCAAGGATTTGGATCTTCATCTTTGTTCCTGTTTTGTAGGTAATGGATTCACTTCGCAGGAAAACAATCCAAGTCAACCTTGTGAGAATTCCTCCTCAACTTAAGGAGATATCTTCAAGGATTCCTGAGAATTCTCCATTCACCGAGAGGCATGGTCGTCTTCTCAACTTAGTCAACACCAACACTGAGGAAGACATGGTGAAAGTTCTCTTCCAGTTCTTTGACCCCTACACCACTGCTTCACATTTCCTGATTACCAGCTTGTGCCTACTTTGGAGGAATTTTCTTAACTCTTGAGGATTCCTATTCTCCATCAACTACCCTACAACAGTACGGAAAGAGATCCAAAGCCTGAAGATGTTGCTCAATCCCTACACTTGCAACCATCTGATATCATAGTTCATTGGGAAACCAGAAGTGGTGTCAAGGGTTTCTTGGCAAAGTTTTTGTTTGAGAAGGCCCGAAGCTGCTGGAATTCATTGGACTTACAAGCTTTTGAGGAGATTGTAGCTCTTCTCATCTATGGGTTGGTCTTTTTCCCAAACCCTGACCAGCTTATAGATGTCAATGCTGTCAAAATCTTCATGGCTCACAACCCGGTGCCTACATTGCTTGGGGATATCCTCCACTCATTTCACACACGAACAATGAGGAAAAGAGGTGTTCTCATGTGTTGTACTCCTCTACTAGCAAGGTGGTTTATTTCTCACCTTTCCCAATCAGTCTTGAAGAATGAGAAAGGCTTAAGGTGGTCACAACGATTGATGACTCTTACACATTCAGATGTTCATTGGCATTAGGGGAGGCATCACCTACAACCCCTGCTTGGCTCTGAGATAGTTTGAGTATGCTCGAAGGGATGGCCCTCATGACATGTTGATTCTAGACTTGGTTTTTGACTTCGACAACAACGACCAAGGACTTCGACAAAGGTTTATCCGAGCTTAGATAATGCCCAACAAGGTGGACAGTAAGACCTTGGGACACAAGAATTCCATCCCCCTTGAGCCTTACCTCAAGTGGGTACGAACCCGAACCCAAAGTCTTATGATGCCTTACCCCTACATACTTCCCGTGATCAAAGAGGCTGTTATGGAAGGAGAGGTTCCATACACCCTCCTACATCCTGACATGCCAACATTACTAGAAGATTTTCAAAGGAGTTGGATACAGCTCAAGGGAGAACGCAATACCTTTGAAGCCCAATTCTACGCCAGTGAGAAGAAGGTTTTGGAACTTACTCGCCAACTTCACGAAGAGCAGACTCTCAACACCTACATAGCACCAAAGAGGATGCGCAACGTCTTTTTACATTAGAATTTTGTACTATTTTGCCCATGAGGCATTTATGTACTAACAAATTCTTCTTATTAATATGACGTGTGTTCCTTTTTGTTTAAAACAAATTTGAATTTCTGAATCCTTGAATGCATTACATGAATAACACATCATTCATCATATGCATAAGCAGGTTTTCACACCAGGTTTCCTTATCTCTCTACTGTTTATTTCAGCAAGACGGATATAGAGCAGACGATCAAAGACTTACAAGTGCAGAATTCACAGTTCCAACAGCTACTCATGACCTTGGCAAAGGGTCAGGAGGAGCTCAAAGGTCTACTGGAAAAGGAAAAATAGAAGAAGAAAAAGAAGAGGGTTGGTGTGGCTACCATGGGTAGAAGATTTGAAGGTCAAGCTAGATGGGTCCTGGATTTCCCCCCAGCATCTGATGAAGGGGTAGGAAAGGGTAAAGGAACTGCAGTGCAATCTGAGTCTGAGGAAGAAGAGGATGAAGAGGATGAAGACTATTCTGAACAGCAGTACCCTCCTGCAGACGACAAATACAAGAATCTGGAAGAGCGTCTGGCAGCCATGGAGGTACAAAGAGTGCCTGGGCTGGACTTTGAGGAGCTAGGGTTGGTTGTGGGATTGTCATTCCCCCAATTTAAGGTGCCTATTTTTGCCAAATACAACAGTTTATCTTGTCCAAAGATGCACCTGCGGTCTTACGTCAGAAAAATCCAACTGCATTCTTTTGATAAAGACCTATGGGTTCATTTCTTCTAGGACAGTCTTTCGGGGACACAATTAGATTGGTTTTACTAGCTAGAGAGGTCTGATGTGCACAATTGGGAGGATTTGGCAGCTGCCTTCTACAGACAATATCAATATAATGCGGATTTAGCACCAACCCGTACTCAATTATAGAGTATGGGCATGGTATCAAATGAAGGTTTCAAAGAGTATGCCCAGAAATGAAGAGACTTGGCGGGACGAGTACAACCACCTCTGTCTGAGAGGGAGCTGGTAGATATGTTCTTGGGTACACTGTCGGGCCCTTTTTTCAATCACCTAATTGGAAGTTCGTCTGCAGGGTTCACCGAGTTAATTCAACTGGTGAGAGAGTTGAAGTCGGCATCAAGAGCGGAAAAATTCAAAAGGATGCATCTTCTTCCGCTGCCATCAAAAAGACCTTTCCAACAAAGAAAGAAGTCACAACTTTCTACTCTCAGAGAAGTTAAGGAAGAGTTGAGCGCCGGATAACGGTGGGGGCTGTAATGATTCAAAAGTCTGCAGCTGATCAGCCTAGAAGCAATCAACCCAGAACCAACCAAGCAAGGGTGGAAAGGCCTGCACGGCAATTCACCCGAATCAATATGACACCTGGTCAGGTTCTCCCTCATCTTTTGAACTTAAACCTTGCATGTTTGAAAGAGGTACCGAAGAATCCGAATACATCTTCCCCTTACTGCCATGCAAATGCTAAGTGTGCTTATCATTCAGACAGCCCGGGGCATGACACCAACAATTGTTGGGCCCTCAAAAATAAGATTCAGGACTTGATAGATGCTAAAGAAGTTGAATTCGACTCCCCTGAAAAGCCTAACATGATCTCTGCTCCAATGCCAAAACATGGTCACAATGTCCATGTTGTTGAAGAAGATCTTTTTGTTGCTACTGTTGATGATTTGATGACTCCGCTACCGATAATCAAGCTGGATTTGTTGAAGGCTGGGATTTTCCCAGGTTGTGAAGAAGATTGTTGTCTTTGTTCATCCTTACCAACCGACTGTGCGTTGTTGAAGTTAGGCATCCAGCGCCTAATGGATAACCAAGAGATCCTTTTTGAGAAGACTCCTGTTACACCGACTCCTGTTAATGATGTTTCGATAATTACCATATCCGCCAATCTTTCCAAGGTCTCCAAAAGACCTGTTAAGATTACATCCGATCCGAAGATTGTACCTTTGAAGATAACCATGCCGGGGCCTATCCCGTATAAGTCCAACAAATCAATATCGTGGAACTATGGGGGAGAGATCTTCTACCATGGTGTTAAACAAATTGAATCGACTGAAGAGAGTTATGATGAAGAGACTTCCGACATTGGAAACATTGCCGGAACGAGTAAAATCACCCGGATGGAAGAATTTTCTCTCCGGAGATTGCGCCTCCAAAGGCAATCTTCGGACCCGTAGCCGCTCCTAAGGTTACTCTGGTACCGGTTAATATATCTGCGAGAACTCTAGTTATTGAAGAAATTTTAACTCCTGTAGTTGTCCCCTCTACTGCTGCTGATGATAGAGGGAAATGGATCCAAGAAGAGCCTATCAGGACGAGGGCTTAGCCGTTGATCATCCCTGAAACCTCTCAAAAAGAAATGGAAGAGATTTTTAAAATAATCAAGAAAAGCGATTATAATGTTGTTGAGCAACTGGGGCAAACCCCCTCAAAAATCTTTATGCTGGCCTTGCTTCTTTGTTCAGAAGCTCATGCCAGAGCTTTGATCAGATTATTAAAGACGGCCCATTTGCCCCAGGAAACCTCCGCGGATCAGTTCCACGAATGTGTAGCTAGCCTAACAACCGACAACGGTCTAGGATTCTCCGACGCTGACCTAACAGTCAAAGGGAGGAAACATAATGACGCTTTGTATGTGTCGGTGGAATGCAGAGGGAATACTCTGGCACACATTCTGGTAGACACTGGTTCATCACTGAACGTCTTACCAAAGAAGGATTTGGATAGGCTAGATTGTGAAGGTCTAACTTTGAAGCCCAGCAACATCATTGTCAGAGCCTTTGATGGTTCTAAACGGATGGTCCATAGGGAGGTAGACATCCTGATTAAAGTGGGAACTGAAACCTTCAACTCCACATTCTATGTCATGGACATCCGTCCCTCCTATTCTTGCTTGTTGGGAAGACCCTGGATTCATCATGCTGGAGCCGTCACTTCAACTCTACATCAGAAGCTCAAGTACCCTGTCTAGGGGAAAATTGTGACAGTTCACGGTGAAGAGGAATCCATGATAAGCCATCTTAATTCTTTCCGCTATGTGGAATTGGATGGTGAATTCATCGAAACCCCCTTTCAGCATTTTGAGGAGGTAGCTCAGGAGATTGCAGCAGTGCCTTCTGTACCCATGATTACCCGACCTCTGCCTCGGATGTCGTCACTCAAAGATGCAAAGGCTGTAATTGAAGAAGGATGAATCACAATCTGGGGACAGCTTCCCGATTTTCCTTTCAAGTCTGATAAGTTCGGCTTGGGTTTCACTGCTTCTGCTCAAAAGGTTGTGTGTCGCTCCCGGGCTGGAGGGCCACCAGTGAAGATCACCCATCATGGAGTCAATGCTTTGGAGGATGGTGAAGAGGAGAGAATTCTAGAAGACTGGATTTTCCCTACCGTTGAAGGAGGATTATGCAATTGAGAGGCAAAGGACTTTATTCCCATTACTTTCATCAATCAGTAATTTATCTTTCAAACATTTCTATTGGTTTGTAATAATTCTTAAACAATTCGTACACTTTTAACCTTGTGCCTTACCTGAGGTACATAGGTCCATTTGTAAGGGTTTGATTTTTTTTCATCTTCATATGCGATTTTAATGAATCAAGGACGTTTTCATATAGAAACTTTTGTGTTCATTTTCTTTCTTTTTACATTTTATTTGTTTAAAGGTGGCTATCCCTTACACACAACCACACTCACCAATGAAGGTACCCATCCATTCCGGATTCCATGGGTAACAATTCTGCTATGGCCTTCAGTGACTCTGAAGATCTGGTCTACCATGCCGAATACGAAGGTGATGAAGACTGTGAAGTGCCTGGAGAATTGGCTAGACTGATACAACAGGAAGAAATGGATATTCTACCTCATGAGGAGTTGTTAGAGACAATCAACTTGGGAACAGAGGAAGACAGAAAAGAAGTTAGAGTGGGTGCCAGCCTAGAGCCAAGTGTCAAAGAGCGCTTATTTCAGCTGTTGAATGAATATGTTGAGATCTTCGCCTGGTCCTACAAAGACATGTCCAGACTTGATAGAGACATTGTGGTTCACCGTCTCCCCACAAGAGAGAATTGTCCACCAATGAAACAGAAAGTTCGCTGCATGAGGCCCGACATGTCTGAAAAGATCAAAGCAGAAGTTATGAAGCAATTCAATGCTGGATTTCTTGCTGTTACTTCCTATCCACAATGGGTTGCTAACATTGTGCCCATGCCTAAGAAGGACAGCAAAGTCAGAATGTGCATGGATTACAGAGACTTAAACAGGGCTAGCCCTAAAGATGACTTTCCACTACCGCACATTGACATCTTGGTTGACAATACAGCTCAGCATAAGGTAGGGGTGTTCAGATCCAATCCGATCCAAAAAAATCCAAAAACCGAATCGAAAAAACCGAAATCCAAAAAAAACCGAATTTTTTTGGATGTATTTGGATCACCATGTAGTATAACTGACCGGTTTGGTTCGGTTTACGGTTGGCTTCATGAGAACCGAACCGGTCCAAACCGAACCGGTATTACTTCCATTTACTTGCCATTTATTATTTAAAATAAATTAATTTCAAATCATTTATAGCCATCCTCTCATATATAAAGCATATCTTCTCTCTATATATAATGCAGTTTGTCATATTATTATTATATATTTCTTGTGATGCAACTTTCGCATGTCCACTGTTATTGATATTTTTCTTGAAGTTTTATTATTATATTCGCTTTAATATAGCTTTGGAATCTTCATTTGTTCACTGTTTTATATATTTGTCATATATTTAATTTATAATACAAATCTCCATTTAAGAACTAAGCATATCTCCATATATATTATATATTATAGCCATGTCTATTTCGTTGGGATAGATATTATATATATATTATAATGAAACTTTGCAATAATGACATCAAGTAGCCATATGAACATAGCAATTAGATATTGTCTCAGTAGACGTTGGTGGCATAATTGTAACTGGTATTGAAATATATTCTTTTTAAATTTCTAAATAGTGTTGGTTTAAAAACCGAATAAAACCGATTCAACCGAACCAAAGTAAACCGTATAAATTGGATTGGATTGGATTGGATTGGATTGGATTTTTCTTGTTTTCATCCAAAAACCGAACCAAACTGTATGCTTTATATATTTTTGGATTGGATGATATTTTGTCTCAAAACCGATCCAAACCGGACCACGAACACCCCTAGCATAAGGTATTTTCTTTCATGGACGGATTTTCAGGGTACAACCAGGTCAAAATGGCCCCTGAAGACATGGAGAAAACTACTTTTGTTACACAATGGGGTACGTTCTGTTATAAAGTGATTCCATTCGGACTGAAGAATGTCGGGGCAACCTATCAACGCGCCATGGTGGCTTTGTTTCATGATATGATACATCATGAGATAGAGGTTTACGTGGACGACATGATAGCCCATTCACAAACTGAAGAAGAACACCTCAACCATCTGCAAAAGTTGTTTGTCAGGTTGAAAGAGTACAAGCTCAGACTGAACCCTAACAAGTGCACTTTCAGAGTCAGGTCTAGTAAACTCTTGGGGTTCATCGTCAGTAACAAAGGCATCGAGGTTGATCCTTCCAAAGTTAAAGCTATACAAGAAATGCCTGCCCCTCGCACTGAGAAGGAGGTCAGAAGTTTCTTGGGACGCCTAAAGTACATTGCAAGGTTCATTTCTCACCTAACATCTACCTGTGAGCCAATCTTCAAGCTTTTGAAGAAAGATCAGGTGGTTAAATGGAATGATGACTGCCAAGTTGCCTTCGATAGAATCAAGGCGTATTTGCTAGAACTTCCTATCTTGATGCCACCCATCGAAGGAAGGTCGCTAATCATGTATTTGATCATCCTAGAGAATTCAATGGGGTGCGTACTGGGCCAACATGAAGAGTCTGGCCGAAAAGAGCATGTCATTTATTACCTTAGCAAAAAGTTTACCGACTGTGAGATCCGATACTCACTGCTCGAGAAAACTTGATGCGCTTTGGTATGGGCTGATCGCCGACTAAGGCAGTATATGTTGACTCATACCACTCTACTGATCTCTAAGATGGATCCAATCAAGTACATCTTCGAGAAGCCTGCTCTATCCAGAAGAATCGCTAGATGGCAGATGATCCTCACGGAGTATGATATACAGTACATGACCCAAAAATCTATAAAGGGGAGTGTATTAGCCGATCATCTGGCCCATCAAGCTGTCGAAGATTACCAATCCATGAGGTTCGACTTCCCCGACGAGGACATTATGACTTTGGACAACATTGAAGAAAACAGACCGTATCACGGACCTGAACAAGGATCCCGATGGACCCTGTACTTTGATGGTGCCTCCAATGCACTTGGAAACGGTATCGGCGCGGTACTCATCTCTCCAGAAGGTTGCCATGCACCTTTCATAACCATACTTTGCTTCAGCTGCACCAACAACATGGCCGAGTATGGAGCTTGTATCTTTGGTCTCAAGGCTGCAATTGACTTGGGAATCAAATCTTTGATTGTATTTGGGGACTCAACTTTGGTTATCAGTCAAATCAAAGGAGAGTGGGATACTAAACATCTAAACCTCATCCCTTACAAAGAACATGTCTTGACATTGTTACCACATTTCGAGCAGATCACCTTCGAGCACTTCCGGCGAGAAGAGAATCAGCTAGCGGATGCTCTAGCTACAATGTCATCCATGTTTAAACTTAACTGGGATAATGAGGCTCCCCAAATCACTATCGAACGGATGGATGAACCTGCACATTGTCACGAGATTAATACCGAAGAAGTAGTGGACCGACCATGGTTTCATGACGTCAAAAGGTATCTCGAAGTACAAGAATACCCTGAAGGAGCTTGAGTCAACGACAAAAAGTTTCTGAGGAGGTTCTCCGCAAAGTTCTTCTTGAGCAATGGTATCCTATACAAGCGCAATAATGATTGCATTCTACTCCGTTGTGTGGACAAGGTTGAGGCTGAGAAGATCATGGCTGAACTGCACAATGGTACCTTTGGCACTCACTCAAGCGGAAATACGATGGCTAAGAAGATTCTAAGGGCAGGATATTACTTGTCTACCATTGAAGCTGACTGCCATCAACATTCCCGTACTTGTCACAAATGTCAAATCTATGCGGACAAGGTACATATACCTCCAGTTCCTCTCAATGTCTTAACAGCTCCTTGGCCATTCGCTATGTGGGGAATCGACATGATTGGAGAGATCAAGCCTATAGCATCCAATAGACACTGTTTCATCCTGGTGGCCATTGATTACTTTACCAAGTGGGTCGAAGCAGCTTCCTTCGCATCCGTCACAAAGAATGTTGTTTCCCGCTTCATCAAGCAGAACCTCATTTGCCGGTATGGTATCCCCAAAAGGATCATCACTGATAACAATACAAACCTGAACAACACTATGATCACCGCCTTGTGCGAGCAGTTCCAGATTCAACATCACAATTCATCTCCCTATTGGCCAAAGATGAACGGTGTTGTCGAAGCTGCGAACAAAAATATCAAGAAGATCATACAAAATATGACAGTCACCTACAAGGGCTGGCATGAGATGTTACCGTTTTCTCTGCACGGGTACCGTACCACAGCACGCACTTCAACTGGGCCAACACCCTATTCTTTGGTATACGGCATGGAAGTTGTTTTACCTATTGAGGTTCAGATTCCCTCCTTGAGAATCATGAAAGATGCTGGTTTGAGTGAAGACGATTGGATTCATACCCGACTTGATCAACTTAACTTGATTGACGAAAAGCGACTTACTGCTGTTTGCCACGGTCAGGCGTATCAAAAGCGCATGATCAAGGCTTTCAACAAGAAAGTCAAACGACAGGTATATCAAGTCGGAGATCTTGTAATCAAGCGGATCATCTTGCCGCAAAGTGATCCCAGGGGCAAATGGACTCCTACCTACGAAGGATCATTTGTGATCAAAAACATCTTTTCTGGTGAGGTAATGATCTTAACCACCATGGACAGTGATGATCTGCCACACCCTGTAAACACAGACATAGTCAAAAGATACTACGCATAAACGACCCGGCAAGTTGAAAACCCGAAAGGGCGACTTGGGAAAAAATGGGCATCCTGGTGAATCGAAAACCCGAAAGGGCGGTTCAGGCAAAAATTAGGGATAAATAAAAAACATCTGTACACCCGGCAAGTTGAAAACCCGAAAGGGCGACTTGGACAAAAAAGGGTTTCCCGGTGGATCGAAAACCCGAAAGGGCGGTCTAGGAAAAAGTTAGGGAATTAAAGCGTATGACTATGTCTCTTCGGATCACGTTAAGGATAATCTATTCACAGACAAGCTCCGGGATTCAGATCAATCCAATCATCTTCGGACAAAGCAACGAATGGACAAGATACTCAGAGTTACGAAGGCTATAGCAGAATGGGAACCCCATGGAATTTTTACACATAGCCATCTTTCTTTGTATAAATTTTTCTCAATTTTTATGAAAACATTCTCTTACTAGAATGTCTGTCTCCTTTGTACAAAATACTTACACAAAGTTAATACAAAGATACTTCAAAGTGCAGAAAACTATTTACCTTTTCTCTTTACACTTGTGTTTTATTTGAAAATGTCCAATGGTTTATTAAATGAGCATATGCATTTGAATATAATCACTGTATACAAATAAATGAAATGTGAAAGAATAATTACTGACAGGTTGAAAGGATAGGAAAATGTCTCTCGGCTATTCCAAGAGAAATCCCTTGCAGTACATCATCTAGGTCCACAACGGAGCTAAAACCTTGAAATACATATCCCCAGCGGAATTAAATTTCAAAATCCTCGCCAGAGTCCAAACTTCAAACTCCCAATCCCCGGCGGAGTCATATTTCAAACCCTTAACCCACCATCAGAGTTAAGTTTTCAAACTCCCAATCCTCAGTGGAGCAAAAGCTTTGGGTCATAAATCCCCAGCAAAGATGAAAACTTCTTCCCCAACGGAGTCAAATTTCCAACTACCAATCCACAACGGAAACCATTCAGTTTTCCCCAGATTCCCCAACAAGTTGTCTTAAAGTCTGAGAACCAACCAGATAACAGTTAACTTTTATCCCCAACCTAGGATAATTCCCCAGTAGATTGGCATACAACCCAAACTCCTGAACTTTTTCCAAACAGGAATAAACCTCTTCCCCCAGAGTCTTGAACTTACCCTCCAGCAGGATAGCTACTCCCCAGCAGCATAAATATTCCCCACAGAGTTTTTACTCCCCAACAGAATGAAGATTCTCATTCTTAACTCCCCAATTTGAAGTCCCCATGGATTTATTTTCCCCTAGCAGATTGAAGATTCTCATTCTCGGTTCCCCAGTGAAGTTGCCAGAGTCTTCATTACTTCTCAGCATGAACTTGTCAGAATTTTTAATCCCTTACAGATCAAAGATTCTCATTCTCACTTCTCTAGTGAAGCCCCCAAAGTTTCAATTTCCCCAGGAGATCAAAGTTTCTCATTCTTAATTCTCCGCAGAAGCCATCAGAATCTTCCTTATTCTTCAGCAGATCAAGGTTTTTTCTTTGTTTGATCCCCAATAGAGATCATCAGAGTTTCCTTATTCCCCAGCCGAGTAAGGATTCCCATTGTGTAATCTCCATCCATAGTCATCAAAGTTCTCAAGATTCTCCAAGCAGGTTTCTCAAGCAGACTTGAAGGATCCCTATATCCCCAGGAAAGTCAGGAAGGATTCTCACATCCCCACAGAAGTTGTCAAAGTTCTTGTTGATCCCCACAAGTGGCCAAGGATTTTCTATCCCCAATAGTGGTCCAAGGATTCCTCATCCTCAACAATCAAAGATTTTTAGTCTCCAACAGCGGTCAAGGATTTATTTTCCCCAGCAGCAGTCAAGGATTTCATTATCTCCAGCTATCAAGGATTTATTTTCCTCAGCAAGATGGCTAATCAGCTTACATGCGCATACATTACATTTATATGTCATAAACATTGATAAAACACATTTATTGCATCATACATTTCATGCAACATAACTCTGTGTTTCAGCTAACATTTTACCCTTTTCAGGATAAGATTAAAAGTTGTCCTTAACAAATATTCAAAGATTTCAGATACAGTACGGATACACTCCAGACACAGAAGTCATTATGTTACTCATTCAGATCTCTTATTCAGATACAATATGGATACACTCCAGACACGGAGGTCATCCTATTACTCATTCAGAATTTCAAGTCAAGATACAGATTAGATACGCTCCAGACACAAAAGCCATTCTATTTCTCATTCAGATTCAACTATCAAATTCAAGTTCAGATACACTCCAGACACGGAAGTCATTCTGTCACTTTTTCATATCCCAGTTACAGTTCAGATACACTCCAGACACAGAAGTCATTCTTCTACTCATACAGATCTCAATTTCAGATACAGTCCAGATACGCACCAGACACGGTTTCCATTCTGTCACTCATTCAAATATTTCCCCAGCTCAGATATGCTCCAAACACAGATGCCATTCTATCTCTTATTCAGATTTCAGATTCAGATTCAATACAAATACACTCCAGACACAGCAGTCATTCTGTTATTCATTCAATAATCAAATACAGTTACAACTCAGATACGTCCCAAATACGAATACCATTCTGATGTTCATTCTCCTGTTTTTTTCCAACAAACAGTCTTGGATGGCATCTTTAAGCCCATCTCCAACAAGAATTCTATCACATCTCCAAATGGCATCTTTAAGCCCATTCCCTCAACATTTTGACGAGTGCAAATTTACGGGCACTCTAGTGTCCAATCATCTTTTACCTTCGAGTCACGAAAGGAAAAATTCGCCAATCTAATTCTCCAGGTTCAAGAAGATTGAACAGGGGCAGTTGTTGTACCCCAAAATTTTCCCTCTCATTTTATCAATATTTCCCCTCATAAGGCTCTTTGGACTCCAGACAGGATTAGGGTTTGCTCTGCTCAAGACATCTCCTTGCATTGTTGACCTGAATTAGGGTTTGAGTTTGCACAAGGATTTTTGGACTTCCAATGCTCAAATTGACTTTCATACTTCATGTTGGACTTATAAGATTGCCATACCAAGTTTCAAGCCTTGAATCAAATTTTTGCACAGTTTACCTGGAAATCAACTGTATTGGAGAAAAAGTCAATTGTGGCCAATTTACAGTCAAACCTCATAATTTTTGATCCACATCAACATTATAGGCTCATATGAACCATTCGATCAAGTTAGGACCACAACTCATCAAGAAATTTGATCAGATCTTCAAAAGGGCAAAATGGTCATTTTTAGGGTTTTGACTACAAAAGGACAATTTCTGATTTTTAACCTAGCCAATGGAAAATTGGGTTCAAGCATGGATTAAAGGACTCAATGGAATCATCTTGAACTAATTACAAGGTTCAAAAGTTCTCAAAAGCATTGGATTGACAGATGAATTTTCCAGTCAACTGATCAAAAATCAACTGTACACTGAAAACTCAAACTTTGACTTTTTGGTCAAAATCAAGTGCCAAGGGTCATTTTTCATCAAGATGTGTTAAAACATGAAACTTGTTCACCAAGAAACCTAATTTTGAAAATTAGGGTTATGAAAATTTCTTATTTTTTCCCAACTTTCCCCAACTTTTTTACCATGATGAAATTGGATTCAAAGAAAACTTCCAACATGAAAGTTGTAGTCCTCCACAAAATATACAACTTTGATTCACAAAGTTTTCCAAAAAGATGCTTGGATCTCAAGTTATGATTTTATGAACAAGGGTCCATGAAACTTTTAACTTAGTGAAATTTTGCCCTAGTTTAGGCAGGATTTTGACCTATCTTCATGGCAATTTTTCACATAGTTCCAATTGGAATCTAAAAATTCATTTCAAAGATGGATTTTAGAGCATGTTACAAGCTTTCCAAAATGTCCAAGAACTCTTCAAAATCATTTATGGTTAGGGAGAATCGAAGAAAAGAAAATGGCTATTTATCACTTTTGTCCATGGCATTTTTCATGTTGATATAAGTTGCAAATTCTGTCCAACATGCTTGTACTTGGTTTACAGGTCCTTAAACCCTTCCACACTCAAAAATTTAATTCTAACACAATGGATTAAGGCTTTGTTTTGAGCTTTAGAAGATTATACAAAGGATTAATCCATTTTTGGCAAAAAGGCAACAATGCCATTTACATAAAGCACAACTTTTGCAATTTTGTTTGTCTTGAGCATTGGACTTAATCTTTTGCAGCAAACCACATCCACAAATATCAGGGAAAGTAAACCAACTATGTACATGCTTGGAGCTAGCCTGTACAGGCCTGGCCTTTATCACTTCCCACTTTTACTTGAAAAACAAGTCAACTTGCAAAATCACCACAACTTTGCAATCTGATATAACCAAGCTTGGTAAACATTTCAAACAAGTTTAACACAATACACTAAGCCAGAAACACGAGCCTTAAGCCTCTCAAACACCCTCAAACACCAAAACCCAAGTTCTTGCAAAAAAACAGGGCAAGTTCTACAGTTTCACTTCCATCTTCATATTGCCTCGTGCGTTTTGCTTGCAAACAGTTCCAACACACTCCATACAACATACCTAAACTATCTCAATCATTCCCAAGCCACTATAACTCCATTTACACACTTCACCATTTTTGCTTTGAAGCTTTGCAGGTTGAGTTCTATAGAGACATCCAGGCCATTTCAAAGCAAACTAAGCATTGGGAAAGCTCAAAGGAACTTCAAGCAAGCTTACAAGTATCTCAGGCCTCACTCACAACCCCTACATTTCCATATTCGAGCTTGACTGAAACAAGTATTTCTCAAACTTCTATATCCTTATTTAGGAATCATTAGGCTTAGGTTTGTGAATAAAAAATGTAGTCCTCATTTCCCTTGAACTGTACATATGCATAGAATTCATTTATGTTAACTAAGCTAGGAGTATTTGATAGTTGAACTTTCTGAAAAAACTAGGTCAAAATTTGGGGCCAGAGAAATTCTCTCTGGTCTTTGAGAGTTAGATTGAGTTTTTTACATGGTTAGAATCGTGTGATCAAGAG
Source organism: Vicia faba (assembly GCA_948472305.1). Taxonomy (NCBI): domain Eukaryota; kingdom Viridiplantae; phylum Streptophyta; class Magnoliopsida; order Fabales; family Fabaceae; genus Vicia; species Vicia faba. The sequence continues at coordinate 1,578,003,159 of OX451737.1, forward strand.
TTATAACTTTTATGTTGCAAGTTTTTGTTTTTAAGCACAAATGCAGGAGATAGAGATTTGAACTATGGCGCGCGTGTTTCATTCTCAAGGACAGGGATGAAGCTGGACTTTGGGCTGGGCCTGGCTGTTCCTTGCTATTTGCACCCCTTAGCTTGCTGTTTACACCCCCTTGGCCCATTTTCATTATTTTACATATTTTTGTATTTCTTTTTTATTTTCTGACTTTTATTTATTTTTCTAAACATTAAAAATTACCAAAAATATTTTCTTAAATTTTCACATTTTATGTTATTAGTTTTATTATTATTTGGACATAGAAATAGTTTATTAAATAATATACTTCTATTTTCTTAAAATAAAAACTTGTAAATATTATAAAAATATTATATAATTTTATTTTTATTATTTATACACTTAAATATTAATTTTTTCTCACACATTTAATTTTTTAACACTCTTGTATATATTTTTATTTTATTTTCTTGTACATAAATAAATAATATAATATATATATTTTTCTTAAAACAAAATTAGGGTTTCTTCACCCTTTCCAAAAATAATCATATTATTTTCCTTTTTTTTGAGACATTAAATAATTTATTTTACATACATAAAATAAATACAAAAAACATTTTTGCATATTTATGTTTAATTGCACATTTAAATATTTGTCCATTTATCATTTGTACAATGAGTTCAATTTGGTTGTAATAGTTGATTTAGGGTTTTATTTTCTTGCAAATATCCCCCTATTCAAACTTGTATCCCCCTCCCAATATCATGTTGTAATAGTTGTAGATTTACTTTTACGCACTTTATTGATTTCAAATATGCGTGATAGAAAGATTAGGGTTTGTATGATAACCAAAAATCAAAACAAATAGCTTGACTAATATAAGACAAAAAAGCATGGAAAATGACAACACAATGCACACAAGCACCCCTAGGGTTTCATCCACTTGTTGCCTTAAAAATGGCCATAGTATGCATGCTAGGTGTCTTGGCAAAACAAAAACAAAACAAAAGATCATAGTCCCTCGATGACGCTATCTTGGTTGCCTATAAAAAATGATCTAGTCCCTCAAAAAACTTGCTAAAGATACTTAGCACCATTGTTATCATGGTCATACGATGACCCGCGTCTGTCCCGTTTAACATCCAAACACAATGTTGTTTACCAAATACAATGGTAAAACAACAATGTCAAAGGGTTAAAAATGTGTAGGAAAGATCTTTGAGTAGGTAGGTAGATGCTCCTAGTTACTTGATCAAACTTGAAAACATCCTTGCTATTTTCAAAAACACATCACAACACAATTTCAAAACATTTTCCCAAAACAAACTTTCAAACATTGAAACATTTTTCAAAAGACAAACACCTTTGTATACATTCAAACAAGAATCATTACAAAGGTTGCCACAACGATGGCCTATTTTCAAAATAATTTCAAAACCACACACAAAAGCACCATTTCAAACAATTGAAAAGCAAAAGCAAGTGATCTAAAACAAGTAACTAAGAGCCCATGGAAAACCATGGATGAAAAGGGTGCTAGCACCTTACCTTTTCATAATCTACCCCCCGAACCCAAAAAACAATCTCAAAGGTCTTTCCTGTGCTTTTTGACCTTTCCTTTGGATAAAATAAAAAGTCGGTGGCGACTCTTGCTAAACCGAAACATTTGCGAGCACAAACACAAAACCTCAAGTTAGTTCTCTCACCGCATCACAATAGTATACTAAATTAATATTTAAGTAATTCTTATAATTTATTAACTGATACAGATATATGTGGGCATGGTATCATTAAACTCGTATCCATATCCATTTTTAAACGGGTATCTAAATATCCATTTAGTTTATCTATGGATATCTATTAAGCTATTCGCCCTGTGTTCGTGACAAATTTTATCCGCAGATATTCGCGGGTACGGATTTTTTTGTCATCCTTAATCCTAATCGACCTACCTTTGATAAGGTTATCATATAGTGTATTCTACGTGTTCAGTAGCCAAGTATAGAGGTGGCAAACGAGCATTCCATCCCTGTTTAAGCCCGCCCCACAAAAGCCTGCAAAAAACAGGGGGGGGCATACATGAAGATGCGGGCCTAAAATCTAGGTTCATCCCGCAAAAAAGTGAGGACAGGGCGGGGAAAGCCCGCTGGCACGACACATTTTAAGACTAAAAACACAAAATTTTCTATAAATGATCGAGCCTGCAAAAGCCCGCGAAGAAAATGGGGTGGTGTGGGACGGTCACATTAGAGGGCGAGGGCCTAAATCCTTGGCCCGCTTCACGCTAAAGTACAAGCAAAACGGACATGCCCAACGGACCGGGCTCATTTTGCGACCCCTAGCCAAGCATTTTCTAAACTACTTCTAAGCGAATTATTTCACAGAAAAAATTGTATGGTTTTTATTTGACGTTAGGGTCGGGTTTGGGAAGGGTAGTATATTACTCGTCCCTATACTCGAAGTTTGAAAAAATCTATGTATGCAAGCCCATAACCAACTTGAGCACTAATGCAAGCCCATAACCAATCAATTATAATTTATCATGTCATTTAACTTTTTAACAACATTAGAAAAAATCGAGGATGTTATTGTTGAGTTAAGAAATCAACTAATATTTATATTAAAATGCGTAGAAATTTAATAGTGATGTATTTAACAATATTGATAAATTAAAATGTGTACATAATATATATATATATATATATATATATATATATATATATATATATATATATATATATATATATATATATATATATATATATATATATATATATATATATATATATATATATATATATATATATATATATATATATATATATATATATATATTGTGCGTGCATGGGGGTGGGTACTCAGGTACCCGTACCCGCTCCCATACCCACTCATATTAGGGGATAATTACCTGTGCCCGTACCTATTTGCGGATTTTTATCCTACTTGTTGTAGGTAATTTTTGCTGGTAACCAATGAAAATGGGTTTAATTGCCATCCCTATTTAACGTTTTTAGTTAATGTCTTAAAATAAATCCTATTATGAGTTGTCAAGCCCAAAATAGATTCATAAAAATCGGTTGACCTGTATAGTTGGACATGCCTTTTTTTAGTTAGAATTGTTGAACACACTACAATGAATAACACTTTTTATGACAAAGCTTTCATCTCCAACATGCTAAAAACCGAGAGGATATGTTCTGGGAGCGTAATGTTTTATTTTTTAATAAGATAAACAACATGTTACATCGGTTTTATAGAAAACCGAGGTAACACAACTATAAGTTAGCGCTTTTTTAATCCATAAAAAATTAATAAACTTGTTATCTCGATTTTCTTGAGAATCGAGGTAACATACCTATAAGGAACCTCAGTTCGAATCCCCGTTGCACATTTAAAAAAATTTCAACGGTTTATCACTTGACGTCTTTTCCAACACTCTAAAAATTTTATTATTAGAAAACAAGAATAAGTAATAATAGAAAAAAAATATTACATTGAAAATAATAAAAAACAACACAACAAAGAAAACTACTCAACAAATTCAAACTTCTCAGTCCATTGAACTTCAACATTACCCCTAACTATCCCTAACTTATAGAAAAGTTCTTAAAGAACTCTTCCATAAGGTATGAGGAAAGTCATTTTCTCTCGAGAAGACTTTATCAATTCCTTCAAGAAGTTGAAAATGGTCAAAGAAAGATTAACTCTGATATTGTATGTGAGGAATAACAAGAGATGTTTGTCATACCAAGTAAGCGTTTTCCATGTCTTTCTCTCTTGGGCGGAGATTCACCACTAGAAGTTGAAACCAAAATTTTATAATTGGGATTAGAGAAGCAGGACTGGAGAGCTTTGCTTGGTTGACATAAATTCGGTGAATTTGGGTTGAGTAGACATTGTTGAACTCATAGTGTTCAACACAACTACTTGTCTCTTGATAGTTGATTGTCATTGTAATCAGTGATGGAGTAATGAAGTAATGAGAGCCATTGACATAGGACTGGATGGATTCATCATGACCAGCTTGTACAATGGATGCATTCATCCAAAACTCTTTAACAAGATTAGTGTATATGAGGACGTTAAGAATCTGAAAGTAATCATTCAACCTTTGTCTGTTAACAACTTGTCTTAGTTGAAAACGATCAAGTGAGTTGGTAATGAGACGTTGAAAATAGGAAAAGATTTTGAAACAATGTTTGAAGATAAGACACAAAGAGTTGGTAATGAGACATTGAAAATAGGAAAAGATTTTGAAACAATGTTTGAAGACACAACGAGTTGGTAATAAGATGTTTAAATAGCTCAAAAGTGTCATTGATAATTCAAAAGAGACATTACAACTTGAATATATATGATCATTTCTATTCTAGCTAAGTGATATTATTCTAATGCATGTGTGCCATGTCGGTGTTCTAACCTATGTTTTAATTGTATTTTTTATTGGTAATATAAATGTTCTAACGCATCGGTTTCCATAAAAACTGAGGGGACATTTTAGCATTAAAATTGAGCGCTAAAATTGGAACCTCCATTTTAATTGTAGTTTTTATTTGTAAATTAAATGTTCTAACACGTCAGTTATCCTAAAAACTGAGGTAACGTTTAGCGTACAAATTGAGATATTTATCAAATCCTTAATCAAATCCTTGTTGTCCATTTCATGACTATCAACGATCAAGATATTACCGCGCGAAACATAAATTACTTCCATTATAAAATCATTCTGAAACTATCAAGACATTACCATTAGTGCTCAACTTTTAAGATTTGCAAGAGTCTTTGTCATGAAGAGTTCTCTATAGTTTAATATTTTCATTCTTAAATATTTATTTGTGCAGAGAATCATTTATTTATCTAACCCTTTTTTTGTGTATCCTTTTTTTTATTCATATCAGAAACCAATGCGAGCAAAAACGAACATCATGAAGAGTTTAAGATTTGCAAGAGTGTTTTCCATGAATAGTTCTCGATGATGGATTGTAAGAGCAGAAAATTATTTTGGTTTAAGGTTTGTGTTCTTAAATATTTATTTTAGCAGAAAATAATTTATTTATCTAACTCTTTTTTGTCTAACCATTTTTTTGTTCATATCAGAAACAGATGCAAGCAAAAGTCATAGAGAATATCCTGCACTCATCATTTGATCTACCCTAAAATTATATGATTTAAAGATCTAAAATCTATATCTTGGGAAAATTAATTTACCTAACCCTTTTTTTGTTGGTAGAAAAGAGTTTCTCAGCATTTGATCTTGTCCAGAATATCAAATAATTGAAGATCCAACATATGATCTTCATGGACAATTAATATTTTTTCTATGTAAAAAACGTAATATTCTGAGTAAACAATGTAATGAATTTTATTTTAAAAAAACTAATAACCCCTCGATTATTTTGATAAACCGAAATAAAAGATATACTAGTTTTATAAATAATAAAAGTTGCAGTTGTTCGGGTTCGAACTCATGCACTAATAAAATTTTACCTCAGTATTTTAAACACGGAGGTGGTGGTGGTAAGTCTTTAATTTTTATGACGACCATATTCACCTAACATCTATTGCCGAGGTAAAGCGTATTTCGCGTTCGACGTTACAAGCGTTATTTGTAGTAGTGACAAAAAATAAGATAGAAGAGCTACTACATTTCTTATCTTAAGATTATGTTTGGAAGTTTATAAAAAAATAGAGAGTTTTGAAAAAATGAAAAATGAAGCACTACTACGAATAACATATTTTACCTCGGCTGGAAAATGGTTATTACCTCGGTTTTCTTGGTGACATAACAAAGGAAGTCGTGGAAACTCGCCACTTTTCCCCTCGGGTTATCTGCAGCTGAGAGAAAAGGTGGAATTGATAGTGAATTCGATACCCAACATCTGCATATTCAAATTTTTTTAAAACACACTACTTTACCTCTCAATTTGTAAAATGCTCGATGGGATATATATATATATATATATATATATATATATATATATATATATATATATATATATATATATATATATATATATATATATATATATATATATATATATATATATATATATATATATATATATATATATATATATCCCTTGTTTAATTAAAATATAAATTTCTTATTATACATTATTTTTTGTTTCAATCTACAAGTTCATATTTTTGAAGAATTTTGAATCTGATTCATCGTTATCACTGTCAATCTTGATATAGATCACTGGATCCTCGTTTCATTGAATATCCACTAGTACAGAAAAGACTTTTTACATCGGGCGAAAAGTACATTTTACATCGGGTCCGGGTCCGATGTAAATCCAAGCGATGTAGTAAATCAAAGACATTTTACATCGGGCAACAACCTGATGTAAAAAATTCCACATACCACATTAGTTGAATGATAGGCCTGATGTGAAAAAATACAATTTAAAAAAAATATATATATGCAATATTTAACATCGGTTACATAATGGCCCGATGTAATATATTGGATTTTACATCGGCTGCCTCAACGACCCGATGTAATATATGAGTTTTTACATCGGTTGCTTCAATGGCCCGATGTAATATGTTTGCTATTTTATATAAGAAACGAGGTGGATTTCCTATAATTTTTTTTTGTACCTAATTTTTTCATATTTTTCCAACATTACACAAACCACATTTATGTCGTTATTTTTCATATTTTTCTCACATCACACTGACCATATTTAGGTCGCAATTTTCATATTTTTCTAACAAGTGAGGATAATTTCATTGCACAAAATAGCTAGGATGCACATACATATTCTTCAAAATGAACAATTGATTTATAAAAGTACTAATCTAGGATACACACAAGTGTACAAAATTGTAAGGAAGTTTACACCTGGTGGATTACAACAACAATAAAACTAGTGAAATTATACAAAAATATCCAACCATTTATAAGTTTTTTCCCACACTTGAAATACCAACATGCAATCCACAAGAAGATGAGTTGTAGCTTCAGCAAAAAACACCAAAATCACATTTGCTGACAATAAATAATAACACCAATTAACATCAGCAGACAACACCAAAGTCAAGAAACTCAAAAGATATATATATATATATATATATATATATATATATATATATATATATATATATAACTCACCAGATAAGACTTAATTTTTATATAACTCAAAGAAACATTTTGCTCAATGGAGTTGCAAATCATACAAATCATCTTGTGTTAATTTTGTTGGATCATCAAATACCTACAATAGTTAAATACCAATATAGAGTTATAAGAAATTCACATTAAGTTGTAAAATACAATGTAAATAATAGAGTTATTTTTCTTACCTGCATCCAAGACTCGATTATATTGGCAGGGACAATATCCAACATCATAAACAAAACCTTTTGAGAAATTCATTCCCTTAGAGTTGCATACATTAATGGAAAATCCAGGGTTCACATTTTGTTGCTGGCATCCGACACGTAATTTTGAGCAAATAGAAATGTCAACTGAACTGCGAGGAAGAAGTAATACAGGAGATTCTTTTCCGAGTACATGAAGCAGATAATTGTTTCGTAACACGTCTTGTACAAATAGTTCTTTGACTACAAAGTCTCCTTCACCCTTCTTTTTATCTTTAAGACAAGAACTCTGTGGTTCCACACTGATTCCCAAGGGGATTCTGTATGGAAAGAACAAGGATGTTTACAGGAAGCATATATTAGAATACATGTATCGTCCTAAAAATCCTTGTATTTGCCCCACGATTAAATCACACACACGCACATATATATGTATTAACTAGGATGATTCTTCCAAAGATATTAAAATTAGGGAATTACATCTTGAAACTTCATTTGGTTAATAATTTGATAAGATTTTGGTGGCACTCCTATGGTCAATTACATAAGCCTAGAATAGGTAAAGACAAACCTATTAAAAATTCATATAAAGTATGATCCAATGCAATTGAAAGTTAAAGTCAAAATGCATATAAAGTATGAACCACCATGCATAATAATCACTGAAAAATATGATTTCCATCATGATTATCAACATCTGTGATTACATTATTAAAAATATATTATTAGGGAAAAAAGAGGGAAACAACAACTAGGATGGAGATAAGCTATTCTTTTTTAAAAAAGGAAAACAATTTTTCCAAGAAAAATTAAAGGGAAAATAGAGGGAACCGAGAATGAAGCATGCGACTAGGCTTTCCCAGTATATGAGAAATGGGAACTTCCCGAAACAACAACAATGATGTACCAAAGATAAATATAATTTTATGTCAAAGTAAACCTAAAAAACCCTTAAAGACGAGGTTAATCCACACTAATGGAATGCAACAAAGAACTGGATAAACTAAACACTGCCACACCATTATGGATTCCTAGTTTCTGACAAAAACATCAACACTGGCCATCTGAAACTGCTACCACTTCATATTCATCAACTACACCAAATAAATGATTCCAAATGGAAGCAGTGGAGCAATTAGAACAAATTATTCAAAATGGAAATAGATGCTGTAATGATGAATTCCATCTCATTAACTACTACAGAAAAACAGTTAAATGTTTTGAGCATTTCATATACATCTCCAACAAGATTGTAAAAACCCACAGGCCACAGCAAAATGGTAGTGTAAGTAATTAATGGTTGAAACTTATCCAGAGAATTTACAAAATACAGTATGACAATCATTAAAAATTAGTACTGCAACATGGAACACCTGCACTAACACGCACTTCAGGTGACATCACTGTGGTTTTCTCAACCATAATAGAAAATGTAACTGTTCACAGGAAAGAAGAGTGTATAAGGTATGTAACATGTGCATCCATATATAAACACAAAATTGAAGTGACATCCCTTCGACATTCAGAAAAAACTACCAGCTCCTCCCAATAATGTTAGATGAGACCTACCAATATTCATCATTAATAAAAAAATAGAACATTATAAATCAAAACTGAAAGATATGAAGATATCTTGCACACAACAAGAAACCTAGAAATGCGATGCATTTGTATAGAGCAAATGAAAGAGACAAGGGTTCATGCTCAAATAGGGGTAGAAATGCTACAGAACCAACTCCTCCCAATAATGTGAAATGGGACCAACCAATATTCATCATTAGTAAAAAAAATAGAAAACTATAAATCAAAATTGTAAGAAATGAAGATAGCTTGCATAGAACATGAAACCCAGAAACTCCATGTATTTGTATAAAGAAAATGAAAGTTGATGGTGGTTACAACTGAGCGGTGGAGAAGAAACTGAAAGGTGCCTAAGGGCGTTTGAGGCAGAGTTCGGAAGGAGTATGCAGTCAGTGGTGTTGATGATTCAACGGAGTGAAAACATTGAGGAAGGTGAGAGTATATGGTAGCAGAATGTTGAAGGCTAGGTGGTTATGGAGATGGTGTTTGACAGAGATGATAGAGGTTCGGTGGGTGTTGATGTCTCACAGTGGTGATGGGTGAATGAATGGAAGAGATGTGGTTGGTCGCGTGGAGATCTTGAGAGGCGGAGGAAGTTGTAGCATCTTGAGGAATCTTCAGATGAAGTTTGCGGTTTGTGATGAGGAATGGTGGTTTGCGGTTTGTGACAGGAATAACAGTGGTAGAGATGAAAGTGAGAAAGATGAACGTTTGTGAATGCGACGCGGATAGGAATGTTAGGGACTTTTTTAATAAAAGGCGTTGTTTTTACATCGGTTTGGGCCTAGGGCCCGATGTAAAGGCCAGGCTATTTTACATCGGCTGTAACTAAGGCCTGATGTAAAGGTCATTTTTAATTTTTTTTTACATCGGTGGAGCAATTGGCCCGATGTAAAGACCTTTTATAATAAAAATTATTTTAATTACCAAACTGCCATCGTGTTTTTATTTTTTTAATATTTGAAATTTTCACATCGGGGCAAATCTTGACCCGATGTGAAATCCCTTATAACAAAATTGTATTTTATTTTTCAAACTGCCACCGTATTATATTTTTCCCTAAATCAAATATTTTTTATATCATTGGAAATAAAGGTGATTTTGTGGTTGATCAGAACCTGGAGACTGGCTGGAGGATCATCTTCAGTCGGGCAGAGGAGAGAGGGGGTTGTACCTGCAAGGTACTCCAACGATCAAGTAAGAGTGGGAGTAAGGAGGTACTAGCAGAATATCAGGTAATGAGTAGTAAAAATGTGATACCTGGCCCTCACAGGTGTGAGGGTTTATATAATGCCCCTGGCGCGTGGCCATTGGTTCCTGATTTTCTTCCTAGATATGCGGGTCCAAAAAATCAGGTAACTGACAGGACTTGGTCAAACCGGGCAGATGTGCTCGTAACTAGCTGTTGGTTCCGGGGAGGAGGCTGGTTATGGTATCTCTCTAGTCGATCCCTAGTGGCATGCACGGCGCTGATGTCGGGTAGGATGAGAAGATGCTCGACGGGCATCTTGGATTGGTGCTACACTAGAAGGGAAAGAGGGTGATATTGCCCAGTTTTACCAAGTCCTGGCAGTTACCTGATTTTCTGGACCTGCATATCTATGCGGGAAATCAGGAACCAATGGCCACACGCCAGGGGCATTATATAAACCCTCACACTTGTGAGGGCCAGATATCACATTTTTACTACTCATTACCTGATATTCTGCTAGTACCTCCTTACTCCCACTCTTACTTGCTTGTTGGAGTACCTTGCAGGTATAACTCCCTCTCTCCTCTGCCTGACTGAAGATTATCCTCCTGTCACTCTCCAGGTTCTGGTCAACCGCAAGATCAATGGCGTCGTCTGTGGGAATCTGCTATCCCCATCTTTCTTCCCTCAGAACCTAAGATCAAAGAAACTCTTCTTTCAAGAACCATCTCTCATATCATGGTCGACCATAATAATCTCTACCTGTCCGGAAAGACCATCCTTTCCCCTGTTCACAAGACTGATAGAGGCCAGGAACACCCTCGACTTGAAGATAACCTGGGCCCCTGTGACGGACAAACTGCGTCCCCTGATTCTGCTGATGCCCGGCGTGGTGACGGTCGACTCTTAGACAAAGGGCGTTCCAAGAATCCTGCTGAGGAACTCCCATAAATCTTGCAACCGGTCCTTATCCTCGTCAACATCGATCCAGCCATGGCAACACTGCTCGTTGTCCTGAATCAGACCAACGCCCTCATCCTTCAACAAAATCAAAGGATAGGATCCTTGGAAAACAGGCGTTCAAGATCTCCTCCACGGAGGACCCAAAGACGAAGTTCCCCTAATGCATCACCACCCAGGCATGGACCATCGCCCATAAAGAAAAGGCGCGATGTTTCTTTCTTCAAGAAACACAATCGCACACCTCCTGCCCGAGATCAAGACTCCCCTTCGTTCAAGAAGAGGAAGGACAACATCCAGATCGACCACGCTCGACTGCCCTCTCCCGAGCCAAAGCAAAAGCGAAGGAGCCCCTCCCCTCGACAGGACTGCGACGACCGACGGGGGAGAAATTACCACTCTCCTTCTCCATCTCCCGTCAACAATGAGGATGACGAGCCCCACGACCCTCTATCCCAGGAGATCACTGAAACTCCACTCCATGTCGTCCTAGAGAAGCCGCCCACTCTAGGTATCTACGACGGCACGACGGATCCTGACGAGCATATTGAAAACAACAATGCACTCCTCGATTACATAGGGGTCCGGGGCGCCATCAAATGCAGACTCTTCCTGACTACTCTCAGGAAAGGGGCGATGGCATGGTACAAAAGTTTTCCCGACGAATCCATCACCTAGTTGAAACAACTCGGGAAGATGTTTTCAAGATATTTCACCGCCTCCCGCTGACATCCTAAATCATAAGCTTCGCTCGAGGCAATCATACAAGGAAGAGACGAATCTCTGCGAGTGTACATTGAACACTTCAACAAAGAAGCGGTCCAGGTCCCGACAATGGACAACATGAAGAAATATCTTCTCGAGCGCGGGCTCCGTCCCCGCAGCGACTTTGCCAAGGCTGTGGGCATAGAAACACCAGCCACGCTCGATTCCCTTCTCCTGAAGGCCCAGGCGTACATACAGTACGAGGAGAAGGAGCCGGATAAAAACGCCCGGGAATCCATCCAGAGGGAAAGCGCCAGACCCTCAAAGAATGACGAGCCCTCAACATCCCACTGGGGGGAGAAGAAACGGGAGGACAGGTCCTGTGATCCTAAAGACTACAAGGGGCCGGCTGGTCGTTTTCACGACTACACCCCCTGACAACCTCAAGAGAGCATATTCTTTCCGAATGCGCCAATTCAGAGTTCAAACAAGCTGGAGTGCGCTTCCCCCGACAAACACCGTTGAAGCCAGGAATCGACAAGAGCAAGTAATACAGGTTCCATAAAAGTCACGGCCACAACACAAAGGATTGCATCCATCTCAAGGATGCAATCAAAATATTAATCAGAGGCGGGCACCTAAAACAGTATACGAAGAAGAAGGCCGCCCATGATGAAGCACCAGAGATAAAGAATGTCGAAGAAGGGAAGAAATCCCCCGACCTCGACACCATTCCAGTCACCTTGAGCATCTCATGGCCGGAAGACTTCTAATTTCCGGACATGGAGGACGTCCCCCTGTACTTCTCCACCCACAGTCCGTGGGAATCCTTTCCCGTAGCCATGGTCATTTCCGACGGAGGGTTCAACAGGCATACATTCGGATCGGTGAAGAGAAGATTCGACCAACTCATCGAGGCCAACTCTGAGTTGGACGCCACGCTCGATAAGTTTCGAGGAGGATCCCACCCCCTCGCATTCTACAGGGAAGAGTTACCAGGAGGAGCCCCGAATTCGAGCATCCCACTACTCGTGAGAGCTCAGATGGCTAACTTCGACGTGCGTCACATTTTGGTCGACCAGGGCAGTTCGGTTGACATTATGTATGCCTAACTGTTCAACACTCTGCAGCTGAACGAGAGACACCTAACCCCCTACGTGGGCTCTGATCTTCAAGGTTTCAACGGGGCCAGCACGAAGCCATGGGGGTACATGGAGCTGGTCGTCACCTTTGGGAGAGGGATAACGGTCAGAGCCATCAAGACCCAATTCTTGGTGGTGGACTTCCCATCCCTCTATCAATTCATTTTCGGGAGACCCACTCTCACCGAGCTCATAACGGTCCCCTCCACCATTCATCTCAAGATGAAATACTACACGACTGAGCATTTGGTTGCCACTCTTCATGGGGACATCCAAGCAGCCAGAAGATGCTTCGAAGCTTCTGCGAAGGGCCTCAGCTCCATCAACTCCCAGCCTCAAACAGCCACTCGAGCCACACTGCCCTCCAGCTCCGAGGAATCCAGGCCACTACCAAGGGTCGACACTATTGGCCTCGACAGTCGCTTCTCCATGGAGGACAGGGTCGGGCAAAGGAAGAAGGGGAAAGAGCCTATGATCGAAGATGAAGGGTCAACCTCTTCTACTAGCCACAACCAGCTCTCAAGTCACACACGGCCTATCCCGAACGGTGACTTTGAGCTGGTTCCCCTCGGAGAAGACCCCACCAGGGGAGTAAAGATCGGAGCAGACCTCCCCGACCTGGCTAAAAGGCAACTCAAAGCTTGTCTACGGGAGAATGCTGATCTCTTTGCCTGGAGTGCGGATGAGATGTCCGGTTTAGACCCCGAGGTCGCATGCCATCACCTGACCATTGATTCCACCATCAAGGCGGTTGTGCAATGCAGAAGAAAGCAGTCGACCGAGAAGTCACACACTTCTGAATAAACTGTAAAATACCCCCTAGAGGCACATTTTATTTCTAAATCCCAATACACAACTTGGCTTTCCAATGTAGTCCTCGTTAAAAAATCTAATGGAAAATGGCGAATATGCCTTGACTATACTGATCTCAACCGGGCTGCCCGAAAGATGCTTATCCCCTCCCCAATATT